>OX388348.1:33486256-34705113 GCA_947579665.1 Sympetrum striolatum | reverse complement strand
ATTCATTCATCAATTATGTCTGACTTCTACAAAATTTTGCCCTCCTCTGTGAATTTCATTATTTGTATGTTATGGGAATAAAGTTTTGACAAGTTATTATGATAGGAAAAAACATCTACCGTATTTGACGACATATAAGACGCACCTTTTTTCCTAAATTATGTCTCGAAAAATTTCCCTGCGTCTTAAATGTGAAGGTTCAACCTCCACAGGTTAACTTTCAATACTGAATGCTATTTTTAGCCCAGATGGTCTATACTACCTATTTCATAATTGCATTCAATGATTGTGTTAATATTTGGCTTTTAGGAAATGTGACAACTAAAAGAAACAACAATTTAAGTTATTGTGGTACCGTGCTATCGCACAGACTATTAAAACTTTTTTCCTTGTGAGAGGCCAACTTGATGAGGGTGCGTCTTATATGCCGGTACGTCTTATATGCCGTGAAATACGGTATGTCTGTAAGAGGGTTGCTGGATGTTTATAATTCAACAACTGTTTCATCTTCTCCTATATTTCCTGTGATTCTGTCTTGGCTGTTGTGAGAATTCTTTTTAAATAGTAATGGGCATTGTGAATTGCTCTCTCCAGGGATGAACAGAAATGAAAAATAGTGGTAACTCAAACTCTGTTCTACCATTTTCCACTCAGGTATTATTAGCACCAAACTACCATGCCAATTCTCCCACTTTTGTTAATGGATTACTTAGCAGAGTGGTCATGGTAGTTGAATGGTTATGATCCATACCCCAGAAATGGTAGACTCGGGTTTGAGTCCTAGTCATGTTGCTATTTTTCTCTTCGGTTTATTCTTGCATTTTTTTTAATATGAACTTCCTTTCCCTCATCCTTGGAGTTACTCTGTTATAGAGTTACAGGGTTTTCAATTGGGTGTTACGGTTGTTATCAGTTGTATTAGAAAATAATACTTAAAATCCATTAGAGTGAAATTGAATTGGTTTAGAGAGAAATAACTCAATTTTACTAATTATCATCCTTCTCCTTTATCTCAAAAGCAAGCCTCTTATACTTTGATAGAATTAATTGGCTTCTCGAAATCTATGTCCAATCTCTATTGGTAGTTATTCTATGACAACTCACTTCCCAGGTATCTAAAATTCCTTACAACCTCCAGCTGTTGCCCATTCAATTCAAGCTTCCCATTCCTTCCCTCAGGATCTCTTGCCACCTTCAGTATTTATCTTCATTCTGTTTTTTTCAGATGCTGATCATTCTAGATATTGATCAACAATGATCAATTTTACTAACAAAGTAAAATGACTTATGATCTTATCCGAAAAAGATAGATACCAACCAAGAGGAATGAATTTCATCTAATAATTACAAAATATGATAATTTGACATTATAATAGTATAACAATGATTTATTCTATCTTTTCAGCCTCATCAGTTGCTGCAATTTGTTAGGAATATCTGATAATGGTGGAATTGATGTTAGAAGGGATTCTTGGAAAGACATCTGTCCGTAAAGTATTCAACCTGAAGTCCGTTTGCTACATCACCCCAAAAATTATACCTTAATAAAGTATAAAGATGGTGGAAATATAAAATCAATGATGAAGGCTTGGATACATAATTTACAGAAAAAAAGACAAAATTATAAAAACGAAAATATTATGTATAAAAATTAGTAATTATAAGATTTGACATTGGATCAATTCAAGTACATACATAAAACGGTCCTGCGATGGTTTCATTGCCACCATCCTATATTGCTTTTTAGGGTGACTTTTGCATCCTGAATCAGTACCTGACGTTAATTTTCCCATATCATATCACATCACATTTTATTTTAAATCTCATATTACGTTTTTTCAACACATACACTAATGCACTTCTTACAAGGGGAGACTCACTTTTTTCCGGGGATGTTAATGAAACTTTTTGTGGTGATGCAGGAAGTAGAGTAATGAAAAATTGTATTGCCGTTCGTCTAAATGGGCCTTAGTTTTGTTGCAATAAGTAATTGAAAATTTACAATCTGAGTATAGGCAACCCCGCATTACACACCCCACCCACGCTACACCAAATCTGTAAGGAATAACCCGCTGTTTTCGAGTAATTCTCAAATCTTATTTTTATTTCTTTTGATATATATTTTCTCTGTTACTTACTGATAGGCATGCGGGCAGTATTTCCATTATTTCACCCGATATCCGATAGAATAACCTCAATTCAATCAAATGAACTTCGATGACGGAGACCCTCGCTAAAAGTATGATGAGTGATGGTTCGTAAAAATGCTTCCTCGAATCATTCGGTATTCGTTGGTAATGGTTTATAATTTTAACGATTATTAGGTGTTTTATAGTTGTGTTTTAGACCAATAAACAATCAGCTGTGATGATGTTGTGTAAATTGAAGTACCAGGAACACAAGTGGCAAGTGTCTGGTGATTTTAAAGTGATAGGTATTCTGTTAGGTTTAAACATGTTGTACAAAGCACCCCTGCTTTCTGTGTGAGTGGTACAGTTGAGCAAGGTTACATCACTGGACCCAAAAAGAATGACTACGTAGACAGTGGATTGTAGGCTCGAAAAACATAAAACAAAAAACTTTTGTTGACACCCAAACATACTGTACCTCCGTTTCATATCAAACTTGGGCTTATGAAGCAATTCATTAAGGCTCTTAACAATGAAGGTAAATCCTTTCAGTACCTGTATCATCGATTCCCAGTCATCAGCAATGCAACAAATCAAACAGGGTGTATTCATAGGTCCTGATATAAGAAAACTTCTTTCTGATGCTAATTTTGAAGATAGTATATGCGCTGCAGAACGATCGGCATGGAAAACATTCCGGGGTGTGGTCAAAAACTTTCTTGGTAATACAAAAGATTCAGACTACAAACAAATTGTGGATAGAATGCTTGATTCTTTCCAAGATTTAGGCTGCAGAATGATCTTAAAAGTGCACATGTTACAATCACTATTTCCCTGAGAACCTTGGAAAGCTGACCGAAGAGCAAGGAGAAAGATTCCACCAAAATCTGAAGGAAATGGAGGAAAAGGAAAACATGCTGGCAGATTACTGCTGGTTACTAAAGAGAGAAGATCCAACTACACCTAACACGCAAAAAGCAAGGCAAAACTGTTTCTTAAACCAAGTCAAAATATTATAAAATTGAAACCGTGGACTCACCATTCTCAATATATTATGAGGCTTAATGTTTGATACATTTTGGTCCATTTGACTCCGTTTTTCTTAATATCTGTTAACATAATACATTACATATTGTAGCGAATTTTCCTTAGTACATAGTGCTGTCTCACCCAGATGTATACATTTTGTTTTTTATGTCTATACTTTTTCATTGTAATATACGTAAGCTCGAATATTTGATTAGGATTAGCGTATGTATGTGTTACTTACTTGTTTGATTCAATTCTCTTTGCCCAATGTTGTTTTGTTGAGAATTAAATATTTGAATTTGAATAGTGTGATAGTATTGACTGTGTTGTGTTCGAGCGGAAAGGCACCGCAGGTAACCGTATATTCAAATAGGTTATTGAAGGAACATCACGCCAGCCACGAGTTACTGCTGAGGGTGTATGTTCCCATAGGAAGATTTTTCATGCGGGATCACCTTGCTCGCCTCTTTTAGAAGCGTTACATCCATAATTTTGGTTTTCTTTAGCAAAAAAGAGCTTATTAATTTCTTTTAAGAGCGTTAACACCCCCTGAGTACAAACATCGGAAGAGATGATTGATACGACCGGGATCAGGGGGGGGGGGTGTTTCTCGGTACGTAAGAATATAATTATACGATATTATGTTCATAAGTATAACAGTGTAATATAGGATTGTTCAGATGAGTGAAAATAACGAGAAAGGAGTATTCCTTAAATGTGATAATAATAATAATAATCTTACATGTGCGCGTGCCTCATATTTCTCCTATTTTTATTTTGATTTTGTAAAAAAACCTGATGTGATAGAGAAACTCTGACTGCAGTTTCGTAATCAGCATGCCAAAGTTATATTAGATCACTATTTAGACATTGTGCAATGATCGGAAAGTTTAAATTCGCAGGTCTGTGTAATTAGAATTTGAGTTTATTATGAACAAATAGCTTGCTTTTGAACTGATTAAGAGAGGAATGGAAGTAATCAAAATCACTACTATTGGCATCTCTAATGAATCTTGACAATGTCATATCATATGGGACATCGTAGATCTATGAGAGGAATATATTAGATCAGAATAAGCTGGGAGAAGCTATTCAACTTCCTTAATTCCCTTCTCCTTTTTCTGCAAGCACTTTTTCATGAATCTGCGATTTTTTTTTCAGACTGATCGGTGATTAGGAAGGCTTAGCGTTAAAACAGGAAATTTCATTGGTCGATGACTAAGCCCTCACTCCAGTGAAGCAAGGGGTGGAGCTACTTTACTTTGACAAACGGTCCAGCGACCAACAGGGGAAACGCCTTGCCCTCACGTGACCATTGTCACGCTCCATGCACAACGGGAAAAAGGGTATTTGCGCGCGACACGAACCAGCATGCATAAAGTTCAGTGGAAATTTGAGTGTATTATAAGGCGGAATGAAATTTTGTGTTAGATTTTCCATGTAAAAGATTGGTGTCTGGCCCAAGCGAAGGTAAGACCTATCCCCTTTGTATAATATTAAGGCATTAAAAGTACATTTACTTTCACAAATAATCCACCACAACGAACTTAAATCACTTATTTAACTTCATGCATGAGTGGAAGCGGATCGGATACATTGAAGTTTTGTCAGGTACTGAAGTGCGCGTTTTTATTAGAATATTTGAATGAAGTCGAAGCAAAGTAATTCGAAGAAATTGAAAAATTAAAATTATTCTTACACTTATTTACTAAATTCTCTTTCGAAGTGCTTTTCAACTTCTGGGGCGAGTGGATATTGAATGGGTGTCGAGTGCGAATCAAATAATCTACCTCATTTGATACTGCTTTCTGAAAACCATCATTTACGTATAATATGTATATCTATCACACAAAAAATCATCCTTCATTAGTTAATGAAGATAAGGGCGGTGTTGAATTTGATGAATTTATTGGGATTGGTCCAAAATTAAACGTCTATTCGACACTTTTCGAAATGACAGATAAATGGACGCAGAACGAAAGTAGCTCAACTTTTTGAAAACAATTATGTAGTCATTAAATTTCTCTTAATTTGAAAGTAGCGTTCTTGATCAATGCCTTCGGAAGCATATTTTAAATCATAGGATAAAAATGTCTAAAAACGTCTTATGATCATTCTTTGGTCGCTTCAGTGTTTAAACGTAAGACTTTTGTGTGAGGTTTTAAATTTAAATAAGATGGGCTAGTTTCTGAAAATGTTTTTTCTCATTTTCATTTTCATTAAACTTTCGACTTCAATTTGCTGTTGATGATTTCACGTAAGAAAACGATGGGTATTGACAACGTTTTCTGTTACTATGAGGTTTGATTAGAGTCAGATCAGAAATTTTTTATATATTCGAGATTTTATTTACCAGGAAGTACCGCTACTCGTCACATTTCCGGGATATACAGACGAAAGAAGAGAAAAATATTTCATACTTGAGTGAGGATCCAGTGTGACTGAAATTTCATTTTTACAGTTGTCGGAAAATTTCCTTGAACATGAAAACATAATAGCATCAGAAATGGCTTTAAAAATTTCAGGTTGATGGGAAATAACAAATAAAACTTACAACGATATACTAAACCTAAATTATTTCAGAGCTGTAAAAATATTCCGATTTTGTGATGGAGAATTCTTCAAAAACAATGAAACTGTTTGGATACGCTTTGTTCTCAAAAGTTTATGCACACTTATGTCTCATCCGAAAGTCTTGCAAGGCGAAACCCACGAAAAGCTGAATCTCGTATGCATCGCTCTTGTTTGCATCTCTTCAAATTCTGTTAAAAAGACGTTTCCCAAATAGCTAATTATTTTTCCTTTCTCTTTGGGTGAAGGTTATTTTATGGAGAAGTCGAAATAGGTACGTTAGTACAACGTTGGCTGTTAGTATTTATACCTGGTAATAGACAGGGCAAAAGTATAATTCGGTTCGTAATGGTTTTTTTAGCCTTCATTACCTTCCTACTTCCAAAGTTTTACATTTTACTATATACGTTAATACCGATAGAGCCAAGATAGAAATAGGAGTTTTTTTATTGATGTAGTAGAAAGTAATTTTGAAAATACGAAGATTTTTATAAATGGAAGTTGTTAGGAGGAATTAAATATTTTTCTAATTACCGCAATTATTAATTTTACCGTAATCTAATCGAATTGATTCTACCTTATCGGAAGCATTATAGTCATAGTAAGAATCAAGCGTCATAATCAAAAATATATTATCAACATTTGCTATAAAACAAAATTAATATATTTTGAAAGTAATTTTCTTCGATCAAAAAAAAATATCTGTAATTCTTGTGCATTTTAAAGGATTCCATAAAGAAATTTACAATTTCCAGGCACGCTTGTTGAACCACTTGTCAGTTCATTGGCGGGTAATTTATTTTCGAAATAAACAAATAATTATTTCTTCAGTATCCTAGCGTTCGAATGGAAATCTTATTTTATTTTGAGTAATTTTTAGGTCCGAGAGGAAAACTCAATTTCCATTCATTCAATTCCATTTCCATCAATTGAGTTGGATCATGGATGATGATTTTGAAAGAAGTGCACCCGTTAAAAATGAGGATATCATGCAAAAGGTATCGGACCAGGAAAGGGAACGTAAAACTTACGGTAGCCTCTTTTTTGGCAGGGCCATGTTCATAGATAACTATATTCCTTTCGCAACTCACTTCCGCAGTCAAAATGAAATAGATTCAAGGGTAACTCAGATGGTTATTTCGTAAGCTCATTACGAAATGAGGTGAGAGCTTATTGATCAATGATAGGATTGTCAACTCCGGATATGAATTTTGAAAGTTTGGCTCACTTTCCGGCTCTATGATGTGCAAAATTACAAGGAGCGGTGAGTCTACAAAAGTTATTAATTATGATGTAATATAGTTCTCACGCAAATCCGGAAGAATCCTAGTTTATTCTTTCTGAACCACAGGAAAATATAGAAATATGCAACTCGAACAATATTATAACAATTTCCATTTATTAAGGTATAAAAGATCGATTAATTAAATTAATTAAGTCAATTAATGAGAGGGAATTACGATTCGATGTATCAGGGAGGGGGGTGCGATGGGGCTCTTTCCTAAATAAACTGATGTCTTACTTAAGAAAGGATTAAATTATCGACCATATAGAAGATGTAATTTAACCTAAACTACTGAAATTTAAGAATGTACGCAACGCAACTATCAATGTAAGTGATTTGAAGCTTCTAGAAATTTTGCGACACTCCGAGGGACATTACTTCCGGAGTACCAGTGCGTCGCGGCAAACCAGCTGAGAAGGTTTAGTTTAATTTGAACCTTACGGAAGGAATCGAACTACAAGAAAAATTACTGATGTAAAATATAAATATGGGTTTCTCGATATATGACTGTATTTATCCTGAAACTACTTGTTTATGAAACAAGGATTTTTCATGGAAGAGATATGTTCATAAATGTATACACTTATCTGTAAAGGCGAATAATTTATCTATAGCTTTCCTAACTGGAGTCGAGCCATTTTACGTACATTACATCAGTGGGTGAAAAGGGAGTCTATAGGCATAATTGTTTCTCTCTGCACAACACAAAGCTAATTGAGCCGATAGTATACCCATTTCACCCGAAAAGCACCACAAGCATCCCTTTCTTATTAACCTTGTTTTCCACGGCACACTTCGTTTTCACCCGAAAAGCACCACAAGCATCCCTTTCTTATTAACCTTGTTTTCCACGGCACACTTCGTTATTCAAGCAGCTTTTTTTCATTCAGCCATTTTCCCATATTTTATGGGGGCGGCTGATGAATTATGGTTTTTGGATGAATATGAGGATAAGGTTTGTTTTGGCGACTTGGGGACTTTTACGGCCGGATGCCCTTCCTACCGCAAACCCTGCACGGGATAGTCAGACAAACATGCAACCATTCCCTGATCAGAAAAATCCAGATCAGCCTGGGTTCGAACCCGGGGCCTTGCGCGCTAACCACTCGACCACCAAGGCCGGTCATTATTCAAACTACTAGTATTACTAAATTACTTCAGTATTCATTCAAACTTCGTAGCATACTTTGGTAATTCGTTTGATATATTTTCTCAATGCAAGAAATTAGGCTCGAATGTAGATAAGAGTAAGTTAAACTATTCTTAAAGTAAATTAAAAGGAGAAGTACATGATAGAAATGGACCTAAAGCAGTTAAATAACAAAAAAAAACTGTTTGACTCTTACGACTGCTAAGCTAAGAAATTCAGGATTATTCTTTGAAGTTAAGATTAAAATAAATAAATGGTGAAGTAAAAAGTTTGTATGTTGTTTTTCGCTGCAAATTAGAAACCAAAATATATTAAATTTACGCCAGCAATATTGACCATGAATACATTTCAGGAAATTCGATGCCTGCCCAATTTAAAATAATAACTCATCAAAAAATTGTAAAAGAAAAAGGAGTTGGGAAGGTTTCTCCATCTTTCGTTCCATACTCAGGATGTAAATGTATGAAAACATAAATGATAATGTTTCTGTAGCTGGGGAAGGAACTCATTTCCAGGCTGGATCCATTGCAAAAATTCTTCTTAGGAGGTTTTTATTTCATGTCAAGAGACACGCTTATCACTCTATTTATCACTCTAATTACTAACAAATATGTCCCGTTTTCAATTCCTTGGCATGGTGAAACTCATCACCTTTATTCCTAGGAAATGGGAGCATAAAAGCACTTGGAGTCAAGAGATGAGAAAGCGTTAAAAATCCGTCGATTTTACGATATCCGTGGAAGTTAATCCGTGCTTTCTTCAGATCAAGAGATTGGGAGGAAGCATGGGAGGAAAAAGAGAAAAACAAAGTTCTTCCTTCTGTTGTTTGAGTTTTTTCACGATCGCGGATAAAGATTTTCGCAGATTAAAAAATGAATTAGAGACAAGGTTCATGTAAATATTTTGGAGTTTAAAATTTGGGTATCTACAAATTGGGAAAGAGATTAATATTAATTACAAATTAATATTAGTCCGTGTCTCTTTCCAAATGAAATTCTTAATTCCTCCTATATCAAAATAATCCTTTAGTTCCTGGAAAATTGAAGAGAACATTATAGATTTATTGGATTAAAATAAATTCATGAGTATCATTCATTATTGCTTTTATTAGAAAACAAATAAATATTTGATTTTATTAAAATAATGTAAATGAATGTTGCAGCTTAGTTAATTTATCCTAAACTAAAATGAATAAAATCCATAATCGTTAAAGTCAAAAAGTTCTAAATAGAAAACTTAAGAAATGACTCCTAGCCGTACATAGGTTCCCCTCCACTACTTTTAGTCAAAAGGTTCTGTAAAACAGCCTGGTTTATTGAGTGTATAGGCCTAGTTTATAGGATTATTATAGTAGCAGTACTAAAAGTTATTCGACAGCTTGGGTAATTTCGCACGTGGACTCCCACCGGGAATCGAATCCTGGACCACTTTCATCAAAGCCGAATGCAATGCCTAAACGGCTACCGTGGATTCCCTATAAGATTATTATTATAATCTTTTGAAAACATCAGGGTCAACACTCTAGAGCGTGTCTGCTATTTTTTTATTGTCAGTGTTTGTATTATTATTTCTTAGACTACCTTTGCAATGGCGGTTGACTTTTACACCTTTCTTATTTATTTTATGCTGTAAGCCTATGAAAAACATCAGTCACGTATTTCTTTGACAAAGGTGCACCAACTAATGAGGTGTTGAGCATTTACCACACGCAATGTCCATTGATAAATCTTAGTAAAGTTTATGTTACCATGTAATAACCATATTAGTACAACGTAACGGTGATTAAATCTTGTGAATGTTTCACGCAACCTACCCAACACGGATATTCCACTTCTTTGAACAAGGAATTAAAATTTAAATGTCGATGAAGTGAGTTTGATGTCGACGGGGTGAACCAGTGAAGGGCGTTTGCATTGCGCTGAGCGGCTGTATATGATACGCGTCACAGAACGTGTCACCCATTGTTGTCGCCAGAGCGAGGAACAATACAGTGATTTCCTGTCGAAAAGGAATCAAGGACGCCCGTAGATTTGATGAGAGGAAATAATTACTCTCTGAGGGAATCATAAAGGAATATAGCGCAACTTAGATTTGGTTCTTGACACCAAACCATGCTATCCCGCCGTTTGTTGCCGTTCCTCCAAATTCGGGTTCTATCACGCTCTTTTTTCCCTTTAATGGCTATAGATAAAGATTTTTTGCTCACGGATGCGTCACTTGCACTCTTTTTTAGGCGAGTGAAAGTTCTTTGTTTGCCGATCATCACAGCGTAAAATACTTCCGCGGACCGAAGGGAGAACGCACATTGTGGTCGTACTGTGCGGCTGTGGAGCATCTAACTCCGTGTTCCGACTGTTCCTAACAGCTTTAGAAGGACTTACGAGTGAGAATAAACGCTTTTTTATCGTTGCAATTTGTCGGTAATTCACCGGCGACGGCAACACGAGTGAAGCCGAGAAATCAGTGCAGATTTTGGAAGCAACAGTGTGCGAAGAGTGTGTTAAATGAAATAAGTAGATTGATCAAAGACTGCGATAATGCCTGGAAGTTTTTTTTCACTTCGAATAGGGGTTGATTTTTAAAGTACAGGATCACCTTAGTGTATGAACGGCCATGACTTCAAGAAGCTGATTATCAAAAGAGGTAATACTTCAGCCAGACGCTGAAGATTTCTATAAAAACCTAGTTCAATTATAGCTTATGCTTGGGTGTATATGAAATCATCTTTCGCGTAACTTTTTAGTGCGATAGAAATTGGTGGTGTTATCCAAATGTCCGTTAGATTTAGTGTCTTTCATGATCTTTAAATGGCTGAAGATTTCTATAAAAATATAGTCCAATTACAGCTTATACTTCGGTCTATATGAAATCACGTTTCGCGTTTCTTTTTAGTGCGATGGAAAGTGGTGGTGTGACCCAGAAAGTCCGTTGGATTTAGTGCCTTTCATGATCTTTGCGTCTTTCGTGATCTCCGCGTCTGTCATTCCATCGTGAAGTTTCCGATGCTGAAAATATAATTGGCATTCGTGAAAAGAATGAAACGAATATCATTTCCTGTATTTCCAGATGGCAGGGCGTGTTCCAGAATCAACGAGGCGTATGTCGGTGGTAGCGATGACGGCTGTTCTGCTTGGTGAGCAACGATGTCTATTGTTTAGTGGCCTTCCAATTGGATTAGAATTAGCGCGCAGTTTAAGATTCTAATACTGAGCATCATCAAGATTAGCTACGATCTCTGGATCAATACTTCACATTAATTTATATAATTATTCTGATGGTGACTCTAATGACAGCAAAATTGTGAAATTTTAGATTGATATGCTTCATTTTTGACCTCAATCACATCTACTTTAGCCTGGAAATTTTCTCTTTAATCATTATTGCGACTTACAAATCCCACACTCAAATGGATAAATCGAACAAATTCCGTTTGGATATACCTGCAGTGGTACACTGTGTCCGCTGTGAAGAACTGAGAATGGAGCATAGGGAAGGACCAACGGGATCATGCTCCCCTGAAGAAACGCGGCATTGCACTTTGCTTGCTGAACCACTTCTGAAAGACCCGGATTTAGTTTTTCCGGATAATATGGCTGACATTGAACGAGTTTGCAGGTAAGAAAAACATTCAATACCAAAATATCTGTCAAATAGGTCAGAAGACTGTGCTATAATGTTGGAAAAAAAATCCGTATTTTTTACATCTAAGGATATCTTCTGAGTCAATTCGCCATTATGGAATTTATTTTGTCTATTGCAAAATATTTGAAGGATATAGGTGTTTTGGAGTTGGAGGAATTGAAATTGCTATGGCAGAATTCATTTAAATATGTTTAACTGGTGCATTAGGACATTAGGGTTGTGAAGATTTTTTTTTCATGAAGACAGTCCCTGAAAGACTTATTCAAGCTTAAATAATACCTAAGTTTGCATATCAGAAAATTGCATTAATATTAATAACTTCTTGTGCTTAGAAAGTAGTACTTTTGGAAAAAAACAGTCCTGGATTTTACTATCAGTGTGGGTCATGAGTGTATCCCAGCATAGTAAAAATTTGGGAAGCAATTTCAATTGAGAGGGAGGTGACCTGCTTTGTTAGACCATATTGCTCAAATGGATTTCAAGGACTTAACTCTTACATACTTTGTGTAGTAGTCAAATCACCAGAAATGTTGTCAATCCGTATTGAAACAGATAAAATTATGATTATCTTTTTTTCTTTCAGAACATGGAGGCAGTTGGTTGGATGTGTAGGCTCTTTCACAGGTCGCTGCTTTAGTGAAGATCGCCAGGAGGCCTTCCAGAAAGGAGCTGGTGGAGCTCTTGCATCAGTGAATGCTTTGTGTACTCAGTCACTGTATCAGAAAGGTTTGTTATTGATTTGTGATAGCACATACCAAACATCTTCAAGAGTAAATATAATGATAAAAATTAACAGGAAACTTTATGGAGAAGTATACTGCTATTGGGCTGGGGATAAGACAAGGGTGTCCTATGTCACCAACACTTTTTTATATATGCTGAAGAAATGGTGAAAGAAGCCTGGGAAGAAACAGACAAGAGAGCAAAGATTGGTGGGGAAGTAGTCTGTATGGTATGCAGACTGTAAAGCTATTGTGTGTGATTCCATAAAGGGTTTGCAAATTTTAGTAAATGCTATTAATGATAAAACAAGGGAGTTTGCAATGAACATTCACATAGGCAAAACTAAAGTATTGAGGTTCACTATAGGAAAGAAAGCTAAGTTAACGATAAGGGTAGATGGGGAAAAACTAGAGCAGGTGGATAAATTTTCTTACTTGGGAAGTACTTTTTCTTGGGATGGAAGATGCAAAGATGAAATTCGAAAAAGAATAGCCTTGGCCAAGGAAGCCTTTATAAAGCAGAAGAAATTGATGACCATAGGTCTTGACAAAGGGGTAAAGATTGCTGAAATCCTTGGTTTGGAATTTCTTTCTTTATGGGTGTGAAATGTGGACTTTAAGAAAGGTGGAATCCAAACATCTGGAGGCCTTTGAAATGTGAGTATGGTATAGAATGGAATAGGATTCGCTTCATAGGGATTTTTGAGTTCACATGAACCTACCGAAAAGTAGAACAGTCATGTATGTATACTGCTATTAATTCATGTTTCTTAAGACTTAATATTTTCAATTGTTTTTCATGTTCCTTTTAAAAGACAATAACACATTTACCTTGCTTTAATTCAGTATAAAAATAATTACAAAAGGATAATTTTTCTTACTTCATTTTAATAGAGTACTTAGGCCATGCACCATGTATCAAGGCAACCTTGACTCTTCAGGATCACTGTGGGATGTATTATGATCGGATGGTAGCTAATGCTGACCCAACTCACCCTGCTGATAGAGCAAATATGTGCTGGTTAGTATCAAGATTCATACTGTTCTGGGAGAATTGTGACTATTGTATAGGATGTCTGTAAAATATTTTTGAGTCTCATCACAAGTTTGAGAAAAGTAATGCAATCAAAATTTAAGAAAGACTTAGAGCATTTTTGGTCATTTTGAAGTAATTAATTGACATGGATGATATTAAACATTTATGAGATTTCTGCTAGATTATGTTTTCCAATCAATAAAAAATTCAGTATTACTGATGTCTAAAAGTTAAATACTGATTTACAAATAGCAAGAGCATACTTTGGTAACTTTGTAAGAATGATTAAATCTGCAGTGTTATTATTATGCTGCTATTAGTAATAAATGGGAATCTGATGTGAGGAATGATTTCTGTTTAAAATCCTGTAATATTTAAGTTCTACAGCAAAAGATGATAGTTATACTTGCCTGTTATACTTGATCTTTTTCAGTGCGCATCATATGTTTAGGGATTGCGTTGTAAAAAAAGCAAAGAAAAACTGTGACCTTCCAGATGATGAGTTGAAAAGGCTATCAGAAGGTAGAGAGTACAAGTGGTCAAAGGTAAATGGGAGAGGATCTAGCATCCCTGCTGAATTGAGATCAGCCTCTCAATTTGCACAACAAGTATTGGATCAGGCACTGAATTTCATCATGGACCAATGTCGACAATATGTGTGAGTGTTATAGTGGCCACCTCCTTGTGATTTTATATTGGAATGCAAAGAACACAATGCAGAATTTCTTCATTTGGTTTCTGTAATGTTTATTTAAAAAAGAAATAATTATATTCAGATATTCTATGAGAATTTTGGTAGAAGAGAATATAATTAATGGAATTACCTTAAGAAGACACATTTCTTGGACTAGAAGAATTTTCAAAGTGACTTTTTGGACTATGCCATAAAAATTGATAGTAAATCTAAGAGGGATACTAACAACTATTAAAATTCTTTGATTTGATGCTTTCAAAGCAATTCAGAGGCAGGAAATCCTTTTGATTTATCAGCCAGGTCAACTTGTTGATATATACTGATTAATTTGCTCTTTCTGTTTCCTCATGATGCATCATAGGGTTTCCTTATAGTTAAAAGTAGAAAGTTTTGTAGAAAGTTTAGCTACCTTAGTACTCAAGAAGAATTTGTGAACTTTTTAAATTCCTTTTATTGTTCAAAATAGGTTTTTTTGTGTTAAAGGTTTTACATTTCCTTTCCAACAATACTTTGTGGAATACCTTTGAATAACTCTCCCATTTCTCCCTTGGGAATATTGTATATTTTAAAGTGAATCATGATTACCATGGGTGTATAAGTCAGTTCAGACATAGAAAGATACCCAGTGGGCCAAAAATCTGCTGGGCATCACAGATATTTAGCATATCTTCTCAATAATGTTTTTACTAAGTAAGCATTTTCATAAAGAGCAGATCTCAAAGGTAAGAATTTTAGTTCATAAATTTTATTTTATTTGCTTTTCAGATAGAAAAATTTTCAACAAAATTTTTGCTGAATGCAATACCATAAAAACTAACACAGTTTCTGAATTTAAATTCTCAAATTATTCTTTTGAGTTGATGATTAGGCAATATTCAACATGATAATAGCTGATTACTTACTATTAACAACAAGGAGCAGTAACAGTATAACCATTCTTTTCTTTCTCATTTTGTAGTCTTAACACCAAAGATTGTGAAGATGATACAAGTGACCTAGATAGAGATGCAACAAATGCCAACAAAACAACAGAATCTCTACCAGTACTTCCAACAGTCACACCTTCATACAGAAGTCCAAAAATCGAACGTGTGGCGACCACAACAGAGAAAAGTCATCCTTGGCCAACAGAAAGGGAGAGAAAAGACCAAAGGACACTTGGTGTTGGCACAGTGGAAGGAAGGGCATATGACCACAGCCAAGAAAGAGATGAGGTGTTTAAAGTGGTCAGCGCTCCAAAATTTACAGGAAGCCCAGAAAAGAGTGGTTCAAAGAGCAGATCTGAGGTAGGATCTGGAAGGTCTTTGGACGTAAACTCTGAAAGTAGCAGTGCTTCAGCAGCATGGTCTAGTGCATCTGTTTGGGCAGACAATAATACTAAAAATAGTGAAAGTTCAACAAGAGTGAGTTCCTCCGGGAAAACACATTCCAGTACAACAGAGCCATGGTACCCTAGTTACTATTATGGAAACACGTTAGAAGGAGCAAAGCAGCAAAGCTGGTCCGGCTGCATCAAACATAGCTCATCTATTCAAATTTTGATTTCTAGTTTGATTTTTCCTTATTTATTCAAACATCATATATTTTAGAGTCATAAAATCATGAAGTTATATCATTATATCAATGGTGCACAATGTACAAATGAGAAAAAGTGAATCAAAGCACTGTATTTTGTAAATGCACCTATACTAGTAAAAAGCACATATACTTTTAAAGGATTGAATAGGCATTCTTTGAAGTCAGCAGATTTTTACATCAATTTTTCATCTATAGAATTATATTTATTTGAAGAGAAATCATAGTTTGATTTACATACAACAACATTCTTAAATAAACTTTATGAGAAGGGTCTTTATGCATATTGGTTCCAGGAAAAGGATTTCTTAAGGAAAAAGGAAGTTTAACAACACTAAAATTAGTTTCTTCAGGTTGAAGTACTGCAACGCAATTTTTTCTTAGCTGTGATCCTATTCAAAATAGATATAGTCTTGGCAAAATGTTGAAATCAATTTAACACAGCTTTCCATAATCAGGTAATTTCCTTATCATTGGTTGAAATAAATTAATACTTTAAACTCTATTTTGAATACTAGTAACATGTTTGAATAACAGTTATCAATTGAAAGAAATAAAAAATATGTACGCATCCAAACACATATTATACCTAAGAATCATAATCTAAACTCTTCCATATTTATGAATATCAGAAATCATCTTGACATATATAATACAACAGAGGAAATGAACTCTTGAATTAAAAAATAATATCCTCAAAAATTAACATACTATTTTATGGAAGAAATAAAAATAAAATAAAATTCATTTTCAATTTCCTCTCAAGAAATCAATATAACCCTAATACGTACCATCTTCTAATAAAAAAAAATAATATGAGTATAAATCAACTAAATGAATTCGAGAAACCACTTCGCACATCCATCATCTTTTCATTACTGATAAACAATGATCCATGTTTTTATAATGGTAGTTAAAGCAAAATCATTCTTTTAATCATATCCTAAATTACCTGCAAAGGTATATAGTTCATACATCAATTTATGTACATGTACTTTATTTATATAATTAATGTTGTAAATACTAATAAAATTTCTTAAAATATGGAAAATTTTTGGTTGAAGCATTCATAATCCATTCATTCTGCAAAATATCATAATTGTAATTTAAATTGAGATTATTCATACTTAATGATTACCTTTAATTTTCATAATTTTTTAAAAGGGTTGCTTATAGAATATGCTAGCAAGCCACTTTCTCTCTATATTATAATGAAAGGAACTAAATATCAACAGAAATACCTTGTTGTTGCTATTCAGATAAAAAACCAATGAAATAGTTAGTAAAAAAGATTGAGTAGAAAGATAGTAAGAATATGTAATTAGTATATCTGATAGAAAGAATACATGGATAATATGGATATACAGATATATATATATATATATATATATATATATATATATATATATATATATATATATATATATATATATATATATATATATATATATATATATATCACACCATATATATAAATATATGGTGTGATGGTTTTTCTTTTATTGACACAAAAAAAACCAAAGAATCTACTACACAGGCAGTGACGGTGCTTCACAAGCTTACTGACCATGCGGTCTTCCCCTTTTCCGGCGATATCTTCTGTGGCCTCAGGTTCCCCTCTGCCTCGCCCTTTTCCTCTGCGCTCTGCAAGTCCTTTTTCTCCTTGTGTCTTCCTTCGATCACCAAGTGATCGTCTACCATCTTCATGGTTATTTCCTCTGGGGCGGAGTGCTGCACATCTATAGCAACGTGGAATCCCCCATTTTTCTTACGGTCACCTTGCTTATATTTGAGTCCTATGTGACCAGAGTACCACCACACACCTCTTCATTAAAACAAAACAAATGCATAACATAATGCAATCCTTTCTTTAAAATCATACAATTCAGGAAATAAAAAAAATCTGATGTGGCCAACACATGTATTTCTCCGTATTTACTGAAAACAGAAGCCTATGCTGGTAATATATAAATAACTCCAAAACAATGAGTGTTACAGGAAAATGTTTCATACAAGCTGTGTAGTAAAAAAACAATCTATAACTTTGGTACTTAATTGAACATACCTACATAGCATTCTGACAGAGATAAGTATGAAAAACTTCAATTTCTCGGTAAACAACAACTTCCAGTTAACCATTATTGAAGAATAACTCCTAAACAATCAGTGTTACGAAAAAATGTTTCATATAAAAGTTGTAGTTAAGTACATTATCTACAAATTTTGTGTGTAAATGTATATACCTACATTGCATTTTGACAGAGATATGTATGAAAAAATTCCTTTTCTGGGTAAACAAGAACTTCCGGTTAACCATTATTGAAGAATAACTCCTAAAAAATTAGTGTTACGAAAACATGTTTTATACAAAAGTTGTAGTAAAGTACATTATCTACAACTTTTGTGTGTAAATGTATATACCTATATTGCATTCTTACAGAGATATTTAAGAAACAAACTTTTGTTCCAGATAAACCGTAACTTCCGGTTAAGCGATATTCTCCAAAAATTAATCAACTCTTGGCATTGTTACTTAAATTCTAAATATGAATTTTGAAAATGATCGGATGATTACTTTTTAAGATAGAGTGCCCACAAACGTTTTAACCACAGACACAGACAGACAGTCACACAGACAGACATGTTCGGGAAAATAGCTAAAACATGCTCTATGGGCCCCAAAACATCTATTTCCGTCGAAATCAGGAGGTAGAATTTTTTGCGAATACAATACTTTCTCTATACTACGTATAGGGAGAAAGTAAAAATAAAGCAATCCAAAAATAATAATTGCCTTCATCAGGAGCAAAAGTGAAAACAAACTTTTACTATACCACAGAATATTTTATTTGGAAACGACCATGGTTTCGACACATGGAGTCATCCTCAGGTGATGATTCTATCATCCTTCCTTCATGCTTTTTCGTCACAATGGATAGCAAGAATAGGCAACCTATGGTTGCTTCCCTAACACTTTTAGATATCATATTTCCAACTATGTTGGAAAAGAAAACAATAAAGTGAAATTTCAGATTCTTTGTGAGAAAGATTTTTCTCCTGAAATAGCGAGTAAAGATATACTGTTATTTGGTTACAATAGCAGTTTTGTACCTTAAAGGTAACATTTAATTGAACCTGAGATTCAATGGAGGCACAACATATTGTGATTCATAGTGCCAATCCAACTTCTACTATGATAGGACCTGTACATCAATCTCCCATACAACTCTGAAGTCAAATTTAAGGAAAATGAAAAGTGATTATGATAAAATATGCATTTATTTTTTAGATATATATATACACACACAAGTTATAAATGATATAACATAAAATTAACAAATATCATAAGAGGTATACAATAACAAGGGTTAATGCGTATTTTATCATTAATTGATACATACATGATATCATTATATCAAACACAAATATGTTGAATAAATTATGAGAAGTAGCTTCTATGGACCTTAATATCAATGGTATTAAGGAGTAATAATTATATAAAAATCTTCACTGAGATATCATTTGTATTTGTACATTTCTTTGGTTATTAAGAATTACATATGAATATATTTATAAAAATATCAAGTTAAAATATGTATTCTTATTTGTTATACAAATATCATTCTCGTATAAACTTATTTTGAGTAATTTTTCTTTTAAGTATGACGTATTTACTTTTAAAAACATGGCAATCTACAAAAATTTCATTAATATTTTGAATGCATTTTTAATGAGAAATTTTTATCATATATTTGTTTAAGTTTACACAATTTTTATTGAAGTTTAAGAGAATCATAGTCAAGTTTTTTTAGTTATCTAACTGATAATCATATGAATATATGATTATCAGTTGGATAATGAACCATGTTACAGAATAATATGCTACATGAAAACTACTGACTCTTTTCCCCGCATGCATTTCAGTAAATGTATTATAAATAAAAGAGCAACTATCCATGTTTCATTGCAATGAAACAAACATATGCTACATGTTACTATTTACTTTACACATTTAGCAAAAATTAAGTAGTACTGAATTTCATTAATTTCTGTAGAAGTTTTGATTAGCTTACTTTAGAAAGTTAGGCAAAAGGTAGCTCTGAAACATTTAATCATTATTATTTTCAAGGGACAATTTTGTGTTATTTTTCTTAAGCTATTTTTTACTGCCCAATGCAATTCTGTGGTAACAGTAGGATGATAATATACCATCAATATAGCGATCTTAAATTGAAATATGTTGAAAAATTGCCCCCACCTCCAACCAAATAATTTGAGTACTGCAAAGTTATTGGCATTCATTACTTTGAATTTAAAGAAAACAGATAGACAAACAGACATGCTTAAGAATTAAATGCTGTAATTATTATCTTTTTATATGATAAATTAAACTCTGAAGCAAGTCTGTTCTGATGAGTGAGGAGGCAACCACCTCTGCAATTTCTGAAAATAAGAACTCCAATGAATAATGAAGTATCAAAATTTATAATATTAGACCCTTCATTCAGAAATCATTGATGAATTTCAGTTAGAAAAAGCTTCATACTCTCTTTTCCATTTGAATGATTTCAACTATTCTGAGTGAAGTTACCTAACGATAAAGAGGAACTGCACTACTTCACAACTCATTCAGCAGAAAGGCCCTTTCCATTGTATTAATTATTTAAAAAAACTGCATTATTTCTTGGATTACTTAAAAAAAGACCCTCTGAGATTGTGCAACAAGAGAGAGAGAATACAATAAAATAGATTTACACAATAATACAAGGATAACCATTATTTACAAACTTAGAAAATATCCAAAACAAAATTAAAAATAACAGAAAAGACCAGACCAGCTGGATTGTTTTTCACCTGTAAAGTTAAGTACAGTGCAATTGTATCTTACTAATTGTCATAAAAAACATATGAATAACATTATTTGTTACTGCATATTCTTAAAAAAACAGTAGAACATGATAATGAACTGATGGTTGGATTTGTTTGTTTTGGCTGATGTAATCCAACGAGGTTTTTGAACTATTTCAGTATAACTGTTCAAAATTTAACTTACAATATATGTATTTAAATTAACTTTATCAAACATGAAATCCTCATACATACCTCATAAAAATAACAAACTATAAATAAACCATAAATATAAATCAATATGCAGCTTTAAACTCAGATAACTTATATAACTAAATAAAGCATATTGATGGACATAGTTATTTTTTTTAAGTATCAAGAATTCTCCTAAATGAATAGTTTTCAGCGGCTATGGTGTTTTATTGGGTCATGCATATGTAACTTTGTATACTTCTCTGCTTAATCAATGAGAAATTATACTTCACCAAATGGTAGTAAAATATACTTAATTCAAGTTCAGCACTTAATGAGTATTTAACAATAGTAAATGAGTATTTAACAATAGTAAATGAGTATTTAACAATAGTAAATGAGTATTTAACAATTATCATCAAAAATTATCAGTGACCGAAGTATCATTTAGTCACTTAGGAAACGATTTGGATACAAATTATTATTTTTCCAACAAATCAATAATTTAGAAATAATTAATAATAATAAATAAAATTGAATTGAAAATCTAATAATAAATAAGGAGTGTTCTGCTGTGGTGGAGATCACAATATCACAATGAGATCCATTACAACATATCAGCAGTAATCTGACGAAGAGAATTATAAGTCTGTCACACCTGCAAATTGAAGTTTCAGTATTAGATTGATAAAAATGTACAAAAATTTTAAACTTAACTGAAAATGCTTGTTTAATTCACCTCAGGCTAATTCCAACTGATTAAGATCTTGTTGGCTTTTCTTGCGGCCAATCTTCTTTTCTAAAGCAGGAAGAGCTTCTAATCTCATGGGCTTTTTGATGTAATTGTTAGGAAGCATAGTTAACCCTGTATTGGAAGGGTTAAATGCTATTGAAATTTAAAAAAGAATTAAACAGTTAAATTCTTATACAAGAAATTAAAACCTAAAATTATCACAAAGCCAGTTTTGTTTCAATTATCTTACTGAAAATGAGATAACTGAAAAAAGGTTAAATTGCAATCATTCTGCTGACCTCTTTTAGTCATAAATTGACACATCAGAATGAATTTCTATGATTAGTGATATTAGATTTCTTATAATTTCTTTTTTATTGTTGATACATGTATGGATATGCAGTAAATCTGAAGCATTTTAATGCCATGAAGAGAGAATATTGTCAATTCTATAATTATACATTGATACCATATATCAAGTCATCAACATGAAAATATAGCTAATAGCCAAAATTAAGGGATCTTGGGCACAAAAAACTACTAACAAAATATTGGAGTCAAAATATTCAGAGAGTTGATTGTTACATGAAGATACATACATATATGTCCTTAAAATGTTCTGCTAAAGTTCATTTGGTAAAAATAGTTATAATTTCCAAACATCATTATCAACACTTAAGATAATTTTAAATTTAATTTCATGACAATTCCATTAGAAAAACAATATCAGGGGTATAGCCAACCCAGAGTTGGTAGGGCACAATATTAGTATTTTTATTGCATTCTGAGATATTTTATCCATCTATTGCAATAACAACAAATGTTTCATGCTTATCAAAATGCTTTTCATGTATTTCTTCATTGGAAAGAAATAAATTTTGGAATATAGCTGTTAAAGAAGGTATACCTATTCACTCTTGAAGAAAAAAGCATCGCTTTCAAAATGCACATTGAGTGTTATTAAAGTGTAGTGTCCTATCTTGTTTTCTCCAATCACCAGTGAATAAGACAAGGAATGCCCACAAATATGGCTATTGGAGAGTTTTATCCACTAATATTTTTTCATTGTTGAAATAACAAAATCATTATAATTAATAAAATCTATAAAATACATCAAGCTGTTATTTCATGGCATGTATACTATAACTGGATCCATTCATAACAAACTGTAAAAGCGTCATTGTACTTTACTGTTAATCAGTTTAATATTAATTTGGTTTTGTAAAAATGTCTAATTTAGTTTTATTCTAAAATTCTTAATCTAAGAACAATGAAAGTTTAAATTCCATTTCCTTCTTCTAACTTTAAACATAAATTTAAACTTTTGTCTACATAATAATTAGCTCCCTGGTACTATTCTGCTCAGAGCTGAACCTCTGTGTAAAATTATATGTTTATTGATTTTTATTGTTATCCCTCTATTCAACATAAGATTGGATATATATACTGAAAGATAAATTAAAGATCTATTATAATCTCACCTGCCCAAGCACTATTTATACTGCCACTCCATGTATTATTAAAATTGAGACCACCATTTCCTAAAGACCGACGTAGATAACTGTCAGCTGTTATGAGACTTCCAGTACTGTTTTGACCTGGGCCGTGACTTGAATAACCTATGAAGACATGGTATAGGCTTTAAACAGTAAATCTTCCTACATTAAAACTGTATGATAATACCAGATTATTTTACCTATATATTGGAACAAAATTTCATCTGTTAAATTATTTTATTAAAAGAAAACTATTTCAATTAAAAACAGAAAAAAAGCATTTACATAAAGAAACTTTCAGGGCTAACAAGGAGGCACTCTAAGATCGATGTTCAGAATCTAGCTGGGACCTATTTCAGGTGGATAGTAAGATAGTATTATGGATAGTGGGTTTCTCTCCATTTGGCCCGAGTTTGAGAGAAAATTGACAAAAAAGGACCATAGTTATTGGCATATAGCACACACTTTTTAGATAGTTGGTGGCCTGCTGGTAACGAGTCTAATTGCTGATCCAATGATCTTGGCTTCAACTCTCAGTAATAGATTTGTTTTCATAGCAACCTTAATCCTAACACAATAAATTGTATAGAAATAAAAGCAATTACTGTGATCTATTTTCCAAACCCTTTCCTTAAGCCTCAGAATTAGAACCAAAAATCTATTCCAACAGAAAAGAATATGCTACAGTATTAAAACTTTGAGTGCCATGCAGAATTGTCTAACATCATGCAAAAATTGCCGGGCTATTTTACAGAGAATTGCAGACTTTTTGAAAAATATCTATTAAACTAATAATATTCTGAATAATTTGCTAAAAATTTTACTGGGTATAGAAAACATTTACTTTTTATTATGCAATCTCTATTTCAGATATTAATCAAAAAAGTTATAAAATTACATTTTTTTACATTAATAGCTTTCGAAATAATAGTCGCTCAGGGCGATGCCGGCATTTTAACAAAATTTTTCCATTGTCGCTATGAGCGACGTTGGCACTAAAAGGGTTAACACCGCCACTTCTGATGTATATTTAAACCTGAATTATCGATTATGCAAATGTACTTAAATGATTTTTGTTAATGATTTTGAAATTTTGTTCCATATTTATTACAAACATTACAGAAGGTGGAGGTAGAACTTGCATCACCTTTTGATACTTTTAATTCTAAGATTAGTTAACGAATGAGTAACTTATCATCGATAATTGCAGAACTTTGACTGAAGAACTTTTGGTCAACACCAAAACAACACTAGTTGGAAATACATAATTCAATAATTTTGGTTAGAAAAATTTGGACGAGAAAATTTAATCTAATTTTTCCGTACATTAAATAATTTGGAAATAATTAATGCTATTTGTAAATAGCCTAGTGCTACATAGCATAAAATATTAGCTAAAACTCACTTTTCCATCTTGATAGATTCATAGATGTTTCCTCCTTGGCACGATTTAATAATTCAGTTGCTCTCTTTGGACGAAAGTAATTTCCAGCAAATTCCTCAGCTTCACTTCTATCAAGTTTCAACTGCAAAATAATCACTTAAAACTTAATGATTCTTCAAATTGTCTCTATGAATAGCTTGGAAATGATGCTAGGAAACTTAAAAGGCAATTATGTAATGAACATCTTTAAATCTAAAATAACAATTTGAAGGCCAAATTAATAATGGGACTTGGTGAAAGTGTTCCGAATTTTCATTCTCAGAGGATATCAATGTTTCTCAGCTGCAAAAATCTTAGTGAGCTACCTGATATGAACTTTATTAATGCAGCTATATATGTATTGATACTACCACATTAAATCATAAGGTGAAATTCTACTTACAAAAATGCAAACTGTGTGAAAGTAGAATTTTACCAATCATAATATATATATCAGTTTTTATCAAGTATTAATTATCAATCTTTACAGAGGTAATTTTATATCTTTATTAATCTTAAATTATAAGAAAGGAAATAAACTTCTAGGAAACCTTTAGAGCACTTGATATGTCATCATCCTCTTGTTCATTTCCTTCAACATCCACAAAGGATGGAGTATTAGCATCATCTCCATTACTGTTCTGAGACCCGGAGGATGAGGGTGTTTGAAGTGGTTGAGTTGGAGGAAACCTTATCCAGTATGTTGTCACTTCAGGAAGTCTCCATCGCTGAGTGTCTTCTATCCATACTGCTTCTTGCTTTATTCTTTCTGGGTCACTGAAATTTAATAATATAAATAACACACGGTGCCTTACATACTATTAAATTATGCAGTAGCTTCATAATCATAAATTAAATTATTCCTATGTTAATCACTTGCAGGCTCAGCTTATTAATGTAGTTCTAGAAATATAGTCTTCTTGCCATTTAAAGAACAATGGTAACAGAAATGCATACAGAAAATGGAAGTCAAAGAGAAATAAGTAAATCTTTTAAGAAAACAAGTGACTGAACATTCCTAAAATCGACATATATCAATATTATAGGTCAAGTGATATTTTCCATTTTAAAACTTGATAATGATAGAAAATGATTAAGTGGCAATTCATGGTTTTTACTAGTTTTATAGGACATTTATCAATTTTGCAGGTAGCTTCTAAAATGGTTGAAAGTCCTACAGCATATGTCAATTTTTGAAGAGGGAAAAAGTATTCTTTACATACAGGTATAGAATAGAAAATTCTAAAACATTTCCACCGATACAGGAAGTTAAATCTTGAATCCATCCATTCTCTCACCTAGATGGGACGATTGTATTTTATTTCATTCATAATTTTCTATTATTAGGAAGAAATTCAGATGCACTCTATTTAAAACATCTTTTCTCATGATCTCTATTACTTTTGTCAAGGTTTCTGAGATAATGAAGCTCATTTGATGGTATCCTTTCAATTTAAATAAATTATGAAAAAATGATTTTCAAGATATTTACCTGTAATTGCATTCATACTTTAGGAAAGGGCACATTCTTTCAATGATTTGCTGCTGAAGCTTAAGCTGCTGGTTTTGGCGACGGATAGTCTCCAGATAATCTGTTCTTTCAGATTCAAATTCACTCTGAAGGTCACTTATTTCTAATTTAAGTGATTTCATCTGTTGTAAAGAGAAATTGATATCGATATTATATGAACGGAATTGCATAGTTATATATAATTTATGTTTTTATTAAAAACATGATACTAATTTGTAGAACACAAAAATAATGGATGGCCATGAATGTTAAACATGAGAAAAATTTGTTGATATGGGCTAAGTACTCACTCTATTCCTTAACTTCTTAAGATATTCAGTTTTTGAGATCAGTTCATCTCGAACATCGCCAAATGCTTTCATTAAAACTTTTTTCCCTTCTTTTCTGTTGTTTCCATTGCCCTCCCCTATCTTACGTTCTGAAGTACATGATTCCTCATCCTCTTCCATTTCCCTTTGCTGTACCATTTCAACAGCAGCTGCCAGTGCCTGGAGTCTCTCTTCAACTACACTCCTATGTTTTCTACGTTTTTCCATCAGAACTTCATCATTAACTCTCTCACCTCCAACCAATGATGCTTGAACTTTAGCCAGCCTGAAAAAGAATAATTTCAAGTAATTTATATATTTGAATAACATGTTGCTGGTGTTGTTGAGATTTCCTTGTCACCATCAGCAGATTTAAGTAACTCTGTCTATTAAATTATGAGAATTCTGAACTTTGTGTAAACCACATGATTTTAACAGGCAACTGGTTTTCATCATCAGGTCAAATCACAGGCCAGTTGACAATTAAAATTGAGTGAAGAATACTAAGTTTGGTTTTCTCATTTATAAAATGGCATTCCACAAAGCCTGGTTAACTAATCTTGATTAACTTAAATGATCTAGAGCAGGGTTAAACAACCTTTATAACTGCAGGAATGCATTAGAAATTGCATCAACATGACTTTTCCTACAATTAGACTATGACTCCCAAGTAGAAATTTTTTGTACTTTTGTATAACTATTCTTATGTTGAGTACATATCTTTGATAAAGGAATTCCTAATATATTTCAGAGTACAGGAAAAATAATAATTTTACTACAAAAACTATGCATAAAAACAGAGTTGCGAGTTATTCTGTACACAAGAGAAGTTAGGATGATGAAAAACTTCTTTTTGCTTCTTATACAACCAAGAGCATTTATGATTAAGAAAAAAAAACAGTAAATTTTAACGATTGATTGCTAAAAGTTTTTGATAGGCTACACTTCCTTATTTGAGTAGATTTTATACTAATATCTAATTTCATTTACAAAACAATGAGAAAATTAACAGACCAGATTCAAACCTTCAGCAGGCTACATTCTGGCCTGAGGATTAAATGTTAGACAGCTATGCTGTAGAACAGAAATGCCAAATCTATGGTCCATGGGCATGATAAGATCAATTACAGGCTTTGATATAGCATGCTTCAAAATTATGATAACTATCATAAAAGATTATTGAATTATTTGTAATTTCATATATTCTGTAAATACTCATAGAGCTTACACAGTATTTTCTATTGTCAACCAAAAAGAATCATAAATTGATAAGATGGAGAAATTGAAATATTTTTTTTTATAATTACTATATATTTTTTGTTGACATGTATTGTCAACTGTGGCTGACATTCTTAGTATCACATTTATTAAGTGTAGAGGAGTGGGATCACTGTCCAAATCAATCCCTTAAATCAAGAAAAACTTTCGAATAGTCATAAATTTAAGAGAAAGAGAGAAAATGCTATCCCTCCAGTACTTTAGAAAACATACCTGTGCAAAACTGCTTCTGGTACAGGGCTTGGATTATTATTTTGCCTGTGAGAGTGAATGAGTATCATTTAAAAGATGATAAGCAAATTTTCTTAGTATTTTTAAATTAAAGAAACCATATGAATATTAACCTCAGCCAGAGCTTATCATTTTCAGTTGTTATGTCATTTTCATTTGATGAAGCCGAATTTGTTCCACCAGAATTCAATGATAGTGTTTCAATCTTCCCTTCTAATCTTTTCCTTTCTTTTTCTTTTTCATATAACTTTTTAAGTTCTTCCAAATCTGCTTCCAATTGCTTCTTAGAATCCCTTAACTTTTCAGTCTCTTCTTCAAGCTCCTTTTGAGAATGAGGCCCATTATCTGTAAAAAAATAAAGCATATAAAATGGTTCACTATGTAGAAACAATGAAAAAATTTCCAGAATGATTTCAAATAAGAAAACTGTAATTCATTTAATAAATGGTCAAGGATATGATAGAGATTATTTCGTAAACTTCCGTAACATCTTATGTTTATGAGGATCTACTTGAGATTATATGTATTTTTATGTATGAAATTTGGAAATAACTGAATAGCACATGGTACATACGAGGTGCCCCAAAAAGTAGTGATTATCGGAAGAACAGGTGTAGAGCTCCTCTTGGGCTACCTGAATCACCTCCCTTTGGGTGTCCCTATTTACTCCTATTAGAGGTACAAATTTTTTCGTATTTTTTGAAAAAACTGTGACTTTCATGACATTTTTCCCCATGGAAATGTAAATAATTAAGATATAGAGTTATTTTTTTCTCTAGAATAACTGACGCAAAAATATTTTTTTCTCGTAGCTGCAGACTTGTGTGTCAAATATAAACGTAATTTTAGCAAAATTGAAATTAAGAGCATTATGACACAGATACAAGGCTACTGCAATTCCAATGCAGTAGGAAGAATAAAATGTAATAATAGGTTTGTTTAGTTGTTTCTATTGTCATCTACAGTTTATGAAAGGGCTACATGAAGTACAATTGTTTCATGAAATATTTTCGATTTGTTAACATGTAATTTGAGAAAAATCAAACCAAAATATATTAAAAATCTGCAGGAAATTAAAACTCGGACTATCATGAACAAATTTTAATTCTAGTATAACTTATTATGTCTCACTATCTAAAATATTACACCTAAATGAATATCCTCGAAAGCTAAGGATAATTAAAAAAAACAATTATCTTTACCTGTGTCTGGAGCAGTATCCTTCTCATGAAGAGCTCTTCTCAGCATATCCAATTCTTTCTTAAATTGTCTTAGCATAGCATCTTTGGGATCTTCATTCTTCTGTGGTGTGTTTTCTATTTGCTTTGCTCTATGAGCATATCTAAGGGTACTCAAAGACTCGGTATAACTGTTTGATGCTCCAGAAACACAAGCTATCATCAATGTTCTAGTGTTTCCTCCTAAAGAGTCCTGTTTTCAATTTTAGGTTCAAATTTTAAGTATGGATAATAGTTCTGGTTAATACATATGCTATAAAATATCAAATTCATAATCAATAACACAATAATTCAACAAAAAAGAATCAAGAAATCTCAACTCTTTTTTGCTGATCACCTGCAACTAGGATATTTTATTACCTGTAATAATCTAGTTAACTTAGAATCTCGGTAAGGCACATGCTTTGATTTTCCATCAACCAGAGCAGATATAACATTTCCTAAGGCAGACAATGACAGATTTATTTTGGTAGCTTCTTTTAGTCTTTCACCAGAGGCACCTGTATAGATGGAGAAATCAGTAAATTATCCAGATTGATTTTAGCCAGGTATAATATATAAATTATAAGCCAGGTTTGGAATCATAGTCCAAGGTGGAATATTTTCTTAATAGGTATATGAGAATGAACATAGGTATTAAATTGTATGTGAAGGCAGATAAAGGAGGGTTAGGTAGAAGCCAATTAGAACAATTGGAAGAAGCCAGAATGACTTTGTATGAGAATTTACTTGTATCTGTATTCATTTATGGAAGTGTTTCAGAAGAAAAATCATACTAAAGTGCCAGAAGCTGAGGTAGATTGAATGAGAAGCATATTGGGAAGAAATGGGTGGAAAAAAAGATGCAAAAATAATAAGGAAATAAATTAATGTGGAATAAAGGGAGTGATACTACTATAAAAAATACAAACTTTTACATAGCCTCGAAAATATGGAATGGATCGATAGAAACAGAATGAAAAGGATGGTGTTTGATTACTATGTAATTGGTGCTTATGGTAAAGGGAAACAAATGAATTTGAATAATTGGTTGGAAATAACTTTGCAAAATTCCACTTAAAAAGTTTTTAATACCCCGACCGGTTTCGGGTGTTAGTCCATTATCATCTTTCAACCATAAATACTTTCAACCATAAATGAAAAAGTGGCATTTACAAATTACACTGCAACGATTGTGGGGCGATTTGCTTAGGTCAGACGCCCCGCAATTTACAAATAAGAACCAAAGAACACTTAAATTCATTCCGTAACAATACACAGGCATCACATTTTGCAAAACATCTTTTAGATAACAATCACACTTCAGATTTCTCCTCTACTCTATTACATTGTGAACAAAAAGGACACAAACTAAATTATCTCGAACAAATAGAAATAATACACCACTTAAAAAACAATTACACACTCACTAACATCCATCTTTTCCCTAATTATTCTCCCCTGCTTTCCATTGTTAACCTGCTTCCCCTTCCTCCTCCCCCATAGCTAATCTGATTGGTGGCTGGTTTTTGTACCTTGTGTGTATATATATGTGTACTCCTGTATTACTCATCGCTTGATAATGGACTAACGTCCGAAACCGTTCGCGGTATTAAAAACTTTTAAAGTGGAATTTTGCAAAGTAATTTCCACCCATTTATTAGGATGGAGTTCCACAAAGTTAAAGCTTCCTTGCTTGCTTTCAAATGAATTTGGTTGAGTGTGGTGAATGGAGAGAAAAGAGACCTATGATGATAAAAATAAAAGTCTAAATGTGTCAAAGACAAAATATTTACGCAATGCAAGAAAACTATGAAGGAGAATTACGAGCCAAGTAGATAATATCTTTATATTAATGTGAGGAAATACCATTGTTTTTATTCATTCACGTTTTCACAGTAACCTCTATAGTTTATAGAATAATTTTACAAAAGACCCTAATTTTACAAGTTCAGATAATGAGTGATAAGCTCATTCATATTCAAATGCTATGAGATGCCCAATTTAAATATTTTAATGATGTTCTGCAAAGCATACTACTGATGGGTTTAATACCTGTCTTAATCTGCCTCTCACTTCCAGCCAGATCCACCAGATTAAGTTTCCCTTTCATTATTTGCTCTTCACCGCCTGAGCAAAAACCATCATCTGCAAGAGCATCAGATGTGATCATTTCAAGGGAGAGCGTGAAGAGGGAGTGGGAACGAGATGATTCTGCATTCATAAGAGTTGAACCAGAAGCTCTATATGAGAGGCCTTTGAGTAGAAGCTCATTACAGTCAGCAGGAGAGTGAACAGGATGTCTGGAGAGTCCTAGAATCACATAGAGGAAATAAATATTGCCCCTATAAGAGGAAGTTTAAGAATAACAGTAGTAATAAAAGAAAATACCCCTTTAATTTTACTGCCATTTAATTATACAATGCTTAACTCTATAAAACAAATCAATCAATAAATAACAAATTCTTGGCTTCATATCTCAGCTCATTTATTTTGATAAAAGGAATAAATTGTGAGCACCAAATATCTACTATAGTAAATATATTCATTTTCTTGCATTTATTAAAAAAACCCTTAATAAATACCACTAAAATATCTTCACTTTAAATGGACAAATAAGCAGCAAAGTACATATGATGTTGGCTCAAAGGTGGCGAAAAATTCTACATGAAAAGGTTTTTCCACAGAGAGTATGAAAATGATCTTATATGGCTTAAGCTTGAAGATACATATTTTGCCATACATATTGTGAAGAACAATACATTTCATAAATGTAGAATATTTTATGCATACCTATCTGAATCAAATAAATAGAAATCCAAAATTGGTGAGTAGATATTAATTTTTAATGTCAATGATTATATCTAGAGGATTTAGCTTTGAAAGATGACAGTATTTCATTAAACATGTAAGATAATAATCAATATTATGATTTAGTTGGCTTGATAATTAAATTTGAATAGAAATGTTGAGCAATATTTTATGTATATTATTTAACAAATTCCCAAATTATTCAAATTAAAAATGGTAAAAGATCCACATGTCAAGAGAATTCTGTGGAACGTTTTTTGTTTTATGCTGAATAAATATAAACTACAGTCTGTTCCACCAAGCATATGTTAAGGAAATTATTACCATATTGAATTATCATTTACTGTATATTTTCCAAAACAATTCACTTAAAATTATAAAGAGATAATATTAATTTGTTGATTTTGTTGTAGTTCCAAATTTAAAAATAGGCGTTAAGCTTAATTTTGTGAGATCTTTTACGATTACAGGGCTTATTCGTAGAAATAGTAAGAATTTCTACTTGACTTGTCTCACCTTCTACATAGACTCCCCTTTCTGCATTTTCCCTCAAATGAAGGCCTTTGAGAGGGCTTCCGAGTTTGCCCTTGTGCTGAGGTGAAGGAGGTGGTGAACTGGAAGACATGCTGAGGGATGAACCGTGGAAGGGCGAGAGGAGATCCCGAATCTCTTCATTATATATCTCGAGGAAGGAGGCCACCACCAAATATCGCCTTCCCTTTCTCACGGACGCCGATTCGAAGATATGGTCGAAGGCCCTCGGTATGATACCCCTTTGGGGACTCTGGTCCTCCGAGTCACTCTCCAAGTCTATGAGCTCCTCCTCTACAGAATCTGCTCTTTTGGGGACGGTTCCTTCCCCTCCCCCTTGCATCGTGAAGGTCTTTCCACAGCCAGTCTGGCCGTAGGCGAATATGGTCCCATTGTAACCGTCGAGCACTCCCTGCACAAACATTACAAGAACACTGAAAGAGATGCTAGTACTGGATGCAAACATAAAAAAATAAAATTCAATCTATGGTTTCTTAAAGTACTCCCAGAAAATCGATATGAGAATAGAGCTCAGTTTAGATACAGTGAACGCGGTCATAGAGTTCATTAGCTGTATAAAACTAAATCGTAAAAATTCTTAACTTCCGCCTCCAATTTATTGTCTTATAGTGTTACTAGCTGAAGTGCCTGTTGATTCTCAACGGGGAAAAATTAAAATTAATAAATACTTTTGTTACAGACTTGATTGTAACACATGCCTCATAATTTTAGGTAGATAGCAAATGCCAGGGTATCATAATTTCCAAACCAATAAAAAACAAAATAAAGTTATAATAAAATCTGCAAAGTCACCTAAATATTAGAATGAATAATTCTTCGATGAAGACAACATTTGTTTAAGGATTATAAAAAGTATATTCGAAGATAGCATTAGGATAAGCAGCATCACGTTAAAGGAGACATTTTCAGGAAGGGAAAAAATGGATATCGAAAACAATGATCAAACACAACCTAAATGTATTTTATATCACTCTGAAACAACCGAGATTGAACACCGATAACAGAATGATAGTAAATTTATAAGAATTGGAAGCACTTAAAAAAACCACAATGAATAACTTTTTTATTCTGCGTTTAACAAAACGTAAACTTGCTTTACCTTTTCGATGAAGGGATACGATATTGGAGATTTGCTACAGCTTTACAAATCGCCGTTTACCTCCTATCCTTAACTGAAAGTGGGAAATCTTTACGATATTAACCAAGTCCATTTCCGTCAATCGCTAAATATTTATCGATGTAAATCGATAATACTTAATGCAGAAGATTATATTACAAAACATAAAAAAATTACCACGTTTTTTATACGCAGTTAGTTGTATTGATCGAGAGAAAGCAAATTCATCTAAAAACCTACTATAAACCCATTTATGCCACGAAATAGTCAGTAAACAATTACGTTGATATAAATAAAACCTTTGCTACAGATGCTTCCATAAAATTTAAAATCTTTCTTAAATACTGGTATTCGTATGTTTGTACGATCGGTTCTTCACAGTATATCGTTCATAGCTGCAGTTACTAATATCTCCTTAAATTTCTCCCTCTTCATATACCTAATCTATCACTTATTTTTAACATGAATTTGAAGTAGGCATATTTTCTTAATGGGTTCTTACGGATAAGTACGTGAGCTTGGGACTCAACAATCGCCTTGATCGTCAGGGAGGTGGGTTGTTTACGACATAAAAATATCGATAAAATATTCACGAACTTTATCAAAATGTGCGCAAATTCGAATCGAAAACGATATTCAACGACCAAATTAAAAATTCTTATTCTATTCCCTATATTTTGCTGCTTGATTCGTCTTTCTAGGACCATTATTTCCAATTTAATTTTGCAAAAGGAATGAACCCTGCTACGTATAAATGACCTCTACGTGTATTTCTTATGGAAACGTTTTGACCCGTCTGGGTTCGAACCGTGGACCTTAGGGAAATAAAAAGTAGCCTATACTCTGCGCGGGGTCGACTTTTAATAATGTAGAAAATTTCAAAGTTTCGCGACTCTCGGTTCTCGAGTTTTTAGCGAACATACATATACACATGCATACATTCACACACACGCACACCCACACACTATTTTATATAATAGATTTATCTTTATCGATTTAACAGGTTTCCGCATTTTAATTAGTCCACTATTAGTTTTATTTTTGCGTCAGGTCAAGAAATAACGTTCCTTCACCTTATGGTTATGTTGTAGCGTCGAAACTGGGAATGGATTAAAAATATTTGTGGAAACTGAAATATATTGCAATTTATTACGAGAAGAAGGCAAAAACATTCATCAAAACAGTTACTTTATGGATGGTCTATTTACTTCTGGAGAAAATTTGGATGGTTAGTTATTTCTTTGCAGATTTGATTTAAATTAAATTATAACTACTCTAGAGTTATCAGACTAATATTTTAGTAGAGTTTAACTGATAAACTTACCTCAACCAGAGGGTAGGCCATCTCATTGTATATCTGTGAAGTGGGGGCCGAGGGAGGATACACTGCATCGAATGTGAACAACTTGGGCGGGGCGGAGGGGTCCTTCGGGTTCGTGATGGTCACAGCACATCCGCAACTCTCCACATTTATTATGCCCTGCCGGGATAGGATGTACAAATTTAAAATACATATCGTATATTTACTATTATTTATTACATTATGAGTACAGTGCCACCCTTTAGACGGGGTATTAACTCTTGACCTCTCGCCTTCAGGAGCTCCTTATTTAGAGAACATTAGTATTGCAGGAAAATATTACAATAAAAATATGATGAAATCAACACATCATCAACAACATTGCTCCGTTATATCTGTTCATCATTTTATAACGGAAAAAATATTTGTAAGAAATGGCATACATTTTGATGGTGTATCCTTTTCTTTTACTTATTACTGTGAAAGAATAAAATCCACGGAGTTGGCCGAGATGTTGTGGAAATTGAGCCTCATAATGAAGGACAAAAAATGAAAGATACTGTAGCTGCTGAAATGAAAGATACTGTAGTTACAATGAAAGATACTGTAGTTACAACGAAAGATACTGTAGCTGTTGAATCTAAAAATGGAATGAGATGATGAAAAATAACCTTTGTAAATTCAGTATTATTTTAATTATAGCCAAAAATTGCAGTTTATATCATTCGCGCAGTATAATGAAGGACAATAGATGTATACTTTTCCACAAGAAGTTGTTTCCTGTGAGATCAGATGATGGCTTGCAGCCGAAACGGGTAATCTCCAAATAAACTTCTTGTGGAAAAGTATACATTCCTTGTCCTTCATTATACCGAGAAAGAAGTAAACTGAAATTTTTGGCTGGAATTGAAATAATACTGAATTTACAAAGTTTATTTTCCATCATCTCATTCCATTTTTAGATTCAGCAGCTATAGTATCTTTCATTGTCGATTAAATGAATGCAACATCTAAACTGGAATATTAAGGATCCTCAAACTACAGTTCCGACGTTACACGTTAGATCTGACAAAGACAGAAGATATTGGATGACTAAAGGGTGGGGTAAGCTACAAGGAAGTGAAGGAGATGGCGTTGAATAGACATTTTTGAATGCACATGAACCTAGCGAGATTTAGAACATTTATGTAATGTAACGTCAGTTCTAGAGGTGATATTGTGTAAAGTCTTCTATGAAATACAACCTTCCACTTCACTTTGTGTAAATCCTATACAGCCAGCAAAAATCAGAGGAATTCATTCTAGGAAAAAAATTCCGCAAATAGAAATTAACCTGATAATACAGAGATTGAATGGTATCTACGCAGATGATTCAATGAGTAAGAAAAAGCAGCCAAACTATTTATCTGAAAAATCAACCAACACCTATTGAATGATTTCACAGTTTCTTTTGCCGAGAATTAATCTACTAGATTTTAAAATACATCTCATCTTCTTCAAAATTGCTAAACAGGGCAAAAGTTTTCAGTTCACACAAAACGATCATCTTGAGCTTTGAAGAGTGCATACCTTGTGGTCGATCTTCTTCTCAGCTTCACTCAGGGGACGGCACCGGGCCACCACCTTCACAGCCTCTCCCCCGCTCCTCCTACCCTCCACCGAACGCCGCATCTTCACTCTGCACACCTTATGAAACACGTTGAAAAATAATGAGTACAATAAAATTAAATTCGATCGAGATAATGTCGAGAGAAATTAATAGAGTTTTAAAAACACGAGTCTTACACAGAAATAGAATGCCCGTTCCAGCTCGTTGTATACCGGAATTGTTTGCAACAAAATTGTCTTTTATCGTTGAACCCCCTTAATTTCTTACTTTCAATAAAGAAGTGAAGATTAAAATATGGAACCCTCAAAAACTTGGAAGATAGTAGGTTCCGAATTATCGTTTATTCGTAATTTATTCATAAGCTAAACTAAGAAATGGCCAACAATGAACGCAGCTACATTTAGTTAATTAATTCTTCCCATAAAATGCTAATAACGGCAAAAAAATGTTGTATGAAATACTATAACTATTTCTTTTGATAAAAATATTGTGAATGTCACAGTATATTTTCTTGAAGATAGTAACTAATCATGAATCGACATTAAAAAGCATTCTTAGTAATTAATCGGATAGTAGATAGTAATAATCGAAGAAATAATCATCTATGGCGTAGAATCTCTAGTGTAATGATTCTTAATGAATCTTAATCTTCTAATCCATGTCTTTATTAATTCAAAAAGTTTCTTTTAGTTTTGGTTCAGGATAGAGAAAAGAAGGGTAAGTATAATTTTGTCCGTTATGTTCTTGGCTGTGATAATATGTAATTTACTGAAATACGATTGCTTTTGACTAATATTCTATAATAGCCTTTCTTTAGTTAATTCTTGACTATACCTATATTAGCCATTCTTTAGTCAATTCTCTAATAAGTGTTATTCATACAGTTAATTAGCAGTCAAAAAGGAGATTTTTTACTGATACCATTTAGGCTTAGCGAGATAAGCAATGATTAAAATTTAAATCCTAATCTACCCGAATAAGCTTTATTCCCTCTCCAGGACTAAAATTAAATGCAGAATCTAATTCAAAACACTGCCACGAGGGGGTCTACCTGCGGCATAAGCTCAGTAATAACAATCATATGAAATACCCGGAAACTTTAGGCTCAAGATGAAAAACTTGGGTGATTGCAAAATATAGAAAGTATGTTATTACCATCGATTTAGATGTGCGTTCGAGAAGATTCGTTAACTGATTTCCGGGCAACCTCGTTCGAAAGCAGACAAGCTTTTTGAAGGAAAAGGGAAATTCGAGGAAGAAGTTACTGAGACAGATCGTCAAACGAAGGGACGTTTAATTATTCCAGGAGAGAATCACGCGACTGGAACTTCTTTTCTTGGAAATCGCTTTAAGAGGTCTTCCGGGTTGTCCATCACCCTCTGACCTCCGCCTTTCGCTCACCTTTTATTTCTTCATCATCGGAGATCCTCAACTTCTCCCTTCTTCGTTTTCTGTCTGTTTTTAGTTCTTAAGCGCGTCATACCTCAACGTGAGTTCGAAATATCGTTCACTTTGATCGATTGCCCTAGGTTATTGCGTGAGAACGGTAAACTTTGCGGGGGTTTTGAAGATTCGACGGTGTTCAAGAAGCGCCATAGGGCGATTACCCGTATAGGAATGTCTATTTTCAAATAAATACAGGCTTGGATGTTTTTGCAGTACACCTCCGGTGATGAACGTAAGAATCGAGGAAATGGTAGTCAAATAATCTTAAAATTCAGTTCTTCGTATCAAAGGTCCAATTTTACGTAATTTCCCGACTTTAATAAATATGATTAACAGTAATTTAAATTGAAAATTGCATATTGGAAAGTTCAGATCGGATTTACTATTTGTATCAGGGCAATTTTATTTGCTCAAATATATCTATCATCTGTATGTCATGTGTGTGGAAAACTACTTAGTATGCCTTCCTTAATTCCAGATTACAATATGTATAATATTCATGGTTTTTGGGTTCTCTTCCACGTATTTTGTTTTTGTCGGACGACGTTTCGACCGCATTCCAGCAGTCGTCTTCAGGTCGAATGCATTTCATGTTCGCTCAGGTACCCTTTTATATACGCTGGCTCCCCTTCCATATAATCTCCCTTTATAATAGATTGCAATCCCTGTAAATGGTTTCTTTCTCCTGGGAAGCCAGTTTCACCACTTATTTGTAAACATTTTTAAAGCATATTTCTATCTTTTTTTGTAAGTGAAAATAAATATTATTATTATTTTAAAGCACCCTTATTACCCTTCGATGGAGACGCAACAGAATCGCTGAAATTTTCATTGGTAAACAGAAATGAGATATACATTAGTGATCTTTCTCCATCCAGTTCTTCTAGCTAGATTATCGGTACACGGCAGAGACGCTAGGAAATGGTATATTGCCCATAATCAATGGATTGATGAATCACCAATTTTCTTCTGGATCGAATTGGCAGTCTTGATTGGAATCTGTATTCGAATCAGATTGAAGTAGCGTAAGAAAATTAAAATGTTTATAACACCGCCTTTGTACGTAAAATTGTGCATGCTGTTTGTTTCAAATGTATTTTTCATTTTTATATTTTAATCGTTCTCTTGACTATTTTTTATAATTCTTCGTTCCATTCCTACATGAGCATACTATGCAAAGAATATAACAATATTCTACATACACTATAAAAATTTGTATTTACGACTTTAGTTTCACATTCCTTGTCTTATTTAATTCTACGAATGGACTTAAATTGACTCCAAGTATCGAAAATGTTAGGGACAAATGCTGCGAAAATATTTATCTTGCAGCTAAAGCCATTGTTAGAAATGATAGTTCACTGAAAAATCTATGATATTGCTATCCAGTATGGAGTAAGGCAAAAATTTCGTTTAGAAATAGCAACATAGATAAGAAATGTAGAGGGTACCTCTACTGGGTCATGCGAGTCTCCGCACAGTAATATTTTAGACGAATTTCTTACACTGGGATTTCTTTGTCCTTCCAATTTTTCTTTTTATGTAATGCTGAAACGTTAATAACTAATACTACAGGCTAATGTAGTAAATGCGACCTCTGCGTAGAGAATGACTAATTGATGCATCATCTTAACCCTATACCTTATAAACGCAGCGGCAGCTAAATAAGTTATTATGTTTTGGAAGGGTTTCGCGCAGAAGGGTTTCCGAAATCAATTTCAGTGTTTGAAAGCGTTTACCTTACCAAAGTTTAATATATATAACTTTTTTCAAATATCAAAATACTTCTATACGTTCAAAGTGATGTCTTTTCTGGATTGTCAGTTAGCGCCGAATGAAATTCGCCCTGGCATTCGAAATTTCATTTAAATATTTTAACATAATAAAATCTTTGTATCAATCGTAAAATTAGTTTTAGTTTTTTATACATACTAAACCAACAGAAAATAACAAACTCTGTGATCATGAGTCTTGTTGTCACTTTATCATGTAGTATAACTTAAAGCATTTACAAGTTACTCAAAAAAGGACAATTTAACCATATAATTTCGCAATTAACTCCTTGTAATTCGCTCGTATGCCCTAAGGATGTCCTTGTAAGTTGGTTTTGGACTTTTTGAAGAGCTATTAATTATTCTTTTTCCAGAAGTAGCAGTTGACTTACGATTAGCAGAGATGGTTACTAATTTCATTTGAAATTAACCCAATCAGTCATTGACATAGGACGAATAATATACTTATTGTTATTCGGACACAATAAAACTATACAAAAAACAAATGTAAGAATAATGATTAATAATTCGGTCGTACAATACGTTTTTCAAATAGATTTCATGAGAATTTCGACGAAATATGTGGAAATTTAGTGATTATAAACAACTCTTAAACAACTGAAGCATTTATTGAATTCGAGCTAACGCATTTTACTTATAAATAAATTGGGAGTATGCACATTCTAATTATGACGCACTTTTTGAAGGAGAGACATATTTTTAAAACATTTAACATTCAAAATTACGATTAACAAACGGCTGAGTAAAAATTATTAACAAATATTAGATAATATGTAATAATTAATGAGATTGATTTCGCCAGTGGACCATAACATAATAAAATGTTGCTTTGTCATAATCAAGGAGGCGAGAAAATAATATTTCAACGCAGGGATAGAAAAGGGAAAACTTTGGTGGGGTTTTCGGGGACTTCAGTTTTAATTAATGTAAGGGGCATAAATTAAATTTTGTTATGTCATCAACGCTTGTCGCTTGGGTCATTTGTACTGAGATCTGTATTTTTTTCGGCTATTTTTATTTAGTCAATTTCTAGGTCTTTTTCAGCTCTACTTCCTTCGTTTGCACGTTAAATGCTATGTATATACGTGCGTTTGGAAAAGGACAGTCTAAGTGATATCATAAAAATAAAGTTAATGCATAAGGAATCCATATCTCGTGAGTCAGTCGATTTAAGCATAACAGAAGATGAGAAATAAAAGCTGTCCTATTTTACCATGAATCCCATAGTTTTTACTTAATCTCACAACTGTTTACATTAAAATAAATGTCTCTAACTATTCCGTGTTACGTTGTATTTTGCAGAAAATAAAATTAACCCGTTATTCCTGGTGATATAGAATTTGCTTGGACGAATTCCGATACCGAGTAAGGCTGCTGGTTATTTTAATTATTATTATTATTTATTTGTTCCTCATATAAACTCATACACATAAGTAAATATTACAAAAATTAAAATCGAGGGACATAGGTTCCCCTAGGATAACATCCTGTTTGGGGTGAACCGACTCTTCCGGTCCAACAAAAATACAGAAAACAACAAAAAACAGTCGATGTGTCGCTATTAAAAGGTAACTTTACAAAAATTAAAAGTGCAAACAAAATAATAAGAAAAATACAAATTTGAAAAAAATCATTGAAAATGCCGGAACAAATACAGGCAATCATAACATGCACAGTAAAAAATAAAGTTACGCAAGTATAATAATCTCTATCCAAGCAAAAGACATTTACTCATTTCTTTTAAACAAATATTCCACCTCCTTATTCTTAAATAACCATTCATTAACAAGTTTAAAAAAAAGTTACTTCTTTATCTACACCAGATATATTCACAGGTAGAGAAACAAACAATTTAGGGCCAAGATAAAAATACGATCGACGAAAAATTTCATTATTCGGTTTAGGTATAACAATAATATATTTTGCTCTTAGGTTATAGACTCTGGGTTTTACATGTTCTCCTCTACGGCTGTAAAATTCGTAATTCGTTTTCTAGTGACGATGTCGTTTTCCTGTCGTAAAATTGTCGTGGTCGAAACATTGTTAAGTATACGGTGGTGTAGCTGATGACGAGCATACGTGATAATCGATATCATCATGTCACGCCTCAATTAGCGTCCTCTATCGAAACTAACTTACCACCACCACCTGGCGAAAACATGCTTTCGCTCTGTAGCGAAAATATTGATCTCCACTCCACTTAAGAAATAAACGCCGTGGAGTGCTACATGACATATAATTCCAGGAACACTTAGGACTTGAACTCTTAAATCGAGCCATTTGAGCCGAATCGAGATGCAATTATCCACAAAAATGCCATGAATTTATTTTCACCCACATATTTACCCTGTAAGCTGTCTTTTGAAGTCTGACAGGATAACTCTAATTGATTACTTTCAAGTATCCTTTGCGAAAAACAAATTTTTATAACGAGTATAGAATATGTTTCTCTCATTACCCTCCAAAGTATCTGAACAGCCTAAATAAGAGGAAGCACACACGTCCTCTAAGAACATACTTTTCCCGAATTATTTAGTAAATTACCCTATATACTCGGGTATAAGCCGAGTTTTCAGCACATTTTTATGCTGTAAAAGCCCTACTCGACTCATACTCGAATGAGGGTTCCTTTTACCCGTCCTCTGGCTGAAAACGTATGCCATCGCTAGAAATCGGCTTTCAAATTCCTCTCTTGCTCAATTAACATTTGTTTAACATTTATCCTTCAGTTAGATTAATTTGAGTGGCTTCTATTTTATTTTGAAATTTGAAATTGAAACCAGTAACTGATGCATTTCCCACCCAAGGCTTATACTCGAATCCATTATTTTTTCCCGTTTTTGTGATAAAATTAGGTGCCTCGGCTAACATTCGGGTTAGCTCATACTCGATTATATCCAGCAAGTCTTTGTTTATATTTTCTATCTACCAAAGAATCTGATTGTAAAAACCGATTTCCAGTATCAATTTTCCTTGAAGCGTATCGCCTTTTTTCGTACTTTTCCAACTCACCAATGCAAGAATTTCAAGCTGGGTCCCATAGAATAAATCTACACCTTGGGTTAGCCCCAGCTAACGCCATGTAACATCGCTCGCGTCATTTTTCTTCGCTCCTCCAGCAGAAGTCGAGTCCACAAATATTACGGATGTGGGCACCTCACGTTAGGTTATATGTAATGGCGATCGTCCTCCCGAATTTTCTCCGACATTTATTTTTCGATCGAGAATTTTCAAGGGCACGATTGGTTGTGCCGTTTGCATTGAATTTTTCAGCCATTGACGTTGTTCTTCCTTGAGACATGGGAATTTACCGCTTTGGAGGTCAATGATGCAATCAATCCCAACCGGGAGTTACCTGGAAGTCGTTGGCGTGCCGAACCATTTGTCCGCACCATAATGTATTCCACCACCCTTTATGACCAAAGGTGAGCTCACCCTTGCATCGATCTAATGCTCGTTGGTTCGAAGGGCACGTCTTCTATTCACTCTTGACCATGGCCCCAATTTCACGCTCGACCCCATTTCGGACTGCTCAAACGAGCAAGGCTACACTGAATAAATAGCAAAACAAAGACATGAGTTTCCTTGGCCCGCAAAATATGGCTATTTTTCTCTGCTCGGAATTTCTTTCTCCTGCGACTCATTGGCTTATTCCAGCAACCCGTGGCGGAATTAATGCAGAAATCGAAAACAATACGCTGCGATTTCTATTGCTTGCCACATTTATTTACAGAACAACTGGTTTTGACAATATCTTGTCATTCATTCGTATTGGTAGGAAATTGCATCTTGTTAAAAAAAACCTCTGGTAAGGTGTAAAAGTGGCTGAGAATAATTTTTCAGATTATGTTGAACGAGTTCAAGGCCAAACCGATAGGTCATTTTAGGGTAGCATTTCAAGAGATATTCCAAGGCGTATAACATCTGTATAAATTTCTCATCTGACAATAAATAAAATACCGAAAGAGAAAACAATTGAAATCTGCAGAGCTACCACAAGCACAACAAGTATAATATTTGAGCTGGGATATCTTCTAGTCTATTTTGTCAATCAAGTAACAAATTATTTGACATATTCTAAGACCAGTTTTTGCGTAAAATGTGTTTATTGATTTTCAAGTATCAAGTTCAATTGATCGTGAGATCAATCGAATATAATAATAGGGTGAAGAACTACCAGTATTATTCGTTAATATACTCTACATACGGAACGATTAAATTTTCAGTACGAAGATGATATTAAATATATATAATATATAGATACTTCGAATCCATATGAACTTATTTCTAAAGGTCTAATTAATATACTTTTATTTGTAAATTCACTTCTGAAATTTTCTAATAGTTTAAGGGAAAGAAAATACTCGACGTCTTATTTTATTCCTACAACTACCTTCAAATTCCCTAAAAATCTATCCCTATTTAACACTTGACCTACCTATTTCTAGTTTAAGTTTTATTTTCTCAGTCAAAAACCATTTCCATCATTTCCTATGAAAGGTGAGGTTGGTCATCAACAAGTGATAGAAATGGAGTGTAGTGGGGATTTTTAGAACGCTGGATACAACTGTGAGATAGATGACTAGTATCCTTGCTGTTATGCTTAAACCGTACAATCTACCATCAAGAGTTATTTATGATGAATAAAAATATAAATAAGGCAAAATATAGAAATTAAGGGTGTTAAAATATATTATTTCAAAATAATATAAAAATTTAGAAAGATTAGTTATCGATTTGATTATATATCAATCGATGGAACCGTTATCGATATATCGATTCTGGAACAGTTATAAAGGAATACTCTTTCTATAATGGACGTTATACAGAAAATAATATACCTTCAATTAATTTTCTCAATATACATCCAATAAATAAACGATAAAAGAATGTTTCTTCAAAAAAAGAAGAAAAAAATTGTTCGCATGTAAACATAACCCATTCTACGAATAAATTAGTATAATGATATAATGAGAATGCCGTAAAAGTTCAATATATGCTATAAAAATTAAAAGAAAATGTTTAATTTTACTTTCCTTAGAGGAAATAGAGAAACATTTACCTTATCATTATAAAAATTTATAACAGAGAACAAAATTCCATAACAAATAAAATATTTGAAAATAAAGGAGGATAAAAAATGAAATGTTTAGGCAAATAAACTGAAGAACATAACTTATGATTAATACATCATAGGAAAATATCTAACACATATTTAGGAAGAATATTGATTTTAATCAATTCAGTTATGTGAGACTCACTAAAAAAAGAAAAATATTAATTAAAATGTAACTAAATAAAATCGTTTAAGAATTTTGTATACGAATGGGGTTATGTGACTTTTTATCAACACAAATCGATAATTGAGAAAATAAATACATGACATATATTATTATGGGATTAACTATATGAAATAATAGCACCAATTAAATAACTGGCCACCTTCGCGATTTAAAAAAATATATCTAATATATTATTTAGAAGACAAAGTACTTGAGCTTCTTGAAAAGGTGCTTTCATGCAGCTATGTCATTTTGTTTACAAAAGACATATCAAAGAAATTTAAGTCCCAAGGGAGTTTCCATAGGGTCAAAATGGCATTAAAATAATAAGTTTTCATATAAAAAGTACCTCGAGTTTCTCGAGCATATTTTCGTTTACTTTTAAGACATTTCAGAAAAATTCGAGTCCTACGAGCATTTCCATTAGGAAAAAACAGCATTAATAAATAATTCTATGAACACTTAAATATTTCCGCATCCCGATAGTGAATTGAGGCAATTTAATTGGAATGAATCCCGAAGCTATTGGAAGAAGAAAAGGACAACAATTTTCCGCTCGGGACATCATGCCAGGGACCTCTCCTCTTCGGCCTTCTCTTCCGTCATCCGATTCATTCCAACCGCTGCTATTTTGTTATTCGAAACTTCCATTCTTTGACACCACATTTATCGGAAGTCCAAGGAAATCTAAAGTGCGGGAGTCCATTTGGTGGCTCCAGTCACCGACAGACACCACACGAGTCCATTGTCTGACGAACCTTGGGTCGAGAACCTCTGACGCTCCAATCGATTCATTCATCGCCGCCATTTCGCATTCCCAAAAGCGCGGCGGCATTACTTAAGTCGTGTGGCTACGCTTCGTCGTCGTCGTGGTAACCGAAGGTGGCAAACAAAACGTAAGCGTATCATGAGCGTATCAATTGAAGTTACCCCGCTTCGATCTGGTCCCTGACACTTCGGCAACCCGGATAACTCCCAAGTAGTGCTGTAAACCATTTCCACGGCGCTAACATCGTCTTGTGCAGTACTTCCAAACCGAAGCGCCGCGAATAGACTATAATGCATACAATTTATAACAATACATTATGAGTGTGCATAAATAAGAGTTCTACCATTTGGTAGGATAATATGCCTCAATATTGCATATTCTACACCATCATTACACTTATTCTACACTTATTTCGTTTCTTGGTAAAGTATCCTACTTATTTTATCAGTAACCATCTTTTGAGATTGTCTTCCCATCATTTTTTTCCTTAGGAAAACTTGGTCAGCTGGCACATTGTTTACTAAAAATTAAAATTTAATTGACTTAAATTACCATAAAGAGGAGGGTATTTCATTGTACTACATAGACAGTAGAGTTTTACCGCAAAGTTATCACTAGTTCTGCCTTTAGTATCCTTGTTTTGGTTTCTCCTCTCTTCTTTTAAGACGTGTAACTCTAAATAAATTTGTGGAACATTTAGATTTGCACTTAATGTAAGATTTCGCCTGTTTTGTTCATATAGCAATCCTCTCCTTAAGGCTTTCTATAAGCACTGGTTCCTTAATCAATGAAAAGACTTGGCCATCATCATCTTATTATAGAGTCCATTACAATTCAAATTTACCTTGGGGTAGGATCATATAGCTCAATATTCACTTTTCAAAGCCAATTATTTCTTTTCTTTGTATACTACTTCACCATTAATTTAATTTAACAAATTTGTTGCCTTTATCTTACTCTATGCACTTTCCCTAGTATATCATCCACAATTACTTCCTTTAGCAGCTCCTCTCCTCTCAATATATGATCCAAAAATTTGCCTTGATGACTCTTAATTACTCAAATTAAAACACTCCTCCTCAACCGGTCTAAGTACTTGTGTTTTCCTTTATATTTTCCTATCAGCCAAACTTACTTCCATTCTACGCCTCACCAACTTCTCGAAGGTCCCCAGACTTTTGATTATGATGTAATGCTTATAATAATATATATTATTATAATGATTATCTTTTACCTCTTATTTTACATTATGTAGGCACTTTGCTTCATCTGAATGCGTAATAGCGAATCTTTAATACAAGGTTAAAAGGTTTCCCAAGATAGATTTACTTCCATACTCTAGTAATTGTTTTTATTTCACATCAAAACTTTTTCCGTCAGAAATATTAAACTATTTGTCGGTTGTACGTTCGGGAAAAATCGTAAAAACCGGAACACTAAGTCAGCTGATTTAATTTATCAATAATAAAACCACATGTGATTCATTGGTTGACCAGCTTAATAATTATTTCCACGAAGAGCTTTCATTAAAGAAAAAATGTGAATAAAACTAAATTTACTTCAGGTCTTTGCAAACCATTCTCTTTCTTTTTCTTGGACTGATACCGACTGAGGACTGTAATTCCGAGTCCTCGAAGAAAATTCCATGGAAAAGGGGAAAAATGGTCATTATTTATGCAACCGGTGGCGGTGGGCCCACCTGCTTCGATGCGTGCACGCATTTCTTGTTGGGTGAACGCGTGGTATGGAAGACTAAAAGCAGAGACAGAACGTAGGGATAAAAAATGGCACAAAAGAAACATTTATGCAAATGATCGAATACTTCCTATGCTTTAGGGTGCTGAGCAAAGGAGATGAGCTTAAGAAATAAAGCTTAAGATCATAGAATATATGAGTCTATATCTGGTAAGAGTATACCTCGAGAGTGTGTTTCTAGTAAGTCTGTACTCGATAGAGAAGATTAAATGGATTAGTGAATGCGATAAATATTTGAGAATATTTAGAAGAATGCTATTTTTGAGCGTCAACATTTACTTAGACAGCCGAAATAGCAATGCTCGGAAAGAATTCAAAGTTTCATAATGACAGAGGAAATTTGTGATTTATTATAAATTATTATACAATTTATACCTTATGGAAATAGGTTCTGTGACAACTGAGAGTGCTACAATTAACAGTAGGACAACTCGTCGGACCTGACAACTCACCGTGCAAAAACTGAGCTGGTGACAGCTCATAGCAAGATTTATTTATTATTAAATATATCATTAATAACTAATCGGTAGAAAGACTACTGCTAAATTGTTTTAACGTTCAATATTTGATATTTTTGCAATTTTCGTAGTGACCTATTGTTCGCACAATGAGCTGCCGCCCGTTCAGTTATTATACGGTGAGTTGTCGGGTCCGATGAGTTGTCGCGCGGAGAGTCGTCGGGTCGTGGTGGAAATAGACGCTCTATTTTATGATGTAAACCGACTACATTAATTTTTAACTATTTCAATTGATAAAGTTAATCGAGAATTATTATATACTATGAAATATGATACAGTCAGTGGCTCGGGAAGTTATTGAACTAAGTTCGTTTCAATTATATTATTTCAATTATCTAATGGCGTTCCATGAAGCGCGGATCGAATCACACTGATTGCACTTGATGAATCATTTAATTTTTTTCTTCGCTCCTCGTTATTTCCTCTGGTGATCGAAAGATAAAATTTCCTAGGAGCAATCTTCGAGAATAGAGAACTTTTTAAAGTTTCCATACGGACATGTTTTGTCCGACTTGATCTGAAAACATGTGATTGTGCTATTCAGAAAAAACAAAAGTGGTTCAATGAAAATGTTATTTGAAAATTCAGAATCTTTAAACTATAATCATTATCCAAAAATCAAATTCATCAACTGAACCAGGGTATAGAATCATTTCAAACCAAACTATGCACTGTAAATAGTTTTCTTCCGAAAATGTGGCATTTATAAAATTGGAGATAGCAGAATCAGATTAACGAAACAAACGAATGAGACACCGCCCCTTGGGACGGCAATCAAAAGTTCGTCAACGAGAATAAATGATAAAGTTGAACGAACGACCGAAAATAAAATAATTGATAATTTAGTAAAGTTCACAAGACGAAACAGTAGCGATGTGCTGGCTTGAGTTGCAAATAGTGACCCGTTAGTGATATTGAACAATAAAATAGTACCCTGGATAAATAAAATAACGGATACCAAATTACGTAGCTAAGGTAGTGATACGTAATAATCATCGATAGCGAAGGTACTGATATTCGATTCAGAAGAGAAAATTCAACGAGTAAAACAACGGCAGTCATTGTTATAGGGCGTACACGTGCCTTAATCCGAACGGAGACGACCCATTGAAAATTAGCAATTGTTTACTCTTTTCAAAAATAGAAATATCGACTAAAAAGAACAACTGAAAACCCACGTCATTGGAATTGTTCGAACGTGAGTGGATTCTGTGAAATGAAACGCAGCTGTCCATTGGACAGGGAAACCTTACCTGATGGATTCTACCATCGTAATCATTGGCTGACCTTGGCATTTTAATCGGCACATTGAAATGCACTCGACCGTCTAACTCAGAAATGTTAACGTGATCGATTGCAAGAAAAGCTGCCGAGCGTTCATTGATTGACTTTTTAAATATTTAAAGCTTACAGCAAAGCTAATAGACGCTGCAATTACTCTAATTATGGAGAATTTTTATATCGAGGAATCTTGAAGACAATCAGCTCTGCGGAGGTGACTGGAATCGAACCTTTTCTTGAATTACCTCAAGTGCAAGAATAGATGGTTATCTGGCTCAGATAAAGGGGCACTCAGTCATAAGATGGACATATATAGCAGCACATTCTATATGACTCACGGCAGGATTCGTGCTCACTTCCCGCCCATATTGCTTCTCCTTATATAAATGACGGCCCACCCAAATGGCGGTCATTTTTCAGCTTGACATTTTACCTTGCTGCTCTGCAGTGTTTAGAGTAGTTCATATTTTCCTCATAAGTAGAGATTCGTCAGAATTGTCATTCCTGGAATTAAATGCAGATCTGTGTTGAGTGAATATGATGCCAACTTTGATAAGCGTTTGCATGTCCTGGTTACTTCATAGTCGATAGTTTACCTACCCTTATTAAATACCCCAAGCTATAAATAACGTCATGCATATAGTTTCTGATTCTCATCAATGAAGCAAATTATTAATCAAAATGTCATATAAATCTATTTGATTTGCCTATCGTTCAATTCCGAAGAATAAATTGTTATTCTATGCACGTAAAAAGTGTTAAATAAATTGATATCATGTCCTATCATCTTATCTCTAATAACTTTTAAAATTTATCATGTACACGTAGGTCCAACTTGTTTGCATTCCCATACCTTCCAAAACACTGCCTCTACTATACAGTTTACTATATCTTGTATTTTCCAATTTTAAGCGTCATACGCTTATGCGCAACAAAATTTGCACCTATGTAGATGTTTTTAATTTTCTTTGAAGATACTGAAAAACCTATCAGAGAAAATTATTCCTAACTTACTAATATACTTATAGTGTATGCTATAATTTATATTGGTATTATTGTATATACTTGTACTTCAATGCTTGGTTTCTACACTATTGCATACGTAATTTCCTTTCTTCTGTAAATCTGCGCATGTGTACCAATTAAAAAGGATGATTTTCTTCCCAAAAATAAACTATTATCATCATTATTAATTCTTTGAAATTTGAGCGCATTGATTTAAGAAATTTAAATTAATTAATTTGGTTTTACAATGTAACTTATTAGACATATCCGGCTCCGCACTTCCATAGATATACCCTGGAATTCTCTAAACGTACCAGTCGGTCAAAGGCAGAGTACTATTTATTCATCGTCATTTACTCAAGCTAGGTAAAGTTGTGGCAGAGGAAAATATGACGGCCTTGAAAAGAAAAACCACTTGAGAGAAACACGACTGAATTGCGATGCGCAATTTACTGACAGATAATTATTATTATTTTTCCACTCTGAACCACTCAAATACGAAAACACGTAACCAATATATTCTGTTACGGGATATTTTCAGGTTCTTCGGCATGCAATACTATTAATTTTCACTTTTAAAAAGATAGATAGATGCTTTGAAAATGTTAACAAATAATTCGAGAAAATTAGGCATCCCAGAAGAAACAAATTTTTTAATATCGAGAAATATTTTGGGATAATGAAATTCACGGATAATCTGCAACATTCGAAATAAGACATTCTATTCCCGTTATAAAATATTGGTAATAATAAGAATAAATACGCAAAGTTTTATCTAAACTCGTTTTAGCTCCCGTGTTGGAATTTCGTCAGCCAGTCAAAAATTCGTCGAAATCTGATTTACTGAGATGAAACGAAGAATATCTACATACAGAACAGTGCTTTATGTATGCTTTACATATGTATAGTGAGTTTTGCGTATAATCAGAATGTATATGTATCAAATTTCTGACGGGAGATTTTATTATACATCGTGTTCGTCGTGAAAATTTGTCGTTATTGCGATCGGCATATATCGATAAGTCAAATCTACGCGTGACATTTTGATTTTAATGGAATTTTATTTAAATTCTTGAAGAAGGTGATCAGTTTGAGTAATTTTGAGAAGTCAACCATGAAACAAAATCTTTTCTTCATTAAACGATTCAACAAACGCACCCAACGACACTTGTTTCATCAATATAAGAGTAAAAATAATCTCAGGAATATAGTAAATTGGAAAATCAACGATATATTTAAGGAGTGAGCTAACTAGAATTCGATACATTTAAGAGTTGTAATATGAAAATCAGAGATAATTGATTTTTGATGAGTATTTATTTCATATTTTTTTAGAAAAAACAGAGATACTAAGACTGTCAAAGATGCAGGCTTTGAAGACGAACTTTGATATACAAATGATAAATTAAGCATTCCAGGACTATTCAGAGTGACTTTTTCTAGAGGTTCTTGTGTTCCCTGAAAATTTCACAGATTACACTCTCTACCTCTTGAATAATGGCTTAGTATTTTAAAATCTCCATCTTAAATACATTAACGCTAAAGAAGCTCATTTGAGATAAGTATATAGTATTTGGAAATGGAATCTCTTTTGTTGTAGCAGATAGGGTATGGTATAAGTACAATCGAGAAAAAATGTAAATCATGTTAATAAAGAAACACTCAGTTTTGGTGTTAGTGTCGCAAGAAAGTGTTATAAGAAATTTCTCCGGATAAATAACCGAAAAGGATTCGGAGATCTCAGTCAGAGTTACACCTATGAATCAGCAGATTGTAAATTCAGGGTTTAAGAGAAGGTTAAATAACCCGTCGACGAGCAACGACTTTGTGTCTGTCCCTGGAAGAAGTCTATGTCATATTTAAAAAGGTCGACTGTTGCTGTTGGGTTGTGTCGCCATTGCCTCGCGGCCAAGGTTAGAGGCGAAACCTTCCTTTCGATTTTGCAGAAACAACGTAAAAGGCTGACTATTCAGAACAGCGATTCATGAATTATTTCGCGCTTTTTCCAATCGCTCGGGGAATGAAGAATCCCAGGTAAATAAATAAAGCAAAGTGGGCTTCCCAAATAGAACTTTCCACACCCTCGTAGCTCCTCCTATTTCTTAGGATCGTAATATGCAGGATGCAGATTACAAGGGGAATCGCTAATTGAACTCATCTCAATAAGTTATACGATGTCAATGAAAAAGGCCGAGGCTAAGGTACATGAAAGATAATTTTTTCTCAATCGTGCATTAAAAGGCAAATGAAAAATATTAAATTCATCAAGAAGCAGCCAGAGAATTCGATTTTGAAGCGAGTATAATTTATTCAAAACTTAACCTAAAATTTTCGGATCGCTGCGGAGGTGTTTTGTTTCTGTTGGCCAAGACTGCACATCTTATGACTGAGTGCCCCTTTATATGAGCCAGATAACCATCTATTCTTGCACTTGATTTAAATCAAGAAAAGGTTCTATTCCAGGTATCCCAGCAGAACTAATTTCCTACAAGCTTCCCCAGCATTAAAAACCTCTATAAGTAGAGTAATTGCAATTCCCATTAACTTCATAGTAAGCTTCAGATATTTAAAAACTCAATCAAAGAACGCTAGGCAGCTTTTCTTGCAATCGATCACGTTATCATTTATGAGCTACATGGTCGAGTGCATTTAAATGTGCCGATTAAAATGCCAAGGTCAGCCAATGATTACGATGGTAGAATCCATCAGGTAAGGTTTCCCTGTCCGATGGACAGCTGCATTTCTGTTCACAGAATCCACTCACGTTCGAACAATTCCGATGACGTGGGTTTTCAGTTGTTCTTTTTAGTCGATATTTCTATTTTTGAAAAGAGTAAACAATTGCTAATTTTCAATGGGTCGTCCCTGTTCGGAGTAAGGCACGTGTACGCCCTATAACAACGACTGCCGTTGTTTTACTCGTTGAATTTTCTCTTCTGAATCGAATATCAGTACCTTCGCTATCGATGATTATTACGTATCACTACCTTAGCTACGTAATTTGGTATCCGTTATTTTATTTATCCAGGGTACTATTTTATTGTTCAATATCACTAACGGGTCACTATTTGCAACTCAAGCCAGCACATCGCTACTGTTTCGTCTTGTGAACTTTACTAAATTATCAATTATTTTATTTTCGGTCGTTCGTTCAACTTTATCATTTATTCTCGTTGACGAACTTTTGATGGCCGCCCCAAGGGGAGGGGTCTCATTCGTTTGTTTCGTTAATCTGATTCTGCTATCTCCAATTTTATAAATGCCACATGTTTGGAAGAAAACTATTTACAGTGCATAGTTTGGTTTGAAATGATTCTATACTGTGGTTCAGTTGATGAATTTGACTTTTGGATAATGATTATAGTTTAAAGATTCTGAATTTTCATATAGCATTTTCATTGAACCACTTTTGTTTTTTATGAATAGCACAATCACATGTTTTCAGATCAAGTCGGACAAAACATGTCCGTATGGAAACTTTAAAAAGTTCTCTATTCTCGAAGATTGCTCCTAGGAAATTTTATCTTTCGATCACCAGAGGAAATAACGAGGAGCGAAGAAAAAAATTTAATGATTCATCAAGTACAATCAGTGTGATTCGAACCGTGCTTCATGGAACGCCATTAGATAATTGAGATAATATAATTGAAACGAACTTAGTTTAATAACTTCCCGAGCTACTTACTGTATCATATTTCATAGTACATAATAATTCTCGCGTAACTTTATCAATTGAAATAGTTAAAAATTAATGGTGTCGGTTATGTAGGTTTATATCATAAAATAGTGCGTCTATTTCCACCGCGACCCGACAACTCTCCGCGGGACAACTCATCGGACCCGACAACTCACCGTATGACAACTGAACGGGCGGCAGCTCATTGTGAGAACAATAGATCACTACGAAAATTGCAAAAATATCAAATATTGAACGTTAAAACAATTGAGCAGTAGTCTTTCTACCGATTACTTATTAAAATAGTTAATAAGTTATTAATGATGTATTTAATAATAAATAAATCGCGCTATGGGCTGTCACCAGCTCAGTTGTCGCACGGTGAGTTGTCAGGTCCGACGAGCTGTCCTACTGTGAATTGTCGCTCTCTCAGTTGTCACAGAACCTATTTCTATAAGGTATAAATTTTATAATAATTTATAATAAATCACAAATGTCCTCTTTCATGAAATTTTGAATACTTTCCGAGCATTACTATGTCGGCTGTCTGAGTAAATGTTGACGCTCAAAAATAGCGTTCTTCTAAATATTCTTAAATATTTATCGCATTCACTAATCCATTTAATCTTCTCTATTGAGTACAGACTTACCAGAAACACACTCTCGAGGTATACTCTTACCAGATATTAATCCTAACCTGATACCTCCAATTTTATAAATTCCTCGTTTTCTTAGGTATCTATTTATAGTGCATAGTTTGGCTTGAAATGATACAGTACCGTGGTTCAGTTGATGAAATTAACTTATGGATGACACTCATAGTTGCAAATATGACTACGATTAGTTTCATCGGCTCAGCATATGTTTTTGAATTTTCAAATAACATTTTAATTTAACGAATTTTCTTTTTACTAGATAACATAATTTCATGTATTCAGATCGAGCTAGACCGATAATGTTCGTATGGAAACCTTCAATATTCGCTTTGATTTCGTAGATTACGTTTCTGGAAATATTATCATATAATTGCTAAAGAAAATAACCTAGAGCGAAAGAAAAAAAAATCAAATGATCCATGGGGTGCAATCAGTGTGATTGGACCGTACTTCGTGGAACGCCATTAAAAATTAATTAAAATGCCACATTAATTAATTAGTGTGGAAAATACTAGTTTCAATTTTTTATGATACATTATATCCAATTTCTTCACTGAAATATTTATATAATATATCTATGAGATTTTATACGTTATAAAATAATTTAAAAACCAATAGTTTAAGTAATTCTCCGAACTTCTTCCTGCATTTTCTTTCATACTATTTTGTAATTCTCGCGTAACATTGATCAATTTGCATACTTAAAAATTAATGGTGCTTCCTATTTCAGTTTATATAATGCAACATCTATTTCCACGAAAATGAACTCCATTTATTTCTCTCAACGTCTTTTTATTTATAAGTTATTATTAATCAGAAATTTCCTCTGTCATTATGAACTTTTGAATTCTTTCCATGCACTGAAATGACTTTAAGTAGATGGTGATACTTAAAAATTGCTTTCTTTCTGACTTTTTTCTTACGTATTTATCGCATTCACTAATCCATTTAATATTCTCTATCGAGTACAGACTTACCAGAAACTCACTCTCGAGGTATACTCTTACTCATATATTCTACGATCTCAAGCTTTATTTCTTCAGCTTACTCCTTCGCAAAGCATCGGAAGTATTCGATCATTTACATAAATGTTTCTTTAGTACCTTAAGTTAGCCTAAAAACTTTCCAGTTTGTTTGCTGTTTTTTACTAGTAATGGAATGATAAACTAAATTCGGAAATATGGAAACGCTTTTGAGTATTGGAATCTACAAAAAACATCGGAATCGGAGATTTTTAAGCAAATTTCCGATTAAAAATACAATTTCTTGTAGAAACCTCAATTTTCTATTTCTGTATCTAACTACATATAGATAAATATTTATCGATAGATATATCATCAGAACTTCTTAATATCATATAAATATGATATGTAATGTGACTTCATTTTAATTCTATGTTATTCGACTTATTCTTGTGTAAAAAATGAAATATACGAGTTTCCGTCCATTTCTTAAACTTTCAATTAAGTTAGTTCTGTCCCTTCAGTTCAAATTGAAATTTTATTCTCTTTTTTGGCAATATTGTTTCACTCATTGAATATTATTTGGCTATTGACATTTAACATTTATTATGAAAATAAAATAAACTAGGACTTATGATAGGTGGATGATTTAAATTAAGAAAATTTGAAATGGAATTGAATTTTTACTTAAGTATTAAAAAATGACTTTTTCATTCTCTATTTTATTAGCTTTCAAATTTGTATTATAATAAATTTGTATTGATAATAATGATTATTAATTAATTATTTATTTACCAAAGCAATGATAAACTCATAGCATGAATTGGAATCGAGAGTTTGGAAACATTATTGGAAATTAATGATGAAATTAAGGAATATTTGTCCCAATGAGTGTTTTTCCCAATGGTAATTCAAAAAAGTTTGAAAACTCCAGGCTCTCCGTTCCCTGGGTGAACTGTCCTTGGGCGAGCATTATTTTTGCTGAATAGTCTTTGGTTGTAATGTTTTGCTATCATGGCTGGGCTTGAAGTACCGATTAAATGTTGCAAGGGAATGTATGAAAACATGTACGGCTAGGTTAAAATGCAAGGATATGCAAAGATAAAAAAAGATTATCCGGCAGTATTCTTACATCGAAAGGGCACAGCAAGAAGGTTATGTAGCTTGTATGCATGAGACTTCAAGAAATTGCAATTGTACGCTCATACGCCTCTGGCTTGTTCAATAAGATACAAAGTTTACATACAATTTCACCGTAAAATTAAACTGAATTATGAATACATTCCAAAACTGATCAATAAGGAGCGATTCTTATAAACTTGAAGCGAAAAACTTCAATATACAAAGTGATATCTTGACCTTTAGAAATACATAGAGTATACTTATATTAATAATAGATCATGATTTGGTATTCTCTTTGTCCTTCCTCGACCATCTCCTTAATACAAACTTCTAGACCTGTCCTGCTGAGATCGAAGGAAACTTCGATCGACTGTACAAACAACTTAAAGCGATGGAAAAACTTATCGCTCCCATCAAACAATCGGATGATTAAGGAAATGAGTTTGCCGTGGATTGCTCACGATACGTGCCACTTGTTGACTCTCGGATTCTTAGCGCAGAAACTTAGTTTTTCCCCCGAAGAAGCCCAGACGGTAAACATTGGATTAAGAGCAGGTAATTACTGTCTATGTGCTCAAGAAAATTACTCCAAAGAAGTATAAGCCTGTGTCATTGGAGTAACGTCATCCTGTTTAGGGACTTAATCGACCTAAGACGTATTAGTTCCAAGGAAATTGCCGGTTGTCAACGAAAGTTAAACAACTATCGATGACAAAATACGCTGGACATAAAAGTGTCTTGAAAACTGGGAAAATTGCAAGAGCAGAGCTTTACTACTTGCGTGACATGGCAGATCGATGTGGTGTAAGTTGACTATTAGTGTACCAAATGATACTCAAAGTACTTAATGCATTTAAAGAAAGAAAATTTGGAACACGGCTGTTAAACAATTAAATGTTTGAAATCTCTAATAGCAGTAAACGAAACCATCTCAGGATTCGCATTGTGGTATTTCTTAATTTGTAAAAAATTCATGGTAACAACTTTTACTAGACCACTATTTTTAATCTGAAAAAACACGACCTAGGTTTCGCAGCGTCGCTACATCATCAGGTGACAAATAAAACACACTTTCGAATATGTACACACATGAAAGGGGGGGGGGGAGGGGAGAGAAGGTAGCAAGTAACGGAAGGAGGAAAAATGGGGGGGGAAGGTGGAAAGGAGGGGGTAAGGGATGAGGCGGGTTACATAGCAAAGGTTCTCAATCACAAACCGTTGAATGCAAGATAGACAGAATTACAAAGTAAGAAAAGCAAAATTACAAAGTCTTGTTCACCGGTATTCCTAGAAAACAAGAAAGGGCCCCGCATTTTTTTAAGATCACCCAATATGTACCTATTTCGAATATGATGCATTCATCATCAACCTGAAGATAAATGCATCGCATTCGAAATACGCATTGGGTGCTCTTAAAAAGTGCGGTGTTCTTTCTTGTTTTCTCGGAATACCAATGAATGAGACGAAGAACGCCGACAAAGACGGCTATTGAAGATTTTAATTATAATAAGAAATATGTAAACTTAGGCTAATTTGATCAATGAATGCAGAGGTAAAAATTTTTCGGGAAATAATGGAAATTTCGAATCTGATCAGATCAAATGCTGCGAGAAAAATCAGGGAAGTAGCTGCTTGGATTAGTGGTTTTAAAATACAGTTTTTTAAGAGTTCCCGTAGACTAGTAACTAGAATTAAAGAATATCGGGCATGCAACCCTGCCATACACCAAAAGGGGGCTTAAACGATACACGAGTGGATACAGTTGTAATTATTATTTTCTTAGACCGATTTAGATTTTCTCCATCAGAATAGAAATGGAAGAAAATGAAAAAGTCTCGGTTAGGTCTTTTCTTCGAATAATACTCGTCGTCATCGCTATCAGGGAATCCTTGAATCAAAAGACAAAATTTTCAGATTGGACACAGAAACTTTCTTTTAAACCCCTTTTTTCTCATAACTCATACCTAGGAAAAGGGTCAAAATTTGGCATGTTGAATCCTCTCGCAAATTTTCATTCAAATTTTTGAATTTGAAATTCAATTTTCAGTGACCCAGAGTATCTTACAATTTAATAACAATTCTTTCTTGAGAACGATTGCGCCACCTTCTCCTCTCTCCAATTAAGATCAAATATCCATCTAAATAATCGCCCAGATTTCTTCGCATCAAAGAGAGAAATGAAAAGAACTTTCGGAAATCGAAGGAAGAAATTGCCCCATTTTACTGATGGGTTGGGTCCACTTCAGACTTGTCGATATAATGTCAGCACACTCCACGGATAAAAAAGAAGCTCTTAGCCAAATGAGGTATAGGTGGAACATGATCTCTCATGTATGTTTTCGTGTTACTGAAAATTGGTTCCTTAGGCTTTCACATACTCAGTTTAGCTTCATAACCTAATGACATCCATGGAGTACGGAACATTGCAGGGTTATGATTCCGATACTTGAAGCATCAAGATTAAAAAATGTCGGAACCATGGGTAGAATTACAATTAGGTGCTATCCGACGGCTTTGTTGATACTTAAGGATTCGTTTAGATTGTTCTTAGGAGCTTTCAATAAGCTTACGTGTCCCTTCTTCATCAAAAAAACTTAAATTTTTGGAGTAAAAATGCAGCATAACTTAACGTGTTTACAAAATATATTACCTACTTTATGTCTATACGAAAGTAAAGACTATTTATAACGTATTAGAATTGATAAAAATATTCTGTAGTTCAACATTTTGTTTGCTTTTGCCTCGGTGAAGTCAGAAAATTTTCTATGGTAGGAACTTTTATGTATTTCATAACAAAAGGGCCGTTTTTCATTTTGAGGATTTTCGAGAATTTTTGACTCTATTGTTTCTTTATGCCATTCGCCTATGAGACCTCTATTTCCTCTATTAGAGCCGCAACCTGACCTAATTACCTTATTACTCCACTTTCATACATTCTTTTAAATAAAAATTATTCCATTACCTTTACTACAATTCCGATTAGTTTTACTGCTTGTTATTTTTGTAATTTTGGATATTTATATTGAATGTCATTGATTATCTTCTTGTATTGTCTGATTTAAATATTTAGAGTGGAAATATCTAGGTATGTATTTATTTTGCTCATGTGGGAGATTCCCTCCAGAAGATAATAGAAGTTAACATATTTTTCACACAGTTTCCCCTCATCTTCGCATTTCGGGCCTCTAATACCCTAAATCATAGTGATTCCAATTCCCAAGTAATTCGTATGAACCCCCAGGGATTCATATAGAATTACTTGGGGTCCATGTCAAGGAGAAAAAAAATGGGGTTCCAAGATTTTTTTCAATTTTTGTGAGTGTTTGTAGTACTTTTAGAAGCCAAAGATACCATTTTTAAGATAATATAATCAAAGCGAAACCAATTATCGCTTTTCATGAAAAAAAATCAATATTAAGCAGGCTAGAGGGCCCTTGGAAAATTAAAAGGGGTCTAAGGGAAAAAATGTTTGGGAACCTATGCCCTAAATCCACCCATTTCAAAAATGCAAGATAGTAGACTCATCTAAGCATAAAATAGCGTCAAACTACACAAAAACGTAAAACAAACTACGTAGCCCTTTCAGACCCGTGTGCAATATATTCGACATTTTCCGAGCTTATGATATATTATTTATATTTATACTAGCAAAACCGGCCACGCTTCGCTGGGGCTCAGATAATTTAAATCCCTTACAACGATTGATTATGCTCATCAATGAGAACGAAATCAACAACTTGTCTTTTCTTCTTAACTTTAAATAGGCCAAAATGCAGGAGCTCGGATTCAACAATGGCATTTGTCGTCAAGGGGAGCGGTTATTTACACTCAAAATTTTACAAACATTTCGTGAATTATCTCGATAATTCATTTCGAAATCAATAATGCATGACCAAAATATTTTTTATATATTTTCCCTTCTTTTGATTCTTGTCTCAATTTCTTATGACCATTAGTTTTAATTAAATTTTGCAAAAGAAATTAAGTCTGCAGAGGCAAAAATTAACTTTACATGCATTTTTTATGGATATGCTTTGACTCGTCTGGAATCGAACCGAGGAAGAAATCTCAACATTTTTAAAACAGAAACACTCTCTAGAACTAGTATTTGAATGAAGCGTGTTAAAATTTAGAGTCAATCGAGGGAGTATTTTTCGAGTTTTGCGGTCACATATCTGAATTTTAAGACATTGCTAAATATATAAGATTAATTTAATATTTATTTATTTGCATTTTTTATGGTTTTACTTCTTTTATTTTAACATTATGCCAAACCTATATCAAAGAAGTCTCATAGTAGGATTTTATAGCTTATTGAATAACGGAATGTCATGATTTTTTTAAAAAGAATTGCGGAGGGTAATTTTTGTTTCCATTTTTACTCTTATTATGATTTTGTTTTATATACATCATTGAACATATGTTGCTTTAGTCTTCTATATGTGTTATTTAATAGCAAACATAGTTTTCATTCATAACTTTATCTTTAGTGACAGTTTAAAATAGGTGCCTAAAATATTGGACATCTCATAAACTGTTAACTAAATTGTAAATTTCAAAGTTTATTGATGGAATAAATATGAAAATATATAGTATATATCTATATAAATATATTTAAGAAAGACAAATAAATTCAAAAATAATTTTTTTCGAGGAAAGAAATTCAGATCTGAAAGGGTTAATTTGCTGAAAATAATGTTGGGAACACTATGACACAGGTACACGATCGTAGAAAGATTTATGAATGAATCCACAACAGTGGGTCTAGTGCGAGAAAGAGAAATTGTGTTATTTTCCGATCAACGAGTGGTGATCAATGGACTGCGACAGGTTCCCAGAGATGCGCATAAAAGTACCCATCACACCTGTGACACGCCGTTGATAATTTATGACTTCGAGCAATCGATTGCTCGCAGCCCGAGAATTCGCATCGTTAAGGGAACGTTTGTGAGGAGTTCGTAAATGATTTAAAAGCCCTTGAAATGCAAACGACTGCTACGAAACTTCTACTTTACTAGTAACGTGCTGCTAGCTAAACTCTGTCACTTCCCACTCGTACCCTTCGGAACTCAATTAGAGACTGAATATTTTATTCCATTCCATATTTTACGGTATTATCTTTTAATGAGCTTGAAAATTACATTTAGTGAAGTAGAATACAATAAGAACTTGCGGAACCACAAATATATATGCACGTTTTTATGTAGGCCAAGAAGATTATAATATATAAATATAATAAATATAGATTAAATTATATATTTCGTCCACTAAAATGTAATTTCCATTATAAAGAATAAAGCTCTTATACCTTTACTACACTAAACAGTGCTTAAGTGCTCTCTTCTTTATAATGGAGAAATACCACAAGGTCGAGGCCAGATTAGTAGATTCTGTAAATTCAAGAAAGGATCTGTATCGTAAAGAACACATGGACACTCAATAAACTATCAGTGTTTTATTATTACGCAAGAACGGGTGGAATTCAAGATATTTTGGTGATTTATAATTTTTCTTAAAGAATTCGATATTCTTTTACGCATTAATACACACAGTTAATTAAATAAAGGCACAGACATATTAGAATTCGTCCACAAATGTTATCATTAGGTAAGATTATACCGTATACTATCTTATGATGAAGGTAAACTACAGCAGAGTTTCTTAACCGATACGCCTTAGGGAAATCCTTCATGAAATTCATGAAACAAATTCTTTAATGCTTTTAACGTTGCAGTCAATATTGGACGCTTAGTTGGACGGATTTTTAATAATTACATACGAGTCCGAGATGGCTTTAATAAATATTTTAAACTACGCTCTGTTTTCTTTTTCTTCTAATTCGTTATTTTTTTTTAATTTGATGTTATTGGATATTCCTTAAGAGTAAAAATGATGAAGAATCATGCTAATTTTATGACCACGAAAATAAATATATCTCTGAAGTATAATAAACAAATAAAATTTTGAATCTTGAATCCTTTTAGTAATATAATTTAAAATTGAAAAGGGATTCAGAAGGATCGCGAACTTGAACTCTGAAAAACCCTTTGATAAATACCAATTCTGCATTGATAAGTACAGCTTAACGAATCTAGAAAAGTGGGAAAACATAAAAAACACTCATGAGCGAATTTCGTGAAAAAAGAAAAATACCTCCGAACATCAGCATCAATAGAATTGAACATCAACATTGGTTGAAGAAAAATCGCAGGTAAGGAAACAGTAAAATGAAGCAAATTAGTATTTTTGGCGTTCGCTTAGTAGAAAATTTAAATTAGACTTCTTGTCCCGCAGAACATTCCGTAAAATTTGTAGTGTTTTTAATGATTTAATATAGTAAAAAAGGTTTATTCAAATATGAGATTAATTTACCAACTCTATTCACGAATATTCTCGCATTTATTGCGATTTACTATTTAGAAAAGAAGAAAGAAACTTAGTAACTTCTACACATTTTTAAATTTCCGTCCCTTTTCGCTACTGCAGTAGAATTAGTCAGTAGTGGTTTTTGAATGCTGATTCCTATTTTCCTCAAATGTAAGGATTCAGATTCCTCTCCTAGACTTATTTTTAATAAAAATGGATATTTTAGCCAATTTCATCACAACTTGCCCTGTACAATTTGAAAAGAAGCGCATACAGTAATACGTAAGCACCGTCTTAAATTAATGTATATTTTGCTGGTCTAAACTGTTAATGTAACAATTTCTCATGTATTAATATCTCAGATAATGAATAGAAACAGTGTAATTTTCCACACTTTTATTTAGAGGACGACCGGTTTCGCTACCGAAGTAGCATCATCTGGTACAGAAATATTTCAAAATGGTACAGAAATATTTCATATTTCATTTTGAAATATTTCATATTTCATTTTGTACAGAAATATTTCATATTTCATTTTGAAATATTTCTGTACCAGATGATGCTACTTCGGTAGCGAAACCGGTCGTCCTCTAAATAAAAGTGTGGAAAATTACACTGTTTCTATTCATTATCTAAAATGGCTTTCCACAAAGCCTGATCATCTAGATTTCATATTAATATCTCGTTTATTTGCACTATATATTATCTAACAGAATATTTGAAATTCGTTTTAGTAAAATACTGAGGCACACCAAATAAGTGGTTAGCTATATAGCCTACATTGAGCTGTAATAATATGATGCGATATAATTTTAAACTTATACTTACAGAGAAAACAATCAATATCATCGCTCCAACGCGTACCTTTGGATAAGTTGATTTCGCCTTTGTGAAGTTTACATAGTAGAGTAAAAATAAAATGTAACCAGGAGAATTGCAGAAGCTGTGTTAAGTTAGTCAAAATAAATTAAAGTATTATAGGTCATTTGTAGGAAAGTGATTAACAATAAAGCTTTTAAGTAGAAAGATAGAAACCTTCCATCTTCAAACAAGTATGCAGATGACAATTCCAAGCAGGGAAATTCTAGGGAAAACAAACATCAGGAGAGAGAGGCCTGACGTGTCCCTTCGTTTTTAATAATATATGGGGAGGATCGAAGTTCTTCCTGCTCCATAAACTACTGATAATAGGTAAAGGGACTGGAGATGGAAAGTGCCATGGGCATACTAGCGAATTTATACATTATCTAAGTGGTATTGATAGCTACCCATTTACAAGACAAGTTTATAATTGTAGTTAAAAATTAAAATATCACATAAAATCATCATCTACTTATTAAATTTATTTCTATGAAAAGGGTAAATTATAATTCAGAAAGTGGATTATAGAATTAACTAATGTAATTCCTTGGCCTACGCACGGCACAACAAAATGATTAATGTATATTTTTCTGATAGTTCTTCTTTTGAAGTTTAATAGAAATTAATGAAAACTGCAAAAGGATCTCCATCAGTTGTCAGTATTATACAGCAAAAACAGCAACACAAAATATTTAGTTATGTATGAATAACATCTCCAGTAAGGCTGGTGATGTTTATATTCGCAGTAAACAAATCAATTGTAAGTAGCGAAAAAAGAATAAAAATTTATAGGGGATGAATACCATAAAAAGTAAAAAGGAATAAATACTGGATATAAAGTCAGAGCTTACCTTAAAACTAGGTTTCAAAGGACAAAGTCTATCCGAACGAGGTAAATGCATGGCCCATGCAACTACGGGAAGAGGATAGGACGCATGGAATCATGATCGGGACTTCTGATTCTCCACACATTTTCCCAGGTATATGTTCGAAGCTATTACGTTTGGTCTTGACGGCTGTCTAGTGTATTGCTACCGATCCACACGAGAAATCGAAACTTGCGTCCGTGCTTGTCAAGAAGTCTTAATGGTATGAGTATCTGAGCAACTCGTGAACCCGCTAAGCCCCTCGAACCCGCCACCTCGAAGTATCAGACACCTAGCGGCAACAAGAATAAGTAGCACGAGCGCGCATTAGCGAATATTAGGTAGCGTAATTCAACTTCAGTCGCTCATTGTACGAATCTTAATAATTCGAACAAGCAGCTTGTTTCCTTTCCAGATGGTAGAAAAAGTGGCTTGTAAGTCGCAGCTAAATAACTATTTTGTATTTAATACTTCGGATAATTCGTATCATATCAATAGCGCGAATTCTGCGATAAGTTCTTTCATTATTTGAAAAATATAGATAATGGCTAATTTTTTGTATATTCATATTAAACTGCATTATATCAGTTTTATTTCAAGGTTACTTATATTTCCACCAATCATATTCTTATATAACTAATAATCACAAGGTTATGCAACATTTCGTCCTAACTATTGAAATTGCGAATACGAGAATATTTAAGAATCTTAATGTTTTTATTAGTTTATAAAGATAATCTATTCAGATTATAATATAAATTATCATTGTTATACATACTCTCTAAAACCAAGTTAATTTCATGTATCTTGTTAAAAATTTTTATTGAAAGAACAACCTGGCTTCCGGATCTTTCTGTATTTCCATTTCGCTGTTGTTTCCATAATATGAAACTTGATGAGGCTTTGATTTAATTGATGGACTTTTACTTTGCAGTAATTAAATTGTTCATGTAATCTTATAAAAATGTATCAAAGCGGAAACTTTGAGGTAAGGTTTACGGCTAGTTTAAATCGTAATTTATGAAGATCTTATCCTATGAAGCTAGTGTAAGATTTTACTGGCACTTCAAAACGACATGGAACTTAACTCAATCCTCGGTGTTTTATCCTTAGTGTAAAGATATTAATATTTATTAATATTATATTATATATTTATTATAATAATATAAATTAATACCAAAGATGTGTTTCAGGGCCGATTACACTTGCGGTGAACCAAGGATGTCAACTAGATGCAGCTGATGATGACTTGCAGTAGTCGAAACTGGTTGTTAGTAAAATTGATTTGGAGACTAACAAATAATTTTATTTCTTTCTCTTTGTCTATAGTTCTTCAATGATGTGTATAGAGTATGACTATCTTTGATTAAAATGGATCAATTTATTGATAACTATGTGGAGGAAGGAATAGGAACTTATCAATTATGGTATATGTGGCTGCTGTACTATCTACTGGTAGAAGCATTAGCTATATTGCTATCCATTAACGTAGAGATGGGAACAATTGTGGTCTATAATATTTAAGGACGATCTGAACATACCCTCTCTACACCAACTCAGCTCATACTTAGACATTTACGATTAATGTTAACGTTACAGACTATATGTGCTTCTCTATTTTAAATCTTTCACAATTGATGCAAAAGTAAAGAGTAGGTACAACTACCTTTTTTGTTTTGTTTTGTTTAAGGCGATGAATGAGAAGAATTTATTACCATACTCCCAATTTTCCCATGTTACAATTCTTCTTTACATTTCCTAAAGATGTTTTAAAAATTAAAACCATTGCATAAGCATATTTTTTTTCAAAATTCTTGGATGGATCCACTTTGGATTCAGTTTAATAACCTTTTATATTTTTTACATAAATTCACAGCTTTATGTCTTCATGAGAATTAAAAAATGAGGCTAAAAATATATTATTATATTTATTAACCTTCAATATAAAATTAAGTTAATTAATAATATGTTGTTTGTACTATTAAGAGATTATTAACACAAGTATGTGGTTTCATGTTTAATCAGAAACAGCTCTTTCTCTAAATATTACATGTAATTACTCCCTAAAGCAGATTGTTTAACAGTTTAACAGTGAGTGATACATAGGAAAAATTTCCTTAAAGTAATCATAATTGAGTTTTAGAAAGATTGTAATGATTATATCCACATTGTCTTATGTTTCGATTTTATAATCTTTATTTTCATACTGTTTAATAGCTATGAATTTATAATGGTTTAGGACATAGCCAATGCCAATGGAAACTGTTGTAGAAGCAATATCTGGGAAAATAAATGTTAATAAATCCTTTCTGGTTCCTACCACCTATATTTATATTTACAAGTTGTAAGGGTGTTTAAATAACATCGAGAAAGGGTGAACCCATTCATGTGTTACTCAGACAATTCTCAATGAAGATCCATAAATTGTTGTTACTCTGTAGTAGAATTTTATCTTGTTTGCTGAACATTTTGCATGGGAAATATTAATGAATGGCTAATATTTCTGGATTGAAATCAATAATGTAAAACATTACATTATTTTAATTTGTGACTATTTTATCTTCAGATCATTTCCTTGCATTGAGTATTACAATATTTGCATGGGCAATGTATTATTTATCATTCATATTCACAGAGAAATTTGCCAATGGTATTTATTGAATGTGTAATCCAAGTTGGAATAATATGATAAAAATGGGATTAATGATGATGTTCTTGATCTGTCAAAGCAAAACTGAGAGGAAATCAAATACCATAACAATACTCATGTTTTCATGAAGGATAACTTCCAACTATTATTTTTCAATTTGAATCTCAGTTTGTGTAGAAATCCATTTAAGGTAACTGGTAACTCTAGTATAAACAGAGGGATTCCCATCTTCACAAGTAGTGCTGCCAAAAGATGTTAGCCCAACTTCATAATGGTACCCATTCTTGCCTTTATATATTAGACCTCCACCACTGTCACCCTGGAATATCAAGAGCATTGTTTCAATCAGGATTGATTATAACGCTTTGAAAAATTAATATTGAAGACATTGTTAGTGAATTGATATATGCTATAACTTTATGTATCTGCTTTATAAAAGAAATTTCAATTGAAATCTAGTTGTAGGTAATTAAAGTACCCCTAGAGAAGATAATTTTGGGTAATTAGTTTCCATAGTAATATCTCGCACTGGTACTTTTGACTTAGGTTTTGATTATAGCAAATCATGAATGATCAATAGCTATGTTTACTTTTTCTTTTGATTATTTTTAAATATCTGATTTTTACAGTATTTTCCTCTATTTGTGATCAGCTTTGGAATGAATTGATAACTTGGCCCTACTTTCATGTTTGTTGTTTCATATCTTAGTGGTTGAAAATCCTCAAAAATATTCTGAAACTCTTGTAAATGAGCACACTGAGCCATAAATAATATTGTTTGTTAAATAGAACATGGCAATCTTGAAACTTACATTGCATGTTCCAACACCATTAGTTCCATAGGTGCAGATATTGGTTGATCTGATATAACTCCCATAAATTTCTGCACAGTCTACATCAGACATGCCAATAACTGTGACATATCGGAGGATGTTACTCACTACTCCCAAAACTGGAAGAGAATTATGAATAGTGTTAAGAATTTATTTTCTCGGCAAGCACAAATCTAAGATATCTATTCAGCTTCAAAATCGAATGGCAACTGTGTACTTACTATCAGAAAATATTCCCCAACCACTGGTTGTCATATTCTTTTTATCAAAGTCTGTGGTCACCATTGAAAAACTTGGAAGCCTTACTGGCCGTATACTCACTTGAGAAAAAGGAAAAGTTTACCACAACATTAGTAAATTATAGCAAAATTAGAAAAATATGATATGATTATTCAAATGGAAGTATTTCTTTTGTTTATCTCTTTATTTTCACTTGATAAAAGCATAAGTCAAATGGTATTAAAAATTTTGGCCTAGCACAATCATATACTGTATCTTAGAAAAACTAAAGGTATATAAAATGATTGTTTTTGATATTTGATTTAATATTTAAATTAATAAGTCACTATATCCCTTAGATTAATAAAATTGTTTTGATTAATGATCTTGTCCTGATGCTAAAACCGTAGCATTTAAGGCATGTAATAATATTTTTTGAAGTTTATGAATGAAAGCTACATTATGTATTTCAAATCTCATCATCAACTTATCTCAAAATTCAACTTAGAATTAGTTCCTTGATTATAATATTTGAATACTCACAAGAGAAATTTACGGGACTTGGTAGCTTAAGAAGAGCAATGTCGTTTTCATAAGTTTGATTATCATAATCTTCGTGCACTATTTTGACAAATGTCTCCGATTCCACACGTCCTGGCTCTTCTGCTGATAATATGTATGCACCTAAGTATACCTTGAAGTCAGTAAACCTATGGAATGAAACAGAATGAGAAGAAATACCTTGTAGTAACAAAGAGAGTTTGTCTCCTTATGTCTGAGATAATATGAATTTATATTTCTGTTTTTTTCCTCTGGATTGCCAAAATAATCAAAATGCTGAAAATTTGAACATTGTCTATTATTATTTTGTCAAATTTCAGTTTCAACTTTTGTACTATTTCCAAAAGAATTATCCTAGAGAACAAGATAAAATCCTTCAACCACCTGTTGTGAATACACCTCTGTAAACTAAATTTGTTTTAAGGTTTTACAACAAGTTAGTGAATACTGACAAATTTCAGATGGCTTTTAGATAAGTGTATAATTAAGAATGTATAATCCACAGAAAAGCATAGAAGGCTCTCCAATGTGAAGTATATGATGCAGGGACCCACAAATATAATATACCGGTATGGATGCTGTTACTGGGAATACATCTTAGGAAGTAAACTATTCTAATCCATCATTTGGGAAGGTCTCAAATAATTTCACAAGTTCTTCACTGTGTTGTAGTTTTCAATGAGCTAGTCTTCTTTTTATCTACAAAAATTAAGAATTATGGATACGAAACAATGAAAAACTGGAAATGTTTTTGAAGAAGCCATTTGCCAAGAATATTAGTAGAAAGTTAAATCAAGGAGTTACTATGAGTGACTAGTGAGCTACTGGATAGCTGAATGGGCAATGTATTCGTCTTTGACAAAAGTGTTCCAGGTGGAGAATTCTGAGTGCAGCCCCTATTTACTGATTAAAGTTGGTTCCAGGAAGGGCATACAGTCCATAAATTCAGTGCCAAAACAAACCTCATCTTCATCATCAAAATTCATTAGCCAATCAATGAGTTATGGGAATAACGCTAAGATATACATTATGTATGATTTGTGATTAGTTCATGGACTTGCAGTGAGTCTAATGAAGCAGCTTTGGTATTTGTAACATCTCTATTCTGATAGTTACCCATCACCCATTTAAAAGTATTCATTACAGTGTTGGGTGAACACAGAAAAATTTTCCCCCAACTCAACAATAATTCAACCTGGGACTGTTTTGACAGAAGGCAAACATACTACATATTTGACTATTTTGAGCTCTCTAATTTATCCACTGCTGCTCATCATTTCGTATCTTTAGTTATGATGAGAAACTTTTTTAAGGAATCCCTCCTTAGGCCATTTGGTTTTCTCTGTTACAACAAAAAACTTACTCTTGTGCACAATGAGCTGCTGTAAGGATCCAGTCTTTTGATATTAGTGATCCTCCACATGCATAAGCATTATTGATAATTATAAAGACCTGCCATGGGAACTGGTATAGACGAGCCCTATGACCTCCCACTATACGACCTGATAGTTTGAAATCAGCCTTTCCTGCTACATCTGCAAAGAAGAAAAGTTATCAATTTTAACAATATTAATTAATTTGATATATTATTTTTATAATGGAGGGATTTATAGTTCATATTCTGTGTTATTGGTGTATTTTGCTTCATTGAAATTATCACTCTCTTATTCTTGATTTCTTATTTCTTTCTATGTGAATATGTTTTCTTGTGAAGATGTGGTAGATCAAACTCAAACATTCATGTCGCTTGTAAATCTCATTACATATTCTGTCTACAACCATAGTTAACATACAAATATTTTATATTTTCCAATGTGCCCATGATTATACGTTGTGTCACTGTCATTATAATTCTATTTTATTTATTCTTCTTCAGAGAAATTAATGATTATTTTCACTATCATTAAGCTCATCTATTTGGTAAAATTTTTTCCAATTCAGGATGCACTTTCATCTTCTAATATCTTCAGCATTTCCTCTGATATTCTGCTAAGGCAGTAAACATAGTAGCTTTCAAAATCTTTGTGGCTTACTCCATCAATGTGAAAAATCAAACTCAGAATTTCTAATTATATATCTTCCTTCAATCTTACTGACTTTCTAGAGTTCTTTCTACCTCTTATACAACTCTTATCTTTAACTGGTTTCTTCAGGGATTCCCTTTCTTCAATTTTTATTTTTATCACTCTATTCCATCATCTGTAGTCAATAAAATCAGTCTAAAGCTACTTTCATTTTGTTACTCTATTCCCTTATCCAATTCTTGTTGTTCCAACTTCCTCATATATTCACCCTTTAAATAGCTGTAAAATTCCTACATTCTATGAAACTTTTTTGTATCTTCTGTAATGTCTTTATCATCATTCAATCATTCCATATATTCACCCTTTAAATAGCTGTAAAATTCCTACATTCTATGAAACTTTTTTGTATCTTCTGTAATGTCTTTATCATCATTCAATCATTCCTTATTCAATTTTCATCAAGGGCATAGAAAAAAGTTACTCTAATGGGACACCATTGGAAAGATAGGGGGTTATTGCACTCATAAATCAAGTTGTGTGGGTTCAAAGTCTGTTTTGTCTGGAGGGTTTCCAAAAGGAATTCTCCTAACAAGTTATTAAAAAATGTTTCAAAATAGGATTCAATTTCTTGAATATAAGATAATCTACTAAGAAGAGCTATTGATATTAGTGTTCAACATTATAGATTCCAAAATGAAATAGGCATCCATAAAAAAGACTTTTCTGACTCTTATATTTCCCTTTACTGATTGCCATGTCTTCATTTATTATGAATTACCTGAGGCATTAAATATTAGAGTGCAATGCTTAGTTAATTTTTGTGTAAGTTTCTACATTATTATTCAATAAAATGGAAACCAAACATATTAGCCCGTATTGAAGTGAATTAGATTGGCTGAGGTCACGATAAAGAAGAATATGTTTTTGTGGGTATTTCTTTACTCCATGTTCAAAAATGAAAGACACTCTTAATTGCTTGGAAACTCTAAACCTTCACTTGGCTACTGCCCAAACACAAGGACCCAATTGGTGGCGTTTCCTATAATCCATCTCATAGAACAGCCACATTCCAGAGATTGTTCACTGTGTCTGACATTAATGTATGGAAGCCATTGCCTAGTAATTCTAAAGAAAATGAAGAATTTTTGTTGACTCAAGTGCAAATTTTATGAGGATATCCAAACGTAATTTGATTGAGTATGTATTGTATAGTTCTAAAATTCTGCGATCAAGTTTTTTTGTCCACAGCAATTGTTTTTTTTGGGTGCCTTGAGTTTATCTTTAGGTGGCTTTCTTCCACAGGGTATTGAATAAATATTATTATTAGTACTGACAAATGAAATGGTAGTTAATATGCTATATTTTTAATATTATTTGATTACTATTCATGATTGTCTTAGTACAAAAATACTCAACGTTCAAATCTTACACTAAGGAAGTCAATCATTTCTCAATATAAAAATGTAAATATTATTTAGTACACTCCCCTTTTCCTTTTTAATTTCTGTTGCATGCTTTCATTACCATTCTATTTCAGCATTTATATTTCTTTTCTATTAAATCAGAAAATCTTTTGTAACTATATGCAAAAAATTTTGTAAATTTATAATGACAAAGGCATAAATATCTTTAGATTCCCATTGAGGAAAAACATAGAAATTCTTGAATGAGCTACTACCACTTGCCTAAACAGTAGTTGCAAGTGTAAATACTAGAATGAAAGATAAAAGGCCTGATGTAGTTGTATTTGACCAAGTATTTTCTACTTCCCTGGCAGCTCCACTAACCAATAAAGCTACCATGGCTTAACAATGTCTGCTTCAATTCTGATGCTTTTAATGAGACTTGGGTCCTGTATTTTAATGTATAGATAGCATGGAGTTTAATTGTAATGTTTTATTTAACTCTAAGGTACCATTTTATTAACAATAGTACTAAACCTTCACTGGTGGTGATATGATGACTAGAAACAGATTGAGTGAGCTTCAAATATTAAAATTACATTTTTATTTTAATTTTATTATAATACACTCAATCATGCTAAATTGAAGTTATACTCAATATTCAGATTAATTGAACCGAAAATTTGACAAGACACTAATATTTCACTCTGGAACTATCTGCAAATATGAAATAAATAATACATAAATATAAAAATGGTTATATTTGACAGGAGGGGGAAATAAATATTGTATGTTTGTATTTAGAATAAACTGTACATATATTGGCTAAATATGTCATGTATGCTGTGTGTAAGGTATATGTATGTAAACATATTGTAATTTTAAATATTTGATGTTAAGGGTTTAAGGTTTCCTCCTGACAATTGTCTTTCTGCAGCAAGATTTATAAATAAATAAAAAATACTACTCCTCAATCTTGTACTTACTAATACTTTTGTCATTCATCATATATAATACCGGTGAAGGTTTAACTATTGATTATAATATGGTTTGCTGCAGTTAAAGTGGAGATTGCAGTTAAAATTCATGCCAACTGTACAATTCTCAGTATGTTACATAGGATCCATCTAAGATGTTATCACCCCCTAAGTTTTAAATATTAGAGTTGAATAGAGATTGGACACTATGTAAAGAAAAATACTTGCTGCTTTTCAAATCTACTTTTAAAATTTAGAATATCATCCTGCATGCTGAGAAGGAAATGATTAAATTTTCCTGGTACCTGTTTTCATATCGTAAGACCCGTATCATTATTCCTTACTGTAGTAATTGTGACTTTACGGTCTGAATTATCTGGTGGTACTTTTAAGAGAAGTTAGTTTGAGCAGCTGTTTAATTTTAAACTCTAGCAGTATTTTTAATTTTGTGTCATCAATTGGTAGTGCTGGGGCTGTGTAAGCAAGCCTTTCCTTTTGATTCCAACAATTGCTTCATCTTTCCCATTCATATTCCTCATCACATTCATAATGTATGTAAAGAGGAAAAGACTACAAAAAGCTAAGGGGATTTCACATTCTAATAAACTAACTTTGTGCCCATGCTCTATGATCTTCATTTTATCGTTAAGTTACTGAATGGAAACATTTTGCTTGCTTGGAAGTTGACGGAAAAAAAAGTAGATTCAGAAATGGTAAATATATTGGAGATGAGCAGCAGAAATTGGGTTGGAAGCTTTGTTATACTGAGTAGTATTTGTTTAATTTATTCAACTTTTGCTGGATTTACCCTTTGAGATAATCTGATGATTATAACATTACCTCAGTTTCTTGGTTGTTTAGCTACTCCCTCTGTTGTTTGAGAAAAGTATTATTTCAGAGTGCCCTTTCTTATATTACCATCCTAAGCAATTTACAACCAAGCATCTGACATCACAAAATTTGTACCACTTTACATGAATAACACAATTTAAAGCTGTTTGAGTTATATTTGTGAGGCAAGGTGTGCTGAAACTTCTATTGTAAAATCAGATTTTTCTTTTGGCTCTTTTATTCAGTGTATTCCCGTTTGATTATATGTATAAATACCTGGCTGTGGTTTTGTTCCTGGTACATAGTCATCATACTCTTCCTTTTTTGGTTTTAGGTTATTGAATATTTCTTTCCATTCTTCCGGAGAATGGGAAGGATATAAATCTGATACTCTGACTTTATGATGTATTAAGTTTTCTACATTTAAGCCCTAGAAAATTTTATTATATTAATAGTAATTTCAGTTTAGAAAGAAGAAATTTAATTAAGGGTATTGAGTTTTATATGTATGGAAAAGAAATTCAGTTCACTCACCGAAGCTGTGGCTGCAAGCAGGAAAAGAGAAACAATGGCTATCATGGTTCCTAATGAATGCCGTAAATCATCACGGAGTCTTATATACCTTCAAGAATGTTTACCAAGTACTCCAAAGCTTTAGATAAGATCTATTGTGACCCAAATGTACATATCTGTATATATTGCCTATGCTATCTTTTTGGATGCAAATATCTCAGTATGTATTTAAGTTATTTCACAATTTAAATAACCTTTCTATAAATTTTAATTTAGAATAATTTGCTATTTTAGATTTTTACTCAATTTTTCCTGGAGGAATACATGTAATTTATTTTGGAAATCAATTACAGTTCTGATGTCATCACACATTTATGAAGTGTTAACTGAGTCATACACATTTTCTTTTACTTTTCCTTATGTGGTCCTTCAGCTCTCACCTTTGAAATGTATTGAAGGTTTAAAATTTTTAAGCATCTAATCCTTTAACAATTGCTTTCCCGTTTTCTTTCATTACAGCTGTAATGCATATTTTTTCCTGAATTTGCTGTCACAATTTAAATTAATTGACCATCCAATGAGTTGCAGGAAAATATATAATGAATATAAAATATATTAAGAATAATTTTGAGTAAAAATAAAATTATTGGAAAACTCTGAGGGGTACATATATATTACTTACATAGAAACCAATGATAAGAATTAGTATTAGTAATGAGTACCTCATTGAGTAAAATAATATTTTTACTTTTTCATATAAAAATTATCTTATCAAAAATTGTCCCTTACTAACTCAAAAAATAAAAAAAAACTTTTTAAATTTCTTTAGTTAGTGAATATGAAATCCTACCTGATAACATTTAAGAATATTTATTTGTTATCACTTATAATGTTTTATCAGAATGGAACTATTTAATTTTACTTGACTATGTATGACTGTATGCATATTTTATAATATGTAATGTATAACCTCTGCCACCAGGTGATAAATCTATTCGTAATGTTTCTTTGATAATAATCACACAAGATTAACAAATGGATGGAGAACATGTATTTCTTATAAGATAGTTTCATTTGATAAATTTTACTCCCTATGTGAACACTATTTGAGCAGTTTCTGTTGGTAGACCTATAAACTTCCACCAATAACTAATCTATCTAAAATATCAATCACTGAGCTTTCTTCACACGCATGTAAAATCATTGTTTGTTATGTATGAAAAAACAATTATTAATTACACTGTCGTGCAATGATTTCATTGCCGCCATCCTGATTTGAATACATTTGTTTACTCTTTCTCATGTATTCAAATCTTACTCTCCCTTACTTCTTTGTACTCTCCCAAAAAGCTCTCTCCAAGATAAGACCAACCTTTACCCCCCGGATAGTTCTCACAAGACCTAACCCTTCCTTTCCACCCTCTCCCCCCCTTCTCCCTACCCTTTCAAAATGCTTTGTTTCTTTACACCCACCTTACCCCTCATTTTTCCCTATATAATTTATATATATATGCTTTCTTGTATGTAACTTCCTTACCTGAAGATGGCCGATCTGTGCCGAAACCGGTCGTTTTGCAAATAAATCTGTGGAAAAAAGTATTTGTTAAACCTTATTCTTAACATCCTCTGTTATGGATTTCCACACGGTAAAGCCTGCCACAATCGATTTTATTCAAATAGGTTATTGAAGGAACATCACGCCGGCCACGAGTTACAGGTGAGGGTGTATATTCCCATACAAAGATTTCTCGTGCGGGATCACGTTGCTCACATCTTTTAGAAGCTTGCCATCCATAATTTTGGTTTTCTTTAGCAAAAAAGATCTTATTAATTTCTTTTATGAGCGTTATCACCCCCTGAGTACAAACATCGGAAGAGATGTTTGATACGACCGGGATGAGGTGGGGGGGGGATTATCGATACGTAACAATATAATTATACGATATTATGTTCATAAGTATAACAGTGTAATATTGGATTGTTCAGATGAGTGAAACTAAAGAGAAAGAAGTATTCCTTACATGTGATAATAGTAATCTAACATGTACACGTGCCTCATATTTCTCATATTTTCATTTTGATTTTGTAAAAAAAATGATGTGATAAAGAAAATCTGATTGCAGTTTCGTAATCAGCATACCAGATATATAATAGATCACTATTTAAACATTATGCAATGATCGGAAAGTTTAAATTCACAGGTCTGTGTCATTTGATTGAAGAAGGGGTGTGGGGCAATACACTACTAAGAATTAATTTGATAATCTCTGTCAGAATTAAATGAACATTTAATTAGATTGTATTATAAAAGGGGAGAGCGGGGGAAAGCCGTACAGCGGGGCATGACCGTACACCATGTTTTCCAGTTCTAGAGTGGGGGTAGGGGAGTCCGATCGGTTTTGCATCCTAGCAAAAGACCCCGCAAGCTCGCCGGAGACATGTAGTTGCTGTATGATCAACGGTGTGGTTTATGTGAAACAAATAGTGTTTTCGCTTGATTTGTTACTATTTCTAAGCTTCAAGTAATTAGAGAGGTAGATGGAAAGCCTTTACATATTAGCTAGTAACTACCAAACCATAAGAATCTACGGTTCTTGAGCTATATTTTAGATACACTTGGTGATTCGCGTATGCTAAGTTTTTAAGGTTATGTTAATAATTTGTCACGAGGTCAAAGTCGGGGCAAAGCCGTACATTGAGAAAGAAAGGAGATTGGAAGCTAGGCTTCGATTGCTAAATAAATTCAGGGAAACTACATTTGCGGAAGATACAACCGGTATCATGCAACCCCCCTGCTACCTCGGTTGATCCGATAATGACCGTAAGTTAAGAGAAATAGATGCTAGGACGAATTGTTTTAAAAATTAATTTTTTCCACGAACGATACGCGACAATAACCGAAAAAGGAAGTAGTTTAGATTCAACTGGTGTTTACACCCCCTGCCACACGCCGAAAGTCGGCTTGTAGGGTATTAATGTAGATGCAGATGAAAGAATTTCTGTCTAGGAGGTGGTTCCCGAAGAGAAGCATCTGGATCCCTGGATTTGTGCCTTATGTGTGGGGAATTCGGAAAAGACAAAGAACCTTGGTTCCGCTGCTGTTTCTGTTCAGGTTAGGTGCGCTCTGCTTGTGGTGCTGTTGAGTCAGCAGAAGATTTTATTTGCTACTTTTGTATCAATACCTAATTGCATTGTATGCCTAATTAACTACGAAAACTTTAATTCTTACTGGCCAAACTAGACTTAAACGGTTGTGTTCAATACTTGTTTCTTTATTTACTTCCCTAATTATGCTCCTATGTTTATGTACGGCATTGCACCGCCCCCCGTACGGGATTACCCCAATCGCTGTGGCAATTCTGTACAGTTTAACTTTTTTTCTTTAATTTTTTTACAAAAAATAAAGATAAATAATCCAGCCGTTTGGTGACTATTTAGTAGCCAATAAAACAAAGTAACATTCGATCATGCTTCTATACTGAATATTATATGAGTTGTAATTAATCTCGCTTACGTGTATGCCATTTCCCCGCTCTCCCCTAATGCATTATTGCATATTAATTATGCAATTTTTATATCTGCTAATCTTTCCAAGGATATCAAGTTTAAAGATTAATTACCCATTATACTTCATAGATGAGTGGTAGTTGGATTATTTAAAATATGATGTCTTCAAAAAACTTTTGGTAGCATCCATATCTGAATATATTAATTGTTTATAAATAAGAATTCAAGTAACTCTTTTCTGCCACAGTTTGAATAACATTTAAAATTTATTGGGTAATGGATCACCATCTACTTAATTCTTGTTATTGTTCACATTATTCATTGAAGAACATGATATAATTTATGCATAGGATAGGATTTTAATTTAGGACTTCTTAAATTATCTCCATATTGAGTAATTTTCTTTACCTGAATATAATAAACCTTGATTTTTTGATTCCTTCTTCAAAAAGTGGTTTTTTCTTGTGTTATAAAATGTCTCTGCTTTCAACATATTTTAATCAATTCCTTCTTCTGTTTTATGAGATTTGAATACATTTGTTTACTCTTTCTCATTCCCTCTCCTTTCTACAAGAAAAACCCCTTTCTATGATTTAAGGATCTAGTTCAATAAAAATCCCAATAACTATAATATTTAGTAATCATTCAATAAAAAATAGCCTGTTTCATATGGTTTGGAACATATCTTTGTACAAATTACGGACCTGAAGTTAGAATTTGCACAGGAAAACATGCAACTTGACCCAATGCTGTATAAGAATTAAAAAATGGTGACTTGGCTGGGACTTGGCAAACATAGATACATTCACGGAAGTGAGAAGGATGTAGCTTGATAGTTATTTTGATTAGAACACCTGCTCCAAAAGTGCAAAACCTGTGTTCAAGTCCCAGCCAAGTCATTATTTTCCACTTCTTGTACAACCATCATAACTAAATACAATTGATATTTTCCAATGTCCTAGAAAAAGTATGGAAGTTGGGCTAACATTTAGTCCGTTGAAGTAAGGGAAACTCAATACAAGGGTGTTTTAGCCTATTTGAGATCATTCAATTTGATTTTATGCATTTCAGTTCCTTCAAACTATAATTTCAATGAAAATTATTGCTCATTTTCCAGTTACATAAAATTCCTTACATAGTATTTTTAAAATTAGTGTAGTCTTTCAGTTTTTCTATTGATAGTTTTTATCTAAGTTATATTTTACTCATTCCAGCAACAGAAAGTGAATGGAAAGTATTGTATTAAATGCTCAGGAAAGACTGAATATCTTAGAAGTGAGATCTGCTCTGAATTCCACATGTAAGCTGCAAGTTTGAGAAATGTTTTTTCGTCTGTTTGATATTTGGTAATTTTCACTTTTAAGTAATCTCAAATCATCCATCACCTTTTTTTATGTTCCTCTACAGGTATCGTCTCAATAAGCCAACCTTAATCATGGTACAAATGTGCTTGAATTTAGAAAAGTATGGACATCAGATCAAAAATCTTGAATAAGGTTACCTGATTCAAACAGCAAACCTAATTGGCCTAAAAATTTCTTTGGGAATAGTTATATCATCTGCTGGGATGTATGCTATAGCTCTTGTTATCATAATACTTCAATTGTATAATTGTAGATTTCTGTTATTTATGACCTTTGCAGTATAGTGCTTGTATATGTATGGTTATCATCACTTGGCAATGCTCTGTGGATTTGTGGTTGACTATGGCTATAAAAATAAGATGCAGAGGTAATAACTAGAGGTTAAACTTCAATGCACTGTTAGAAAAACTATTAGAAGCTTTAATATGCTGATTCCAAAAAGTATTGATATGCTATGAGTGGTAGACCACAATTATCATAGATATGCATAGCAGAATTGAATAGCTCAAGACCCATCTTGGTCATTTGGGATCTTTGACTTGATTTTGGTTAATAGTTTATACTTGATGATTGTATTTTTTAGAAAAGATGCTCTCTCATTGTGGGATAAATCTCTGATTTAAGAATATCTTTATGCATAGAAAAATACTCAATAAAATATATTTTTATGTATGACTCATATAAATAATTGTGATAAAATTTATTTTTCAAGGAAATTTTAATTGTACTAAAGGGATTATTTCCATGGCTGACTATAGTTGAGTTAGATAAGGAAGCTTGAGCTGATTCAATGTCATTTTAAAATTGCAGTGTTTATTAGGAAGAATAATAGGTATTGTAGGCAATCAGAGCAGTAGCTTTAATGTGTGTCTGTAACTTCTAGGAAGACCTAAAATTTATTCATACCATTTATCATCTCATCAAATCATGTTATCAATACCAATCCCTCTAGGGTGGGTGGTTCTTCTAAATTTGGGTCAATTAATGCCCAGAATGATGAGTTCCATTCCCACATCACTGGAATGGACAGAATATCTAACTTTAGTATTTAAAGTAAATCAGATCACCAGTCTATGTTGCTTCATCCCAGCAGACAGAATTATTTTTAAATGATAAGAACAGGAATCAAGGCTCCTCTTCGAAACATAGTCATAAACGTAAAAACTTGAGATCTGCATTACCCTCATAAAAATAACTAATTTCCACTTTAATTCTTAGAGGCTAGCAAGAATTCTGTCCATCATAGAATAGAGAATACCCAGTCATGGCGAGAATGTTGGAGTGTAATCAATTGAAAAAAACGGACCAGAAATTTGTTTTTCCATCAATTAACTTTACTGATTGATAACTCTTCCTCAACGAAAAAAAAAACACCATCATTCAACGGTGGCCGTAAAAAAATCAGTCACGAGTTCAAAAGTTCACGAATGGCACATCTAGAAACGTAATGCAAGAATCACAGACAGTCCTATTGCCAGTCCAATTCCACTTTAACCTCAGAGCAATAAATAGCAAAATATCAACAGCGTCCCTTTTGAAAAATATAATCTCTGCTTCGTCCTTTCTCGAATCGACTCGAGACGGTTACGGAATGTGGTCATAGCTGTCTCTTGGACGACGCACTCTCACGAATCACAAAATGGTGCACGTTTTGGAGTGTCCGCTTCCCAGGGAGACACAGTTCGTGCCTCCGGAACCGCACCTCGTCTTGAACTGTCCCGAGATGCACTTCTTCCCCTTCTTCTTCTCGACTTCCTTTTCCTCCGTCTTCTCTGATTCCCGTGCCCTCGCAGCTGCCTCCTCTTCTTCCGCCTTCTTCAGGAACCTGCACGAAAAAGAATGCTTTGTTAACTCAAACTGTATCAAACGACGGGAAGACTACATGGGGAAATGGAGCGCGCTTCTATTTTGCAAACAGAACACTCGATAGAGACGTTTCCTAGCGGATGGTGCATGCCATAAATCTGGCCCCTAAAAGGTGCCATAAGTTTCTATTCATAAGATAAAACCTTCCTTTATAACTAGGCTACCAAAGTGGGCCATGTGAACAGCGTATTCGGCTCTAGTGAACGCGGTCACGGGTTCGATTCCAGGTGTCAAAGCTGTCGACGCACTTTCAGCAAAGCTACTTCTACTAAAAAGGGATCATTTCATACACCGAAAGTAATGCAAACATGAATCGATTTGTAAGTATTGCTTGGCAATACGAAGATGTTCGAAGCTGTCAACAGAATTTCCATTACAGCCGTATGTTTTTCTTCAGCTTTATCAAATTCTCAGTCGTAAAGAATCACACCTATCTTAAGAAGTAGTATTTATTCTGAAATTTATTTTTGAGAATTTTAGAATTCTTATAAATAGCCCTCAATCGATTCAACGGTTACACAAGACGCAGATGTTTCAATAGCTTGAAAAAGTTTCGATTTACCTGATAGCTCTTAAATCAACTCGTGAATTACCTTTGCCGTTACACTGGCGACATCAATTGATATTAGGATAATTAGTGCAGGCAGGTCTCTCAATTCCTGACTACGTAATTTGTTACTTGCGAACTAATACTACAAGTACTTACCATTGAATCTCTAACCAATATTATTATCTACGGTTCAAAACATCTATACTGCGATGATGCTTTACTATAAACCCAAATATTTTACACTACGACACTATCCGTTATTTTGAATATTTTCGCCGATCGTTACGATTTCCTTTCACTTAAATCACTATCAATAAATTCGATATTGTCAAAATACTCAAAATACTATTTTATGCCGCTCAGCACGAGTCCATGAGTTTATAGGAGCCTTGAAAAGGTTCCCATTATTTCCGTTAGCCCAGCGAAATAATTCATAAATCCCGCTTCGATCGTAATTTCGCATTTTGCCGTTGGGTGGCGCCTGCGTCCCATTATCTGTGGAAGGCGGCAATTCACGTAGAGTGGAAGCTCCTTCAAGGACAATCTTCATATCCTTCCGGAAACGCGGAGACCTACTCGGAAAGAGATGCGTCTATCGCTTGAAATGTAGCGATTGTCCGAGAGAATGCGTGGTACAGACCGGAAAGAGCTTTCACGTGAGCGGAAAAATAAATACAAGTACGTGCCTTACGGAACATAGATTCCTGTACTTATCTAATGACACTCAATTTTATCAATCGCAATCGTAATAATGGCTTAGCAACTTAGCAGGACTTGCAATTTTATAGAAAATGAACGTCTCACAGTGGGCTAGAATCGAAAAAATCTGTCCAAAAATAAGAAAGTGTTTTTTTTTAGTGCGGACTTTGGAACTTGGCATAGTCATTCTTGAATAAATTCTGCATATAACGGCGAAATCATTTGCGTTGGTTCTTGCGAATTTGAATTCCATTATTCTCTACTTTTATTAATATATTGATTTTTCCTTTCTCAACCCTCTACCATACCTATGCGTCCAATTCATAACACTGATGCAACTTGAGGTCTTTCTAAAAAGTTACTTGCATCATTTTTAATAGATTTTCTGTAATGCAGTAATTATTAAGGTAATATTAACGTAACTGACAGGTATTGCATCTTACCTTTCAATTTTGCCAAAAATTAACTACCTCATTCCATTACATTCCAGTTTATCGAAGAAGCATTCTGAGAAAAATATCATAATAGCTTAAAAGTGCACGAAATGAATTGTCAAAGATATTTCGTAAAGGCATGAAGGATTTTAGGAAAAGGAAAAACTGATATAATAAATAAAGAATCCTCTGCATTAAATATCCAAATTTTAGAATAGTCTCTGTTAACGATTGCGCCGTAACCTATACTCTTGAAATATTGAAATAGTTGTCCTTATATTGTAAAATTTATGCCAATTTTATTATTTTGCGTCTCGAATGATGAATATAGTAATATAATTTCTTAATTCAAACACATAGCCATGATTGGTTGTGTAGTAAAATATTTAATTACTTTCAGAAACTTATTTCGCGTGCCTTTGGAAAAGAATTTTCTCCAAAAAGTTTAAATAGTAATAGTAAATTTAAGTGAATGATAATCTCTTCGAAGCTTCATTCTTTAGAAAGAAATTGCATGCTCAAATTTTATGATAGCTGCTGCAAAGATTTTCATTTCATCATCATACGTAATCACGGGTAAATCATTGTTAATATATTTGCACCCATTTTACTCTCACCGCTTGCCACCCATAGACGCGTTACTAGTTATCAGAGATTTGGGAAACATTTTGCAAACGAGTATGCTATAAAGAAAAGTACAAAGGCTAATATTTTAACTACACGGACGGGTGATCGTCTTCGCTGCAGGGCATTTAGCATCTTCTATCAACTCTTAAATAAAGAAATTGAATCACACCACAACACACAATTACGGTAACTGGGAAGACATCTAAAACTTACATTTGAACTACTATCCTGTAGACTCCGATGATCTGACTGCGTGATCCATTAGAGGCGTGCTCAGAAAGCATGCTTGGTTTGACTCCCAGCTCCTCGAGGCGATTCCTGGCTTTGGTTTCTATTTCTGGAATGTTATCGCCCTTTGAGGGCGAAGACCAGAAAGGCTCTCCGCCGACGTACGGCAGTGCCTCCCCGCTAAGCCATCGGGAACCCCTCACAGCTTCCAGAGACAGCCTGTCTTTGGGCGACTTCTCCAGCATGCCTCGGATAATTTCCAGGCATGGCTTGCTTACTCCTTCGGGATCAGGGAACGAGCCATCCAGAATCCTTTCCTGTAAAATAGAATTTTTATTTGAGGAGAACAAAAAACGACCTGGGTTACATTCATGTTGATTTTAATAGACATATGCCGTTGCGCTAAGTGAACAAATTTTGTGTAGAGCTTTGCTCGCGATTTTTCTTCAACAAACATTTATGAACTGAAAGATAAGTGATATTTTGAGTTATAACTATCCTAACTATTGAAATTCCGGGAATATTAACCTAAACATTATACCGCATGGAGCCTGCGATCATCATTCCAGTGTATTTTTAGTAATGCAAAGTGCTGATGTGTATTTGTATATCCTTCTGTAAATATAAGCTAGATAGCCTTCTTGGAATGGAAGTTATGTTTCAAAATAAAGCAGAGGCAGATCTCGAAGCTTGTCAAGGCGGCAGTCGGGAATTTATATTCCAATATCTTAAAGTTACAAAATATCATTGGCTTAATTCTCTGTAGTCAACTGATAGAATGCCAATGCTACCGGAAATAAACCTCTTGATTTGAATTTATGGTAGGGGTTGGAAATTTGCCGTTATTTTAACTTCTTTTACTCCAAACGAATTGTTTCTTTTTGATTTTTTCGCTGTGCAAATCCTGAAATCGATATCAGTAAAATTAATATTTGAATACTTTTCCGCATGACTTCTCTATGAAAGGGTTTTGCAGGTTTCTGTGGAATGTTTCTCTATTGCATAACCTATGAAAAACAGTGTCGCGCAAGAGATATTGATCAAGTTTTCGCCTTTATTAAATAGTAAACAAATAAATTACTTCGTATAAATGAATGAATTAATTAATCGGCAGATAAGTGAAGTTACTGAAAAATATGCATTATTTTGATAAAATTCACGAAAAATTAAGTTTCTATCACTCGGAAAATTTGGTAGAAAACCAATCTTCGTATGTTTTATTGCTCCTTTCCTGTTAGTGTGACACTTATGATTTAACAATGCCAACAATCTTTCCTAAGTGTATGTGCTTTGAGTATTAAATTTCATTTCATACGATGAACTTCAATCTCTCTGTGATTGAATTCCAGCGTAAACACTAGAAGTGCGGCGGGTCGGGGTAGTGCTCTGGCATCAAGCAACAGCGACAGTTCCGAGTACCAAAATATTTCATTTATTACATAGTGAAACACATTCGATACGCATGTTCATACCTTTAGGGCCACCACAGTGGAAGCACGGAATGGAAGAGCGGCGGAGACGATAAAGTGCAGGAGGACCCCAAGGGCCCAAACGTCCACCTGTGGCCCCGCGTAGGATGAGTCTCGGAAGAGCTCGGGTGCCGCATACGGAGGCGAGCCACAGAAAGTGGTGAGGCGACAGTCTTTGGCCTGGACGTGGGTGCTGAATCCCAGGTCACCCACTTTGACGTTGCCATTGCTGGCTAGGAACACATTCTCTGCCTTGATATCACGGTGAATGAAGTTGTGCCTGTGCTGCAATGGCGGAAAATTAAATCTACATTAATGGGGTTCCTTCGCAGATTTTCGCGGTTTTTATCAGTCGATTTATGCATACTTCCTGGTTTCACTAAGTTCATCGGTAAAATGGGTCTATAAGGTCTTTATTAAGGCGAGATTGAAACTGAGTGTCTCTTCTTCCATCTAACCTTTCGTCAATGATATTAGTTACATAAAACGTTTTTTGTAGGTGAATAGAAATAGAAAGGAAAACTTAAGAAGGAGTTGATGTAAAAAAACCTAACGTGATATATTAGGAAAAAAATCCACTGTAGGAAAACACCTGCAAAGAAGGGGGGTGTAAACAACCTGCGCAAACCTACTGGTAGTACAAGCCAAAAGATATAAAAGAAAACTGTGTGTGACTTGGAAATTACAAAAACAGTACTATAACGAAATTACAAAAACAATAATAAAATAAAATAAAAAAGGGAAAATTGCAATTACAGGACGACAATTAACTCGGTAGACTAAGAATTTTGATAACTCTGAAGAATAAGAATTTTGATTTCTGAGATCAGAAATTTCCTCCATTCTTAAGACTGGTAACATTTATTATTCTTTGACAGAAGGTATAACATTAAAATTTAGAAATATGATTCAATAACAAATATTACATCATCGTCCTCTTTCTTTTCATATTTTTAGCAACTAGTTTTCAGTTTCGTTCAATTGGACAACCATTTAGAATCATGGAAAATGGTAAGCATAAAATGACTTTCACATCTATGATGTTGATCTGCTATGAATCATGATTTAGTTGAGTGATTCATAAATTAAAAAGAAATATTACAGTCGAGGGAAAGAAAAATATAATATATTTAGTCAAGTTTTATTTTGTTGAAAGACATATTTCAACGCTTCAATTTATTTTTCCAAGCATTCCGATTACTTTGGCTTCTCTGGGAAAATAGGCTACCTGTTGATGACGGGAAACCCACGATCAATAGACAATAACAAAAATAATAAGCGTGGAAACCAATAAGTAGTCCTTTCTCTAATGTTCATAGTTAGGCATGAATGGAGAGAATATGAGCTTCTTAGGCGTTAGCGAATTACCCTTGCTTCTATAAGCGATATCTATGATACGATCCGAAGATAACGCCTTCACTTCGTGTTAGAACGCCATTACAGAAAGAGCAAGTAACGGCGTCTACACCTCACCACACTTAATAATATTCTATTGTGAGGTGCAAAGTCGTTACTTTTTCCTTCCTCATGAAAACAATAGAAATTGAAAAAAATTATGAAATTAAAGTGCAAGATTGTAAAATATTAGGTACAATTTCGTTTAGCCATAATTGAGGAAAATGTAATATATTATTTAACACGCAGATAACATTCAGATAATCAATGAAATTTCCAATGAATTTATTTCATAGGCTTATATTTGGGTTTACGTAGTGGATTTTTATACCGGCTACAATCTAATCAGGAAAGTTTAAGTCAAAGATCCCTATAGAACAACTGGGGCTTATTGAGGCAATGTTAAATCGCGAGGACTTATTTAAATATAATTTATATTAGTGTAGATTTCTTCTAATGAAACATAAACCGCAGAATCGCGGTGAGCGGACGATTCCGATTTATGGGTCCTCCGAAGTCTTCATAACCGTGTGTATTTTTGTAAGTATTTAAATATGCTCGCTATAGAAATCTCGTAGGCAGGAATATAGAAAATAAGTATGTAATTTCTTTAAATGAAAGTCTTTATCATTGAATTTGAGTCAACTTCGGTGTGACGGGAAGCCGGGGCAGAACGGGGTACCTAATTGAAAATACGTAATAAACCGGATGTTGCTTCGGGATTACGAACAGATAAAGTAGGATGCCACTAAAGAAGTACATCTGACATTGATAGTAGTTAACAACATTGCGGAGCAATGCTGATTCTGCCACACCCGTTCTGCCCCACGGACTCGATTCAGGTTAGGGAGGTGTAGTCCCTCGAAAAAGATACGTATGCAAACGTTGAACTACACGAAACTGAAGACAATTATACGCACTTCAAGCATTTACTAACTATAGTTGTAATGTAAACAAGTCTATAGGTATACCTTTTCTTGGTTACAAAAACGTCAAAAGTAACATTACGGGAGTAAATAAATGCAAAGCACAAAGGAAACCTCACACACCAACGCTCAAGAAAACCAAACCAACTTTGATGCCGTAGTTGAATAGTAACATGTTGGTCTAGTTATGCTTATTGCCGCTCATAAGCGACATCTCTTTGACACCGAAAAACGACGAACTTCATTTCGCCCCGGTACCCCGTTGTGCCCCGCCTTTCCGCATATTTGGTTTGTGGTAATTTCAAAGGATACTCTTATTTTAATACTCTATCTCAACAAGGCTGTTTAAATTATACATTTAAATTATTGTAACTAACAATAAGCCCAGAACTCTATAAACAGGTACAGTTTTCAATATTTTTGCAAACAGATATAAATTTCATTTTACTTCTTTACAATTTTCTGGACTTCCCAGGGATTTGATTGCTCTGGGAGCATTCCAAATCTGTCTGGTAAATCGGGAGTCGCGTGTATATAATACCGTAACCTCGTATATTCCCTTACCATGTGCTGCACAGCTGCTACCACTTGGGCGAACACCTTCTTGGCCTTCGGCTCTGGGAGCTGACCCTCGGAAGTTATGTGCGCAAACAGTTCTCCTCCACTCGCGTATTCCATCACTAAGTGTATCCTCCCTAAGGTCTCTATTACCTCGTATAACCTGCAAAAGAATAAACGAGTTAAATGAAAAACCAGTTAGGTATTATCTATACATTATGGAAAATGACGACGAAATCCTATCTGACATTTTTGATTAATCATCGTGAGCACAAATACAAAAAGAAATGATAGCAAAATAATAACGGTCCTTGTTGATCGATAGTTTAAATCGGATAGGATGCTGATGGGGGTCACCGAACCGATAACTTCCGTATCGGAATTGCCAAATCTCGAGATTGTCATCCACGATTATCAAAAGCCCAACTCCTAGAAAAATATTAATAGTGTATCCCTATCGAGATAGAATTGAGGTTTGATACGGGCAGGTGCTTATTAAGAGACAACGAGATTGCTAACAAAGGAAGGAAGGATGTGAAGTAATTACATTCCTACATTGTCACAAGTAGTTAAGACGATAGCTTTATAATCTCACATTATAGTTAAGCGGAGGATAAAGTTAAATCAGAAATGCAGGTGCGTGGTAAATCTAGAGACACCGCAGAAAACTATACAACCATAAAATGTAAAGTTATATAGTTGGCGAACATAAGAGCTTGTAGTATAATACTCAGATAAAATGGAATGCCTGTAATCTTCGCTTTAAATCTAACAAGCTGTATTCTAATGGATTAACCTTGGATCATAATGTGTAGTTAAACATTTACTGGTATTTAAAATGACGATTAAAATAAGTACCAGATTGAATGAGTTTTAAAATATTACTATTATATCGTATTCAATTGCAATACACTTCCAGCCGCTGAAATTCAATACGCTCAATCATCATGTTAGTAGATGAATACATCAGAATACATATTTTATTGAATTCTATATGAAACTCGCTAATTTTTATGTTAATCATCATTTTAAGTACCAACAATGTTTAATTATCGATTATTATGCAATTTTTTTGAGTCAAAGTGAAGATTATAGATAAGCTATATTTTATCCTTGCATCACAATACCAGGGCATAAATCTTGAAGGCTGTAAGTTTGCTGATATGCTTTAGAAACGCCCAATATACAACGTTCTGCCTTTCTGAGCGGTACACAAATAATTAAGGGAGAGATGAGGTAATCCCAGAAATTTAATTGGCAAAGATAGAATTAACGAGGTCAAACAAAAATAACCTTTCTGCATTGCGGATTCGCTTATTGCCTTGAGAGATAGGTCGAATTTTAACGAATTATTGAATCGATTTATATTCCGTTAGGTATGCACATTGATACTAATCAAAGAGGAATCTTGAACATTTAAGGGGGCTACGAAACAAACATTTCTGCACAATTAGAAAATCACCGAAAACCGAAACTCAATTACTCAGGATAAAGTTACATTTACCTCAAGCAATTCGAATTAAGATTGTGAACTGACGTCAATCAAAATGTCTGAATAGCGGTTAGACTCTGGAGATCTCAATGGAATCATGTTGGATATCGTTTTGTCTTGCATTATGCTTCACTTCCATGATTTTCAAGTAACTTGAGAGAAACAAAATTTGCGTCAATGAAAAAGGTACTTTCATGCATTGCTTATACTACAATTGCTATACTATTATCAAAGAGATTAACTCTGTAATAAAGTTTTGTACTAAGTAACAAATGTTTGTAACAAAATATTAGCCATATGAAAGACAGGTGAAATGAAAATAATTGTATCTCTCGAGAAGGCGAGTTACGTTGAATAATATTCCAAAGCTATGAATGTTGAAACGTCTGCAATTTGAGAAAAAACGTCGTATTTAGGTTCGAAGCAAAACAGTTTACGCCAGGGAAACAGTTAAACCAATTAGGTGCTGCCCTTGAAAATTACGACCTTACTTTCCAGGGCTTGCTTTAAGCTCCTCGCTATCTGGAGGTTTTCTTTACTTTACAGATAATTTAAATTTTTTATTTTTATAATAAATTACTTCTGCCGAGATATGGTGGAACTTATCCATAATTAGTTAAAAGAAAACGTACTCGAAACCGGCCGTATTGTTTCAAAATTATATATTTTGTCGACGTGGTCAGTTTCGGTTTTCTTTAAATTAATTGTCATTTTTACTTCACTGTTGAATATTCACATGTTATGTTCAGTATTTTTTCAATTTCCTTTATCTCTTATAGATTTCTCCTAAAGAATATATGTACTTAGAATTTTTCGATTTTTTCTTCAAATTTTAATTTTCGGATAGGTATTTCATTTTATGTTTTAAATACTAATTTATTTATTTCTTTTCATTCATTGTTTCTCAAAGTGAATGACTGTAATGTTCCCAGTTATTGATGTCATTTTATATGATTTTTGTTATAGTACTACTTTTGTAATTTCCATATTATGCACAGCCATTTTCCACAGCTTAAACTATGAGTAAGTTTATGCAGCTTTTTCATACCACTTTTCTTCTCGGTGTTTTCCTTCAGCGGATCTGTTTTCTAAGATGTTAGTTTAGGATTTAACGTACAATCTCTTTTAAGTTTTCCTCTCTATTTCTATTCACCTATGCATTAATTATTTTAAAAAGTATTTATCATCAACGACAGATTTGATCGAAGCAGAGACTATTCAGTCTCAACCTTGCCTTAATAAAGACCACATACATTCGTGTATCGTTATCTACAAATTAAGCCAGTTTACAGTAATTAACTCATTTGAATATACATATTCCATTCCTCATCTGAGATCCATGAAACCTCTAATGCCGAGCTACGCCTTCCTTCGCAACAAACGGTCTGCTTCCTCGATTACATGTCTTTCCTCTTTCTCTGTGTGATCGCTTAGCTTTTTTATGTCCCCTTTCTCCCGCGAGAACGACCCCTAAATTAACTGGATCAGCCGTGACTGCCATCAACCCGACGTTGATTAGCTGCGTTTTCTTCATCGTTTTTGCCGACCCTTTTCGTAAAATACTGAACACCGCGTACTTCCGCGTTGTAAACTACCCTTAAGTAGTCATTTCCTCGCAAATCTTCCGTATTTTCCCGAACATTACCTCTTCTCCCCTCAGTCTCTCTCTATCCCGACTCGCACACGTTCTCTAGCATTTTCAAATCACCATTCTTTAACCCTTGTTTATTCAGGCTTCGTTCTTTATGAGTTGAGCTATATTGGATTAGCATTTTGTAGATTACCGGGAAATGTTAACAATGGATTCAATGAAATTTTATGATATTTATTCTGATGTTATTGCTCTACTTTATCATCATGAACTAGACAATGTGTGCACCATGAATGATATTTTCTATGCTTTTTATAGGAATTTTCAGTTAATGGTTAACTGATTTGAGAACGTCAAGAATTAGAATTGTATAATTCAGGAACGATTATGGCCTCAAAACTTGAGAGAACGAAGATTAACTCAAACATACTCGTATTTAGGATGGGATAAACTTTCAGTCGCAGTGTTTTTGCATTTTTGATTTAAGGCTTGGAGAATGCAAAAAATCTATTGAGTGAAATAATGAATAATGAGAGGTTTAAGACGATTTTAACAATTTATCTTGCGATTGAATATAAAAATAATACCTGTCCACGAAAGAAAAGTTATTCTGAACCATGATGAACTTAAAAGAGAACATAGGGCAAGGAAATTGAAATTTATGATTTGGGATGACTTACTGCTTGACGCCTCAAAAATTGGGAAGTTAAAGAGTCAGACCGTAGGAAAAAATGGAACAAACAATGATTAAAACTTCTTGGCTATGAAATTGATTTTATGATAATAATTAGTCATGATATTTATAATCTCTAGAAAATGATGTTGTAGGTTCATTTAGAAAATTATGCATAACTTAACTCCCAAATTGCGAAATGGAACAGAGAATCGACGTGAATGTTAGGAAAGAAAAGGGTAATGGTACAGACCTTATAATGTTTGGATGCCTTAGGGTGTCCATGGCGTTGATCTCTCGGTTCAGCATCCTCTGTGTTTTTGGTTCCAGTTTCCCCTTGTCCACTATTTTGATTGCTACCCGTTCTGTAAACAAATTCACCATCGTTAGTATTGTTATAAACAGCATTCGCAGAAAAAGGAGGAAAACAAGAGCCAATATTACCAGACTAGTCTAATGTATGGCAGTAAATCTTTCAACGGAAAAATTACAATTCTAAATAAACGTTTGCAAAATGCCTCGGAGACTAAACGTAAATATAGACTCACATTTTTCGCATACTTTCGCGTACAAGTCTTTAAAAATATTATTCAATAATTGAATTCTTAACCGAGGCGGTCGAATGAGACTTTACTCAATCAAGTAAAATAACTTAGGCTGGCTCTTTGTATCGTAATTTTTTCAATATTTTCGTCATTTTGTCAATTCAATTGGATACAACTAAAAATGGTTGAAAAACTTATTTCAGTCATTTTATACATCGGGTGTACTCATTTGTTTAAAAATAGAGACTTCGCAGTGTCTATCTTGCCCCATAAAGACTTTATTTCTGTTTAATCAAAGTCGTTCCTTTTCAGACACTTTACAAATACAGTTGCTGCTGTCTACCCGATGCAACATTCAGAAGAGAACATTCTTCTAGCTAATCGTCTTTGGAAACTTTACCGAAGACTGTCGCTGCAATCTCTTGATCTTCACGGCAATTCCTCTAGAGTAAAGTTTAATTCTGTCTTGTCTATCTATCTTTTTATTGCTGACATTCATCGCTTGATATCAGGGAGAGTCGTGAGAACTGTTTTGCATTTTTGCGTATACAATTTTTTTTAGAGAAACCGTCTGAGCTATCTATTTTCGAGGAAAAATTAATAGAACTTAGGCTCTTAAAACAAATTCTAAGACACGTTTAACAGATATAAGGTAAGAATATAACAAACAAAAGTCTAAAAAAACGCAGTGGTATATGCAATTTTAAAAGAAATCAGAAAAACTAAATGTTTTTTATAAGTTTTTACCATGAGATTGACAGATGACTGTAATATTTTTTCCTATATACTATTCACGGTTATAATGATAACGAAGAAAGTATATGCAAATGAAGGAATAAAGAAAGACACACCGAAATTATCTTTCCTCTTCCTGCAATAACTTGTGTTTAACTAGAAACACACCCGAGATTTGAGGATAAAATTATAAAAATAAGTATCTGAGAGTACGGGTGTTACCTAAATAAAGGACTAAAATACCCTGGAGAAAGATTTTTAGCGGCATGAAAAATGTGATCCATTTTCCTGAATGAGAGAATCACGAATGATGATTCCTCAATATTTATTTTTACTTCATTACAGGAGATAATACTTATTTTTGGAGATGAAGTCAGAAACCCACTTCGGTTTTGTTCCTTCGCAAATAAATCGCAGAAAATCAGAAAGAAAGTGACTAGAAGGCTACATACTCTTCGAATAGGGTATATAGTATTATTATTTCGATTAGGGTATGTATTATTATAGTAGTATCTTTTAATTAGATGGATGGAATTAGACGAAGATGATGTATAAGATTGGAATTTTATCGTTATTACCCAAAACCGTGCGGTAGCTTAAATTTAGCTGTATTTCAATCGATAAACATTCAGTACTTTTTACTTATAGAATGGCTTCGTCTGAATAAATTAAAATTATTTGAAATGCAGATACAAACAATAACACAAAGAAAATAAATTACCAAGCGTCACATTCAGAATGAGGCGACAAAATAGCTCAGCACGTCTCTAGATGCATGAATGTGTCAGAAGCGAGAGATTAATGCAGGGATAGGGAAGCATGGAGGAGTAATGTTAATGCACGGGGCTGTAAGTGTGCTTACACCGAAATAGAGCATAGTGACGAATATCTCTGTCCGTAGGAATGCGTGTAAGACATTGTGGATAGATGCACCTGTAGAGGACAAATGAGGAAGAATGAGAGGGCAGCAAAGTCAAGTGAACGGTACGTTATTTACGGATGACTCGAAGGGATGGGTAAATGAAACGCGAGAGATTATCACGATGGAAAAAAGGCCTTAAATTACGCCTAAGTGGTAGAATAAATAGACGAAGTTGGGTTTATGAATCTCCCCAATGCAATGTGAGAAAGTAATGAATATCATATTGATTTTAACTCCTATCTCGATATTCGATATTCTTTTACAACGTTTTTAAAACTTTATATATTGCTTAAGTTATTTTTTGTGATCAATGCTGAATGCGGAAAATCAACTATTTTTATATTCATACTTTTCAAAACAAAGGTATTATAATTTCTACTCTTAAAACCAATTTAAAAACACGACCAGGGTTGTGATAATCATAGTGATGTAATTTTATTTTTCGACGTACAGCTATTGATTTTTCTAAATAATAATACCTACTCGTTTTATGTATTTTAATATCAAGTTATGCTTTAACTTGATACCACCGCGCTTATGTCAAGCCTAATCCAAGATGCGTGTCAAATATTTTGGATCAAGATTATATGATGTAATATATGCAAGAAATAAAGAAAATGCAGCATAAGGCGTTGCATTCTCTAATAAAATTCTGTGCTAGAAAGTTAGTATAAATAAAATGCTTTCTGATGCAGGTTGAAGGCGTATTGGGTATTGTATGATCACTTTGATACAAGAGTTACTATAAAATATGGGTTATAGATAAGATCAGTTTAGATTAATATTTTTTCGTCGAATGATCCACGATGACAATAAAAAATTAATATTTAAATCTCTTGTTCACATCCTCTTTCACACACCGACAAGCGACTTGCAAGGTGTGAATATAGCTGTATTATTATTTTCACAAGTTATCTTCTCAAAGACAAAATATGTTGGGTGGCATAAGGAGTGGGGTTAACTCTAAGGAAATGAAGGAGACGTCGCTAAATAGGGAGTTTTACACGAAACCACCGAAGGGTAGAATACTCATGATGGTGATCTTACCTTCACTGATTTTATTGCCATAGCGTCCAGATTAAACTTAACTTATTTTCTTTTTGTTGCAAGGCCGAATTTGTTTGCGATATCTGTGAATACTTTACCTAAACTATGAATATGCATTTGTTTTAGATGAAATTCCAAGAGCAGTGTTTCCGAGGCTAAACCACTCACTGAATCTTCTTCATATTAGAAGGACCAAACTGCCGCCTCGGTAGTTTAGAGAGGACCCTGAGCTAGGCAGTTGTATTCAACTAAGTCAATCAAGGGCGCAATATAAAAAACATCGCCTCATCTCTCTTGACAAACTTAAATTGGGATCCATCGAGAGATTGGCGTAGGGAAGCAAACGTGGACGAGTTTAGCCGAAATGAGTTTCCAGAGGAAGCTAGCGAAAGAATTGAGGGCAGCATGGTAAAGACTCTGGCGAGGAAAGCTAAGCAACATAGAGGGAAACATCTAGCTTGACTAAATCGGCCCATTGCTGTCCACAAAAGAGATTATATAGAGTTATTTAAATAATAATACGAAAGTGATATTTATCTTCAACTTAAGGTATGAATATAGCTGTATTATTTTTTCATATTTTATCTCCACTGATTTTATTTCGTTGGTGTTCAGAATTAACGGATTTCTTCTCTACTCTTTGCAATACTGAATTTGTTTATGATATATATCTGTGAATACCTTACCTAAACTATTTATATATTTTTATATTTAGATATTTATCTTCAACTTCTTTATTTTGGATCGTCCTTGTCATCTCATACTTAAATGTGTTTTTTAAATTGGGAAATACTTTTTATCTAATGGAGTTGAGTATCTATACATAGATAGCATGATATACGCAACGGGTAACTTTACTGTGTTTTCATTTATTGAAGATTTTCCTTTTCTTATCGTAATCTGCTGAGGAATACACGCCAAGCGAATATTTTTGACAATATTCGTACAAATACGCACGAAAAAATTAGAAATATTACAAACTAGTTATTATTCCTTAATACTGACTTACGAAAATATTAATTTTTGGCACATGGTCATGTTTAAACTTAAGGGAAATAGGACCTCGGTTACTTTGTCTATTGATTATTTAGAAACTATCTTGGCTAGCCGAGGTCTCCCTTTACTCCTTTACAGTTTTGTTACTTTCTTGTAAAATACATGTACCGATGCTAACTTTTACCTCTCCAAATATTTGTATATATAAATTTCGAGTCGATCGAAAACAAATAAAGAAGTGGCGGAATAAGGAGGATGTTGGTAGATACATATATGTGATGAGATAATAGAGAATTTAAAACGAAGATATAAGCAGGAGGCAAAGAAAATCTAGAAGGTATATAATATAAATATAAAGGTAAAGGCTTTCTAAAGAAAGTACCTGTATGTAGAGTGCTTGACAAAGGGAGGGAAGACCAAATCAAAAGTTATCAGGTTCTTAAGAATTAAATGGAATAGTTTAGACACTTTCAAGGCACATGAATTTACAAAGACCTAGAGAGTACTATCGTGTAAATGTTATGCTAAAGTAAGCGAAGAAATTATTTTTTTAAGATTATTTTATCCTAGATAATTATCATTTTTGGGAACTGTTTGATTTTCAAATTTAGCGGAAAACATCCCGCGAATCTCGCGGTGTACACCTACGCCCAACGGGAGGTAAGGTTAACCTAGATACTGCTGACGAGGAAATTGCAATGCCACGCTTTTTGGAGGAAGTGGGAAGATAAACCGACTACAGGGAATTCCCAACATTTTCTTAGCAGTCGAAAATAAAGAGACATCTAGCGCTTTCCTAGAAAACGCGAGGTCGTTTAATCAAAAAGTCAAGGGCTTCCCAATCTATTCCTACCTCGGCTTCCCGTATGTTAAACTCTGAATTCGCGGTACACTGTGCCATTAGCATTTTAATTTTAGTTTTAATCCGCATTTTCAAGTAAATACGCTCCAGTAATAGAGTGAGTTATGATTAATATTTATCATATATCAATTGATAAGTAAACCAGAAGGATAGAGTAATTAGATCTCAAAACTTACCCCAGTTCAATTTGAGTATTCTAAATCTTAGAGAGTTCATCTGCACAAGAATTACTCAATTAGTACATTTTTATTTTCATATAATTCAATCCAGCCCATACTTTTACATCTTTTAACAATATTTGCCTTAATTCTCCAAATCTACCCCGCTTGATATCTGACAGAATTATATATTTTGTCTCCCTTTCATTTCTTCAATCAAAACCCTTTTCTCTCCCGCAATTGTCGGTATTCTATATCCTCCTTCCTTGACAAGTGACACCTCTTTAACAATACACTCGTGAACAAGTAAATTCCCTTCTTCTCCTTATATTCTGGTATTACTCTTCTAATCTTATCAGCGTATCTTTTATCAAAAGGAGAGCTTCTCTCAGGCACGCGCATTATTTAAGTTTCTCTCCGTCTAATTTAACTGCAAACATTGTATTCCCACCCTTACTCAATCCCATTTTATAGATTTATCAATGTTTATCATCCAATACGTTCTCTTACTTACTCTTAATACTCTTAATAAATCTTACTACTTACTCTTAAATCACCAATCTTGACGACGAGATATGTATTGATGAATAATAACGATAAATAGCGTACGTCATAAAACGACACCTCATTTGTGTTGTCCTTATCGTTTCGGGTTCAAGATGTCATTCTCAGGACTGATATTTTTCTTTATACATTGTAAGATTAAGAGAATTTAGGAAAGGAAGGGCAATATTTGACTCTTGCGGAATAAACCGTGTCCTAGTGTTACTTTACCACACTAGAATACTTTCTACACAGATTCTTTAACCTTTTAAGCGTCAGCGACACATGTCGTCCTTCACATATAATATAATATATATATATAAGCTCTAAATTAGTTTGCACATATTGTGAAAGACTTGGAAGTCGATGCCATTTTTTAGATTTTATATACCTCAAATTCTGTGTGCGCGCCTATTTCTGTTTTATTTAAATAAAATCAATTTTTAACTCTACGACGAGATATTTATTGATAAATAATTACGATAAATAGCTAACGACATAAAAACACGAAGTAACAACATTACTGGTATCAAGAAGGATGTTCTAACTTCTGCCCGGAAAGTTGAAATTCGAGTTCTGGTGACGTGGGCCTATATCACATCCCTCGATCTTTGGGTCATCTGGCGTATGGCTAAACATTCAAATCCAAGTACCATTTTCCTCTTCCTTGTGTGGTTTATATTTTCTAGTTCCGTGTAATCTAGCTTCCTCTTTAAGGATCTCTGATGGTACCGCTAAACGGGTTACCAAAAACGGAACTAGAGAGAACTAATTACCTTGCACAGAGGGGTGCCGGATTAGTGTGAGTGCCGGATTAATGAAAGTACGTAAAATACCATAGTGTCGCGACCAAGTTTTCAGTGCGGAGCCATGAAGAGAAATACCTACTTTTAATACGAGTACGAATAATAGTATATTACGTAGGATATGTATGTATAACTTTATACGTAAGAACGTGTGATAACCACAGTGTGATTCCATAGATACGAGGTGGCAGGTTAATTTAAGGTTAAGGCTTGCATCTATAATGTAGTATGTAAAAAGAAGATTAGTTATTTCTTTCTTTGGAGCAGTCATTCAGGTTTTGATGAATTAATTTATGTTTTAGGTATTCTATTTAAATATAGGTAGCGCTTACTGGTCTAAAAAGAATCCTTCTCCTCTGCAGTTACATCTTTTCCAAATTTTCTTCCTCGCTTGCACTCGTTACGTCACTCCATGGTTCTCTTTTACGTCAGACGAGGGTACCGGATCAGCGAGAGTATAGTGAATTTGTAATCGTATGAGACCGCAAGAGATTTCTTGTGGCCTGGTGAACCGTTCGGGAATCGCAGACTTTAGTCCATGAACTTGGGACCCTGCGAAATGGTTTCCTTTTCGAGGTAAAGGTGTCAGCACAGGTAGGCACACACGAAATCGTGAGCGTCGGTGTATCAAGAGGAGAAATCTGGAATCACTGAAGGTGCGGAAGGGGAAAAGGAGATTGCAGCGGAATGGAGAGAGTCTCGCGTGACATAAAAAGAAGGCGATAAGGTGGGGGAGAGTGGCCTTGGGAAGAATGTGACAGGATGAATAAAGGCAGGGTGCGGGGGTGGGGCATTGGAAGGCGATGACGTCACGAATGGCGGAAAAACCATATTCTAACGGTAGTAATGGAATATTTGAAGCAAGTCACGAAAAGTCCAGACGCCTGAGCTCGTGTAAGTGACTTGTCCATTAGGGGCGGGTAATGGGGAAATTCCGACGGTGGCTCGCTTTTTTATTATATAGTAGAGAAACGTGCCTTGCAATGAGTGCTGGAATCCCATCGGATATCGTTTTAGTGAAGTTATTAGGAATTAATTGACTCCCTAACTTTCCATTCCTTACCGGATGGTAATTCCTCAACTTAAGGAAAAGGTAGGTACGGGGCACGGTGAAATTTCGCGTGTAACATTTGTTGCATTCATTTACTTATCAAGTTCATCGGAGGTATTTATTCTCTGCTTGACCAAGGACTGCCGAACCACAGTTTACACGGTCAAACCATAAACCGAGAGGGAAGTCAAGAACGCTAAATATTTTAGAAGAATCTACTTTTTACCTGTCTTTAACATTTATAATAGAAATCGATTCTAAATTATTAGAAAAAATAATATAAGGAGAAAAAGAAAAGAACACAATACCTTCGTCATAAAATGAAAATCAAATGAGTTTCTGGTCTCGAGTTCTTAGGACCTCAACTATTCATCAAGTATCATTACTGAATATTTATATTTAGAGTAAATCAATAAAAAATGTCTAAATTCTTATCAAATTGAGATGTATATACTAAAATGATTCCTCTTTTCAATAGAAGGAGAATATAGCTGGAATAAATTTTTTACCGGGGAACTAAATCTTGTTTAATCGAATATTTCCAAAAACATCTCAATACATGGCGTGGAATTCCAAAAAGTTATTCCTGATTTTGTTGAAACAAGTTTCCTCCTTCGTGTATTTACATCGTCAATGTAAGATAGAGATAACGAAGAAGTAAAGTTAAATAACGATCAAATCGAAATAAATTAAGGAGAGAATAAAAAGTGTGTAGGTGTTAAAAATTAATTTTACAGATATATCTTGAAGTTTCAAGCCAAAAACAAATTTCAATGATTGGTATCGAAGAAGAAGACTGATGAAAAGGAACACTATAAATCTGGTGTTAGAGGTTTGAAATCTCCCAAAGCAGTCTTTGTCGGCTTTCCTAGTTTTACTTCCCGGTAGTCCGAGAAAGCAAGAAAGGAATGCCACACTTTTAGGACCACCGGTAAGTAAGACTTGGAGCGTCGACAAAGACGGCTTTTGGAGATTTCAAATCTCTAATTTATTAACAGCCGTGTTCCAAATTTTCTTTCTTTACTATAAATGTGGTGAACAAGCCACCAAAGAGAGATCGAACTTTACAGAAAAAATAAGAATGTGTGAGAAAATTACAGTATGCAGGTACAGCTAATTTGAGAATCACGGTGTCGGATCATTTGATCATAAAGATAAAATTATTTCAAGATGAATTATCATGTACAGGAAAGTAAAGAGACAAAACAAAATAAGAGGAGAAGTTTTTAAAATAAAGGAAAAGAGGAAAAATAATAACTGGATAGAGAATCATTTTGAAATTTTTTAACCTTTAGAATTATTTAAAACACCATTAGCGAGCTTATCCCGAAAAATATTACTAGTAAGTTTTCTTTTTGTCTGTGTGTACACATACCGAAACGTGTATGCATACTTATTCCGTTAATTTAATGAACCACAATTTATGGACGACCAGGGAAGAAAACCAGCCGTAATTCGGGTCACTTTTGCATCCTAAATTATGCACGCGGGTGCACTGGAATGCCGTAGATAATTCTGTTTTTGCGGTGAAATAAATTGGAGGAACGCGAGTTTTCGCCTCGGAAGCGCCGCTTGTTCTTTTTCCTCAAGGCTCACGGTGACATCTTTGCGTGAATCATTCCAGACCTTCACCGTCACATACATTTCACACTCTGTAAACTCCGTATTCGAGTGCAAGTCCACGGAATTCATATACAAAAACAAATCTCATTTCGGAATTCTTGATGAAATATGATGAGCAAAAGAAATCAGAGTGCTACTTTACCCCTGCATCTTATGCAGCCGGAGAGACAGAAGTTCAAGATATGGCAACACTGCAAACTTCCGCTATAAATCCTTTATTATCCCTTTTCGAGCGTTGTCTGGGTCTTGGAGAGGCTAAGAGAGCTATGAACGAGTATTTTTCGGTGTATATATTGTTGGGAAGGTTTCATATTTACAAAGAGAAGCGGGTATGAATTACATAAGAAAATTTTCTTTATTCGTTATCAGGAAACCCAAAATTCTTCCCCATGGTATAATTTCCGCATTCCTCAGGTATTGAAGCAATACCGAGATCCCGCGATTATTACCAGACAGGACCAACGTAATATCATACACGATATCTTACGTTCCTAGAAATAAGATGTAGATTACTTAATAGTCCTAAACTCTCAATAGATTATTTATTTAATGAATATTAAATTGGAATTAGAGAAAAAGTAAGCACGAGTGAAATTATTTGATGAGGGATAGAGGAGCGCTTCTGACATGAATTTATATTATCTTTATATAGTATCATTAATTATTGCTTTAATGCAATCTCTAATTGTGGATTTAATTCATATTACGACTCTCAAACTTCTAATGTTTTGGTATGTTTTTAAGTTTGAAGGTGCTTCTTTTTCCTACTTCTCCCGTCTTTGGGCGAAAGCCAGGTAGAGTCACTTAATCTTTAGTTTCTCCTGTGTTATATTATCATTGTTAAGAGAGTCGGGGATGACTACGAATAGACTGGACATGTGCAGACGTTATTTTTGTACGCATGAGGTTGTCACCGGACATTAGGTCACTTACAACGTGATTGTTACAATCATATTTGCATCACTGCTTCGAACTTCGTTTGTATCTGTAATTGTATTTGTAATCGAGTTTTCAAGCTAAACGTTTTCATTGCTTTAATGGAACAAAATCAATTTCAATCGTAATTATAATAAAGAAATAACTGCAGGGCAGGTTCTTCTTTCCTCAATACATTTTTAAAAGTTTTAACTTACATTTCTTATATGTAAGACACCAATGGATGATAATGTTGATGCTCTTGAGGTCAGAAGGGAAACGAAATGATCTCAGAAAATTCTAGAATTTCCATTTATGGCAAGAGTAATGATAATGAAAGACGGAGTGGTTCATTGGATTTGGCTGTCCTTATCGCTTAGAATTCAAGATGACATTCTCAGGGCTACTATTTTTCTTTATATGTATGTTGTAAGATTAAGCGAATTTAGGGATGGAAGAGCAATATTTGACTCAAACTCTTAACTCTTGCGGAATTAACTGTGTCCTAGTTTTACTTTACCACATTATAATACTTTCTACACAGCTTCTTTATCTTCTTAAGCGTCGGCGACATATGTCGTCCTTCACATACATATTATATACATTAGCTCTAAAATAGTTTGCACATATAGTGAAAGACTTGGAATACGATACCTTTCTTTTAGATTTTATATACTTCAAATTTTGTGTACACGCCTCATATCTGTTTCATTTAAATAAAATCAATTTTTAACTCACGCTTAAGGGTTTAATTGAATTTACGCATTCTGTAGCTACGCTTCCTTTTACTGTATTCCTCGACCAACAATTAAGCCCAGAAAGGGAATTTTGGCGAATTATTTAGGCTATTTTCCGGACTTGGATATGTAATATAGATTCGAATGCTTTTGAGTACTTCTGCGAATATTTCCGTTCACAAAATTTGTACACCCCTATCAAAACGGTTGCTAATGATTCTTGCTACCAGAGGAAGATAGTTTTATTCGCAGTATTCATATTTATTTCAGTATACGGCAGCATTTGGAAAAAAATATTTGTATACGAATGTTTCGGCAAATGAATCTGATTCCGAAGCGAAACACTAGCTTCAACGCTTTAGCACCAATTCGATAGGAAAGTACCTTTAGAGTTACTTATATATTTATTTATGCGATTCCATAGCTTTTAGATAAGACATGCTTCAAAAATGAATACTTAATCGAAAACTAATCCTCATCCATAAAAAACGTCACAATTCCATTACATTTTATCGTTCAGCCATCAACCTTCATGGCGTTGAATATGCGTATCAAGTTGAGAAGGTAAATTAATCTTCCGCGAGGGAGATATAAAATATTTCACAGAAACCGTAATCGAGGATATTATAGCTGTAATCGTTCAAGAAAATTGAATTTTTATGCACATGTAGTCAAATAAACCTTTTTCTGATTGGCCAAGGTATCAAATCACTTAGTAAAGATCCCAGCACAAACAAGAACGAGAAAGTATGAACCAAAAAATAAGAAACTAAGGTGACATAAGGCTGGCATACAAATGAAATTCATTTTCTCTTCAAAATTAATAATTGATAGTGTTAACTGTTGAATATCAAATAGATTTTTATATTTATAATTTAAATACCACAAAAGTAATAAATTAAAAGTAGTAAACTATTTCCTTTTATAGGTATGACAGTATGTTCTTTAAAGTGGAAATCCTTGACTACTTAACCATTTAAAATATTTTCATACTTATTTCAGACTAGCGGAGAATTAAAAAATTGGACACTCTCGATAGCGCTGACGATTTAGAAAATAATTGACTCTTACATTCAAGAAAATTTCCTTGGTGGTACCAATAAATTATTTGAAAAGATAAAACAACTTATGAAAACTATTATCAAATAAACTAAAGATATAAGAACAGAAACTATTTTCATACAGGGAAGGAACCGCTTCAGACAACAGAATTTATTTGCAACGCTTATTCCACGTTATATTTCAACGAAACTAAAAGTTACTTTTTGATTAATATGTTTTATTAATAGGAGAAAGAATTATAGCATAGAGTTATTGGTTCAAATCTCTTGGAAGCATCTTCACCGTAGAATTATTTTTTCATTAGGAGCTACTATTAGCCAGTTGCCTGTTTATTCATCCATATATCATATTCGATAAACAAAATGTTTCAAGGATTAAAGGATCGCTATGTAAACAATTGACGCTACTTAATGGACTAATAGGAGAGCAAACAAACTAAGTTTTTGGATTCCATGATATTGTAGTCGTATCTCACAATCAGTTACACTGTTGCCGAACTGCTCGTTTTTATGAATCGCTTCTTATACAGCAAGCATACGCAATTTCAACTTTTAAATAGTTGCGGGCTTACATATGAATGGATCCGGTTTTACATTTTAATCCACGTTTTTGTTTTTCTATTAACATTCAAGGTACACTGTTGTGTACTAGACTTATTTCTTTCAGTTTTTATGTATTCATTTTTCATTGATTGCCTTAATCGTCAGTAAAATTTTCTCTATAAGAGTAATTTTCTTCTCTAATGATGATAGCCTTCAAAATAAATTCCTCAAATCAAAGACAAGCGATGCAGGTTTTCTTAATCCAAAGTACGCTTTGATTTCGCATTTATTTTCTTCATTTTCAACGATCTTGAAGACAGTTCTTTACTTTGAATTTACATAAATGAATATTTTTACTGAGTCTGTTTTTTGCTATGGGGTGAGTCCTAACTATCCTAATCAAAGTCATCCTTTTTATTGATTGTGAAATTAGGTATCATAAAAATTTTATTGTTGTATTTTTCAGTAGTTTACAAATTGTTTTTTTGGCAGCTTTTTTGAGGATAATTACTTTGGTACGATTACAGCTATTATTTCCATTAAGTAATAAGGAGATTGCTGTTAATTAATAACATAATAAAAATATATTATGATATATTTTAATTCTTGATGACAACTCTCAATACTAGTGATTCATATTTATTATTAAACGTTGAAGCAATTATTAGATAAATAACATGCTTTTCGTTTTTACTTCTCTTCTTCTGCGTGAAAGATTATAAATTACGTTAAAATTTCAAACCCTTGAAGATTAAGTGATCATCAACATCAAATACCATTTTTGATGCAGATTAATTTATACTCCGAATAAAGTGTGGGTACTTTTATCGAAGAAGAAATTACTCGGTGAAACAAAGTGCACGGGCTTATGGAATCGCAATGAACAAAATCTATGTAAATCATATCAATTACGTCCGGTCGCACGCAAAAGATCCGACGACGAAATTTAAATTTGAGACGGGTCGTAAATTAAACATTTTAAGAGCCGTTTTAATTAACGAGTTTTCATTTCTCCCCTGAGAAATCGATGTCTTAATTGGCAATTTTATTGAAAAATTGCCTACCCCAGATCGAGATTCTCGTTATTGCGTCCTTGAAAATATAAAGGACGGAGAAAGATTTATTTTTTATAAACTGTCACGAAAGCGAACATTAGCGTCAGTATTCCGGATATATAGCCCGAAAAATCGACAAAAAAGGCGATTATTCATGAGCTCTCTGGAATAGGACTTTTCGAAAATCGTATCTGATGATTATTGTTGGAAATCGAATCTTACAGGCTTGAGTATAGGTATTATCATATAATTTTAATGCAGTATAATTCAGATGTTACGAAGAGATACAGCCTTATTTAAATTGGATTCTGTTTTCTGTGGGTCCTACAGGGAGTGCCTTAATTTCCGGAGTCGATATATTGAATATCGATATATTGGTATCGAAAGTGCCGTATTAGAATATGCTTAATTTATAGCTTCCATTTGAATCCTTATTTTGGGCTGTATTTTTCATCGATGTTGTTAAAAAGGCGCAAGAGGAGAATTTTAAATTAAACACACTGAAAATACGAGTAGTCCGTTGGTATATGAAGCTGAAATATTGGCTGGTGATAGAAAGCCTAGAGGCAACGCCTCGCAATCACTTTAACGTAATACAATACACAGAGCCCCAATTCATAAGGAATTATTCCTTATTGTAGTACAAAGGCTGCATGGATACATTAATGGTTTATTTTTCAGTTGGAAAGAGAGCCTTAAACAAAATTCGAGTTTCGACTTAAAATAGTGAGTTTTAATTGAAGTGTGTTTTTCTATCGGATGATTCTAACAAAAACATTAGATCGAGTAATCATCACTTAATGAAGAATAAATAATCTTTATAATTATTTTGAGCCAAGAATAATTAAGGTAAACTGGATTATTTCGAGTAATCTTCACTTTACGAAGAATCAATAATTTTTACATGGTTTTAGTGAACCGATAGCAATTAAAATAAGAACAACCACTCAGATTACGGATGTAGTAACGAAAAATAAAATACATTTATTTTTATTCAATATACTTCTTTATCTTCATTTAGAGAAACATTATTCTAACATTTCCGATTATTACGACAAAACAATGAAACGGCTTAATGTTTTCTGTCGCGCTAATTCTTATAATGAGTATTGCCTACAGCTTTTCAATAATATTTTCCCAAGGTCCTCTTTACCTTATACCTTTCAAAGGTTTTAGATGGTCAGGGTGTTCAGGTTGGGAAAGTTTCCCTGTCAGAAAAGAAACAAATAAAATGAAGGGTTAGAGAGTAAAACTTTTCAACAAATTAAAGCAACGTCGGAATTTTCTCCAGACAACCTCCAAGAATGACCTGTAAGCGGTTGTAAAGTTGCAGAGCAGTTGATTGTTGGTCTTGAAATCAGTTGTGTACAGCTTCGTTTACCTTTAAAGCCTATTTTTGGCATGAGGTGGACAAGCATCCTCTGTTCAGCTTATTTTACTGGTCTGTAAACATCGCATATTGTTTGCGGGATGATCAATATTTGTATCTACTACTTCCGGTATCTACGAAAGCTTTTCTCATTTTTTCCTCAAACCTGATTACCTACGCAGTTGGTGGACACGTAATATCTTCTATATCCTACATTTTCTACCGTTGGCTTATTGTTTTCCAAACCCAATGAGCAAGTTTAACTTAAGCTATTATCCTACTTCTCTACCAATTTAATTCATTTTCTGGTCAATCCTAATTTCTTTTATTTCCTCACAAATTCCAGAATATGGTGGTATTTCTTAGTCCACGATCAAATTTACCTCCTTCCCTACAGTTGCTTACAATGTAACATTAATTTAGTATTCTTTGTTTTTATTCTATATGCTGAAATGAAGTAAGACACTTAACCATCATTCGAATTAAATACTTTCATTCCGACCTACCCTTAAGCAAATATTACTCTAAAAAATAAGTGCACACTTAATGCTGAATTACAGTTTCATATAGCTACCGTAATTTAGCAGTATAACAACTCTTGGAAGTCAAACGTGCTTAGCGGGCAACAGTTTAAGAGTCTTCCTTGAGGATTATTGAATTTCGATGGAAATAATCTCCCAAGACGTCATAAAATGCAATTTTGTTGAATATGATTAAGGAAAGGAATCGGCGATAGCTTTCTGAACCTCCCATATATTTAAATATTGATATTTATTATATATTTAAAACCCTACGAGGAGCCATATTGTGAAAAATCTGTTATAACATATCAGGAGATGTTGAACTATGCTACGATTCTTTTCTCTCCTTAAGGAGTGCTAAGAAAAGTGTCATTGTGGTGTTATTATTCATTACTTCCACAGAAATATTCCGCTTATAGTATAATTGCGGTATATCTAATTCAAAAAATGTTAATGAGTCGACGTAACTAGACAAAAATTAATTAAATGTTTCTGTGACTAGAACTGCTATTAATTCTGCGAATCAAAAGTAGTTTTAGTATTCTCTTAGTGTTATTACAGTATTTCTTCTCATTATATGAGAGTCCCATCGACAAATAGTTTTTAATAAAATCCAGGAAGTATTTTAACGAAATGATTCAAAATTCTTTGAAGATGAAAAACCTATCTTGAACTATCCTTACCTAATGAAAATGATATCTATGACCATAAACGTGCTCAAATATAATGATTGCAGTGTTGAAAAAATAGCTCCAATGACTCTGGCATTATAATCCACCATATCGCAATGTGCCGCCATTTTGTAGCTCAGAAAAAGAAATCTCTACCCAAATATGTATGATATTGTGGACTTCCCTCATCATCGGTGCCTTCATCGTACATGCCGGACACCGATTTAATTCATCAGTCCAGATTTCGAAGAAAAACGACCCTGAATTCGTCTCTGTCGGGGAAAGAGAATGTTGCCCCATTATCTTTCCCCGAACGAGAATTCCGCATCGATTCCCTCACGAAAAATTTCCGCCTTATGTTAATTGTGACAGATTTTCAACTGCTCGTTCCGCCAGTTGTGCTAATTTGCGGATCTATTCCGAGTGTTCTGGGAAGGCGCGATTGAGGAAGGCGTGGGTGAGTGGAGCAGGGCACGCGATGACCCGAACTCCCCTCTCCCCTTTGGACTGCTCCGAATCGAAGGGTCTTTTCCACACAAAATATTCCGCTCCTCAAATTCTCGGAACGAATTGCTCGGTATAAGCGATTCCCAAGTGGGTCGACTTTTTTCCCTCCAAAGCGCCTGGAAGTTGTTTGGAGATATGCGGCACTGCGCGAAACGCGGTTTTCACGAATATCGCAAACGATAATTCCGATCGATCGATCGACGATACGACGTTCAAGATGGCCGACCGCATAAATTAAAGCAGGATGTCACGCGGCGGAATCCCGGGGAAGTGCGTGCTCGTCCGAGGATGTTGAAACAAAAAACATCCCTGGCCGGAACGAAGATTTTGCGAGAAGCGTTTTTTCATTCGAGCTCTTAATCAAATGGCGCAATTTATGTTTCCACTATAAGGAGTTCTCATAGGGAAATTTAGGAGAAGGCGGAGTATTCCGCAAGAGACGAATCCACTCCAAAATGTCCGATTGGAGGAGGGAGTAATGTTATTTATGAGTCCCTTTAGGGTTTCACCGTGAGACTGTGTTTTTCATATAGGATTGAGAAAGATGTCTCATTTTATCCATAAGATTTATTCGGTTAACATTGGGACAAGGAATTATTACTTCAGGGCGTACTGCGACCTACATCTGGTGGTCTTTCCATCATTCCCATTTCATTATTCTAAATTAGAATTCCTCTCTTCTTCGTGAGAATACATTTTGAGATCACTTAACTCTAGCGTGTAACATTGGAATAAAAGGATACATTTTTTATGATCGTTCCCACAGCCATTTATCGGCGAATGGAATATTTTCAATTTGCTTTTTGATACAGAATAGAGAATAATGAATCTTTTATTTACTCTTTTCAGTCTTTTTTATGGCTGTGATAATATGAAAGCTACTGAGATATGAGTGATGGTAATGACAGTAATAAGGCCTCTCCTTATGGTAAGAAAAAAGTGATGCCCGGGGAGTAATTTTGCTTCCCTTGCGAGAAAATGTTATCCTTATGGCATTCTGGCTTGGTGAGGAAAGCAAGAGAAAGCTATCTCACTTCTCATCCTGCCTAGAAAACCTCATTACTTTCTACAAGATCTGGTAGCTTATGTTAGAAGAGGTGAGGTGCCAACCGGTCTTCTGGCAGAATACTTAACAAGCAGATGTATGACGATAAAAATCAACCTCTCTCTCCGAGAACTTGAAGTGTTATATTTTGTAGAAGTGTTTTAGGAAACGAGATGATACAAAGTAAAATTAGTAGATGAGAGTGAGAAGTAAATTAACTTAACTATTATCATGGAAGAAAATCGAGGAGTAGGAACCGATAAAATGAAATTCTGTGGACTGTACGGAATCATTGACCCTGTGGGCAGCGGTCCATGGAGTTTTCGCGTGAATATTTTCCATTTGCGATAATTTTTCCAATAAAAATATGATAAGATCGTTCTTGATCGCTTCTTGATAGAGTACATGCAAAGCAATCGCAGATTAGGGTACGATAACGATATTATTATTTTTTTTTCAATCACTGAGCTCTAGCAAATACCTTTGGACGAAATTTGTAAGGATAACCACGAATAAAAGGTATTCCCGAGTTGATTATACTCGATATGAGAAATTATTGAGCCAATAATTTCCAGGATAAAAGCTGAATTCATCCGTTGCATGTGAATTCTGACTGTGCACTATGATCGTGAGGAATATCCGCCCCATTGAAGATCAAGAGGGTCTCGAATAAAAAGTTGCGAAACAATATTCCTCAGATAATGGTATCCTGAATTATCCACAAGGTGAAAGAATAATTGACGAATAGAATTGTGTTTACATAAATTACAATCATATCAATGCAAGTTACTTATTTACAGAGATATGTTGTTTCCTCTATCCCAAGATAGACATCTTCAACTAGCGTTATTCAACTTCAAGATGGAATGAAATCAGTGAGTGGGATTATAAATGAATAATTACGGATGTCATTTATATTGTGATAACTTTTAGATGTGTGGTTTATTTGACGTGCTGTGGTTCCGTGACAAGAACATTTATGTAATACACTCGGGCCCCGATATTTCCGAATGCTGGAATATTCGACTCTGAGTAATTGGAAACTTGTAACAAAAGTCCGTGTCAGACAACCTTTGCAGGAACTCATGTTCATTGTTCTCCATTGAAAAAATATACCTCCATTTTTTTATAATATCAAGCCACTATATTCAACACATGGAATTTTGAATTATTGAACATGATTGCAAATTAACTTATGTTATTTAATCTTTCCTTTATCTTCACCCTAAGTTGATAAAGAAAGCAAAGAAGTAAAGTCTGCTTCTTATAAATGAGACTCTTTTAATTATCATTGAAGCTGAATATGATATAAATAAGAATATTTCATGGCATGTATTCATTCATGAGTGTTCTACCTTTCGGTAAGTCCATGCACAATCACAATCAAAAATCACTCCAAGCCAGGGATTTCACCAACCTTTTCCCGATTTATTTATTAAGATCTTTTGTCATCAGTTCCCTTTGCTTCATAAAGGCTTCATTGGCCAAGGCTATTGTTTTAAGAACCTCGTCTTTACATCTTCCGTCCCAAGAAAGATTACGTCCCAAGTAAGAAAATTGATCCACCTGCTCTAGTTTTTCCCCATCCACCCTAATAGTTAACTTAGCTTTCTTTCCCTTAGTGAACATAAAAACTTGAGTTTTACTTAGGTTAATTTTCTTATGGCTAATAAGCTATCGTAATTACCCCAAAACCGTCAAACGTTTTTTAGAAAATCATGTTTCCATTTATTTTGCGAGCAAAATAAAATTTAGTCATTATTCAATCTGCGATGGCCGACGCTGATGCTACTCATTATAGCATATTTTCCGAATCAAGTTTGAGAGAACGGTGTTTGAGTCACAACAGAATTCGCCATTTTTCATTATAAATTCACGTAGTCGTAATAATATATTCTGCATTAATGTTAATTTATAGGATAATATTAATTGGTAGGATTAGAGAAATACGATGAGGGTGATTGAATAAGACTCTACTGTGTGGCATTATAGAATCTACTGAGGGGACAGAGTAATTGTAAAGCGAAGAACGAAGTAGGAAAGTTTCACGAAAATAAGGAGGTTAAGTGTTCAACAAAAGAAATTTATGACCAATCTCTACAGCAGGGATAGCTGTCTGTGATGATGGTAATCGTGCGTAATGATAGCAACAGCCGATAGCTCGGAACGGAGGGGTCATTCATACATATATATTTAAATGTCGTCAAACCCTAGACACATTCTTTCCTCGGCCTCATTTGCGATTAGCAAGTAATAGCCATCCATCAGACTCATGAAATGAGCTCGGAAAAAGATCATTGATTTCCCCCGGTGACTGTTCCATATAAATGTTACCCTATTAAAGAATGAATTTCATGAATACCTAATGTAATGTAACCAGTGCTGGAAAACGTTTTGAGTTACGTAACGAATTAGAGGTTTAAAATCTCCAATAGCCGTTTTTGTCGGCGTTTCTCTTCTCATTCCCCGGTATTCCGAGAATACAAGACAGGACACCGCACTCTTTGAGTGAGTCCTTTCAAAAAAAAAAAACGCCGACAAAAACGTCTATTGGAGATTTTAAACTTCTAATTCCTTAACAGCCGTGTCCCAACTTTCCTTTCTTTTTTTACGTAATTGCAATTGCAATAGACTATTTTGCTGCCAATAATCTTTTTGGAACTAACATACTCATCATACTTATTGAATATAAGAGAGATTTATTTCCATTTTAGATAAAGGTTTTGTAAAGATTCTTTGAATGTAATGTAGACGCACATTAACGCCGAATAATTCCGTGAAGGCGGCGTTTGTTTCGAAACGGAAAGTTCTAATTTTGAATTGCGTTGAGGCGGGATGGGTTAGGCTGAAGATAGGTAATTCTTAGTCCTCCAAAAAGGAATTAGAATCCCTTATGAATTCTATATGAGACTATATTTATCAATAAAATGATGAAACGTAATACACACTGCAAAGTGGCCATGAACATTTGTCCTAGATCAAGGATAGGAAGAATGTAATTCCAACAGCAAACAGCATTTACCATTTGTATATATTAGGCCACATCTGAAATTATCAGACCACTCCTGAGTCACGTATTGCTTAAATTAAATTAGTTTAACTTTTGATTAGTAATCCAGAAAAGGTTTTCTTTGTTGAGTAAACTAAAATAGAACAGTTTCCATTTTGTTTTCACTTGGCATCAGTAGAAACGTTGGAAAGCAAAACTATTTAATAAAACAATCGGTTTCGGAAAGTCCATAGGTTTCCCACCTCTATGCTAGACCCGCGTAGATGTTTACATAACATTCTAAAGAATAGATTTATCAATAGTGCCGAGTGATTTCAAATCTAAGTGTGTTCTTTTAGAAAGATAAGGCTTCTGATACGGAGATAAAAACTAAACGTAAACATAACAATGTAATGAGTTCTTAAATCGGAGGTGAAAACGTAAAATATAACATCAGAGAGTATGAGAACATTTTCGGAAAATTGGAAGGATTATTGACAGAGTTAAGGAAAAGACGAAGATGTAGGGAGATTGCATAGCAAAGACTGACGTAAATAATCCTAGACTCGTTTGGGCAAGCTCGAAAACAACAAACGCCGGTCAAAGCTGTCGGGGACTGAAGGTAACAGAGAAGTAGTACGAAACGGAAAGGAATATGGGAGAAAAATCACAGATGGATCATAAAATGGTAATTAATTGGTACGGATAGGTTAGTGGCTTCAACATAACGATATTTTTCAGTTATATCTATTTTTTCAAAAATAAAGTCACGCTGTTTAGTGTTTCTAGAAGAATATTATGTAGTCTAGAAATTGGGCATGGTTGATGTACGGAAAAGAGTAGTAGCAAGAAAAAAGTATTTGATGGTAAAGAAAAGGATAGGAAATACTGAAAATTCTATCTAATATGGTTCATAGGCGGTCGATATTAAGAAAGAATAGTAAAAAAATATATAATTTCTTCGACATGATGTTGTCGAAAACTGAAATGATGAATAATAAGATATTCATAAAAAGTTACTAACTCCCCTTCAAAAAATGTATGGAGTTATGAAACGAGAACAAAAATCCTTGGGAACTAGATAAAGAGAACTATTGCTCAAAACAAAAAATTAACATATTAAAATAATGTGATGTAATGTAATCATACATGAAATGTCATTATAAAGCATTGTTCTTCGAAAAGAATCTTCAAGTTTTAGGTATAAACACAAAGATAAAGGGAGATTTTAAAGGAATTGTATTTTATTAGATCTTTATTTTTTTAAGTATAGCTTTTTTATTTTAACATTAAGGCATACATTTAACTGCATCCGAATTCGTACTGGTATCTTTTATGTTCCTATCGATTGAATATGGTGACGAATTTAAACATACAGGTATTGTTTCAATAGACGTAGGAAAACTTTCATGTATCTTTCGTTTTGTAATAATACAACTGAACTGTTAAATAATCATACAATGATATAATATGATGTAATCGGATTATCATTCAATAGTGTTATCTAAGAACATAGCATAGAGCTAACTTCTGTGTCACTTTCGCAATTTACTAGTGAAGAGGATTTAGGGAAGGTGTTGGGGAAGTACGAAAAACACTCCAGATATTCCCAGCTTAAGTTCTTTCTCAGCGAAATTCCTTGCAGCTTATGCACGGAAATTAAGTTTGAAGTGATTTAATTCCCCATGAGTTCCGAGTTATAGTGATAAACAAAAACGAGCACAATGGCAACAACATGACTCGTTGGATGCTATTCCTGAAGAATGTTTTTTGTACGAAATTACTTTTCTGGAGTAGGCGATGTAACCATTCGATTCATTAGGTATTTAAATTCTGATTAAAGGAAAAGATATTCTGAGATCTCCGTAAGGAATACCTCAACTATCTAGTCAACAGTTATTTTTACTTTCTCCATATACGTAGTACATAGAAAGTAATGTTTTCATGAGAAAAATCAACTTCGAGATTTCAACGGAAATACATGTTTTGGGGTCCCTAGAACACGTTTTGACCATTTTCGGAATGACTTCTGTGTATGTGTGTGTGTCTGTGCTTGTGGGCGCTCTACGTAAAAACTTTTAGCTGTATCAATACCAAACTTCATATATAGCATAGGTTCCCAACCTTTTTTGAGTCAGGGCCCACTTTTTCAGTCAATAATTTGATAGCGCCCCCCTTAGGTTAACTACATTGTACATGCAATATATTGAAAAACAAGAACAAATTTTTAATTTTCTTTAATCTTAAGATAATGAAATATGGAAGTATTGTTGAAGATTGAAATATGTTATTAATAATTAATATAATATTATTAATGAGACAGCTGAGCTTGATGCGATGAAACTAATGTATTAATATTTTGTGTAATTTTTGTCATTAATAACCTTAAGTCACCGCGTTCCACTATTGAAAACCTGTTTCTTTTCTTAGTTAATAGATTGTTCACCATGCTAAACCCTCTCTCTGCTAAATATGAGGACGGAAAAGCAATGAAAAATTTCTTTACTGCAGCCCATAAGGCTGGATATAATATTGGAATTTGATGTTGAAGCCGAAATTCTTGATACCCATATTTAATTTAAATTTCAACTCTTCATTTGTTGACAATTCGATAAAATCCTCCTGAATTTTGATTTGAATGATCAAAGGGAAGGGAATGATTTGAATTTGATCAAATTTGATCAAATTCAAATAATTTCCTTGCAGTTTGTTTCATTAAATTTGTTGTATAAATCTGTCAAATAAGCAATATCGCTCTTACATTTCAATAAATTCACTCCTAATAAATCATCTTTACTTTCAAAAAACTTAGTAACTGCTTCAAAGAGTTAAAAAAATCGTTTTAGACAAGTACCTTTTGACAGCCAACGAACTTTTTTGTGCAATAGTAACCGATTAAAGTCTTAGTCGTTTTCATCACAACGCTTCCTAAATAATCTATCATCGGGAGCATTGCTTCTGATCCTGTTAACTGAAGTAATTACATACTGTAGCGAGCGGTGAAGGCGATCACTAAGGTGTTTTGCTACCAAATGTTGTCGGTGAATTACGCAATGCACGGCGACTATATTTGGTACCGCTCTTTTCAAATATGAAATAAAACCACGGTGACGTCCAACCATTGCCGGAGCACCATCGGTAGCAACAGACAATATATTATTCAGAGGAATTCCTTTTTATTCAAAATAGTGTTCCAAAACGCCAAAAACAGATTTTCCTTTAATGTCCATTTCTAACGTTCTTGCGAATAATAAGTTTTGACAAATCCTTTCATCTTTTATGAATCGAACGTACACCAGAAGTAAAGACTCGTTTTTTGGCAAAGTAGATTCAACAAGCTGTAATGAAAACTCGGTAGTCTTCGAAAACACAGCTAGAGAACTCTCCACATCCTCGGACATTTCGTCTATTCGCCTCTGCACTGTATTATTGCTCAACGGAATTTTTCTAATTATATCAGACGGTGGCTTATGCAGCACGGTACGCAGAACTTCACTCAAAGCTGGAATTATCAATTCTTCACCAATTGTGTGTGGTTTTCCCGATTTAGCAATGAGTAAGGAAATATTATATGACGCACGTAATCCATCATTTTCTTCTTTTGATGCGGCCGAAAACATATCACCCAAATTAGGACGTCTCGAATGTTGATCTCTGAGTATTTGAAAGTAAGATATATTTTTATATTTTTTCTCAGGATGTATTTCGCTCAAGTGCTCTTCATATCGCGAAGGTTTCATAGCTTCATTGGAAAACACCTCATTACCAATGAGGCACTTTAGTAATTTCTTGTGTGTGGGTGATTGAATGAAACCATATTTTAAATATTCGACATTGTATTGCCTACATTTTTTCTTTGGTTCCGACATGGATCTATATGTAGAAACAACACAATAATATGATTGATAGATACGTACGGAAACATTGTAATTATTAAGAAAATATGTTTCGGAGATAAAAATTTCCGTATTTACTTATGTAAAAATCAACGTAAGGTGAATAATTAATTTGGCAACAATTTGCGTCAGAGCGCGTCAGAGCAGAAATCATAAAAAGTTTTGTTATTATTATTTTCTATTCTCTGTGTCAGTCATTGTTAAACTTCATTAACCAAACTACGAGTAAAAGCCGATGATGTTATCAGTGTTAACCAAATTCGATACAGTGAAGGTGTTAAGGGTCGAAGTTAATCCTTCGACCTGAAGACGCTGACAGGATAGTCAGCGAAACTTAAGTTACCAAGCCATCCTACGCGGACGGACACCCGAAAAATGCAGAGAGCATGTACAATGTAATGTCTGCTCCGTCCCTACGCCTTGTTGCCTTTAAGTCTGGTTCTAATCCTCATGGTTAATAAACAGATCATTTTAGAACTCCCCCACCTTCTTATTTTCACTTCCAATTCATTGCCCTGTACTTATTTTCATTCCATTTAATCATTACCACATTTTCCTCTCCTTCCGTCATATTCCTACATTAATTTTTCCTATAATTTTCAATTACAAATAACGAACTATCCAAAATTGGGAATCTGAAAGCGCTTCACAGCCAAGAACGAAAATTAATTTACAACGTCATTAAGTGTATGTGGAAGGAGGCCGATGAAGAAATTCAATAAAAGTTTATAAAAGCTTTTGATAGGGTGGTGTCATCAACAGAAAAAATCCTTGGGACTACTATGAATATTCCAAAGTAGAGAGATGATTTAAAACAATCGCTCGGGGAGATGTGTGTTTTTTAATCGGGTTGAGTTTCATTCTCCTTTTGCCAAATAACCTTTATGCAGAATTTTAACGGCAGTTACAATGTCCGTATTTCCATTGTAAACGCACTATTAGCCGCCCTGCAAACATCGTTTCCGCCCCTCTCCTCCGTACTTTCCATTCCGTCAGTATTCCACGGATTAGGTCAACCCCATTCGTGACGCATCCTTCTGTCACAAGCTTTTGCGAGAGCTGAGAAAGCATTTATAACAATGTTTCTGACACCAGGCACCAAAAGGCAGTAGCGTCATAAGTTAAAGAATTTTTGGTTACAAAGATGTCAGTAATGCCGTAAGTGGCTATTAAATACGCCAAATGCTCAAAGGGGCGGCGGCTGGACCTCAACGCCCCCTCAATATGACTTGGGCACTGAACGCCCCCCTCAGACTTCTCAGCGCCCACCGGGGGGCGGTAGCGCCCCCGTTGGGAACCACTGATATATAGCATTGTGGTGGGTGCTGTTAGATTTGATTAGTTTTTGGAGTACATCGGTTAACCGAAAGTCGAGCTTTTTGCTTCGACGCAAATTTCCATTTGTATATTCTATTTCTTATAAAAGTTATAGAAAATGTAATTTACTATAACTTTTGTATTAAACATATTTTTGTATCACCGGTTGAATAGGAATAATTCGTGAAACCGTAAGTGGTTGATTATGTACTTCGTGGGCGCTCTAACATGAAAACTGTTTGTTATATCAACACCAAATTTCATATATAGTACTTTGATTGGTGTCGTTAGAGTTGATTAGTTTTTGGAGTAAATCGGTTAACCGAAAGTCGAGCTTTACTTTTCGAAGCTCGTTTCCGTTTTTGCAAAATATCTCCATTAATCTGATATTTAGATATATACTATTATTTATAAAAGTTTTAGAAAATATAATTTACTATAACTTTTGTGCGAAACATATTTTTGTAAAACTGATTGTTTAGGAGTTATTCATGAAATACTGATAAACCGGAAGTTGCTGATTATGTACTTTGTGGGCGCTCTGGGCGCTAGGCCAATTTCATCGTTTTTCATCGAACATGTCCCGAAAAACATTATTTATAATGTTTGTGACGTAAAAGATAATAATATATAAATTAATCACTTATCTTCCAAGTTTAGATTGAATATAAAGTTCGAAAATACTGTCGTAGATAAATATTTACATCTTATACATGGAGAAAGTCATGTGCTGGACACATCAGATTTTTTACTTTAGTTCTCCCATGTCCCCGTAAATATTTGGAGGTTGCACACTTCTGGGTGGATTCTCCAAATATTACTGTGAATAAGATTTTATCACATTCGCTCAGGTGCAAATCACCAACTTTTAAGCACGACGATTATACTAAGTCTAGTTTAGCTGATTAGGTAGTTCATATTATCGTAAATGACCTGATCCTTAGTTAATACCAATAAAAGTAATTGATCAATTCAACAATAATGATCTAAATTCGTCGATTCGTTCTACCACAAGCAAGAGGATTTATGAACGTTACAACTAATTATCAGTAGACAATCCATGGAGCCATTATAGGGATTTTCTCGACCTCTCGAGTATTTTATTTTCAGTTAGAGAATACATTGTTCTATTTATCTAATAAAATTCACAGTCTCTGGCGATGTCTTGTGGAAATACGTCATGTTGAAAAATAACAATTTGTAATTTTTCCACAGTATTTATTAAAAATAATAAATGGAAACAAAACACGACTAGTTTCAGAGATTGATCTCCATCATCAAGTGTCGTGTTTTGTTTCCATTTATTGTTTTTAATAAATACTGTGGAAAAAGTACAAATTGTTATTTTTCATCATCATTATCTAATGTTTGGTAATCAATTTAATTCTTTCATCTACTAATTTAAATTCGCTAACAATTCTCTCTTACAATTTCTTATATTAGTAAAAATATTTTAGGTAGCTATTAATTAACAATATCATTATACTTAGACAAAAGTCGACTGTTTAAATATAAATATAAAAACAAACAAAAGAAGATACGTACGAAAATGTTTAGGATATGCCTCTTTATTTTAGTTATAATAATATAATATATAATAATAGTTAATCATTGCCTGCTAAGAAACTTCTTTAAATCGAATTTTCGAATATTTCGACTTATTTTCTGCTCCCTTCAGGTTCGAATTATCAAAGTTCCTCCGTAATTATTCTTTCAACGAATCTTTACGTAATTGTATTGATCGCTAACAACCTGTGGACTCCATGCGACACGGGCTTCCCGTTATTTTATGTCCAGCGAGGTGCTGTGAAATTAGATGTAGATTAGAAGCAGGCGCCGTCGATTTCAACATTGATTCTAATCGTGGGATCCGGAGGTTTTCTCGTTAGCGACCTCGAAGGTTCGTCTTCGGTTTCCCGGCTGGTGCGTGCGCGGATGACGCCTTTAGGTGGGAATTGTTTACCGATCATTTGGCGGAAAGACATGCATTATGTCACGGGATCACGCTAATCCAGAAGACTTCACGCCCCAATTCCGTCGGAATTGAAGCCTCAGCTGCCCCAATGCGGTGCACTGCATAACGATTCCTCGGGCCCTTCACGGCCACCGTGCAATTTAATTATATCCTACATACTATAACGCCCGGTCTGACCAAGGGAAGGAAAGCTAAAAGCCAACAAAGCCATTTTGTGCAATTCTAGATAGGATTTACGAATCAAGGGCTCTAAGGAAAGAAAATTGGAAATTTTAATAAATTAGAGATTTAAAAATTTCTAATAGCCGTCGCACCTCTTTGCCACCGTTTTACGGAAAAAAATTGAGGTGAATCGGAAATATAAAATGGAGCAGAAGGATAAATTCTCTTTCTTTGGTAAGGTTCTTTCTTGGAATAGAAGATGCAGAGACGAAGTTCGAAAGAGAGTAGGCTTGGCTTGGCCAAGGAAGCCTTCATGAAGGGAAGGTAACTTATAACTGGAGGTCTCGATAGCTAAATAATTAAAATATTGGTAAAATAATTGGCGGAGAGTGTTCTGCTGTATTGATATGAAACGTGGACCTTAAGAAAAAAGAAAATCGAAAGATTGGAGGCTTTTGAGATGTGAGTGTGGCGTAGAATGGAAACAATTAAGCTGAGTTGACACTAAAATCAACATGGTAGTGTCAGAAACGGTTGGAGAGGAGAAGTCTTTAGTTGAAGAAATTAAGTATCAACACAGGAAATGGGTTGTTCAAATATCGAGAGGAGAGGAACTGCCAAAGAAAGTAATTGTGGGTAGAATAAAATAGAAAAACAAAAGGATAGACAAAAGTAGAAGATGTCAGATGACATAAGAACCGCGTTAAATTACTACTAATTACTAAGTCAAGTTAATTACTAAGAAAAGAAAGAAATAGCAAAATAAATACGATCAATCTTCTTCTTCGAGGAATTGTGCTATAATCATATAATCATATATTAATCAATAACTTCTACAGTATATAAATTATTATGTATTTAAAAGGGAATATTAAGGCACATGATCTATAGTTGAATACTTATGCAATAGCAGTAATGCATAACCGATATTTACCAATTCATCCGCGTCGAAAAAATCAGACCTCGAGCAAAAATATTGGTATCGAATTCCGCCCTATTTGTAGGTTGAGAATTCTTTCCAACACGTTATCGCCGCATCGCTTAGCGCTATGCGTGTAGAGGAGATCACGAAGGTTGAGAGAACTCGATGTGCATTTCCCAGATCGCTGTCGTGTGTCAAAAAATGACTTGTTGACAGTTGAGTGCGAAACAAACTTGTTTTCGCAAAGCTGGTCCAGCGAAAGTTGCGCTGTTTCAACCCACGTTGAAACCTTATATTTTACGTAGAAATTCGCAAAAATTGCACACATTATAAACGAAAATACAGCTTGCAATAGTAATATACATTCAGTAGATTTAGTGTAAATTTAACAAAAATACATTCTATGAGTGTATCATTCGCTTCGGAGATATAGGGATGTTAATTCAGCAACGCTGAGGTTCCGGATTCGAATCTTGATTGGGGCATGATCGTTTGTTGTGTTTATCTGCCAAAGTTTAAATGTAAGATTATTCTCGTTTAAATAAAGTATTGTCTATGAAAGACGTGATTATTATTACAGGTATACATTATGTATACAGAATACTCGAAAAAATATGCTTTCATGTAAATACTATTTACACTACTATGGATTGTTGACTGTCAAGTTATATACAGTGTATTTATTTATATTAGCTGAATTTGTACGTGATTTTCATTTTGATTCTTGTCAGGGTGTTCATGATAATAGTTTTCTTCAATCAAACTAATCTTATTTTTGAATTTATATGAAAATTTCTTTTCATTTCGTTCATATATACCTACAAATTTTCCTGATAATTGTTCAAAAGAAATGAATCTTTCCGTTTTCTGAATGTGAATTTAACTTTCAGGAAGGCGGAATAGCTCTTTGAATGCAGCCCTCACTATACCCCAAGAAGTGGATAGCGAGATACATATGTAGATAAAAGAATCTGCGGAATCTTGAAAAAAAAAAAAAAATGTATTTTCCGACCTTGATCTTCAGCGTAAACCCTGACATGTCAACAAACAGACGTAAAGGAGTTAATAATAGATTGAATGACAGGTGATACCGGGAAATCGCTTTAAAAAGTTAGAATATTGCGGTTTTCAACACACTCGACAACGGCACTAGCTAAATAGAAGTACGAGTATACAATTGATCTTATTCAACGAAGTCCGAGGGAGAGTATGCAAACAGTATAAACGCAAACCAAGATAGTGTTACGAGAATGATTTTTCAAGTGAAATCATGGACATGCGCCCTATAATAAGAATACTACCACTTAAGTAGCAGGATCATCAGTAGAAGGTGGGTCAGCGGCGATAAATAAAATGGAATAGCACTAGCGGGAAGCACTTGCTAAAGGAAAGAAAATTCATCAACGGCAGGCAATAAAAGCTAGGAAGAGAGGATACGATTCATAGAAACCTGTAAATAGAAACTTCTTCTTTATAACTGCGAGAGGTAGGTAAAACAGCTGTGGGGAAAAGGAGATAGAAAGTGGTAAATGTACGATTCTTTCGAAAAGGTATGTTGATGAACGTTAAATACCACTTAAATAGCAATATTGTTCGAGGTTTATGCTAATTAATAAATGATGAATTCAGTAATGACAAGAGGAAACTTAACTGGTTGTTAACAGAGAATTTAAATGCAAGTATTTTATTGAAGAGATGTTTCTATTTAGACGAAATTAACGAGGAATGTAAGGCAAAGAAAAATTTCGTTACGGGAAACAACTAGATAACTAAAATAATCTGATAAATAATAAGGACATAATGGATTACGTCTGCCTTAAGTTCGTGAAACCTTCTAATATTATTCATCGCGAATGAATACTCAGAAATGCCAGCTAGTTATTTTTGCTGTGGAAACAAAAATATTAAGCAGTATTTATTCACTATGAATAAATTATAAAAAAAATTAGTAGGAGACTTGGCGTACTAAACGTCCATGAAAACCATTACTCAGAATAATCGATCATCGTGTTAGAAAGGAAATGATATTAAAAAAGAAAACAAACAAGTGAAGAAACGGCTAACTTAAAATTATACTTTACCATAAGAGAAACATTCACATATAAGATCCGGGTTTCGACGCCTAGCATCATCTACAGGTCGGCAACAGATGCTGCCTGATGATGAAACTTCATCTAATGATAATGCTAGGTGTCGAAACCCGGGTAGTGTATGTGGATGTTTCTCTTTGGTAAAGTAAAAATTGAAGTGTGTGGTTTCTTCTTTTGATTGTTTTCTTCGATAATGGAATAGCACCAAGTTAAGGCCGAAACATCGAATCGATAATAGAAAAGTGCCCTTATCAGACAAAAAAAATGTTAAAGAGGGAGAAACTATTATATTAAAAGTTTAGCTCTTTTTATAATATATTTATAATAGCCTTCTTTTGTTTTAATTTTTGAAATTTTTTTACTCTGCACCTGACGAAACAATGGTATAAGTTTAAAATACCCAACATTGGGGTTAAAACGTTTTTGAAAATTTTTTTCCTGTCCAGTTATGTAGTCCTACCACCCAAGTCTCGCCTGAAGCAATCAAAAGCTGGAAAAACTATTGTAAAAAAACATTACCGTTAGCAATTCTCGTTGGAATGAGTTCAATTTTAGAGACCAGTTTCACTTCAAATATGCAAGAACTAGCAAATACACACTCGAGGATGGTGCAGTGCTTGAAAGTCAGATAAAAATTAATTAATTCCCGTGGAAATCCAAGATAACATTTAATTTCTTGGTGCCACTAGCGTTATCTAATGCAACGGCAAAGGGCGCGTAAGAATTCATGCCTCACATTACACCATACACACGTAGGAGCTCCGAATAAATTTAACTCGCAGCATTCAATTAATCTTTCTATTTAACGGCAAAAATTAAGCACGTTAAATGATATAATTCTTAGTTCGAGTGCTGCTGGCTGAGGATTGAGATTCCTTATCACGTTCTCAGAAGTCTCCAGCGGAACTCAAATAGGATTTCCCAAGTTAATCACGTCCTCCACGAGAATTTGCGTCGAGATTTAAGCGCATACAAACTACTTGGGGTGGATATCAGAGAAAAACAAGTAGTTAGAACACGCCACCAACGAAGTTAATGTATTTAAAACAATCTCTTATTTGCGTTTAATTCGTGAAACAAGCTATAGGCTCCATTTAAATTGATGAATCACTATTATTAGATAATTTGGAAAGTATAAATTACTCTCTTGTTTATAGGTTTTAGTTTATATCGTTCACTTACGCTAAATACGTTTGCCATAACGCACTCTCCCGCATTCTTCGATAACTAAACCCTGTATTTATGCCGTTAACTTTTGTTCTGCCATCTTTACTGATTTTTGCTCGGATTCCACCTTTACTCATTTTCTTTTACATTCCATCTTCTATGCTTAAGTCGCTTATTTCTTGATGTTAGGAATATTATAACTAGAAGTTAAGCAATAGGGAAGACCAACGAAAATCGCCAATGTCAAATTGGCAATGGGATACAAATGTGTTTATAATCGAAATCAAATTTACTTATTTGGGACAACCTTGGAAAAATCTCGTTTGGTAGAAAAATATTTTTTGATGACCTCATTTACACATACCAATGCAAAGTATTTAAAAAAATCGATGAGTTACATTAAATAAAGTCATTTCAACTTCGGAGACTTTATAAAATCAAACAAATTCGCCTGACGGAACCATGTATTCTTTTTCACAGAGTAGCAAGCTAAAACTTATTTATATTCCTTTCTTTGCAGCCTTAACACCCTTTTATATAGTCTATATTTTATAATATTTGTAAGCTTTTCTCAACTGGGCCGAGATCTTTTGTCGAGCTTGCAATACCTATGAATCTGCGGGAACGGGTATGAAATGTCTTCGATAGTGCTTTGATCACAATACTATATGAGGCGAGTCAGGAACCACGTGACCCCAAGTTCGCGTAAGTCTGGGTATTACATCATTACGTTTCTTAGGATGTCTGTTAGTTTCTCGAATAAATTATTGATTATTTGATTGATTCCTGTGAAGGATGAGAATCACGTAAATGTTTTTCACGATGAAATAATGCAATGGAATACTCGGTTAAAAATCGGATCATCGTCCATTTCGATCATATGGGTTATAATGCTCAATCCTGTATCCCGATGAAGTGTTATATCGCTGGTGATTTTGATTGGACCACATTCCACATTGCAAGTATAAGCATGAATGCTGGAAAAATTGGGAACAAACAAAATATTTTTAATGGATTCTATCCCATTCGCCCTGACTTCTCGCAAACATACTCTGAAAGAATAGAGAATACCTTGGTTATTTCCACATTTTTTTATTTTTACGACCGATTTCGGATACAAAACCATCATCAGACGAAAAGTACAAGAAATGCAATTCAAAACAGAAATCTAAAATACTTTTGTAGTACTTTTCAGCTGATGATGAATTTGTAGCCGAAAACTGTTGTATAAATAAAACATTTTGCGTAAATTACCACGTCATTCTCTGTTCCTTCGAACAATATTTCAGCTGCAGGACCATTTTTTCGCATTCGTGCAGATATGCATGTAATGTATGGGGGTTTCTAATATTTTGATCCGTTCTTTACCTGCTTTCATGTGCTACCGCGGAACATTGCAAACAATGGGGCAAGTGAACCTGTGTCCCCTGCAATGTGCACGATTTACAGCTCCGTCATTAATCAACTGCGCGACTCAACTCGGTGTCCTTTGAGATAATACGCAGAATAAGAAACCAGGAAAGCAAGCGAGTCTGAGAAACGAGTAGGGTTTTAGATTGAACGTAATGCTTGGGAAAGCAATTACAGGTTTTCGCTAGAAAATCAATCGAATGTGAGCCAACGCGAGAAACACGTTAGAATTGTTGATAGCAACAACGATGACGACTTTCTTCAGAGCTCCATCATAGGACTATGGATTCCTAGATAACGCTATTTTTATTTTCTCCAACAAAAGTAGTCGTTTTTACGCTGAAATGCCCATCTCACTGATATATATATAATAACTATGGGACTTTATTTTGTAAAGTTGAGGCAAAAATTTTAATTCATTGGCATAGTGAGCCATTATTGGATATGTACGAAGTTCTTTCATTCTGAAATGTATTTCCACGAAGTCAAGCATAAAAATATCGATTTTAATATTAAACATTGGCTTAACGCATAGGTCTTATAGCCCTTAGATCTGAAGATGCGAATCTTCAAGAACCTCTAAGAAGAAGGCCCTTAAATAAGAATTAGAATGAATAATACCTTTTTCCAAAGATGAGGGACTTTTTTATTGGAAGATCTAAGTTGAAAAGGTTAGAGATTTGAGATACATGTAGGCTAATTTTTAAATATTCGACGCCGAAATGATTCTTATGAATGTGATTTTTGTAGTCAAGGAGAGCTCGTTTCTGAATGAGTTTATTTTTGTTTGATAGGCTAAATAAAAATGATATAAATATCAGTCAATCGGCTGGCTTTATATAGAAGATGTGGCTACAATTGTTGCTAAAAATGGCAAGAAGATTGCTATCTCTTAATTGTCAACTATTTAAACGGATAACTCTACAATATCATGCGATTTCAAATTAGGGATACTCTGTGTATTCAGGTCTAGTATAGCGTCTGCCAAATTATATTATAAAACACAAATTGTTATTATTGGCAATCGGGAAACGTAATTTAAGGGGCAAAATCTAAAATTAGGTAATCTCAAGGAAATACATACGTCATCGGAATGCGCTTAAGTGAAGTTTCGGGAATATAAAAACTAACGCTTAACGAATTAAGTGAATTATGAGAGAAAATAAAACATGATGAGCAGTCATATATTAATTACAGTTAATAGAATAAATATTAATTTAGTCTAGCCATATAAAAAGAATCGTGGAAATTAATCCAAAGGCTAAAGATAAGTACAATGAAATAAAGACAGAAAATTTGGAATACAGCTGTTAATGAATTAAAGGTTTGAAATCTCCAATAGCCGTCTTAGTCGGCGTTCCTCGTTTCATTCTCCGGTATTCGGAGAGGCTATCCTTTCTTATTTTCTCCGAATACCGGTTAATGAGACGAGGAACACCGAAAAAGACGGCTTTTGGTGATTTTAAACCTCTAATAAGTTCAATGAAGTTAGCAAATAAAGTTTAATTTCAGAAATTTGAATCGCTCGATACAATTAGTTATATTAAGCAAATATTTGACGCAATGCCGTTAAAATGTTTTGGTTATAACTTTGTTTATCCCGTGCTTTGAATTTGCTTGAAAATGTAGACATGGTTCAACTTATAGTTAGAGAGAGTAATTAGATAGGTATTCGTTCGCATATTAATGCTCATTGACATAAAGTATGGGAATAAAAATTACGCCTGCACATTGTTACGCGAAAACATGAAATAACAATTGAAATACTTCTCTCATTTGTTTGATTATTTAATCTAATAGCTGCAATTTGGTATATTACCGGGTGGTAACAGTCGAAGGGGATACAATAAGATAAAAATGCAATCCATCTGATTTTTGTTTCACTGTTTACGATCGATTGGTCTTCGAAATAGCCGATGCAACTTTAAATGTCTCTCCACAGCCAATAGGGCGAAATAACTATGTTGTAGAAAGTACATAAATAACATTTATGTATAAGGGAGCACAGAATTAAATGGAAGAAAAAGGTGCAGTTCATTGCCACAGTCGAAAGCAAAGGGATGTATTTAGCATTCACCCGATTATTCATCACATTCCAGGGCTCATATTTTTCAACGCTCTGAATCTAATAAACTCCGTATCTGCCACCGATAACAATGGCATTATCATCTTTATGATGCTAAACAATATCTTTAGGAAAAACCTGTTTTCCAGAGGTTGCTCCATCGACTCTTCTTTCTCAAACAAAACCTATGCACCCGCACTCTTTATCGTTCCTAGGAACTGCTCCTCCGAAGAAATACGAGCCGTAAATCTTTTTCAGTGGGAACCCAAAACAGTCAGCCAACTCCCTTCGATTTCAAACAGTTTTCAATCTCTGGAAAAAATGCCGATGGAAGTGCACTTTGATCATTTCTCAAGAGGTAGGCTCTAAAAATAGGCGAGATCTATCTGATAGATGAAACCTCCAGCCTCCTGGTCTACGTAGTTCCTATTAACTTTTGAAGTTTCGGAACGATTTTAATGTTTCTTGGAAAGAGATACAGATAACGATCTCATTTCAACGTTACAGTTCATTCCGTGGAACAATTACTTTTTACGTTCGGAAATTTTCGGATTTTTTTCCATCGAGTTGGCTTAAACAGCTGCATTTTCGAGAATCAGAAGGCTGTATTCCACATAATACAGAGAAAAACTTCGTGGAAGATTAGGTACATTATACCAGCCATTTCTGTTGGTCATTCCTGTGCTCTAAACCTGAAATTTCGGATTGCTTGATATAAGTATAAAATATCTTTATAAATTTATAGCCAAACTACTGTGATTAATATTCTATTTTTAAGCCATCGACGAAAGATTTTCTCCTTCGCAATGGTATATTACGTTATCGGTTAAATTGACAAATAGCACCTTCACTTTGGCAGATATAAAATTAAAGCACTATTTCGCTGTTTGAAACATCGTTTTTATGAGAATATTTCGACAATAGTGAATAATTACTCAATGATAAATTTTGAAGGATATATCTAAGGAAGGCATAGTAACTATACGTAGCTATAAAAATCCTATGAAATTCCTATCAAAAGGTAAACGCCCAAAAACAAGAGAATGTGATCCTGCGAAACCATAGAAAATACAAGAAGATTTTGAAAGATACACGAGTAAATAATCGTATATTTTGAGGGATTTCGTGTTACAGATTTGTAGGAAACCTTCCTTTGTTATCTCTAAACATTCATGCATCCGTACGAATAGATTCGGAATAGTTCCAAGATCGATATTCCATAGAAAATTATTATAAATTTACTTTGATAATTGTTCTTTTAATAATTTCTTACCATATTCACGATCTAAAATTTTATGATATCCCGAGAAATGTTTGTTTATTAACGCTTGCAGTAACAAAATCTAGGGAGGTGTCATTCAGAGATTTGAAGTTGAACATTTATGAACTAAGACCTCAAAAATATTTATAAATTTTACCGTTGAATATTTGTCTAAGACTGTGTTTTATCAATAAATAATAATTTTCACTGCGACAAGAAGTACATTTATAGAAAAATGATCATAGGAAATATTATTATTAATCAATGTAGTAAAACTTATACGTCCTCGTAGGAAAATAGTTTTGTAATATTTTCTCAGAATAAGAATCAAATAACTAAAGTAAGTAACATTTTGATGACGTCTTCAATATTCAGCGTGATCATTATATCAAGGCGTTAACGGGAGAACTTACAGTGGATCCAGGGCGTTTCCGATAAAATTTGCCGGGTAAACAGGAGATAGCGGAATCCCAGAATCGGAAATTAAATAGCAGCTCTTCTTCAGAAGTCGGCCTTTTATTGATATCAATTTTATAGCGTGTATCAGTGCGGTATATTTACCACGAAGAAATAACCTTTCCATTCTTCCTCAATCCCGACACGGGCATTTCTGACGCAATAGCCTCTGAAATTCTGACCTAGATACTCCCTCAACTTGACACTTGACCCCAAAACTACCTTCCTTTCTTTCCTGACTGATGGTTGAAACAATAAATTCCCTAAAAAAATAAAACGAGAACGGTGAAACAGGAGAAAGCCTTTTTCTCCGAGAATGTCTCGTTCCCTTGAAATCATAAATACAGACGAGACCAAAGGGGTTAAGCCATCAACCCTAATTCGGAGCTCTTTTTTTTCGTCGGCCCGAAATGTGAGTCGGTGATGGGACGGGTGCAATATGAGTTGAGATGGGAAGGAGGGATGGGGCGAAGGGGGGCTCGAAGGAATTTCGAAAGGTCAAGGGGCAACGGAGGTTCATTGGGTCACGAGGTCAGCGGGGAAATGACTCATCCCGTAAACAAATTTGTATTTTTCCGGAAGATAAACATCATAAAAGGCCCAATATCCGGTATCAACAGAAATTGGCCCATATTGCTTGATGGAGCGTTTACCCTGAATTTAAGGCGTAAAATGAGAAAGAGAATGTTTTTTTGGAAAGATCCTCTCCTCGAATTTCTTTCACATGCTATCCATGATAACACTTTGCGTTGATTGTTCCCGGGTAAAGGGGTAGGAGAGATTTTCAGATTGAAAGAAAAATTTCACGAGAGCAAAGATACGTTTCATTATAAAAAGTGATTGGATTACGTGTGATTAGTGAGAAATATTAAAATATGTTCTCCTTATATTCATACTATGGTTTCTACTTCTAGGAAAGAATTTATTTTACTTCTATTACTCAAACCGGTTTATGATAATTACTATGAACCGATTTTAGGAATTTTTTCTTCAGCAAGTACCTGATTATGGCCTTTGCCGAAACCGGTCGGAAATAAAATCCTATAGTGTGGAAGTTTACGGTGTTTACTTTATAACTGCAGCCAAATGCTTTTATATAGGACTCGATATTTAGCGAAAAAAGCAGGTAATGGTAGCAATTCGTAAACTTTAGCTGACACTTAAATTTTAATATCAGTTTCGAATTCAGCGGTACCGAATTAACAAGTTTAGCTTGTTCATTTCTATCACATTTTGAGAGTAGAACAATTTAATGAGAGTTTTGCACTCTTTTATTCTCAAACCCTGGCGATACAATCCCTCTTCTCCAATTTGAATCGCAGTGTGATCGAACCAGGGACCGCTTCCTACAGAGGCGGTGCTGTAGCAGCTCTTCCAAGTTAGCCTCTCTTTCCATGGCTCAGTAAATACTCAAAAATTCGAAAGTATGGACTAGTGAAGAATCAGCGAGGTCCAAGTATAGTTTTTGTCACTTTATAAAATCATCATTCATTCAAGTACTATTAATTCTTTGTGTTATCCAGAGATAGTTTGTTAAGTACAATCAAATTCTGACAAATAAATATTTTTGTGTGTTCAAGTTGCGTTTCGTACCTTAATTTTATTAATTTTCTTGCGAAAATCATATAGGGAAATGGGTTGAGGAAGTAGATAATCATATAACTCGGAGATAAGAAGCTGATTTAGAAGTTAGGCTAGTTGAAACTTTTTAAGTTGATAATTACATGTATTTCCTTAAACTGTCTTCTGCGTCGCAAGATCGTTCTTTCTACGTTTTCCTCGACTTGCTTCCCTAGAAGTGCTTTATAAGGAGTAAAACTTTCGTAAGCCATGTTTTGTGACCGAAATTGTTTCTCGGGTCCAAAAAGTTGAAATTTTGCTGTTTTCAAGCCTAAATATATAACAATAATAATAATATAGGACTTTGTTCAGGGCAAGATTGAGACCATAGAATCTCTTCTAATATCTAACCCTTCGTCGTATAAATTAAAAAAAAGAGATAGATTGAAAAAAGTACATAGAAGAAGAGACTTTGTGGATTTAAAAAACCGAATCTAAAAGGTTAAGGAAAAAATTCCTCTGCATGGAAACACCCTCAAGAAAAGGGGTGTAAAAAATCTGCGAAAACTATGGGTAAGAAAACTAAATTTAGTCATAAAATCAGATTAAATTAGATATAAAGACAAGAAGACAAACCAATATTATCATACAAAAACGAAAAAAAGGAAAAGAAAAAATAGTTATACATTTACTTAGGTAGGTAGGTTGTAATAGACGGATAAATAATAATCGGAGGAAGGGTAAGAGAAAGGAAGCATGCATGCTCGTTATGTTTCCCTATAGTCATACGCTACACTGATACGCTTCCGAGAATTCCATTCGTGATTTCCTGGCGTCTGATTAGGAATATCGATTAGGCTAAAAAGCCCGGTTTATATTCTACATTATTATAAAGTATGCTGGGCAAAGGAAATGATTTGCAAACTTTTTTGGCCTTCAAAGTGACAATGGGAAATAAGGTTATAGCTTATTAACTATCAAATCACCGGCCGCGGTGGCGGAGTGGTTAGCATGACGCCCTGGGTTCGAATCCCGGTTAACCAGATTATTCTGGTTAGGGAATGATCATTTGTGTTCGTCTATTGTTAATACCTCTCCAATTGTTCATACGTGGATGATTGTGAGGGTAATGAATAATGAAAATTAAATTAAAGCCATTTTTACTCGAATAATTTTGATTGTAGACTACCAGGAGATATGCTATATATAGTGGAAATTTTCAGCAAGCAACGCCAATAGGTGCTAAGATTACCTTTACACCATACTAAGAGATTATTCATTTTAAAGAACAGCAAAGATATTTTTTCTCTTAACTACAAGGCCCTCAGCTTGGGTTTTGTGTGCCTAATGACGAATCTGTCCCAGGCTGTACATCATTCAATGACGAAATTACTGTTCCACTAGTTCCAGTTAGTTCCACAGGAACTAAGGATTTGTTGTCTTTTTCTATGAAATAGGCAAGAAATCCTTTAACCTGAAGGATCTGCCAAATTGCATAATAAGGAAAGAAACTTTTGGCTCGACTAGCATAGTTGAATCGTATATCTTCAGAGAATATAAATGTTGACCCCCTTGTTTCGAAGCGTTCCTCTTAAAGAGTGCATGATCATCCAAAAACAAATTTGGCATTGAAAGTACGAAATATTTACAAGATCTTGCTAGAATCGATTTGGAAATGTTATAAAACGTAAAGTTGATGGTTGAAGTCGCCACTTTGAAAAACTCTATAACAAAAATGAGAAATTAAATAAAAAATAAATTACAGCATTAAGCATCAGTACTTTAGTATTTAAAAATATTTAAGATTTGCTCTTAAAGCAGTGAAACTTTCCAAAGTTATTTAACTCTCATCCTTTTATATAACGGTTAGTGAAAATCGTAAGGAAGCTAATGTTACCCTACTTTTTTCTGGAATTTTCTTCGAAACAGTTCTCGCATGAATATAAAACAAACGTATTGTCAAAAGATCAAAAGATGCATCATTCAACATATTTGGAAAATTAAATGTATGCTAAGAATATTTGGCAATATAATCCACGTACACTTCCGCTTCCTCTAACCCAATTTAGATGGGATCTAAACATCCTTCACCTTAAGAGCCACCTTTATATTTAGTTGGCAGTTCACTTAGCAGGCCGCCTTCGAGTTAATGATGGTCTAATCTTGGATCCGCTGCTGATATTACCGCATTACAACGCCAAGCGTGGATCTCTTATAGATCGGACAAGGTTAAATTACTACAGGCAACAACTTGGAACGTGAATCGTGAATGAAACCGGTGTTTATGCCAATGTACGACTCTTGTCAATATTGACTTGAACCTTTGCTTTCACCTTCATATATACCTACGTATTAGATTGAGCACGAGTTCCGACAATTGTGCTACATCCAAACGATCATCTTTCTTTGTAATTTAGAGTTAAATATCAGCACTTATGCATTTAAGAGTTAGGATTTGCTCTTTATTTCGAAAGTTCAAGCCACTGGTGAAAACTTACTGCCTTCAGTTTCTAATTCACAGTCGTTCGAATATTCAAGAAATTTGTTAACTCTTTGGTCTCGAATTCCTGTATCTATTTTAATAAGGGATAAATAAATCGCTTACAATGCTTAGTGAAAGAGTTTGTAAAGTTATTTAAGGATTTATCATAGTTATAGGGCGTAATGAAAATATGCCAAGAAGGCGTTACTGGGTGATATCCGACGACTTCTATTGGGTCCACGTGATATATTATGCATGAAATATAATGTGGCCGCGATGAATTAAATATATGCTAATTTATAGTAGAAAACTTTACTATCAATTATTATTCCCTTATTTTATCTTATTCTATTTGCTATTTTCGAGAAATCATCAAGGAGGAAGAGACAACTTCATAACACTAATTGTATAATCAAACGAGATATTGGAAACAATATAAATAACTTTTAGACTTCTGGATAACCCTCTAGTTCGGCCGATACTGTAGTGTAATTTGCATATTTATAGCTCATTATTATTTAATTTAAATTTAATGGTCCATTATAAAAGCGAATACCAATACTCCACGTAGTAATATTTCGAAATTTGAGTATTAACCAATACTTAAATTTGAAAAATGATCAAGAAAAGATTTATAGGCGTAAAACTCAGTACAATCATAAGACAATACTCATATTTAGAGTAAGGAAAACCTGAAAAGTCTGAAAACAATTCATGTCGTAAACCTAGGTTCGCGCCAATCTACTAATTGATTCAAAATCGAAGTCTAGCAATATCGAGCAAGTAGGATTTAATTCCTAAGCTGCTAGGAAAGTGTGCGTGATAGAAGTCGATAAATAAAGTGCTTCACATTGATACCAATTCGAATGTGATCCATATGGTTACCTGGCACACCATGGAGTTGAAAATGCATGCTCACCTCAGAAAGAAAGGAAACTGCGAATTAAAAAGGATGGAATGGAATAATGGTGTTCCGGAGTTACTCTATCAAAGTCTACGATAGGAGAAGAGTGAGAAACGGATAATTCTGTAATTATTCACAGCTTCAATCCATCATCAGAGCATAAATGATAGAGCATAATTGCCACTGATGCTGCCTTGGCGAGAGGCAACGCTGAAGTTTTCATTTTAGCCTTCACTATCTTAATTTTCTTGAGTCGAAACTATTGGAAATGGAAATGATATTCCTAAGGGTATGTAAAAAAATAAACTAAACCGGGATACGAACCCAAATCTCCCAATTACACGTCAGTCGCTTTAATCATTAAGATATTTCTTCTGCATATTTGGGGAGAACCTTTAAAAGTTTTGCTCGTCTTTTTGTGTTTGGCTTCTTGTATTGTCACCTTCAGCTATATTTTAGCGGAATTTATACCAATAAGAAAAATGAGAGTAATCTATCTTTTAAACCTATATTGATGATCATTTATAAATAGGTTACTTCCCATCTAGAGGTGATTTTCCCTCCTATAACTATATATGCGGTATTTTAGCCTAAATTATCCAACTTTCCCCCTATTGAAACTATTGGAAACGAAAATTATATTCCCAAGGGCATCTAAGAACGATTGACAGGACCTGAAATCGAACCCAGAGCTCCCAATGACAGGTCAGCTATGATAAACATTAAGCTATTTTATATGCATATTTAAGCAGAATCTTCAAACATTACGTTCGGGTTTTCGTATTCGTCTTCTTGTTTTGTCACCTATTCCAAATAATCCTTTTCTTAGTGAAGATGAAACCAGTAAGAATTCCCGCTTAAAAATTACAGTAACAATTAAAAATCCCAGTTAAAAATTACAGCCTTTTAACTCTAAATTGATGATCGCCTATGTATAGATCGGTTTTTATATAGGGAAATAGCAAACGAGGAAGACCGGACATCTCTCTCAAACGATTTAGTCCTCATCCAAAGGTGGTGCGAAAAATGGGAATTAGATATTAACGTAAGTAAATGCTCCGTAGTTAATTTCTTCGAAAAGAAAAAAATGCGTCCAAATCACCCATACAAAATTAATGGAATTAGTATTAAAGTAGTAGATTCAGTTAAATATCTCGGGATCAACATTACTAATAACTTAAATTGGAGCACGCATATTCGAAAAATCTGCGGCAAAGCAAGTAAAAGGCTTGGCTTTGTAAAGCGTATTGTCGGTAAATGCGACGAAAAGGTGAGAGAGCGATGTTATTTTACCTTGGTAAGACCCCTTCTGGAATATGCGGCAAGTATATGGGATCCGGCGGATGAAACGTGTACTCACGAACTCGAGAAAGTGCAGCGTAAAGCGGTTCGTTTTGTTAAGAAATGCTACGATAAAAAAGCAAGCGTTACAAAAATGCTCTCAGACGTAGGTTGGGAATCCTTGAAAGACAGGAGATTGGAAGCTAGGCTGCGATTGCTTAATAAATTCAGGGAAACTACATTTTCCAAAGATACAATCGGTATCATGCAACCCCCCCTGCTACGTCGGTCGATCCGATAATGACCGTAAGTTAAGAGAAATAGATGCTAGGACGAATCGTTTTAGAGATTCATTCTTTCCGCGAACAATACGTGACAATAATCGAATAAGGAAGTAATTTAGATTCAACTGGTGTTTACACCCCCTGCCACACGCCGAAAGGCGGCTTGCAGGGTATTAATGTAGATGTAGATGTAGATGTAGATCACTTCCTTCAAGAGACTTGTCTCTTCCCATGAACAAGGTCTTTTCTATCAGATGGGATAATTATTAAAAACTAAGATTAAGGCCAAAGACAGGTGTACTTACCGCCTGTCAGCTGGTGAATGCCCATCTTCACTTGTGAGAAGTTCCCCGCTCCAATTTCGCCCTTAATCCTGTAGAGGCCCACTCTCCTGCCCAGGGCCACCTCCGACCGCCACCGCTCGTCGTGTTGGAGGCTCCACTGAAGGCGCTCCAGCGGGGAGGATCCCCTGGGCCATCCTCCGTGGACCCCTAGTCCTTTTCTCTCCTCCGTCACGGCTGTAAAAGAAAATCTCTCATCACAATCTAAACCTGTTTGGACATGCTGGAGAATTGCACGGAAAATCTTTAAGGGGGTCTGAGTTATTGTCGACAGGCTATTTATCTGATCAAATCTGATTTCGTTTGGGTTAATTGATCGTCCAGTCAAAGATGCATGCAGAAAAATATAATGAAGTATACATATACGTCATGTATGTATAAGAATGAAAAATACGTAGTCAACATTTTGAAATTATTTATTCATAAATGTATTCGGAACGATTTTTTTCCCTAACCATAAAATTTCCACGATTTCAAAAAGAAAATTTATAGAAGCGAAAATATCACGAGGAGCTTTTAGTTGCGATGATATCTTAAATTTTAGCATTATGTTATGCTACGTTATGATTCGAGTGAGAAGAACCAAGTTGAATTGTTATTTTCATTAAATTAAGAAAATAACTCCCTAGAAAGGAATATAAATTTGTTTTATTTGAAAAATGTTAACAAAACAATTCCGCTAATATAAGTAATTCCAGTTGACGCATGATACGAGTATGAACTTATTTCCAGTTCAGTGTAACTCGCAGAAAGAAAATTTTCCGTAAATTTTATTTTTCCTCCTCAACGGCTACCAGAATATCATGTTTATTTTATATATGAATGCTATTATTTCAATTTAGCATATCGCTATTAATTTAATGGATTTCGACGATCATGAATCTTTAATGAATTGAATTTTGAGCATTTTCTTGTTTATCTTAATTGTATTTTTTCTCAGGAACGCTACCTTACAGAAATAAGTATACCCTTAGTAGTTTTGTTGGTTAATGGTAGCTAAGAGGGGTTTTTACCATTACTTTTTTTCAGGTAGAAATTTCGAAGGTCGCCATCCTAATCCGGACCCTTACCTCGGCTTGCCAGCTGAGAGCGCAAAAAACTGACCGCGTGGAATACGATTTAAAAAGTTATAAACAATTCAAATGAGCAACAATTTATTATCTTCGTCGTCTCACTCGTACTAAGAGATATACAAGCGTCTTTTGATCGACGTTCTACGATGAAAATTAAGATTTTTCGTGATTTTGCAAGAAATTACCCGTTTACACACGGGTTCACACGGGGGTCAGATAGGCGGGTGTTTTTAAATATCTCAACGGGGGTTGGGTTGGGTTGGGGGGAGGATTTCTAGATTTTTGATAGAAATCCCTCCCCCCTACCCCAACCCAACGGCAACGTTGCCGTCTGTAAACGGGTAATTTCTTGCAAAATCACAAAAAATCTTAATTTTCATCGTAGAACGTCGATCAAAAGACGCTTGTATATCTCTTAGTACGAGTGAGACGACGAAGATAATAAATTGTTGCTCATTTGAATTGTTTATAACTAAATCGTATTCCACGCGGTCAGTTTTTTTTATGGTCCCCCCTGATGTGAAGGTCGGGCGCTCCCGAGATGGCAAGCCGAGGTAAGGGTCCTGATTAGGATGGCGACCCTAGAATTTCTACCTGAAAAAAAGTAATGGTAAAAACCCCGCTTAGCTACCATTAACCGTTTTGTTTACAAAATACGATAGATAAAAAGGAGAGGCAATCGGCCAATTACGTCGAATACGTCAGTACATAAGCAAAAAGAGCGAATTGCGTCTTTTTTACCCTTAGGAAGCCTTATCTACTCGAGGCTTGTTTTGTTTGTCTGCGGATGGCATCCAAAACAAAAACGTTTGCTTATAACTGCAAATTTGTGTTGATGACTCATAACCTCTTTCTACCGCTTTATCATTAACGTGTAAAATTTCTTTCTAATCAATTTCAGTATGAATGAAAGATCATATACATAGAGTCCTCCGTCTGTCTACTCTTTCCTCTACATGTTGCTCCAAGTATTCAAGGTTGCTCCATTCATTTCAATGTCTTGGCCTAATTTTTTCCGCTAGATTTCTCTAGAAATCCATTTCTTCTTATACTCTATTGTTGTTTAATTCTCATGTCATCTATCCTTTGTCTTGTTTAACCTTACGGTTTACTTTACATCTTTGATTTCTATTTCGTCTTATCTGCACGATCCTGCCTAAACCGCCATCAGCAGTGCCCAATGCGCACATCTCCAGGCTTCTCCTTGTCATTCTAGAGTATTTGCTTGTTACGAACCTTTTACATCCATATTTTACTAAAAACCCGAAGATTTTGAATCCTTCGACATACACTCTGTAGAATTGAAAATGTATAGGGGAGACTGGGGTAAAGTGGCCACCCTAAGACAAAATGTGTGTTTAGTTTACTTGTTTACAAGGAAATACAATTTAAAAATACCAAGCATATAGTTTCGTTAGTTCAGAATCAATAACCACCAATATATATCAGGCACGTAGCCTAGGGGGGGCGAAGGGGGCGGTCGCCCCCCAAGACTCAGACAATGTTATGCTTTTTCCTCAATTCCAACGTTCACATGCTATTATTTCGAGCCCCTCGCCCCCCAAGGGAAAATTACTAGAAAGTTGGGGCACGGCTGTTAAGGAATTAGAAATTTTAAATCTCGAATGGCCGTTTTTGTCGGCGTTCCTCTTCTCATTCCCGGTATTCCGAGAAAACAAGACAAATCACCGCACTTTTTGAGAGCACTCAATGAGTACACTCAATGGTAATGACGGATATATGGTTATAAGTTTGCATATTTCAGAACTATTGCAGTTTACTTCTTTAGCAGTTCCTTCACTCTTAATATTTGACCCATCCATTCCCTCTGTCGATGCTTAATCTAGTCAATTAATGATATTAATTATCAATAGTTGAAGTAATTAAGCATCGGAAAATAAAATGGTTAGGTTAAATATAGAGAGAAGAAGAAGCTAAACTGCAAAAGAACTGCTAGAGAAAATTATAAATGGTAGAAAACATAGGAAAAACAGAGGGCAAGAAAAAAGCCAGAAGAGGTTAGATGACGTAAAGGGTGGGATAAATGAATCAAAGTGCATTTACTTGGATAGTTGGTAGAGGTGCTGCATCTTTATGTCTGTGTTGATGGTCATGATGACTTGAAATGGCTATTCGACCCCTAAGTTCCAAGTTCTAATGTAATAATTTCTCAGCTGACTCGATTGGGATGAATCATTATTTTTTAACCGAGCTTGCGAGAAAGCTGAGCGGCACTAGCTGCAGAGCACTTCTTATACAAGTACTTCATTGTTTGTATTTACTTTCTTATCATAGTGAGGTTTATTGACTTAAATACACTTTTTGTCATCTGGTGAAAGTATTGTTGATTCTGGCTATTGCGACACTTTCTCAATCCCGCAGTTATATAACTGTTCTCGACTAAAAACATTGAGGGTAACCCCCGAAACAAATGGAGAGTATGCACTCCATTGCTTTGGTTTCCATAGAATCCCTTCAATGTTTACTTGGAAGTTAATTCAGGACTACCTGGTCCCTTCTTCCTTCCGGACTTTTCCTTCGCAATGTATTTAGGAAAGGTATAACCATTAAACTATTCACATCATCTGTAAGTGACTTTTATACGAAGAAATAGAGGCTTTTATATAATAATTTTGTACATATCGAAACGCATTTTTAAAGCATTATTTAGATATATTGACAGAATAATGGACTTTAAAATGATGACATTCATATATTTACAAGGACCACAACCCAATTCAGGAAAACTAATACTATCAAAAGACAAATGTTTCCTCTAAAAAGGAAAGAAAGGCAATTTATTCCTTTTTGGAGGAAAAATTGCACTCTCAAGCTGCAGTCATTGATAAAATTGATAATAAATCATGAATAGATGCATTACTGCGCTACTACACTATCTGTATAAATAAGTATTGGAAAAAATATGACAACGCAATTCTCAAATTTCACCAGCATTTCTTCTCCGTTGAAGCTGAATTTTATTCAATTAAACTTTTCTTGTAATAATCACTGTTATGAAGCATATTTATTTGGTTAAAATTTACCTAGTTCTAGTATTTTGAGTAAAAGAAATATTTTTAAGTGAAGTATCTCTTTTTTTAATCTTTATGCTTTATTTCACACCGCAAACGAACTTCAGACCGCGTGCTACGTGGAAACCAAAGTTTTTCCTCCTCTCCCGAAGACAGAACAACTGTGAATAAAAGATGCCAATTCGAAGCAATTTTCGCGTACGTGAGAAGTAAATCTTCCGAATAATCACTCTCAATGACAAAGGAAAAATCGTCGAAGGGTAAAAGGCAAAAAAATCCCTCGGAATATAAATCGGCCCATCACGGAGGCACCTCAAGACTTGAAGGTCGCAGTCGACCAATCGAAACCTGGATCGATCGATATGAATAAACATACTAAATCGATTGGCGGAACCTCTCGCGGGGAATGAACAGTGCACGGGTTCGATTTAACCGAAATAGAGACTTCACACAGTGTCATTACGTCATGAAACGGACGCGAAGTTCAATAAATGGAGGACGGAAACGGAGTGAAGGACGTCGGAGGATTTGCATGTCTCAAACACATAATCCTGAGTACGTGCCACATTTCGTCTGCCTGGTGATCTTCCCATAAAGGGCTTTATTCCAATCGGCAGAGATTACGCGACACTCGTAACCGGAAAGGAATATGTGGATGGACACAGCGGAAGGTTTCCCACGACAAAAATGGCATCGAACGGCTCCACGTGCTCGGTTGAATCGTGGTCATTCGATAGGATTGGGAGAGAAAGTTTCCAATAAATCCGAAAATCCCTATAAGCCTTAAAAGAACGAGGAAAAAGTTTGAAATGTCACGGATATTATTTAATAAAAACAAATCCGGCCTCCGAGCACATTGGACTGTATTCAAAACATGAAGTATTATTTATTTCCTGTTTGATTAACTCCACGAATAAGTGTTATTAGTACTTAAAGTAGTTATTTTTTAATTTTTTTATATTTTTATCTTCATCGTTGAAGTCCCCCTAAGCTCTAATGAACTTAGGGGTCAGGGGTTCTTCGCCGAGGCGGAGCAAAACCGAACACACACAGCCATTCCCGGGATTCGAACCCGGCATCTTGTGGCCTGGAGTGATAACGTAAATAGAATGCTATCCACTCCGCCACCAAGGCCGGTTTTTAATTTCAAGAATTTATTTTCATTCTTATTTTCGTACGATCTGAATTCCCATCGCGCTTTCTTCTACAGTTATGTAAAGAACGTACAAGTATGTTCGACATATCTGGCTTTGTACAAATTTAAGGTATAATATACAAAAAGGAAGAAAAGAATTAGTAAAATTTCCGCACAAATGTTTTTAATCGACCGTTCTGTATTACTGTATGTATGTACTTCTTGTATTATGATTTTCCACAAAGTGACGCCGGATAATTTAGATTTCAAAGGAATAATGTAGTTTTTTCCACATATGTACAACTCTTTCGATCACTTTGTGCTGTATATTTAATATTTATGTATTTTTGATATATTTGTACTTTTATTACTTCTGTAATTTAATAACCTAGTATATATTTGACTTGTGTTAGAGAAGCCAATATGGGCCTAACCTCGTCGAATAAAATAAAATAATGAAATCTGGATGATCAGGCGTTACTTCGTGGAAAGCCATTTTAGAAAATGAAGAAAAACAATGTAATAAAATAATTATAAAATTAGACCCGCCAAACTAATTATTGGTAATATTTCTTTATTAAGTTATTTTAATTTACGATTCGGAAGATAATAATGGAGATATATCTTTCATTTAGTTTTTCTCTCTATTATTCATGGGTTTGATAGTATGATAGCTACGTACGAGGGAAGCGGCTCTTCAAAGATGTAACATTTTCACAAAGATTGGCAATCCATGATCTAGGGATACTCTGATTCCTTGAAATCAGAATCGTTTTCAATACAATTTCCCTTTACCCTCCTTTGGCTTTCCATGGACTTTCTCTATGTGCATTTGGAAGAAATGCTTAGTAACAACGATATAATACTAGGAAAATAATTACAAAAGAAAACTATGGAAACAAAACTATCTCACGAACAAATATATCGGGACGTCTTCCATGAATCTTCCTAATTTATTCTCAAAACTTTCATTTAGTCTCGGAACAAAGATTTTACTATATATCAGTTGTAATTTATCTACTAATCCATCAAAAAATATACATCCATTCGACAATTGTAGTGAGGGACATAGAAAATAACAACGGACCACACCTTATAACCATTCTCTCTAACGGTTAGCAGGGACTCGAACCCGGGACTTTGGTACGATAATGTACTAACCATTCAGACACATATATCAACAAATTATTATTATTATTAAGACTAGTATAATTATACAGTAGTATTATAACTCACAAAATTCACTCGAACACTGAAGCCGAACGCAAGGGCACCACGAAATTATTGACTGTTTATTTAGCGTATCTAAGGGCAACTGAAACATTGCTCCCTCAGAAGGCTTCTTCCTGAGCACGAGCGCGTCCGAAGCTACGCAATAATGAATGTCCGTAATATCAATACTTTGAAGGTCTCGAAACATGAGATATGTATTGGGTCAGATTTTTGGAGATGCGGAGAATGTCTTGTAGAGGAAACATTTGAGACGCACGAATATCACGAGATCATGTACAAGTACGGAGCTAAGAATTATGCATACAAAAGCTCAGTATTTTAATTTCTATCTAGTTAGAGTTGTTATTCGATCATCGGAAATGAGATCAAGCCGGGCCTGTGGCAAATCGTCTTAATTATCAAATTACGCGCCTATTTTTTATCCGTGTGATATGAATTTCATTCGCATTATGTTGGTTAATTGGGAATAAATTTCAAATTAATATCAGTGAGACGTTTGATTTACAATTTTGCTGACAAATGAAAGGATTATTATCCTTGCCTTTATATGTACATGTATGTATAATCGTATGTATTGATATGAAATTACACTAGGTATACAGCCTCTAATACACGCTGAAATGTGAGAGTACATACTTAAATTTAAATGTACTATGAAAACCCCTTTTCCTTAACAATAGGAAACATTTACTAATTAAATATACGTTTGAAAATAAGTAATCAGAATTTATGTAACTAAGGCTTTAATGCTGTACAATTCCTTTCTTTTCCTTTGCAATTTCCTCGAAACCTTAATGAAATTATTAAAATAATTGTTGGAAAAAGAGAAAAGTTACTTAATATAATAAGGACTTCTAATATTTAATTATACTAATATATTCTAATATATATCTTCTAATATGAAATTCTAATAATATACCTATACAGTCCTAACCTTTCCTTTACAATTACCACTAAAATTCGAATCATTGCATATACACGTCTTCCTTGTTTGTTAAATCAAATGGAATAATGAATGCTTTGGTACTTTACGAGGAAAGTCATGCGGTTAACGCTCCCGTAACTTTCTCCCGTCTCACAAACATGTCCAAACAACTAGGTGACGTAGCATTGGAGGAGTAAACTTTCCTCGAAATTTATCGGCAAAACATTGAGCGGAAGTATAAAAATCAAGGGAAGGTATAACTTAAAAGAAAAACAATTTGGTCATTTACTGGAGGAAAAAGGCTAACCAAACACACACGAGAAAAATTTTATGAAAAAGGTGGAGATGACCACAAACAAGAAACGAGATGAAAACTGCCTTACAACCGGAAAAAATTCAGTTGAATTCAGAGGAAAGAAATAACGATCAGCCGTGACCTATTAGGATGAAGTGAGTTACTCACACCCATAAATCCTCCCACAAGTCCGTGACTGGGTTGCAATTCCATGCATTTCTCAGAAGAAGCCGATCTCGTTAAGTGAGGATTGCGATCGGGAATCTCTCGTAGAAGATAATGGCAACGAGGAAAAAGACACTTATCCAATCGCAATACGGACTTAGTCATTCCCAAGGTTCGATTGTATTTCTCACGTGTTTTCCCTCACGATTTCATTATTCACGAAACATACCTTTCGTGTTTCCATTGTCGATTTCTTTAGCTTCCTCGCCCAACTCCACCGCGTTGTTTTCGGCATCCAGCTTCGAACCGCGGGCGTCAGGGCCGGTGGTCCTTCCTTCTCTAGCAGTCTCCGGATGGCCGGCGGCCATTTTGTGTTTGAAGGAAAAGATTCCCTCGTCACCTCGCCACGTGCTGCGGATGAAGAATTAGGAGGTCAATTTTCAAGATCAATCGAATCGAAAAAAGACAAGTGCGGAATGTCCGTATAATGCTCCTTTTATCGTGCTAATCAAATTATAACATGTTTCGTAATCCGAGAACCGTTACCTCTACGTATGGACTGAAGTAAATTCCTTTCTTAAATCTTTCATTCAAAAAAAAGTCGTGATCATACGAAATACGCAATGTTAAGCTGATTACACGTCTCTTTTGTGACCGGGACTTTTGGTCCCGGTAAATCTTTTATCAATTTGAAGGAATACGGAGACTCAAAAGGGAAAATTCTTTTAAACTACTTTTTTTAATTTGTGACGCTGCGCACATTTAGAGCTTCTTCAAATAATATGGTAATACACAACAAAAGATTACGGAGTTCCAAAGAGAAAACGTATAATTAAACACATTTTTTTTAATCTGTGGCGATGCAAATATTGAGAGCTTCCTCAGATAATATAATAATTACTCTAATTTAACAGGTATCGTCTACAATTCAATTTTTGATTGGTCCTGGTTGCTTTTCAAAAGAATGCGGTAATTCGATTGACGATGGTTCCCCGACTTTTTACGTTCTTTGAAAATAATTCTGGATATTTTCTATTTACTACGATGATCTATTTTAACTAATCTGCCCTCGATCTCACAGACATCCTACTTAGAAAAAGTCAATTCTGATTCGAGCGCTTCCTAAAGAATCCTTTTCTCTCCTCGCTGCCTGCATCCTTCCTTATCTTTCACCCGTAAGTTTATTTAAAACATTCATTTGAAATTTTTGATATTACGAAGTTATCAAGAGTTTCGTTCTAAGGAATCTGTAAAAAATCTGCGAAAAATATCACCTACTAGCGGAAAGATAATATGTTTCCGTTTGTATCATTCCAATCTAATTATCTCCTGGTGGTTTTATGAAGATATTCTTCCAGAAATTAGTATAATCTAAATTCGATCCTTCATCTTTGTTCCGTCACCAACTAATAAACTCATTTCTGAAGCCATCGTACGTATTTTATGGTTTAAGGAAGTAAGCTTGTTTCCATTGTTCACACTAAGTTAAACGTCAGGGCTACTTTTATGTCGTCCTAAAGCCGTATCAGATAGGTGCCCCTCCCCTAGAAATAAATAAAACATTCATTACTGAGCCTCATTAATCCTAATTCCAATAACAATAATTTCTTAATAAGGTAGTCGCGCTTACAATTTTCTTCCTATAGTGCATTCCACTTTCTCTAATGATGCAAGTCAATAAAAATGCATTAATGAATGATTGCGCCTTGACCAACAAATGAACTCTTTTCTGAAGCCTTCACTCGTATTTTACGGGACAATGTAGTGAGGTTGTTTCCATTCTTCCCACTAAGTTAAACTGCTTGCAAATTACAGCTTCTAGTCCTTAAGGCTTTTATTAAGGCGAGATTGAGTGTCTCTTCTTCTATCTAACATTGCGTCAACGATATTATATTCATAAAAGGTTTTGTGTAGGTGAATAGAAATAAAGAGGAAAACTTTAGAAGGAGCGGATGTTAAAAAACCTAAGGTCATATCTTAGGAAAAAACATCCACTGCAGGAAAACACCCACAGAGTATGAGGGTGTGAAAAACATGCGCAGACATACTGATAATTCAAGTTAAAAGATGTAGAAGAAAGTTGTGTATAATATTGGAACTATAAAAGCAGTATTGTAATGAAAATTAAAAAAATAAGAGCAATATAAAAAAATTAAAAATGAAAAATTGCGATAGTACTCTATGATAAAATAATAAATATTACTAAAAAGTCAGTTCTGAAGCTGCAGCACCGACTATATGCATTCTCTATATAAAAAAAATGGAAAGAGCATCTCTCCGAATGTGAATTTCGAGAAGGAAACTCGGAAGATAGCTTTCATCTCTTCTGGGCGGGGATGTTGAAAGACGTCCCTTTCCAAAGAACGCGTTTTTTCTGCTCTCCTCGAGATTTCGACCGCAAGATAATTATAGACTCGAACTAAAGCATTATCTGAACCGCCAGGAAGCTAAGAGATCAACAGCTGCCTTCGCAACTTCTCCAGGATGTGTTCTTCTGAAAAGGTCGATAAATATACTCAGTAATACGCTTAGTGCGGAGGACAACCCGTCTCTGGCACTTCTCGGCTTCTTTCTGCTCTCTTCATTTCAAACATCTCTTCCTTTGTTTTCAGTGATGCAACCCATTGCTTATTTGTGTAATCTGAGCAAGGCTTACCAACGATTAGCTGCCTATATGAATTACGGAGGTAATTGGAAGTTGTTTACCCAGGGATTTACCTGATAATTACATTATGGCTACTTTCTTGCCGTCCTAAAGCCGTATTATATAGGTGTCCCTCCCCTATATATGGATAAAAAATTCATTACTGAGCCTAATTAATACTGATTCCTATTAAAACAAATAATAACAAATACGCGATTCGTCGTTGAAACAAATCGTGAATTTGTTATCATTTTCTTTTCATAAACGATGTGGAAAAATTATGACGATTCTCTTATTCATTTCAATAATTAAGTTGCGCTCATAATCTTCATCCTATAGTCTGTTCTATTATTTCTATATATTTATTTCTATTATTTCAATATCTAGTCAATAAAGATGAATTAAATGGGAATAAAATTCTATCTATTTTCTCCTCGTAGTTAAAATAGCCTCAATCCAGGTCATTCTTATGGGGTGTTTTATTTTCCTGAAAATTTAAATAACAATTTTTGCCTACATAATCTATTTCAACAACAGATTTCAGCCATTAATTGACTGAATAAATCTGGAACGCGGCGTAAATGTATAATTACAGAATTTACGGATTGAAATTTTCAGTTGGTGACAAAATACATAAATTATAGCTGTAGGTGTTTCTTATGTATTTTAGTTTAATTTACACTATATCGTCATTTAATCTAAAAGTTAACATTTGTTTTTAACATTTAAATAACCTCTTTGGTCCATGATTATCCTCTCTATGTCCCAATTATTGTATATATTTATCCTTTTAACACGAATGAATTCGTTTATTTCATTTTTTTCTTGAGGGTATTTTCGTTCCTTCCTTTTAGATCTCATTCATCACATCTAGCGTCACATCTTTCTTTCCTACTACGCTCACTATCAAATGCGTTGATCCATGATCTTACCCTGGCGATTAGAAGTTTACGTTATGAGTCAGCCTTCTTCATGCTATTTGTTCTATGTCTCGACGGTATATTTGATTCATACAATTACATTCACTAGAAAAACGTTCAACAATCCATTTAAGCTGTGTTCTCGCATTATATGCCTCTTTTTCTTTTTACTTTGATTACCATTATTTAAAATATGTAAATAAATGCTGAAATGTCAAAAGATATAATTTCTTGCGAGTCTAAGTGAAAAAATAAGAGTGGTCGGCATACAAATGAACTTAAAATTACAATTAATATGGTATATTTATTTCGCCTTAGATTTGCGAAAGATTAATATTATCAGAGTTATTAATTACTATACAGTAATATTTTAACTTCTCCGAATCATTGAATCAAACTACGATATGCGTTAAATTTAAGGTCGCAATAACGTTTAGTTTTGGAAAGATAAGAAAATTTTATGAAATAACTCGCTTAATGTTTACGCACTATTGTGTGATAAATCTTTCTCGTGAGGCATTGAACAAAACATGAGTAAGAGGATAACTAAATAAGTTATATTCCATAAGGAAAAAAGGTTTCTCGATTTATATAGGAGACGATAAACGTTCTTAACGTTATTATGCATGAGCGCATGATAAGGATTGCATGCGTTGTGTAATGGAATTTTCTAGTAATATAATTCAAGGAAAGATGAAATTTATATCAATGGGCTCTCTAATTTACTACTTCATTTTGGTTCGTGCAAAGACCGGTCAAGGTGACACGGACTAACTGCAAAATTATCTACATCTAACGAGAAATTTCTCAGTCGAAACTTATCTTAAACTTTTTTCTATTTACTTCTTGCATCTATTTCTCTATACTTTCCCTCGCCTGAATTGTGGAACGTGTTAGTAAGAATTTTACGATTTCATCGCAACTGTTTTTAAGTAAGCCTACGACTGAACATTATCAGCAGAAACATAAATCTATTGCACCTTAACATTAGAATGAATGTGATAACAATAAAAATACTTCCAAATTGCGCATAGAATTAAGACAATTTCTAGTATTTTGTGATATATCTCGTAATGAAGTTTATGCTGGATAAAAAGTTTTTAAATAGAACTATGCTGGATTTTAGTTTTATTTGAAGAAGAAGGGAATACATTTATATTAATTATAAGGCCTAATTACTAATTACCGAGGAAAAATGTAACGACATGTATACTACATTACCTATTTTAAGATTCATGTCAACTTATGTAAGCCTCACAATGGGAATCCATTTGAAAATAACTCTACATTTCAAATCGCGGTATTGTTTAATTACTAGTTTCTCCTGGAAGCTGCTTGACTCCAATTCTTATGTAAATGCTTTGACGTAAAACTATGACGTTTCAACCTAATATCGTGATAAAGAAATATATGCATATATGAGAAACCCGAGTGTAAAATTTTGGGAAAATCGAATCCTCGGAAAACCTGCGGTTCTTTGCCAAGTCCGAGAGACAAAGTCCACACATAACTAATGTAGCTAAATTTTTGTTTCTAGGAGCTAATATCTTTCCCATTCCCGGGTTAATTGATATTTTTGGGAAATCGTTCGAAATTACAAATCTTCAGCATCTCATTATGAATTATTCACGCAAAAATCGAAATTCGCTGTCGGCTGTCTTTTTCTACAAAATCTCCTCAACAGAGATAAGTCTTCCAAATCTGTGAGCGGTAAAGAAATTATATTCGATTTTACAAAGGGAATTATCAAGAAGAATCGAGAAGAAGAAAACTATCCGCGGAATTTACAGTAGGTCAATGAGCAATTTAGTCGCAGAAGAGTATTTAAATAACTATTAGTGTCTCGTTATTTCATATACTTTTGCTGTTGTAAATAAAATTCTCTCTTCTTTATTCTGGTAATACAAAAAAATCTTTTCTCACCTGTTTCCTATCCCTATTTTGTGTTAATATCTACGTTTTATGTAATATTGACTATGTACTGGATTAATGGTATTTATGCTTTAAAATATATATACCCTTATTATTTTATGTTCTTATGTAAATGGTTAGCATTTATTTAAATGTCAACATGATTGTTTATTGATGTATCTCATATATGTATGTACCTATTGATACTTATATATATATATATTGTATTTATAAAATGTAATCATGTTTCTTATCATATTTCTTTCTAGTTATGACTATTGGCAGGTTTTTCACACCCCCCTTCTTAGTGGGTGTTTTCCTGCAGTGGATAATTTTTTTTTCATAAGAATTTCTTAGGTTTCTTACATCCACAATTCTTCTCATATCTTTTTCATACTATCCCTTTAAATTAATTATTTATGTATTGTATGACGATGGGTTAGATGGAAGAGGAGACTTTTAGTCTCAATCTCGCCCGAATAAAGCCGTTTTATTATTATTATTATTATTATTATTAATAACTCAAAATGAAAATGAAGCATATGTTATTTGGGTATACTTAGCTGGTGAATTCATTTCCCTTCGCACAGTTTCGATCCTCAACGTTTTGAACGGAGGCAATAAGCCTCCCACACATTGTGGATTGGTGTTATATTACCAGACCCAATGATACATACATGCGGCCTCCTGATGAACAAATCTCCCCACCCCATTACTACAGCGTAGGCGAGCGACCTGCCGACTAGATTGCCCCCGAAGAACTTTAAGAGCGCATTTCGAATCCGCAGACTTTTTCCTCACTTTCTCCTCACCGCGTACAAGGAGAGATCAATTAAGAATTTATTCCCCAGAACCTGAATGCGCTTAAGTCTTGGTCACAACCATTCGCGAAACGGTGAAAAAGCGGCATAGTGTCGAGAGGTCGCGAATTCCTGGTCTCGCGGACAATTCCATAGGCGGCGCTGCTTTCGCAAGGGGACTCCGGAGTTGGAGAGGCCGACCCACAAAACGACTTTATGCACAAAACGAGGGGTTTTCAGGAGATACGTCAAAGGACTAAGATTGTTGAACAGGCCGTGTCTACCCATCTCTAAATTAATGGTTCTCAGATTTTTACTTATGCGGGTACATAGGACCTAACCTACTTTTAAGGAACGTCATAATAACTCGGAAGACATTTTATATTGAATCAATGCTAGTCTCCAGTACCAAAAAATTAATATCCTTAACGGAAATCCAAAAACATCACACTATTCTCCCTTTTACAAAATTTGTAGGTAAACTAGTTAAAAAATTCCATCAAAAACTAATAACTAAAATACCTTTCCAAAATTTGGAATGATGTAATTTCTAGAACATGGGAATGCAAAACTATTCTCCAAACTAAAAAAATTAAACTTTTTGTATTTTATTTATTTTCCGTTTTAGATTCTTAGCTTTAAGATCCTTTCTCATAAACTCCAATTTGCCAATCGCCATTTGCCAATTTGCCAGTTGTTTAATTTATTAAAGTTTGATAATTAGTATTGAAATTGTTTGCATAAAAATAATAATGAAAATAAACAAATAATAAAAAATAAGAAAATGAAGAACAAAGCCAATATTATACACACACAAAAATAGTTAAAATATAAACAAAAAACAATTAAAAAATCCAAAAATTAAACGGTAGCACAGTATCTTTTCACCTGCTCTAATGATAATGTACACATATATGTAAACTAAAACTTGCACAAGTACTGATTAAACTGTAAACTATAATGCCTTCAAATCATATAATTTGTAATTAGGTTTAGTTAGTATTTCGATATAAATTTCCATATCCAATTGCCAGTCATCTGTACATATATGTAATGGCCAAGTTATGGAATTTTCGATAATGCACGTAACACCATGAGCTTGCAAATGTGCCCAAGTTTCGTTGAGTCATACCGAGATATAATTGTGGATGAAATTAAAAAGTCATTATTCACATAATCACAATCACCTACACCTTATTTACAATTATCTAAATACTAGACGTTATTGTGAAGTACTTCGACTGCTCATGTCGCTTTGTTCATGGGGGAAATCGAACCTGGTACCACTTTCGCTGTTCCAATACACATTCCCATTCTTTTAGCATAGCATCGCTTCATCGTGGAGATATGATAGCATGATATTGATGATAATATAAGTTTACATTTCAAGTGCATAGTTGTCGCATTGAATATTTATCCAGGGTCGAAAAATTAATAGTGTCGTCGATCGTAGGTTGAACTGGGAGGAATAAAGACCAATTTATGAACCACTAAGTATGAAAGTTACAAAAAACGACAACTAACGATTCCTTTAAAACAAACATTAAAATACCTCAATGACGGTGCACATTTTTTCCTGATAGCAAAAACTTTGCCAAAAGTTTGAGCTCGAATGTTTTTGGAGTGAAAGTAAAAAGTATACAGTTTGCACGTTTAAGCGTTGTTCTACCAATCAAGTGCTCACTACTGAAGTAATATCATCATTGATATTCTACCACTTCAAAAATTTGTGATAATCCTATGTTGTCGTCTACCTTGTTCCCTATTTTCTTCTATTTTTAGAGCCAAAGGTCTTTAACTTCATCAACTTAAGTGTGAGCGAAAATATAAAATATATAACAGTATAAGTTAATGTCTCTTCTCTCGGATCGTAGAGAAATCTCGTCTTAAAAGGAATTTCACATTCATTATTTATTGAAATGGATGTCAACCTCAATTCTGCAGTTCAATTCCAAAGATAAAAAAGATACTTTCACCCATTTCCAAAAGATTCATTTATTAGGAAATAGAAATCTATTATTGTGTCATATATAAAAATAATACACCAGGGTTACGATACATCCAATACCCTACTTTTGTTCGCTATTGGAAATATCTCAAGAATGATAGAGGAATGACGAAAGCTCTGAGTCTAGTTTGTCTCAAGCCTAAAGAAAAACAAATAATTTCAGAATATTGACCTATTTGGAATAGTCGCCCACAGCTGCTCTGAATAGGTCATAAAAATCGGAAATAATTGTCTTTAGACCGATCTCCGAACGCGACGTAAAGGTACTTCTCCGCAACTTTAGACTCGAGTCTTGAAATAAACTGAAACGAGATCATAAATATATCAGCGCGTCAATTTGGATCTCAGGCAAGTGGTTTTCCATTCCAACGATGCAAGACCTAGTAAAATACGACGTCATCATATTCCCGCTTCGGATGGATTTAAACGACCCTTCGTTTTACTATGCACAAGGCTATATATCAGTGAAATTCATAATAGGTATAAACCGCGGATTGCGCTTTCCATGCGCATTGCGACTCCTGCTCTCTTGTATGGCCTCACCTCGTATTGAGATGTTTCGTTTCGAAAGATTAGGAAAGCAGTCCCATTAAACACGCAGATATGAGGTAGTGAACGGGAAGTAATGGTTAGAAGGGAATCCATGTGAAAAGACACAGAACTATAGCACGTACATCGTCACCCAAATAAAGGAGAGAAGATGGAAATTTGCTGATATACTTTTATAATTTCTTGTTCGCGAAGATTTCCTGCCACTAAAAACGTAGCACACAGTAGAAAATACTATGTCCAGCTATGTAAATATTTTGACATCAACCATTTATGGGTTAGACCAGGGGTCTCCAGACTATTGCCTGCGAGCCGGATGCGGACCGTGGAGACCTTTTTATCTACGGGAAAAATCACGGAAATTTACGTATATCCTGCCAAGATCATCGCTTACGTGGACGGAACGGTTTTACCAAATTAAAATAGTATAATTATTATATTACATGATATCAATAATTAATTAATAATTAAAAACAACATCTATGTTTTGATTCTTTTATATTTGGATTCCGAGTGTGTAGTCGGCCCACAAACTGCTGTTTGATAGTTAATGCAGCTCTCGGACTGAAAAGTATGGAGATCCCTGGGTTAGACGAAAGGTTTTTGACGTTTTGTACGAAATATTCTGAGCAGATATCGTAATTCTACAACGTTGTGCAATCTCTTTGGTTTAGCTCTCTCACGGAAAACTCGACAATTGTTCATTATAACGGTACTTTTTGATAAAAAGGTACTGTAGGTAATTTTCTTTTCCATGAATGGCCAAATTTGTCAGTGAGCTTTCCCACTTTGTGAATATTTTTCGGGCCTGCTGAGAACAGAAAGAAAGAGAGCTTATGAAATTTTTATATAATTTTATTTCTTTGCATTTTATATTTATTTTGTATATCTGTTTTATGTCTATTCTTATCATATTTTCTAATTATTATAACATGTTATTAGTATAACATGGATATAATAGGGGTACCCTGTATCCATTAAAGATGTTATAATAAAAATTCATTAATTTCATAGGTGATTTACCTTTCTGTAGATTCATGCGCATTAAAAGTCCCTATTCAATGCTATTACTTTCGTTTTTGTAGCTTATCCCACCCTTTAAGCCATCTAACAGCCTATTCCTTTGTCTCTCTCTGTGTTTTCCCCTTGTATTCTACACTTATATTCTTTTTTTGCAACCCCTTTCCTCTCAATGCTTAAAAATTTTCTCTCCCGATGCTTATTTACTTGAGTTAAAACCCTTCCCTCCCCAACCATCTCCAGCACCTCTATGTTTATTATCCCATCAACACAACCTACTTTTTCATTTTAGGCAAAATCCACATCACAAATTCATCTAAAAATGTAGCCTACTCTTTTTTTAGTAACCATGATTCATAATCAAACACTCCCCACGAAGGATTTTTACCAATCTTTTCCTGATTACTTTATTGAGACCTCTAGTCAATAATTCCTACTCGAAAATTAAATGACAAAACAAAACATTATGTAGCATTATTTTTACATTCACTGAGGGGCATGTAACATAACAGGCACTGAACAACAGCAAAAACAGAGTGTAAAAAAACGGGTTAGTCGTAAAATGGTCACAGAAGAATATGTTCAAGTTAAAAGAAATTAGAGATAGCGAGAATATTAAGAAATACAAAGCGATGACGTTCTGAGAATACACATTTTGCTGATAGTAAAATCCCGTTTCTTATTTACGTGCACACTTACACAATATTGGGAAGTACAATGGATTTGATGAATCCACAACGGCATACCCGAAAACACAACCGTAAACAATAATTAGTTCTTCGCAACAAGGTAACGTAATGTTTGATTGAAGAAATATTGAAATCAATTCCACTGAGAAATTACGTAAAATTATTCTTTTATTACGAAACCACTGTCGTTATAAGTTAACGAAGACGGATCCAAGAATAAATATTTATAGTAATATAATTATATGGTACGTAAAACTCATTAGGATAAACTTAAATAAAGAAAAGATCTATTAATAAAGTATAGTTTGCTATCAGGAGTCTTAGAGAAAGACAGGCAAGAAATTTAAGATCGACAAATGAAAGATAATTTATTAATGAGAAACGGGTATAAAAATAACGAATGTGTTGAAAAGATTAAAAGAAATTAGAGGGATTCTGAGGAAGGAAGGAATTGGATAGCAGCATGAAATAGGGACGTCACATAACAAAACGCTCACATACATACCTGTCGAAATACACAAAATCCATGAAGTTTCCTAACTATTCCCTAGGCTTCTAATAGCAAATACGATCTCTGCGTCCTCTTTCACACTAATTTGTAACTAACAAATAAGTTAGTAACTTCTACTGGTTGCTCTGACCCTGAAATAGGAAATAAAAAAAAAGAAAAAAAAAGAAAATGAAACATTGCATGAAGTTAGGTAGAACAGGATGAATGGAAGTGTAAACAAATGCAGTTTCAAATATGTTATAATATGAGCGCCGGAATATTAAATTTCATGCCGCGATAAGATTTTCTTTTATATTTAGACGTTATGTAAACTTGTTGTCCGATGCCAGGACATATCGTATATCATCTTTGCAATTCACAAAATGACCTACTTCTGGTGCGAGCAGACTAGTTTCAATTAAAATCCGAAATTGCGTCCTCAAAACCGTACCGATATTGCTTCCTCATGGATTTATTCCCCTTTGTATGTCTTTCGTTGTCCGTATAGCCGGGCCTATCTCATTCTTATCTACTTTTGTCATACCTTCTAGAAGATAGCAGAATCTATCCATTTTTTCCAATCTTTATTTCCTTAGATTCCTACAGTGGCGCTATTTAAGCCTTACACCACACGGAAGAAAATCTAAAGTAAATGATTATTCTTACAGCCTTCGCGGGGTAAACCTAATGGCAGTAGAATCGGTGAAGTATCTTGGAGTAACTCTCACGAATAATCTATCATGGAGTGCCCACATCCGAAATATATGTGGAAAAGCACTTAAGAAACTCGGCTTCATTAAAAGAATAGTCGGTAAGAGCGAAGAAAAGGTTCGCGAGCGATGTTACTTAGCGTTAGTTAGGCCTCACCTTGAGTATGCATGTAGCGTATGGGACCCCGCCGAGAAATGTCATATTCGGGATTTAGAAAAAGTACAAGGAAAGGCGATACGTTTTGTAAAGAATTGCGACGATAGAACAGCGAGTGTTACTCAGATGTTACAGGACGCGGGATGGGAATCATTAGAAGATAGAAGAAAAATTCAAAGGATAAATTTATTAAATAAGTTCAGAGAAATTACGTTCTCAGATGATGTAACCGAGATAATACGACCCCCCTGTTATATGGGTCTTCCTGATACAGTCAAAAAGATTAGGGAAATAGATGCTAGAACAAATCGTTTAAAAAATTCATTTTTTCCGCGAATTATACGCGAAAGCAACCGTTTAGGAAAACAGAGTCAAGGTGCTTGCACCCCCTGCCACACGCCGAAAGGCGGCTTGCAGGGTTCTTACATAGACATAGACAATATATTTTATCCTTCTGTTTTACTCTGAAAACATCACCACATCGTGGGATATGTCTCCAAGAATCATTTAGCTATGTTATGTAATTCCATGCATCGTCAGCGACACTCGTTACTTCTGTTTTTAAACATGGTGACGTTTTAACTTATTTTCTTTCTTATTTTTGTAGGGTTTCTAAATCTTAAATACTCGAGGAGACAAACGCAAGATGAAACATTTCGGAATTTCGTTGCGCAACGATGCGTACAAACAAGAAGAGCTCTCTTAACAAAATTTGAAAATTGTATTTAGATTTATACCCCGCGAGCCACCAGTGGGGTATGGCTAGGGAAAACATTATATATAGTATTACATATAGCTACGTTTTACCTCATAAAGAGAGGTTATGCATAAACAACGCCATAAAGGGACATCTAAAATTTCACAACAACAAATATTATCAACCTTAAAAACGAAATAATATATTAACCTGGTGAAAACATACTGAGTGCTCCGTCTTGTGATTCTACATGTTAACTTTCACCCGATGGATTATTCTTGAATTCAGAACAAGGAACAAAAATATGAAATTGACATTAAGTAACTGACATTCAAGTAAAAAATTAACTTCAACATCACCCTTTCTTCCAGCGGAACATTAGTAGTTTTATGCACCATCCGACCCACTTTCTTCTTACATTATTCCTATTATTGCTTATTGTTCTCGGAGGGATATTAATTTTCAAACGATTAGATGACGAGGAAAATTTCTATTCCACTAATACTTAAGAAAAACTCCACACAAACTTTCAAATTTGTGTTCACGTTTTACGTTTCGAAATGCAAAGTCGAAAATATCGCTTGTTTCATGAAATAAAAACATCCTAACAGAGCACGGACCTTTGGGTTATGGGACAAGCAGGCTTCCACTGCGCCACTCTGCTTCTTGTAAAAGTTCGTAATAGAATTTAAAATTTTAGTTATTTTACGGAAAAGATAAATTAAAAACAAATTTTCTTTGTTTTGCCAAAGATAACACTGTGGAATCGATATATACAAATAGATTCCACGAATTATCTCTCCTGCATTTTTAATTAATTGCATTTGCTCGGAAATAAGTCAACATAAGCCGTATCGACAATTCAGATGAATCTGATAGAACATCTTATTTCAATCTTTATTTGAAAATCATTTCGCAAAGTAGTCACCATAAACATACTCAAATCCTATCGATTTTAACTAGTTTAAGCAGAGCAGTTATTTTTTATCATATTATTTATAATATTCTATAGTAGTTAATTAACTATTTTAAGTTCTGGTAGTCAACAAAGCAAGATAAGGAACTATTAAAAGGCAAACTGTTACCAACCAAATCAGGTGATGAGTTGAAACCAACGATTAATACAACAACAAAAATTGTGATTGGTAAAGTTAGCTCTGTTCTTGCTCTTTCAGGAAGTCTTACCACTAAGTCAGGGTCCAAGTAGCCTCGATTCGAAATTAAAGTTAATTAGTTCACATGATACATTGGCATATCAATTCTTAGTTTATTTGCCATACCTGGTCGCTAATATAATTTGTTGTCCCCGCAAGGACTGTTTATGTTTTGGAGGCTTAATTTCCTCTCAAATCAAAACCACACAATTGTTAAAGACTTTCGTTATTATTACTGCTTTATCGAAACATTTTATGAAGAAAAAAATCATAAGAACTTGGATTACTTTGCGTTAAAGGGTGCGAAATTTATCATCCGCATCCCAGATGCCTTTTATCCGAATTCTTCATGATTTAAATGTAGAATATTTTTCCTCTCAGTATCTGTATTTATAATTTAAAGTACAAATGGTTGTGTTTCGGTTGTGCACAGGAAATGAAGCAAATCCCATTTGCCGATATATTTTTTGTTTACAACCGGCCGTGTCTTTGCAATGGTTAGTTGAGTTACTCAGTTTTAAAAATAATTAATTATATTAGGTCGTATTATGTCACTGCGTATCAGTTAGCTCACGGTGAACGACCTAAGGTCGAGAAGACGAGCATTTTTATTTTTCATAAACACGAATATCCGATAACATACGATGCATGATGATCTACATTCTACACTTTATAAAATTTTCGGATTCAAAATATTATTATAAATCTTCTAATTGTGTATAGAACCGTGGCTTACTTCTTTCAATAGTTTGGGTCAATTTGGTAAAGAAATTTGAGCAACAAAAATACAGCCACATTTGTCTTCTTTGATTCCAGATATCTCCAAAGCCTACGAAATTCGGTACACAGTTAGTCAATTATAAAAATTCGTTTCGGTCATCTAATCTGATCCTCCAATTACCAGATGATAAATTTGACATAGTATTTTGAAAGCGATATTATATTCATCGATTATTGTTGAGTGAACTTTGTACCAGGAACCAGGATGAAGTAAATAAAAATATTTGTTAGAGAATGCTCATCTGAAGCAACCTAGATTACATAATCTGAGATCGTAGACACGCTGCGTTAAGAAACTGGTAGTATTTAGCACAAATAATTAATCAATGAAAAACGATATTTACGGTTCTTCTAAACTCTAATAAATCTAATTATGATATATGTAATAAAATTTTGAACATTCAATAATATTGTATTATTTAATTCTGAAGGTATTAGGTTAACTTTACAACTGTTTAGATTTCATCCTAACCACACAAGAATAAAATTTTCATTCCGTTTGGCGAGATTACCCTAAAGCATGTCAAACTGACGGCCATTCGTTGCCCAAAAACATTGTTTAAATAAAAGTAATACCATATCAATTGTATATCATTGAACTGATTTCATTAATATACTTATTGTTTTTTGATTGCTCTACTTAAATTCCAGCATTCTCACTGCAAAATAATTTTTTTAAGGAAAACTGTGATGTGGCCCGTGAGAATCTTACCTGTACCAATAAATGGCCCGTTGTTTGAATGAGTTTGACATGGCAGCTATAGAGCAATGATTCCCTACCATTTTTTCATTTATAACACAATTACAGCTTAACTCAAACTTAGTGACTAAAATGCACCTTTGTTAGCTTCTTTCCTAGTCAAAGTATATAAAAAATGGAAAACTTTACCCAAGTAAAGTAACGCCGCTTCGCCCTGTGTAATTAGAGACTTAGTATTCTCGGACTTTGTAAGACATTCCAACAACTTACTTATAGTACGACATCACTGTACTGCGGATCCCCGGTCAGAGAAGCACTGTTCTACGTAATGATATTCAGGAATATCCAATGCCTTTTCCCCATAATCCCTCTTTTTTGTTGGGACATTTTTGGAACACGAAAACCCATCTATCAGAGGCGTGAAGCACAATAGAGCAATCGGAAGACGAGACGTGACCTTTGCACCCTGGACCTTACGCTTTGTGCTAGTTCGTTGGTCTCGTGACCCACGACACCCGTCCCTAAATCGCTCATCGGCTATCACGTCATGTTACGTAAACATTTTGGAGTTGCATTTCCTCTCTGTCAGAGTATTGCGGAGTTCAAACGAGACAAATAATTTAGAGCTTCGAGTAGCAGGAACTTTTGTAATTGATCTAGAGTATTCTCGTCTTAAGGAGATTGCAATGCATGCAGTAGTTCGCGCTTCTGTAAGTATCAACCATTCATAAGGTAAAATACTGCTTACATAAAAAACACCTTAGCTAGGAATTTTTAGGGTGTATAATGCAACTTTTTGGTCTTAATAACTTGTTTGTTACTCGCACGAGTTTGAATTATCTTGCCTCCCAATATCGTGTATTACGTCAAGTGAAAATGAAAAATTTTCTACCAAGGTTTACTCAGAAGAACACTATACCTTTTAGGTTAGTTTTTTGTACTGTTTTCGATTAATGTAAGCACACAAAACAAAAAGCTACTCAAGTAAGGTCCTTACGATTTGATATGGAGCCTAATTTTCTCTTGAGTGGCTGAATGAGGTATCTTCATGGTGATAATTTCTCCACAACTGCTGTATGCGGTTCGAAGAATTTAAGAAGAAAGAATTTAACTAGGAATGGATTTCCCCCCTCTCTTTTTTCAATCAAATTAAGTTCCATCAGAAATACCTTAATAATGAGTAAGTTGCGTAGATAAGACTGAAGTTCTACTATAATATTACTCAAATACGATTATGGATTCTGGTTCTCCCATAGGCAAATATTCCCAAGAAAATGGCGATAATAGAGATAAGAAAACCCGTAAAAGCCTATACATCTCGGATATTTGAGGTTCTTCAGAAAAGAGTTCGGAATTCTCCAAAGTTCCTAATTTTCAGGTGACTTCATCTTGTTTTCCCCTTGCGTCTCAAGCTTGACGCGGTCATCGTTTGGTAATTAGCATGTTCTGAGACAATATGGACGGGAATGTCACGTTAAACACGAAGTGTGACGGAACCACAGAAGAATAAAGAGATGCAGAGAATTTTCATGGTAACGAACGAAATGAGGCGACAAATCCTAAAAAGTATTAGTCACAAAAATTATTCTCACGCTAAGCATATCTGAATTTACCACGTTATTACTAAGTGACTATTTACGTAAATTCGAGGAATAAAAAAGTATGCAGAGCAAAATATCGAACTGAACCTGGAAACTGAAACAGAAGGAATATTATATTCAATTATCGGACCGTAAACCACCGGTTCAACGGAGGCTACCGGAACAAAACCGGAACTGAACCGATATTTCGCAATTTCAGTAATCTGGAACGAAATCAATTACGGTCGATGCCCTAAGATCTGAAAAAACTGATTTTCTCCAGCCGATTAACAGCAGTTTTTTTCCAATATGATCTAATGGTAAACTGTTATTATTACAGAACGCGAAGGAACAAATAATCTGGCAGGGATTTATGACGTATTTAGGATGGTTATGAAAGAGGAGGGAAAGAGACCTAGCTCAGGCGGAATTGATGGCAATACTCGCTGACAGACGCCATTTCAGTAAAAATGGAAACTGGGAGTTCCTGTTCTTTTTATAGGTCTATCTGAAATCTAAGGTTTACTTAAACAAACAAAGATATCTTACGGCCTTTTCCGATGCCAACATTGTATAAATTCGAGCGATTCCACTCGCTATATAAAAAAAAGCTATTGACAACTTTTCCGCTCGTGGAAATATCTCTCGTAAATTTCAGGGCATTCATTAGAGATAGTGCACAACAAAAAAGACCTAGGAGACACGTTTAGTAGTAACTTATGTTTTAAAGAACGTATTCGAGATACGATAAGAAAAGCGAATAGAATGCAAAGATTAACTGATAGAACGTTGAGAGGATGCCGAGCCAAAGAAATAGCTTACTTTTCTCATATTCGGCCGAGTATAGAATACTGTTATGCGGTTTGGGACCCACACGAAGTAGGTTTAATCTAAGATTTAAATATGGTCCAGCAGCCGATTCGTTTACGGGGATTTCCGGTTTGATAGCAGCGTTGCGGTAATGATAGAGTCCCTCGTTTGGAATTCACTACAGCTGAGGAGATCTAAAAATATCGTCGGAAAATTATCGAAAAGTTCATTCGTTCAGAATTTATAGACGAAGTAAGTGAAATATTAACGCCAGTAAGGAGCGAACGCGATCTCCGAGAGGCATCGACGAAGCGTTATCGGGAATTAATCACAATAACAGATAATTAATTTTGGTCGTTTTTGGGCCCCCTGCCATACGCCTATGACGGCTCGCAGGGGTATACATCTAAATCTAAAAATCCTTACTTCGTGCTAATATGCTATCGCTGGGCGATAATAGGTCTGCTTGATCTTGATTGACGCTTCTCATGCAAGCTGCAAAGGCATTTACTGTGTTACTTCACATGAATTACCTCCTAATCACAAACAGCATATCCGTGCACTTCTCTTCAGTAATGAGCGATCAGCTGCGGTTAAAGCAATTATTTACGGAAGACCTTGATTCCCTATTCTTACCTTCTTGCTCAGAGACGATAAGTTCGATATACATTAGGAAAATGCCTTCTCACGAAGCTCGTAAACTCGTGTTGAACATCAAAAACACCACGCTCCAATCATCATCACTTAGATACAATTTGAATAAAGCAGTTAAAGTCTGCCCAATAATCTGTTAATAGACAATCGGGCACATAAAAAATATCACGCTCTAAGTCATCATTATTTAGAGACCTTAAGGATAAAGTAGTTGAAGTCTATGTAGCCCAGTAATGTGACTAGTAATAGACATAATAATAATCGGGAAAGATATTTGTTTATACAATTATTTCCTCTCACCTTAAGATGGCCGTTGGGCAATCCACGCAAAGAATGAAAAAAAGTAGCGAAAAATAACGTCTTACTGGGACTCGAACCTAGGTCTACTACTTTCTGGGCAGGTATTCTAACCATTTAATTACCATACCGCGTCACTTCTGCTCTGTTTACGGGATGGTTTGCAAGGGATACCTGCCCGGCAGGTTAGGAAAAGAAGCCCATTCCTGGGTTCGAGTCTCAATTATGTATCTATTTTTCACTTATTTCTTCTTCGGCCGCACATCTGTAGGTGCAAAGTAACTACCACGTCCTTATTCTGTAAATTCACGCACAGTTTATAAAGGCGAAGGATGCGAATAATTAGAAAGATTCCGAAATCAACGTTCGGCGATACTATGATATATCAAAAATGCCGCAAGAACGCCCTTTCATACCAAAGTGAAAATCCGCAGAATTCAATGACATATTATCAGCTGCTCATGATTGTGAGATAAGACCGTGCGATAAAAACACGCCAGCTTCAGTGATAATTCACTGTTTCTACCCGATTGGGAATAACCTCTGATTATGGTAAAGGAAACATTCAATAAGTGTAACATTCGTCCTTAGGTTGTATCTTGATTCTACTACTTGGGCTAATCGCGGGAAGTAATCCGGGTGCTCTGTATCCAATAACCGTGCGATAATATGTATTTCTCCATGCTCTATGCAGAACCTTACATTCATTTCAGTTATAATTTTCAAGTTTTCCTTTTACATAATAATTTCAGAATACCTCTTCGTGTCTAGAAATAAACACAAAATAATTCGTTGCATCAAAATTCTTCTACAATGATATTATATAAATTGTTAAATTCCATAGATTAATCAATTTTGTGGAATTGTATTTACAAGTTTTTTTAAAGTACTCTACAATATTTTTGGTTCCGTAAATTTTTCTGTATGATTGAGTTCTACCAAGTATCATTGAAGAAGTTCAATTTTATCTAAAAGAAGTATTAATGAAAGTGCTAGAGGTAAATTATTATGACAGCTTAAGTAACTTAAGAAAGAAGTTGGGAGTAAATTGTTCCTTTCCACATCAACATGGTACTTGGAGTAAAAAGTCCTTTGTCAAACAATGACCGCGCCATAATTCATTCTACATTATTGATGAATTAGTTTCAACTCCGATTTAATATGTTGCGAAAATTTCATTCTTTTAGACGCAGACGTTGATTGCCTTCTATCTTTCATCATAATACCGTACTTCACCGATATCGATTATCCATCTTAATTACTAGAAATGTTTCATCAACGTTTAATTAAAGTTCATGGAGACAACAATTATAGAATACTGACATAATTGCGTAAGATTCGAGATAACAAAAATATTTATTGAAATTGAATTTACTTTTGGTTGTTTATTTTCTAAATAAACAACTAAATTAGCGCGTGGTCAAGTTCAATCACACATCACGTGTCTCGTGCTGGCTACGTTTTATAATTACGGACGAAATCGAGGATTATATATCTGAGTAACATTATCATTTACTGATAAGGAATTCCAATCTATCGATGTTTCTCTTACTGTCTGATTTGTCTTAAGTTTAATTATGCTATCTCGTGAACGAGAAGTATACCTTTTAAGCAAAGGATAAGAACTAAGACTAGAATTTACCTTTGTAGTGGGTTTAGAGCAATTAAGATGACATTAATATGCTCGGCCTGCCTGCATCAATGAGCTACATTACATACATTTCGCACAAAATTTGATAAAAATTGAAACAGATAGACGGTTTTTATTATAGATTATCCGAAGATGTTCTTATTTTCCGGAAAACAAATTATAATATTGATGCTTTCTATTACTATACAATTACTAGTAAATGGGTGGGAATAACTGTGCAAAAATTCCACTTGTTTAAAAGTTTTTAATATCGCTTGATAATGGACTAACGTCCGAAACCGGTCGCGATATTAAAAACTTTTAATCAAGTAGAATTTTTGCATTTATTCCCTCCCATTTACTAGGATGGAGTTCCACAAAGTTAACGCTTATTTGATTGATTTATACTATAACTATCATAAGTTGAGATTGTTTTGTTTAGATTCGGTATTTTAAGGTAGCTTGCTGTAGTTACGTTTAGTCTACTAACTTTGGTGGGTCAATATCGAAGGTCGACTCCAGTATCTTCGAACTTTTGACTTCTCTTGAATGGGTATGGGCCCCATAACCTCTTGTCTACACAACTGATTTTAAGGTTAAGCACGATATCCCGAATTATCAAACAAAGTTAATTAATTTATCACTTTCAAAAACGCTAAGTTTTGAGTTCTGATCTGTGGTAGCTTCTTCCTCAGTTGCTTTCGACCCTAGAGGTAACAGTTTAACAATTTGTTATTTAGTAGTAGCTTTGACCCCTGATAAGTACCAAGCGACAATACTAAAATATTTTGGAAATGGCAAATACTAGTGTATTACTTTGTTTGCAGTAAACGGTCCCTTACGTAATTTTGATCAATTATTTATTAATTATTGCTATAAAATTTTATTTTTAGATGAAGATACTACATGAAAATAATTCCGAATAAATAAATATTCGATGGGAATCAAATCAGCAGTTAATAAATCCGTTAAAAAAGTTGTATCGCCGATTTCTAAAGATTGGGAACAATGCTTTAGTAATGCTAAGAAGGTGCCGAAAGAATGGAATGTAATCTTCACAAATCATCACACAAATCTCGGAGCAAATCATGTCTTACTTCGCCTGACATGCTTAAGTTTGAGTCAGAAACAATGGGAAGCATCTCATTGGAGAAATCAAGAATTCCCCCCCACCCACTATCACCAGATGTAAAATCCACTCACAGTGTTTCTGTGATAATAACCATGACAATTTATAATTAATTGACAAAGTGCGTCGAGTAAAAATAATAAAGAAATTGGATACTTATAATTGACACGTTAGTTGTAATGAGTTCTCTGTAACTGTTCGTTATCGTTTTGAATCGTGTAAGAGTTCGCTGTCAAATACTTTTCAAATTTACGTTACTCCACTGCATAAGGGCAGGCATCGCATAATAAACTCAGACTACCATGAAAAAGCTTTGTCGATTACTCAAGCCGGAGCTCTTATTTGTTTTTATCTCTTGAGATATCCCAACAAGTTTAACAATGCACGGAAAATTATTGGTTTGTAAGATCTGAGTTCAAACTTGACTAACGCGAAAATTACTTCCGTAAATCTATTACGATCGCATGAGCTTGCAGAAGAATTGCGGATTGTTTTTTTCACTATAGCGAAAACAGAGAACTGGCCTTGAACTTGATGTCAGCTTAGACTGGTCATTCATTATATATTCGGGTAAAATATTAACAGATCCAAGTGCATTCCACAGGCATTGCCATTATTTGTGTGGCATAAAACATCTGTTTTTGTTATAGATTATAAAGAGATAAAGCGGTACACGTGGGGACTCTTGAGAGGCCATTGCAGAGTTAAAAAGGAGAGATAAAGAAAAAAAGAAAAAGGATTTTCTTCATTCATAACATTCTCACCTATTCCAAAGTACGATATTCTTTTATATGATAACGCAGAATAATTTTTGAAATACTCCATAAAATTTATAAATAGATGGGCTTGGATAGAACGACCTGAATTCCTCATACATATTCTCAATCAATATAATGCCATTATTATTTTCATGCAGGGTTGAACTAGTCTTCTGAGTGAAACGTAATATTTTGTTTATTATTTCAATTGAAGCATACTTCGGTATGATAGATGGCAGGTAGCACTTTTTTATAGTCAACTCTTAATCATTAGAAAATATTTGAATACACTAAATACCTCATATGTAAAGTTTATACTAAATGCAAATTTGCGATACTGTTGTGATGCTGTCAAACGTAACCATTCACCCTACTGCATGAATCCTTTCGGCAAATTCGAATGTCAAAATTTTACATTACTTCCCAAGGAAAAAGTTATATGCTTGGTGACTCATAGTCAGTCAATATCACAGTATATATTTAATGATTTTCTTTGACACTGGTGGAGTAAATTATAAAATAATCGCTCTGTTACTTGATATTAATAAAAAGAAAATCTTCGTAGGGAATGAAATGAGAAGTCACTTGAAGAAGGGAGAGAATAAAATCATTTAAGTCTTTATCAGTTTAAAATAATTGCAAAAGAAAGGAGACGGAAATGTTTCAATTTATCTGAGGAATGCCGAAGGTACAATCTTGCAGGAGATTTACTTTCAAATCATCGATGGATTGGCTGTGGAAGGCTTTTACGGGAATATTCGCGCCTATCTACGCAAGAACTTAGATTTTCTTTTCTGTATCTGTTCTAACTTGCACGTGACTAATATTAGAAATTTCAACTTAAAATATTAGATATGGTCCATTACTCAGGCAACCTACTCTGAAGGAAGCAATATGGCAGCATACAAGAAAAAGTTCAGTGTGTGCTACTTTCATAATAGAGCTTGAAAAATTTGGATTAAATTAGTTATGTATCTGTTTCTCAAAGCCTCCACGAACATCCACTCATAGCATAATAGCAGTTAGGTTTCGAACCATGGATTAGCACGGACATCGATTCCGATAAGTCGGAAGCTAAATAGCTTCCGGATAGCCATGGGGACAGCGTGTTTCTGCTTATTTTTGTTAATAAAGTAGAGTATCTACGCAAGAGCTTAATTTCCAGGCCAGTATGCATATGTCAGTATAAGCACGATGAATTATTTTAAGGTTCCCGGATATGGTAGTATGCTGGGATTCGTTGACAGCGATTCCAGGTTCGACTCCTGGCGGGAGCCTATTTGCAAAATGACTTAAGCTGTTAAATCACTGCAACCATATTATGTTAGGCGGACGAGGAACCTTGTGGTCGAAATCTAGCACCACTGGAAGTAGGCAAACTTGACGAAGGATACACGTGGAATATCAAAATCCCTTAGGTTCACTCTTTCACTAGGTTCCTCAAATTCACTCAGTGCCTATATCGCTGATATTTCAATATTGCTGCATGATTTGCCATAGAAGGATATTTATTTATTTATTCTCAAAAATTACGAATAGGCACCAGGCCAGGTGGTAGTCATATCGTGGGGGAATGACATAATCTGCCTGGTATTCACCCTAGTCGGGAGGAAAACCCCCAAAAAACTTCCGAAGGCAGTATGATATGCATATAATTACAAAATTTACATTAATCATACAAGATTTCAAAATTCACTACAATGTTACAATATAAAAGAAAACTAACAATACAGTAAAAAAATCAAGTAACCCTTTTAATTTAATTCATGAGTACATTTTAGGAAGAGGGAAAAGGTTCTAAAACTTCTCCAGGTAAATTTTTCCATTCTACTATTCCCCGATTTAGAAATGAATATTTACAAACATCTGTTCTCTGTTTAAGGGTAGCGACTTTATGATTGCGGTCGTTTCCCCCGAGGTTATCCGGTTCTCTGAGTCAATTGTTTAATTCTTTCAACGAAGGATTTCCAGTAATACTTTTTATATATTCCCTAACCTTTTTAGTTGACGTCTATATTCTAATTTTTCCCAGCCAAGTTCTTCGACCATTGCAGTGACGCAACCTTCTTCCCATTTCTACCCAACACGAATCTTGCTGCTCTCCTTCGCATATTTTCTAATATGTTTACTTTGAAACCATAGTTAAGCATGACAGAGCGATTCAACAAGTAAAACTGATTAAGAGATGCAGGAGAATGATTCGCGATACAGGTGTCTGTCTAGACGAATAGAGGACCGTACGTTATTTTCTTGTGTGCAGAGGAGACAATGAGAATGGGTAAATGCAAGGAAAAAGCTGAATAGAAGGTTGAAGGGCTTCGGGAGCATGGAGCGAATACTAATTAGATGTATGTGATGGAATGAAGGTACAATATCACGAAGAGGATGGGGAAATGAGGAGGAGAAATTGCAGTTACTGTGATTCAGGAGTTTAAAGAACTGCACGCGAATGAATTCGTTTTGTGATGAGGCAGACAAGTGGTGAATGAAAAAAAGCATATCCATAACAGAGGATTAACATAATTTTAAATAATTATTAAAAAAGACAGGGATTAAAAGCTAACTAAACTGTAGTCTAGCTAATCTAGGGGGCTAAGAATTCCAAGAGCTAGGAATTCGAAGTTCAAGATAGTTACTTATGATTGCATTATAAATTACATTTCAAACATATGAAAAGGTAAAATAAATTATTTGTATAGTATGACAAGAAAGTGAAAAAATATTGCTTGTATCCATGATATTCACAGCAAGCATAATTTTCCGAAACTGATGATGTCTTACTAACACTTAACAATAAAAATTTAAATCCTTTAAAACATATCAAAGAATTAAGATCAAAACGTTTCGAATGAAATTCATTTCTTTCTTTTGGACTGAAGCAAATTTCTTTGAAAAACTATGTAAATGGTATTTTACTCCAAAAGATACTTCAGATGTTTTCACTCAGTGGTATGTGATAAAAATGCTGCTAGTAATGTAATCATTTCCACTGATATGGCTTTAAAGAAAACCGCCATTTCCTGTAGTCGTCGGAAATGAAAAATGTCTAAATTCATTCGTGAGTTTAATATATAGCACGGGTTTCTGCGGTTTGTCGAAACTGTTTTTGGTTGGACATCAACACTAACTTGATTCCAAAAATAACCCAAGCAACATCAAATATTCAGTTTAAGGCGTAACTTGATAATCGATTTTCAACGGGAATTGCAGGCTATATTAATGGACACTAACTATAGAGAATAAAGTACAACTGCACTACATAAAATACAGCATCACTTAAATGTGCATAGCACGGATACAATTTAGAAATGACATTTTTTAAAGCTGTTGGAGAAAAATATTATTTTGACTAATATCTGCCTCATCTGTTTAATATTCAAACTCGGTACACTCAGCAATAATCGCTCAGCCTTTAACAAGGAACAATTTCAGTATTTCAAGATCATACTCATGATGAGCCAACGTACAAACCTATTTTAAACACAAAATTTCACGCACTGATTATAATTATTTGATGAGGATGGGGCGGTGAAGGCAAATTATCTCACTAATAGAATTTAAATCTATTTATTCGTTTATTAGTTGAACACACTGGCAGCAAATTCCAGCAAAATAAGCCCTTATTTTTAGAGTTTAAAATAACATAACCAAATTCTCGATACCTTTATGATTAATCCATTGTGCAATATATGTACTATTTAAATGAGTTATACTCACCTTGGGTGAGTTTGCTAGGATATTAACGTAAACACCTCAAGGGTGTAATCAAGTTTCCAAAGAAGAGTACCTACCTATCGAATCAAATCCAAACTACCAGCCCCAGAAGACAGTAATAATTCCCAAGGAAAAACGGACTTGAATTTTCATGGGTGGACGCCCTTATGTGCAAAGTCACCTCAACCCTTTCCTTATTTGACCGTAATAACGATGGATGTATTATACACTGGTTCATATTCGCATAAATAATCTCTTTTAAAAACGAAATACTATTTCAGTTCCACATTCGTAACTGGGTTGAAAGAATAAGTATGAAATAGCTAGGATTAAAAAACCGAAACTATACATTTTAAATGACTGTAAACTATCACAGCAAAAATCTTGTGACACCACGCCAAATATAAATCTTAACCTACAATCTTGCGTTGTTATTGATACCTACATATTTGTTCGGGTTTCCACCACTGCAGGTTTGCTTGATTTTTAAGCTGTTTGCAGTTACAAGGTAAAAGGAATTGAAAAAAGTCTGAAAGGGCCAGGAATGGATCCCGCAATTGTTCCCTTAATATTAAAGATTTAGTACGTTTGAATCAAGGAAAATGGTTTGTCAGTTTGCCAAAATTCTTCAAAATACGCAAAATATACAGAATTATTAAGGATGTAGGTTAAACAGTAGGATAGGTTACCCTGTATGTTTTCTTTACCTGAGGTTCACGAGTAGCTGACGTAACCCTATCCTTAGTCTGTAGAAGATTAGGGGATAATGAGAAGAGATGACTCAGTCAACTGCGTAAATATTTTTATGAGTAGAGCAGAAACGCTGAAGGTAGAAATTAAATCCGTAAAGTTGCGACCACCACAGTGACTCTAATATTATCTTATTGTTAGTCATTCAAGCAAACACGTTGAGAAAGGACACTTTCACATTCTCTCGATATTTTAAACTCTTCCTATGCCCTGAAAATTCTTCCAACATTTCCTTTTGCAATTATTTATTACGCCTTTTAAAAGGAATTTTATAAGCGAAGACGTCCGTCATCCTTCGGAAAGGAGCTTAAAAAATACAACAAGCATCTTCTCTACAGGTAAATTAAATTTCAACGGAATCAAGGACTTTGTAAATAAAGGATGATTTGGATCATCTATATCAGTATAAAATAAACAATTTTAGGAGGTAGAATATTGATGAAAGAAGTACTGGGCGTTGATTATGATGGTCCAGAGATTATTAATGAGTAAATATAGTGATTAATGAATAATTAGTGTTTATGGCTTTATTCATTGTTAATCCAAGAATGTCCGAAGTATTATTTGCTGATGTTACTTAAATAATATCGCAATTGTCGACTAATTTACCTAGGAAACTACTCCAAAGAAAAATCCAGAACTTGATCCGTCAAATTCTAAATATTAGTAGTATCGTTAAAAGTCATTCGACGGCTTAGGTTACTTCGCAAATGGGCTACCACCGGGAATCGAACCTGGAACAGCAGTCACCAAATCCGAACGCGCCGCCCACTTAGCTATCCGGGTGCCTCCACTTTCTTAGCATATTGAATGATTCGTAAGCGAATTTATTCATCCTGACCGAACATTACGCCAGGTTGATGATTGAAAGGACGAAAATACTACGCTTTATCGAGGATTTCTGCATCTTGATTCATGTTGTCGTTCTAAGAAAACGTTTTCTCAAATTAAAATTTGGGATCCCCACTTTGGATCTCCTCCAAAGTCTTATAACTACTTTATAACTGGCGGGGACTCCGCTCCGATTATTCGGGAATTAATCTTCCTTTTTTCTCGGAAATCTGTTATCCGTGGTGCAATATCTCCGCCACGTGAATGGAGCCCGGTATATAAATACAAGAACGCTGCGTCTAAATGATACACGACGGTCATCTTTGCCAAATCTTTCATCGGTCCTCAATGAAAGCGTAGATTAAAAAAGCGTAGCGACATAAAGATTGTAATTTCGGTTTACCAACATCCGCTTCCAACAAACGGCTCTGTTCATGTACTTCAAGTGACTGAAAAAACATTTGCATAATGACCCTGAAAGCTGACCGTGGCCTATGGCAAACCAACCCCCTGCCATACGCCTCTGGCGGATCGCGGGGTATATATCTAAATCTAAAAATATCACTAACCGTAATTGCTTTTAACTTAACGCTAATCAACTTCTCCAATGCTCCGCGGGCAGAACGAACAGAAGTAACCATGATAACTAGTTTTTCGAAAAATTTATCGGTTCAGGACGTATGGATGAAATAAAATTTTCGTTCCTCTCTCCAATAAGAGTTGCGTTAAAGTTATTGCAAGACAGTGAAATCTTGTTGTACGTTTTTTACTGGAACAAGGGAAATTCACTTTAGATGCGGATAAACGTAAGGTGCGAAAAACTACGGGTGTAGTCACTGTAGTTGGGACTTCAAAATTTCAACCTAACAGCCTGGAAAACGCTAGTAACGAGAACATTAGATTAAATTACTTTTGGTTGTACTTTCCCGTGTTATAAAAGTTAATTGGGTGGATTAGGTAGGGATGATGGTCTTTCTACACACCCTGCCATACTCCACTGGCCACTTGCGGGAGGATATTTCTAAATCTAAAATCTACGTATGGCATCAAGATTATTTTCTTATAACGCTTCCTAGTTTACTCTCGAAGCTCGCGAACACTAATAAATTAAAATATTGCTTAAAAACCCGCGCATCCTGTTGCGACAATTAACCAAGGGAATTTGCCAAAGAGGTTCTCCCTTGCCAATCGCGATAATATGCTCTGCATTTATAAAATTATGACCCGATTACCATCTTCGAGATTCGCCGCTAAAATCAGCGAAAGGTAACCCTCCGTTTTCTCTCGAAAGCGGCAAAAAACACAAAATCACTGTTTAGCGAAAGGAAATTAGACGCTAGAAAAAATTGCTACAGCAAGGCATTGCCCTCTGCGAAGGTCACTTACCAAAGGACAGAAGTGAATCAGTGGCTCCTGAAGCAGCACCCGTTTCTCCCGTACACCGTGGGTGCAGCCGTCAACGCGGCTCATCCCCGCACCAAGTACACTCAGACTTCTTCAACTCCACACCGAACACTGCTCCGCTCGCAGAGCTAAAAGCGTCCCGCCAAAGGGGAGATAAGGGATCCGACCGTGGCGCTAGCTGGTGTAGAAGCGGAGTAACTAAAGGCGCGCTCGTGAGTCACGAAATCTCATGGCGGGAAAAGGGAAACCTGGATCATCATGGATGGACGCGGGGTCTCGAAGCTTGTGTATCTAGCCTCCTACCGTATTTATGGGGCTCACAAATACACTGATTTAAACTAGGCATCCTCCAGGGGCTAATGTGGGTTCAAGAAGGACGATATTAAAATAACACAGTCCTTTATTACGATCACTATTTATAATGAATGTAAATTATGCTTTAAAATGTATAAGCAAGGAATGTTCAAGACTCTTAGAGAGTAATAGATAAGGGAATGGGAGTTGGTGGGGAGGAAGTGAAGTCATCAAGGCATGCAGAGGACGAAGTTATTTCGTGCAATTCAGACAAGGGATTACAAATTCTAATAAATTTAGTTTTGGGTTTGGAATGAGAACAAACGTAAGTAAAATTGAGGCATTGAGGTTACTAAAAGAAAGAAAGCTGAGTAAAGTTTTAATGAATCATGGGGAAAAACTAGAATAGGTGGATAAATTCTATTACTTCGATAGCGTTTTTTCTTGGGTTGAATTCTCTTTTAGATGGAAGACCCAAAGATGATGTTCTGAAAGGGAATAGATTTGGACTAGGAGGCATTCATGAATAGAAGAGATTTGATGACTAGAGATCTAAATACAATAATCAGGAAAATATTAATAAAATCCTTGGTGTAGAGTGTTTTCGTATATGGGTGACCTTAGGAATAGAGGAAATGAAAATTTGGAGGCTTTTGAGATGTGGATGTGGTGTAACATAGAAGAAATGTTAAGTTGTGGTGGTAGAGAAACAAGAACGGAGGTGATGGAACGGTTTGGGAGGAGAGGATTCTGATTAAACAAATCAGGGGTCGAGAGAGGGAATGCGTGGGTTACCATGGAAAGGAAATGGACTACTAAATAGGATAGAATTCAATGGGAAAAGCAGAGGGGAAGATAGAGGCAAGTGATGTTAGGTGGCATAAAGAATGGGATAAGTAAACAAGAAACCATATAAAAGATGTTGACGATGAAATATTGGGGCACATGAACCAATTCCAAACCAAAAAAAGTTAATCGGTACCGAACCTATATAAGAAATAAATGAAATTTTAGTGCCAGTGAAGATCAACCGCAGTTTCCGAAAAGCATCGAAACATCGTTACAAGGAAATATTCCCAAAAAATAATTACTTTTGGTAGTGTTTCCCTCCAGGCTATTAGGGAGTAGAATAGGGTTAATGGGTATATAATCATGGTGCTATTACCTCCCTGCCATACACCACTGGTGATATATATAACCCCGCGATCCTCGCTAATGGGTTATGGGGGTGAAACACCAAACTACCTAAATAATTTCACACCCCATATCACTGTAAAAAAATATTTGTAAAAATACAATAAGTTTCACTGGAAAAACTGGTTTTCTTGGATTTCTACGGCAAGTATTATTGAGAAATTCCATCTCCGGCTGGCACGCTAAATATCATTGTATTTTTCCAACAAATTTTAAAGTAAGGGCGAGGCTTCTCTTACCCCCGCTGAACAATCATTAGATTCGCAGTGAGGGTTTCGGGACTTCGATGATGTTCATGTGATGCTAATGGCTTTTTCTTAGAAGCAAGGGCTTCTTCGTGAGACTGGCCCTTAAAAACAGCTCCTACTGTTCGTAAAAGGAAGTCCATCGAGTTTGGGAAGCTAATGCTTCGCGGGTCCACCGATTTTGACGAAATATAATACATCAGTGTCTTCGCATATCGAGTAGATTGCTTTGAAAAGTAGTTTTTCATTGTTTTACTATCGTTTAATTCTAGAATGTTATCTATAGCAATATATGACTTTATACAGTAAACTATATGTGTTATTATAGTTGTGCCGATTATAGGTATATGATTTATCTCTAATGTGTGCTTTCTATTAATTGCAGTATTTTAGCTGTAATTATTATGTCCCCTCAATAGTGATAAATCTGCGATGTTTCGAAATTTCTCTGTGCTGCAAACATTGAAAATAAACATGCAGTTCACATTTGAGCTTATTCAACAATTTTTCTTCAATTATCTTATTATAGAAATTATCTTCTTCGATATCCGGGGTTTCACAGTGTGTATGTACTTATATGGACCTTCGAAAAAACATTTTGGGTTATTTCTGGCTCAGGGGATGAGCTCCAGGCATAAGGAAGTTACGTGGATGTGGTTTAGATGTTGAGAGGAAATCCAGTGATTCCCCTATCCATGGGTCATTATCTGCGCGTTTACTCACATCTTCCACTTATCGTAATTGCTAAGCTCAGAGCGCTGCTGTCATGGGGAGATAGAGGCGTAATCGAATCAGCAAACAGAGCCTCTGGCATGGAAGCTAGGCTTTTACCTATCTTGACAGCAAATCTGGTGTCTTTTGCTTGTCTTTAGCGACTTTTTTCTTTATCCTTGCCGTGTTATATTATTCATCGACGAATCTTTAAATGGTTAGGTGAAACTGTGACATACCTCTAAACTGCATTTATATATTAGTGCTTTAAAATCTCCTATAGCCATTCATTATTCATTAACAGCCGTGTTCAAAATATTATTTCTTTACAAATTTATTTATGTGCTTAATTTAAAATTTATTTATAATGAATTATCGTATCACAAATCATCTTAATAATTTTGGCTTAGTTTAAAGGAAAAATTCAATCCTTTTATTATTCACGAATCTGGTTACTTTGGTGAAATTTTTACTATTTATTATTCTATTTTAATTTTATTTTTTGAATATGTTTCTGTATTGTTTTGTTTACCTTTCAGATCTTTCTCAACCTGCTTTCATCGTATACATTTAATAAACTATTCGTAGGTTTTCCTTTCTTCAAGATATCTCTTTCTTTAAAATATATGCGACGAAGGGTTTGATGTAAAAAGAAAGTTAGTAGCCTCAATCGCACCCTAAATAAAAGACGTTTACTATAATTACTCTGTAGCGTAAACACTCCTCAACTATCTCCTTGCATAACATATTATACTAATGTATAAATCAAAAACGTTTACTATTATTTACACGAGTAGCTTAATTGTTAATCAAGTAACACAATTGTGTTTACTTGATTAACAATTAATATGACTCAGAATTCACATAATCAGTTTCATTAGTTTAATTTATTAAATGATGAAATATTCGCTAGAGCATATCCAATTTATTATAACTTTTAACTTCTTTTTTATTTGTATTTTTTTTAAGTTTTAGCGACTTTTTAGGAAACATCCAAGGGCATCAAAAATTATTTGGCATCGCTGTTTTTTTGCGTAGTCTGTTCAATACTTGATGACTTCAAACTGAATTATTAGAAAAGTGTCCTGTTTAATGTCAAGTATATTTAAAGCGGGCGAGACTCTGTGAAAAATTTTGTAATCATCTGATAATGCCCATGGCTGATTAGATATATATTTACATTAGGAGGCGTTAATTTCGACTAGGTTCATTCAGTTGAATCATAAGAAATGGTTCAAAGTCATTTTAATTGTAATATCACTTGTTTCACATACATGTGATATTACATCCTTTACATTTACATTCGTCGAAAAAAACGTCGTATAAGACCACGAGTTGACTTCTACCTGTAAGTAATTACCTTTCTGTAAGTACTACCTTTTTTAATTAGATCCTTCCTTAGGAAAATTTAATAATCCCGTTGCCTTTAATTCTTTCGTAGATAATTCTTTTTCAGACTTTATTTTCCTAGCCAGAAACGCCAAACTTAAGAGGGCAATCTATCCTACTCCTCATTTAGCCTCTTACCCTCTACATGGCTTTTTGTAGCTGATGGTTGACCACCTTCAAGCCAGCCATACTATCCTTGGGGCTGAATAACCTGCCAAAAAATGGCATACCTTTCTAACAACACACTGCGAAATCAACAGAGATTTATTGGAAAAGTACATAGAGTTGTAAGCTACACAACACGGATTTTTCCGATATTAAACGCTTTTCCATTGTATGTACTTTGATGTATAAGATGCCCCCTTTGAGTTTTTATTATGTCTTCGAATTCTTTGCGCTTAAATTCACCAGTCTACACTGTCTCAACACTATCAAAATTATTTTAACATTCCCTATTAGAAAATACCTTGTAGGTATATAAAAAATAAGCACGTTTTTTCTAGCTCTGTCTCTTTTATTCTTTCTCTTCCTTTACCATTGGGTTTTATGAACTCTATCTTACTTTTGCTGATACTAATTAAAATTTATGTATTCATCCATGGTCTCTTTTTGAAAACATAAAAACATTTTTTCCGCATTATGAGCGAATATCATGATCATCAGATAATACTCGTAATATCAAGATATATATTAATACGTACAGTTTAATATGTTCAGAAACCATAAACCTTCAGCTTCTTTAGGATTGAAGTTAATCTAAAATCCGTCTAGAAAGGTAAAGTTGAATATACTCAGCAATCTCTATCTTATAGAATTTCGTAATTGTATTTCGATATATATGAATAATGTATGCATGAACTACTTTTTTGCTTCTTGCTTATTCTTGAGTAAAAATTAAGTAATTCTAATTTGATGATCTCGTTCTAGATGTCTTACGCTTCCCTAATGATTTCATTTCTTATTATAATAATAGCATTTATTGGCATTTAATTATAACTCAGCATATTTGCCTTTCTTATTCGATGCCATTATTTTTATTTCAAACATTATGAATTATCTTTCAGTTTTTCTTCAGATTCTTAAAATGTTTTGGTCCGTTATGGAATTTCAGAGATGCTATTCCTGGAGGCAGAGACGGAATTACCATTAATCACTAACTAATGACCACTGAGTGGCTCCAAATAAGTATATTTTCGTAATTTTTAAAGTGGATGACTTTTTGATTAGGCCTCAAAATGATGGTTCAAGGGTATTGGTCGCTTAAATTCCTTCCTGCATCGAAATTCACCAAGATCGAGGGTAAAATGTCTATTAATCGTTTTTTATTCGGAAAAATTCCAAGTAGATGCATTTTTAGTGAATTGCATTTCTGGGAACTTGATCGTGTTGAGAAGTTTTAAAATGATTGCCTACAGGGTTTTATAATTTCTGTTTTCCAAGACGAGTTCTTGTTAACTAGGTATACAAAATAAAACTAGCTTTTGCGGCCATAATCCGTTATTTTTGTATAAAATTATTTGGGGTAAAATTTTAGAAAACTTAGCCGACAAACTAGCTTAGAGGATTCGAGGCTAATGTTCTGGAATAAAGTATATGCTGCTTTACACGAGTGTCCTATTTTTAGTTATCAATCAACCTTTGATTTTTTTAGGGACAGAACTTAATTGATTCGATTCTTCGCTACTTTTGCGATTCAATGCTTGACCAAAAGGAATACTATCTCATTCGCGTGATAGTTTACACTCCACAATAGTCCTTGAAAGGTCTCATATCTTCAATGGTTTATGTGGATATTCTCTCGCCATCATTTGAAATCGGGAATAATTTTGTGCTGGTTTAGATGTGAAAATTCTCTCTTTTGGGAATTAAAGATAAACTCCAACTCTATTCAACCAATCATGACTCATTCTAATCTTTCGCTCACTTCGAATAGCACCTTAATAATAATATGAACCGCCTGCTATGTTCACCTAACTGTTTTACTTGATGTGTACATAACAGAACATTTTCGTCATAGCCTTTTTTAGATTTTCCTAAAATTTTAGAATAAAAATCCTTAAATGTCCAAATATTTATAGCGACACTTGGTAATGGAAGGGTTAAAAAATACTTTCGATTAAAAAAAAAGAAGTTTAATCACTTACTGACAATGACAGGTAACAGAATCGTTCATACAGGAGAAACTGAAACCAATTATTATCCTTTGCTGAACTCCCATTACAACTTACAGAGTACTAACTTCAGTATAACAGAGATTAAGACAATGAAACCTCTTGCTGTAAAAAAGAGCGTAAAGGTGGTCACGAGCATTAAGATTTAATAAAAGAATAAAAATTACCTATAAATATATCATACACCTATAAATACCCATGAGAAATGAAGTCAATATTTCTTTGGTGCATATCATAGCTTTTCAACCAATGACACGCGTACACTGAAGTTTTGCAGTTGATAAAAAATCGTAGAGCAAGAATAACAGATTAATGATCCATTCAAGTTAGAAAATTGTATGAAACAAGAGTTTAAACTCGTTAAGATTGATTAAATTTATTATAAATCGGAATAAAATGTTCTTAATTTTGGTATTTGTAACGCGTTCTTTGGATCAAATTAGGAACCCTTGGAAAATATTTTTATTATGATGACATATAACAATAAGGTAATTAATAGTACCAAAAAGACCATTGTATTGTATAAGAACGTCCTTCTTAAATTCTATTTTTTAACACTTGTTGGGGCCTTGGACGTCTTCCTTCCTTTCTTTACCATCTTGGTTTGTATCATTCTCCGTACCGGTAGATGTCGTCACCATCGATTCAGCCAGCTGCTCCAACATGGCCACTGCGCCAACGACGGACATGCCAAGAAGGAAACCTAAAGACCCTCCAGCGTCCGCCACGAATTGCGAGAAATCGTATCCCCAATTTTCCTCGACGATGGTCACTATTTTGCTCGAATAGAACACATTCAGTTTGCTGACTGAAAGCGCTGGTTCTGCGGCCCACCTAGCTTTGAATTCTTCCTTGGGCGAACGGCCCTGCATTGAAAAGTTCTCCCAGGTTCTGGTTTTACCCTGCCCATCGCCAATAGACTTGCGATTCACCACGAAGATGGTGTACTGGGTAACATGGCAGGGACGAATGCAGTGAGACTGTAGAAATATATTTGAAAGTTCAGATTATTATTATTAAATTTTATTTAAAGGTTTATTCTTTATCTTTGATTAGTAAGATTAGAAGTTAAATACATGCTTATGAATGCGAAAATAAACTTCTAAAATTCGTTTTGTTTATATAACTGAATAATTTAAACTTAAAAAGTACTCCGTTCGGTTTGAAATAATCACTGCAATAGCAGTATTTACCCTGTAATGTACACTCCTGGCCAAAATTAACATCAGCACCTCCCTAGCGATCCTTACGGCTGGTGCTGCGTTAATTTTGGCCAGGACTGTACATCTACTGTATAACTTCCTTGTAAAACCTAAAATTACCGAAAATAAATCGGAAGATAACGCTAACTTACTTAACGGGCACTACCAGAAATGCTTCACTGTAGACAATGGTCTAGTTAAGGATTTTACCTCGCGCATTGATTCAGAGATGTGTCCCATCGAGATATCGGTTGATGGAATTGGAAAGTGATTGCGAGAGATTGATATGAAAAAGACGCCAGCACCCGAAGGTATTCCCGCTGTTGCAATAAAAACTTTAGCCGATGAAATTGCTCCGCTTCTACAGATTTTCTATCAGAAATCATTGGATGAGGGAACCGTCCCAATGTACAAATTCCGTACAACTACTTAGTACAAAATTTCAGGGAATCCATTATAGTTAGTGCACGACAATAAATACCTAGGAGTCACGTTTAGCAGTAACTTATCTTTTAAAGAACATATTCGAGATACGATAGGTAAAGCGAATAGAATGCAAAGATTAACTGATAGAACGTTGAGAGGATGCCGAGTCAAAGAAATATCATACTTTTCTCTTATTCGGCCGAGTCTAGAATACTGCTGTGTGGTTTGAGATCCACACGAAGTAAGTTTAGTCTTAGATTTAGAGATGGTCCAGCGTAGAGCAGCCCGATTCGTTTACGGAGATTTCAGGTTTGATAGCAGCGTTAAGACAATGATAGAGTCCCTCAGTTGGAATTCACTACAGATGAGAAGATCTGAATATCGTCGGAAACTTTTCGAAAAGTTCATTCGTTCAGAATTTATAGACGAAGTAAGTGAAATATTAGTGCCAGTAAGAAGCGAACGAAGCGTTACAGGGGAAGTGATCGCAAAAACAGATAATTACTGTTCGTCGTTTTTTTCCTAGGCTATTAGAGATACCAATTGGATGGATTGAGTAATGGTGGTATTATTACACCCTCTGCCATATGCCTCTGGCGGCTCGCAGGGTATATATCTAAATCTAAAAAATAAATCTAAATCTAAAAAATAAATCTAAATCTAGAAGATAGATCATCTTTTTCGCATTTTGAATGTAACTTTTGTTAAAGAAATCTGAAATAGATCCAACCAAAATTGGACTTTCAAGATAAGAGCGATTTTCATACATATTTTAGGAATAAATTATTATAAAGGATGTGGTGCTTTCCCGGTGGATTTGTTGCAGGAACTTCTCTCTGGTTGTCAACCGGGTGAACCAGCTCTATTTCATCACCCGGTTGACAACCCGAGAGAAGTTCCTGCAATAAATTATTATTCAAAATTATAAACAATTTGGAATTTTTTTAACTTTAACGTGGGTAACCATGCTAGTCTACCATTGCTGTAAAATGGGGTTTTTTAAATTAAACTATTCGAATGCCAAGCGGTTTGAGAGTAGAGGAAACGATGTTATTAGAGTGAAGAATCGCCGAGAAAGGTCTAAGAATAGCATGGAAACAAACATCTCTTCCGGAGTACAAAAGAAAAAGGGAGTCCCTACCGTTTCTGGCCTGGCTAGCTGACTCCTTTCTCAATTGTAATTGCATGTTTTTCCTCTTCTTCTATTATTCCTCGGCATAATCGCTTTGGTTAATAAAGGGGTCTCTCACTCACTTCCTATTAGTATTCAACGAAACTGGTCTCACGATTTCACTCACATGGTTATTGTTTTTCGTTTCAAATTGGGATACCTACATGGGACCGACCAAGAAAGGGTTCCGTTGTTGCCATGTATTTGCAGGCTTAGAGGACGAGGAACCGTTTTAAACCCGCAACTTTTAACATAAGAATATGTTTAGAAAATAATATTCGAAATATATTTTGTGTCATGAAAAATATCGGCTATCTCAATTCACTTATACTGTATATTTTTATCATACCAGAGACATTCCCTTCAAGAATTACGGAACTTGAATGAACTTGATGGTGAAGCATACAATAATACATTCATAATTTATTCTTACTAATTTTACAAGTTAGTCCGGAGCAAAGGAAGCTAAAATTAGTAATGGTGTTAGATAATGGTTTTCCCCATCGCCATATTTATTCTATTTATTTGTACAAGACCCTAGGAAGAATAAGAAAAGATACAGGAATTAGAATAAAAGTAAACGGGAGAGAGTGGACATTCTTAGATTCGCGGATGATATAGCTGTGTTAGCAGAATGTGAGAAAGATTTGCAGAAAATATTTAATGTAATGAACAAGGTAATGAGAAATTATTATAACGCGCAAATAAACAAACTTAAGAAAATAATATTCTAATCTGTGATAAGAGCGAAAAAGAGAAAGCAAATGTGAAATTGGAAAATGTTACCCTTCGATAAGTGAAAGAATTTAATTATCTGGGAAGTAAAATTACGTGGGATGGAAGAAGTACAAGAGATACAAAATGCAGAATTAACCAATCAAAACTAGCATTCAATAAAAAGAAAACTATACTAACATCAAAAAGCATTATTTTGGAGACAAGAAAAACTTTATGAAGGCCTACGTTTGGAGTATTGCGCTATATGGAAGTGAATCGTGGACTGTTGGGGATAGTGAAATAAATTCTTTGAAGCATGGTATTACAGAAGAATGTAAGCTGGACGGAAAGGAAAACGAATAAAGAAATCTTTAAAAAAGCTCAAGTAAAAGAAAGAAGAATAATAAGAATCATTAAAGAAAGGATAGTTAAAATTATTGGCCATTTACTATGACACGATAGTCAAGTTAAAAGAATAATGGAAGGAACATTTGAGGGAAGTGTTTGGTTTTAGGTATTGGTTTAGGTTTAGGTATATTTGAAACTCCAAACATTTGAGGGAACAAGTTGCAGAGAAAGATCCCGACTAGACTATGTGAGCCAAATCATGAAAGATACTACGAACTGAAACTGAAGGCTGAGAAAAGAGATGAATGGAGGTCTGTTTCCGTTAGTTTCCGACGATATTTAGATTTAGATTTAGATATATACCCCGCGAGCCGCCAGAGGCGTATGGCAGGGGTCTAATTTCCGACGATATTCAGATATTCAGATCTTCTAATCTGTAGTGAATTCCAGCTGAGGGACTCTATCATTGCCGTAACGCAGCTATCAAACCTGAAATCCCCGCAAACGAATCGGGCTGCTCTACGCTGGACCATCTCTAAATCTGAGACTAAACCTACTTCGTGTGGGTCCCAAACCGCACAGCAGTATTCAAGACTCGGACGAATAAGAGAAAAGTAAGCTATTTCTTTGACTCTCGATGAGCATCCTCTCAACGTTCTACCAGTTAATCTTTGCATTCTATTCGCTTTTCCTATCGCATCTCGAATATGTTCTTTAAAAGATAAGTTACTGCTAAACGTGACTCCTAGGTATTTGTTGTCGTCAACTAACTCTAATGGATGACCTGAGATTTGGTACTGCGCGGGAATTATGTTTGTGGGGCGCGTAAAACTCATGGCAACGCATTTATTTATATTTAAATCCAGCTGCCAATCTTTACACCATCCTGATATTACGTCCAGGTCATCTTGAAGCACATTACAATCGTTTTCTGTCAAAATCTCTCTGTATATAAGGGTATCATCGGCAAATAATCTAACCTTACTCTTAACGTTATCTACGAGGTCGTTTATGTAAATTAGAAATAAGATTGGACCAAGAACACTTCCCTGTGGAACTCCTGATGAGATACTTATTTCTTCGGATAAAACTCCATCTAACGCTACTCGCTGAGATCTGTTTTCTAGAAATGATTTGGTCCATCTGATAACTTTTTCGTCGATCACGTAGGCACTCAGCTTTTGGATAAGCTTTTCGTGAGAAACTGTGTCGAAAGCTTTCCTGAAATCTAGGGAAACTGCGTCTGATCTAACACCGCCGTCTGCTGCTTTAGATACGTCATTCATAAAAAGCGCTAACTGGGTCTCACAAGACCTACCTTTACGAAATGATGCTGAACAGATTAGTAGGGGTTTTTCAAGTAAAAAACGCTAGCGAAGCATGGAGGGAATTACGTTACAGATTAGAAAAACCAAATTATTTTGCGCTCGGCGATCATGATGAGAAGTTAAATTTAGGAAAACAAAAGACGGATAGGGGAGTGAGGGAATGAAACATGTTACATGAAGAAGCCTTCAAGCTCTAACCTAAATCAATTAAAGATTTTAACCTTAGATGTTTTAGAATATTATAAAAATGTATTGAATGGGGGTTTGGGATATTTTTGTGAAGATTTTAGGTTTAGATATATACCCTGCGAGCCGCCAGAGGAGTATGGCAGACGGTGTGGTAATATCACCATTACTCAATCCATCCTATTGGTATCTCTAATAGCCTGGGAAAAAAACGACGAAAATTAATTATCTGTTTGTGCGATCACTTCCCTGTAACGCTTCGTCGATCCCTCTCGGAGATCGCTTATGCTCCTTACTGGCGCTAATATTTCACTTATTTCGTCTATAAATTCTGAACGAATGAACTTTTCGGAAAGTTTCCGACGATATTCCGACGATTTATTGTATTTGCTCTATTTATTTTATAGTTTTATATGTATATATATATGTTTGTATTTCAACACTTGTATGTGATAGTATTTCAATTTTGTATAAGTCTATATTATATTAGTATTCATTTTTATTTTTTTTGGTATCATATTTAATAGAGTTGTACCTTGAATAAGGATGTAATATACTAGTATTCATTTGAATTTGCACAGACTCTGTCATTGCCGTAACGCTGCTATCAAACCTGAAATCCCCGCAAAGGAATCGGACTGCTCTACGCTGGACCATCTCTAAATCTAAGACTAAACCTACTTCGTGTGGGTCGCAAACCACACAGCAGTATTCTAGACTCGGCCAAATAAGAAACAAGTAAGCTATTTCTTTGACTCTCGATGAGTGAGAAGACGAGAGAACGAAGATATTGTTAAATGAGTAGTATGTTTGTTATTAAAAACGTGACCTTATCCTGATGTTACTTAGAAATTTTTAATGTAATAATATAAGTGTAAAAAGATTTGTCAATGAACGATTGTTGGATATTCATTTTTCATATAACCCATAAACATCTATTTTCTGGACTTTTACAGTAAGGTATGAACAACAACAATTACTCAAGAACCGGTCCGGAAAAATCCGACTAGCCCGGGACGATGGAGCTGGAGCGATACCATGCGAACACGCTAACCACTCGGCCACCAGGGCCGGTGTTGGCTGATTCTTATTATTTACATTGTAATGATTTCTGATTATTATGTCAGACAAAATGTAAAGAATGATGTAATAAGGTACAGTTATATATTAAATTGCAATGATATTGCTATCCAGACCGTTGTCCAATTGCAACGTATGTATGTAATAATAATAATTATGTTAAAACAAAAATTTAAGCGGAAATCATAAAATATAGCAAAATCCATTTAATATTATGGATAACGTGAGATTCGCAGTAAAAACGGTTCTTTGCATGTCCTTATTTGTGCTAAACTTCCGTTTTTCATCCAGCCTTTATTCTCCTCCACAAGTAAATATCTTAATGTTTCATCTCCTCCTTGATAGTGAAAATGTAAGATGTAATTATCTTTAGTCAACGTATTGAAATTTACTTTCCAAGATAATGTTTTATAGATACGACAATATATATCTATGTATGTAGTCATTTTTGCAACATTTGCACAAAATCTAACATAATATCGTGTTATAAGTTACACCCACCTCAATGGCCAAGTGAACAGTTCAACAAGTTTGATTAAATGTTTTAGCAGAGTAGTTAATAAATATGGAGATGATTCCTCCATTTATCTTTAATGAAGTACGGTAGCCTTCAATATTCAGAAATTTCAGAAAGTGACAACTTAACCTGGCAACCATAGGTGTCTCCATTTAGCAGTGTCTCGTTCTCTACGGTACTGCTGCTGCTGAGGCCCCCTTGGCGAAGATACTCCGAGACGAGGGACCTCGTACTCTGAAAGTCACTGCATTCCTCCCCCGAAGCCCACGTCTTGTTGCCGTATCGCATCCACGGTGCGCTGCACCCGATTTTCGTAGAAAGCTTCCTCATGAGACACGACATCTGACACTGAAAGAGAGGAAGTTGTACGCAGCTTTGCTTAAAATAGAGAGAGGTATTTATGTAAATGTAGAGATTAATAATACTCCTTCAGTTTTTCGGCTGGTGCAAGAAAGCCACGTTTTAGATTTAGATATACACACTCTGCGAGCCGCCAGAGTGTGGCTGGGGGTGCAATAACACCACCATTACTCAATCCACCCTATTGGCATCTCTAATAGCTGGGGAAAAACGACCAAAAGTAATTATGTTTTTGTTTATTAATTATCTGTTTTTGCGATCACTTCCCTATAACGTTTTGTCGATGCCTCTCGGAGATCGCGTTCGTTCCTTAGGGGGCATCCATTAAGTACGTGAGGTGATTTTGGCGATTATTTGACCCCTTCCTCCCCCCTTGTGAGATATCGTGAGATTTGGCTCGACCCCCTCCTCTAATCTCAAGTGAGATGGTTCAAAATGCGTGTTTTTAGGGTTAATATGTTAATCTATGCTTCATTGTATTGGATTATTAAAAAAACGTAATTTATTTAATTATTTTTATTTAGGACTAATGAGACTAGTATTTAAGACTACTGAGATCGTAGTCTAAAATCACAATGAACAAATCGAACAATAAAATACTTACGTGAGAACTTCTAAAATTAGTGTAAGAAAAAGAAACACGTTTTACTCAAATTAACCCAGTTATCTCATAATTGTACACTGTTTCTTGCGGATAAAAAATTACGTAATCTTTGCGAGAGCCCCCCTCTCCCCCACGTGAGAGTGAATGAGATTCGGCTTAGATTTAGATTTTTAGATTTAGATATATACCCCGCGAGCCTCCATAGGCGTATGGCAGGGGGTGTAATACACCACCATTATTCATTCCTACCTATTAGAATCTCTAATAGCTTGGGGAAAAAACGACCAAAAGTAATTATCCGTCCTTGCGATTACTTCCCTATAACGCTTCGTCGATGCCTCTCGGAGATCGCGTTCGCTCCTTACTGGCACTAACATTTCACTTACTTCGTCTATAAATTCTGAACGATTGAACTTTTCGAAAAGTTTCCGTCGATATTCAGATCTTCTCATCTGTAGTGAATTCCAACTGAGGGACTCTATCATTGCCGTAACGCTGCTATCAAACCTGAAATCCCCGCAAACGAATCGGGCTGCTCTACGCTGGACCATCTCTAAATCTGAGACTAAACCTACTTCGTGTGGGTCCCAAACCGCACAGCAGAATTCAAGACTCGGACGAATAAGAGAAAAGTAAGCTATTTCTTTGACTCTCGATGAGCATCCTCTCAACGTTCTACCAGTTAATCTTTGCATTCTATTCGCTTTTCCTATCGCATCTCGAATATGTTCTTTAAAAGATAAGTTACTGCTAAACGTGACTCCTAGGTATTTTTTGTCGTGAACTAACTCTAATGGATGACCTGAGATTTGGTACTGCGTGGGAATTATGTTTGTGGAGCGCGTAAAACTCATGGCAACGCATTTATTTATATTTAAATCCAGCTGCCAATCTTTACACCATCCTGATATTACGTCCAGGTCGTCTTGAAGCACATTACAATCGTTTTCTGTCAAAATATCTCTGTATATCAAGGTATCATCGGCAAATAATCTAACCTTACTCTTTACGTTATCTACGAGGTCGTTAATGTAAATTAGAAATAAGATTGGACCAAGAACTGTTCCCTGTGGAACTCCTGATGAGATACTTATTTCTTAGGATAAAACTCCATCTAACGCAACTCGCTGAGATCTGTTTTCTAGAAAAGATTTGGTCCATCTGATAACTTAACCCCCCCCGCCCCCCTAAACGCCTCACGTAATTAATGGACGCCCCCTTACTGGCACTGGTATTTCACTTACTTCGTCTATATATTCTGAACGAATGAACTTTTCGAAAAGTTTCCGTCAATATTCAGATCTTCTCACCTGGAGCGAATTCCAATCGAGGGACTCCATAATTGCCGTTGCAGTCGAAGCTGAAATCCCAGTAAAGGAATCGGGCTGCTCTACGCTGGACCATCTCTAAATCTGAGACTAAACCTATTTCGTGCGGGTCCTAAACAGCAGCATCCTAGACTCGGTCGAATAAGAGAAAAGTAAGCTATTTCTTTGACTCTCGAAGATCATCTTCTCAACGTTCTACCAGTTAATCTTTGCATTCTATTTGCTTTTCCAATGGCATCTCGAATGCATTGTCAAGGAAGACCTATATTTTTAGAAGAAATCTGAATTCTTCCACGACTTTTGGGATTTCTGGGCTCTTCTAAGAAGGCACGTTCCCCCTGGAGCCCGCAAGAATCTTTAAACTGACCTACAATAACTATTGTGTACCCGGTCATCGTCATCGGCTCAAGAAATATTAAAAATCTCTGACTGACACCAGGTCGAGGAAAAAGAATTCCACTCTAAGTGTGCAATAAATCATCTTTAATTTGCAATCGATGGATTAGAATAAAATCTAGGCATAAGTAGTGTGAGGTTCGTGTACTTTTTAAGATCGGATGATCAAAAATACGCTCGCGATGAAATCCTACCAAAATAACAATCGATTATCCGTTTACGTTTCATATGATTATTTCGGAGACAGTGGTTTTTATTTTTATGATCAGTGATATCAGAATATGAGAAATTTCTCAACATGATTGGTCATAATTTATTATAAATGTAAAATTTGAGCGAAATATGCGCACCCGAAATCTCCACAAATATTTGAAACGCGGCTTCTTAGAAGATTTGCAGCTGCCACGACCCTTTGCCTATTCAAGGCACCCTAAAGGAGAGGATATTATTACAGAAGTCCTTCAACTGTAATGTTTATGAACGTAACGCATAGAAACAGTAGGCAAATCCTTCCTCCAGAATTGACTGCCGCAGTTCATTCATGTTTATGATAAAAAAGAACCGCAATTAGATGACTGTACTTTGCAAATTTCCAAAATGTGATGTGCTGTGGCATTATACTCTGGAGTGCCTCTAATGATGTATTTAAACTACAAAAACAAGCTATTAGAGCATAAATTGAGCTGATACCTTGGTATTCCTGCAGATCTCATTTTAAGGCACGAAAAATTATGCCTCTACTCTCAGTTTATCTATATGAAACCATTCTCAACATTAAAAATAACATGAGCACTATGACTTTCAATGCTTATATACGTACTTACCATGCAAGAATTAAAAATGACATTCGTGTAGAAAAAAACACGAACAAAATTGTTTAAGGTGAGAGAGTTCCATGCTGGAGTGAAATTATTTAATAAATTGCTTAAGCTGATAAAATTTATAGCAGACATAAAGCCATTTAAAAGAAAATTGAAACAATTTTTTATTGAACAGTCTTTCTAATCTGTAAATGAGTACTTAGATTTTATAGAAAAAATATGTATTTATTTATAATATGGTGTCTTTTATATTTCAGTGTCACTAAAATGCATTTTGTTATGATATTGTTTTATTATATTATTCTTATTTGTAATATCTCTCTTAATATTGTATCATTTAATGAAAAATGCATTAGTTCCTTTAAATACCTAAAAGTGATTAAAGGATATCTGTATAACTTATATTTTTGTTGACTAATCCATGCTAAATTGACTTGCCTATGGATAATAAAATGAGTATGACTGTGTTTTTGAGAGGTAGTGGGAATCAAACGGGATGCAACACCTCCAGTTAAGCTTCACCTTTAGAAGAACATAATGGGACGTGCTTTTAAAGTGTCGAAGCCATTTGCTTTTATAATGCGACAGAAATGGAGCAGGTGATGAAATTACCTCGTTCTCGCTGTATAACTCATCAAATTGGCATCGGTTGTCCATCTGGTTGATGGTGGTGATGTGTTGAGCCGTGATTTTTAAGTGCATCTCTTCCCCCGTATCCAGCCACACTCCCTCCGATGACCTAGATTTCCGCACCTCTGTTGAAATAATGGAATCAATTTTAGCTGAATTTAAAGTAGTTTTTTCATCACACCCTATACCCATGCATGGGCTGTTGAGAAAGTATTCTAGACTTCCAGAAATAGAACTGAGTCTTCTCACACTTCTGATGAGAATGCTCTCAACTCTCCGGAAGAGCAATAGTATTTCTTCGTCTAAAGAAGGTTATCAATTACTAGTAAGCTAAATTCTTTCATTAGTTTTTGATTCTTCACATAATACAATTTTTATTTACATTTTCTTTTCACTTTTCCCCTGATAAAAGATATCTATAGTAGATTATATTTATAGAGCATCGAGACAAAGCGTGCAAATTACTTGTTAAGTTTCTGACGTCATAGAAAGAATGAGAATTTAAGAGTCTGCTATATAATTAAAATTAATCAAATTTGTAAATTATAAATAATTTCGGTTCTCAAAAAATATTTTATTTAAGACGGTATCGATCCAGAAGTTGGGTCAATTTCGTTTTTATTGGTCTAAAATTTAAAATAATATAAAAATATTTTAATACGTAAATAATGTAGATCTCAATAGGCTAATAAGATGGCTTTGCAATCAAGAAACACTTGACATCCACAGTAAATTTTACTTGGTACATCCCCTCCATTCATGACTCCTTGCGTGTGGATTTTTTCCAGAAATGTTTTTGTTATTCAGTTAATTTTACCTTCATAACTTTCAACTTTAAATTACTTTAGCAAAAATATCTTGCATAATTAATCGTGAGTAATCACGAGATAATCAGACTGAACTGCTTAATCTCGAGACTATTAGCTACTAATCGCATGCGATGTTAAGGCAACCGGCGGTTCCGGTTCAATTTGTTAGGGGAATTAAAGATCAACAAGAGTTGAATATCTGTTTAGAATTTTTGCTTAATGTAGGGAAAATTCATGTAATTAATGGAAATGAACTATCATGGGCTATTAATGGCCTTGATTTTTTAAATAATTTTCTTATTATATTCCATTATTGTTTGAGGCATTTTAATCATTATTTAGTATTGTTGTAACCTCCTATAATCGCTATTGTTGCTGGCATTTCGATTTTAAACGTTTTACTTTGTGTCAATTCATACTCTCATGGTAGTTTTAAGATAAGCCAGTACTTATGTAAGAAAGGAAAGTTGGGACACAGCTGTTAAGGAATTCGAGGTTTAAAATCTCCAATAGCCGTTTTTGTGGGCGTTTCTCTTCTTATTTCCCGGTATTCCGAGAAAAGTGCGGTGTCCTCTCTTGCTCTCTCGGAATACCGGGGAATGAGAAGAGGAAGGCCCACAAAAACGGCCATTGGAGATTTTAAACCTCTAAGCCAGTATGTCTTATGCCACTCATTCAGTGAGATTCTCTCGGTTTCAGGTGAAAAACGGATTGGATTAGACTCTAACCTGACCAAGGGTCCTTGGGTTCATGAAGGAACACCTCCCATCCTGCGTTCTCTGCTCTCGGATCCGAATGAATGAGGAACAGCGAGTATCCAACTGCGAGGCCAGCTGTCGAAGTCTCCGTCAGCGGCATCAACGTATGACATTGCCCCGACAAGTAAAACAAGTTACTTCGCACCTCTACATCTGGAAAATCATGAAGGTAACAGTTGAAAACTTGTCAAAAATTAATAGGTGTAAGGGTAGATTTAGATTTAAATATATACCCCGCGAGCCGCCGGAGGCGTTTGGCAGGGGGTGTAATACACCACCATTATTCATTCATCCCTATTAGCATCTCTAATAGCCTGGGGAAAAACGACCAAAAGTAGTTATCCGTCCTTGCGATTACTTCCCTAGTGTCTTGTGTCTTGTGAGACCCAGTTAGCGCTTTTTATGAATGACGTATCTAAAGCAGCAGACGGCGGTGTTAGATCAGACGCAGTTTTCCTAGATTTCAGGAAAGCTTTCGACACAGTTTCTCACGAAAAGCTTATCCAAAAGCTGAGTGCCTACGCGATCGACGAAAAAGTTATCAGATGGACCAAATCTTTTCTAGAAAACAGATCTCAGCGAGTTGCGTTAGATGGAGTTTTATCCGAAGAAATAAGTATCTCATCAGGAGTTCCACAGGGAAGTGTTCTTGGTCCAATCTTATTTCTAATTTACATTAACGACCTCGTAGATAACGTAAAGAGTAAGGTTAGATTATTTGCCGATGATACCCTGATATACAGAGAGATTTTGACAGAAAACGATTGTAATGTGCTTCAAGACGACCTGGACGTAATATCAGGATGGTGTAAAGATTGGCAGCTGGATTTAAATATAAATAAATGCGTTGCCATGAGTTTTACGCGCTCCACAAACATAATTCCCACGCAGTACCAAATCTCAGGTCATCCATTAGAGTTAGTTCACGACAACAACGTCAACAACGTCACGTTTAGCAGTAACTTATCTTTTAAAGAACATATTCGAGATGCGATAGGAAAAGCGAATAGAATGCAAAGATTAACTGGTAGAACGTTGAGAAGATGCTCATCGAGAGTCAAAGAAATAGCTTACTTTTCTCTTATTCGTCCGAGTCTTGAATTCTGCTGTGCGGTTTGGGACCCACACGAAGTAGGTTTAGTCTCAGATTTAGAGATGGTCCAGCGTAGAGCAGCCCGATTCTTTTGCGGGGATTTCAGGTTTGATAGCAGCGTTACGGCAATGATAGAGTCCCTCAGTTGGAATTCACTACAGATGAGAAGATCTGAATATCGACGGAAACTTTTCGAAAAGTTCAATCGTTCAGAATTTATAGACGAAGTAAGTGAAATGTTAGTGCCAGTAAGGAGCGAACGCGATCTCCGAGAGGCATCGACGAAGCGTTATAGGGAAGTAATCGCAAGGACGGATAATTACTTTTGGTCGTTTTTTCCCCAAGCTATTAGAGATTCTAATAGGTAGGAATGAATAATGGTGGTGTATTACACCCCCTGCCATACGCCTCTGGCGGCTCGCGGGGTATATATCTAAATCTAAATCTAAATCTAACGCTTCGTCGATGCCTCTCGGAGATCGCGTTCAAGGGTGTAAGAGGCCTAATGTAAACCATTTTATACAAGAACTTCTTCATATTTTTACATTTTATACAAGAACGTCTTATAAAGCATTTTAGAACAAGAATTCTTGTATAACCTTGGGTTAAGTTACACGCTTTTCTGTGCTTTGTAAAACTTTATTTTCACCATTTGTAAACCATTTTATTCTTAAAAATGGTGAAAATAGTCCAACTATTTTCTGTTAGATAACTGGCTCGACATCTTTAGAAAATATTAGACTAATTATAACGCTGGATAGGAAATTGGAGGCATGCGAGAAGCAATGCAAATTTTCCTGGAAACCTCGTCAAACGTTGAGTAAATCAGGTGTAGTTCCTCATTTACTTGGTTACAAAATCTTCAGTATTGTTAGGATGATCGAAAGGATTGTTAAATAAAACAGGTTTTATAAAACGAAAAAGTAACTTTTACTATTCCACATACAGAAATTACAGTGGCGACTAATGTCGGCTAGTAATAGCCATCTTCAAGCCCAGGAATTCTCAATACTTTTTCCTGGGCTTGAAGATGGCCATTACTATCCGAAGCTAGTCGCCATTGTAACCTTTGTATGTCTAATAGTAAAAGTTACTTTTTTGTTTTATAAAATCTGATTTATTTAACAATCTTTCCGATTATGTCGGAATGCCACTATATTTCGGCCTCCATGAATTTTATTTTCTTAGGATAAATTTATTTTCATACTCAAATAAAAACATCAATGTTTTCTTTCGACAGCGCACGTTATACAATTATTTTTTTTAGTATTGAAATGAGAATTTTTAAAATCATAGAAGTAACAACATTTTTACTATGGGTGGTTTATAACATGATATAAGTTAAAGAAGAAAGAACTTCAAGATGACAATTTACTTAGTTAGAGGAAGAGTGCGCTTTAAACCCAAGGTTAAACAAGGAGTGCAAAACGGTGACATGACTGGTACTGGAACTCGAACCCAGGTCTCCCACCTTCCGGGCAGGTGTTCTAACCACTAAATATACCCAAGTACTTACTGGGTGATCTCCTGTTGAGTCCGTAAAGAATGAAGGTTTCCTTTTCGTTGTACGTGGCCTCATCCCAGAACTCCGATAGAGTTGCGTTGTTGAAAGGGAAATTCTTCCATTCCGAATTATATCTGATGTTGTCCGCTAGCCCATATTTCTGCAACGAATTTTAAGGAATGGACTTATAAATCTATTTACTTACTTCGTACTAGATGAAAGATGCCCTAAATATTAATGTCTCTTTAATAATAGATATACTAATTACATTGTATCCTCCTCTAACTCAGTAAACTATCGTCTATGAGTTACTCTTTCTGGAATGCATGCGGATAAACTCATCTAAATCATTGTTGTGACACCAGCAGCAGCGTAATAATATCCGAAAGGGTGATATCCACCCCTAATTAATATAGGTCTTTACAATAGCAATGGGCACGTTTTTAAATTCATCGATGCATCCGTCAAACCGTTTTTTATTCATCGGTGAGTTTTTGATTCTTTTCACCGATGTGTATCGCTTCCATCGAGATAAATACCCGATGAAGCGTTGATAGTTCTAATGACAGTAGTGGGCCATTCAACTGTTAATTGCCATAACCCCACAAGGATGGCAGTAAATGGGGATTTACGATTGGGATACAACGTATTTATAATGCGACGATCAACAAACACAAACATCCATGTGCTGTTTATGTTTCAACAGAGTTTAAAGAATTATGGAGATGGAACAAGTTGTATATTCAACAGTTGCCATCTTGTGAAACAGCGGACTGTTCATGATTTCATCAGGAATCGAGAATCCATGGAAGTAAGCAGAAAAACGCCGATGCCATCCATCGCTCATCAGATTGATTAATTTAAAAACGTGTCCAATGTTTTTCAACGATGGTAATGTTATGAGGAAGCCGTGACGATTGTAAACACTGCAAATTGGACCGGAAAACTGAAATTGTAAGCGCATTGTTAACACTAGTTGACTTTGAGCATAAACGTGTGAATTTAAATCAGAGTATATATGTTACCCTAAGCACGTTCACTTTGTAAGAAGGATTCCTGCAGATGGTGATGGATGGATAGGCCAGCGAGTCGTTGATGGTCACTCGGGATCGCGTTGATATCGGTGGATTGGTCAACTTCCGGAAACATTGCGTCAGCTGAAACAAAAGAATGCATGTATGAGATCTAGTTCATTCCTGGTATATATGTTATGGAATTCTCTCGGGCGTCCAACCAGGTCAAATAGAATTCCGCCGACGTTTCGATGATTGAGGCACAAGAACATACCATTCGGTTGATTCTTGTGCCTCAATATCTCCCTTGTATTCTACCATCTTTCACTTCATTTTGTATTCCCCCTCCTCTCCATATCTGATTCGCCAATTTTATCTGTCAACGCTAAATGTTTACAATAAAAACCTTCCTTCTCCAACCATCTTAATCTTCTAAATGTAAATGTAAATCTCTAGCTTCCACGTGTTCGATTTCCGATAAACCCAACTTTAACTTTTTCCATTCTTTGCCACACCCACATCCCAAGGGCCTCCGATATTTGAAGTAAAAGAAAATAATTTGAAAAACGATGAAATCATAGTAAACTTTTATTCGGATATAACGATAAGTAATGATGATAAAAAATTCGGAATTGATAAGATGACCTGAAATAGAAATATATAGCCTGAATAAATAGCCTAACTATAAGTAACATTCCGTTACAGAACTAGCTGCAATTTGAATAGAGAGAATGGATGGAAGGAAATTGGATGATTTAAAGAAGAATGAGATGATAAATATATCACCTAGGAATCAAAGGAAAGAAAATAAATTAGGCTGGTTTAACTCCAAATAGGACGTAGGTAAACGATATAGAGTCAGGTGTCACTTTGTGGTACTTATTAATATTAAAAAACTCCAAGGTGTGAGACTTTTACTAAATCAAAGAAAAATTTTCTGTGGTTGTGTAATAGTCTCACATCATGAAGTTTTCTAGCACGTAGGTGGTGGTGGTGAAATCACCAAAGATGATTTTCTCAAAATTGAAGTATCTAATAAAATATTGGTTCCGTTCAAACTTTTTTCCGGACCTGAAGTTGCGCACATACATTTCTGAATTGGAAGGATTTTAATCTACTTCAATAAGAATGATACAGAAAAGATTTCAAAGATTCCAGCTACATTCCTCCTCATTCTAATGATGGGTAAAATCAAAGAGATTGCAGCTGTTACAGCATATTTTCATAGTGATATAGTATGGATTGTAGAATTAAATTGTTAGTAAGAGCGTTACATTTCATACATATTAGAAGCACTGACTCCACATGATAAAAACTTATTTTGTTCCTAAGTATTATTCAAAACCAGAAAAAACAACATTCATATATTAAAAATAGTAAACCCCATGAAACTGAGCGATGTACTATGTTTTGATTTGCAAAAGTAGTCTACTTAATCCGAGAAATATTTGCGATGATATTTACAGGCCAAAAAAGTACTCTGAAAATTAGAAGCGGTATAATTAGCTCTGCACCAAGGACGAACACGCTAATCTCTTGGCTATTCGAGAAAGTTATGAATTCTATTAAGGACGTACGTACTTAAAAAAGTCAATCGTAGAAACGTGTGATAACAGAATTCAAGGAAAGAGAACCAGAGAAGTTTAATGTCGCTTTAAATAAGAAAGAAATCTACGATTTAATATACAATCGGAAAATGTGAAAGAGCTGCTTGTAATCAATTCAGAAGCAATAAAAGAGCTCTAAAAGAAGGAGCAGAAGCCATATAATTTGATGAGGTTGGTATGAAGTACAGATATTTTTTATGGAATTGTATAGCTGATTACCACACCATAGCAGCACCATTTTCAGTCCAACTTTTGAAAAATTAGAAAATATTTTATTCTTGCTACTGAAGGTCTTATGCTCAAATATCTTTAATTCCCTCAAACATAATTATTTACTACTTTTTCTAACCATAACATGATGCCAGGTGGAATTATGTTATTCTTAGCACGTTATTTAGTAAAACATTTTGAAAAATTCGGGGCGAATGCTTTAACGTTATTGAAAGAGTTTTATTTTTTTCTATATCAAAATATTACACTCAACTCAGTTTTTCAATAACTTTAACCCACCACCGCTAATACACTCTTACGATAGCTCGCTAGCATGAGTACAGCAATCTGCATCTATAGCTGTAGATCACAATTTTTCTTGAACAACGAGTCTTGAAACCTACTTGAATTCTAAACTCTAGACTCAAATCTTAAATTCTGCTCTACAGCCTATGAGTCCAAATGGAGTCAGCGGGTGATATAAATGGATGCTAGAATCCAGTAAGAGACGTGATTCAATTTGGACTCACTGGGCCGGAAAGGGTTTAAGAGAACAGTCATGGAGGTGGTGTATAGGAAAATAAAATACTTACTAATGTCATGCATAGATGGAGGAAGAATTTCCGTGATTTACATAGTGTCTCTATTTCGCTATTCTCAAAGTTTCGAAGCCTGTCCTCAACTTCGGGAGACTCTTCTGAATTCTAATATATGCGGTTTAAAGTGGCTTCAGGCTTTCTTACCTGAAAGAGTACTGCAATACAGCAAGCGAAGAAGACGAGGATGCGGAAGACCTTTCTTGGATGTCCAGAATACGTCTTCCATACCTCTGCTCCTTTCCTCTTCAATTTCTCCACCGGCACTTCCTTCACTCCCTCCTTCTTCGATGACAGCAGATAGTGGATCATAATACAGATGAGGTACTTGTATCCTTCAAGCTACGCTATGTCAAGCGCCAGAGGACTTACATCAAGTTCCTCAATTTGCGATGGTAAAGTCTGATATGCGATGGCCGAGTTCAGCTGCTGTCGAAAGAATTTATTTAACTTGCTCACATCATCTGATATAGACAAATGGTTTTCGAACTGTAGCAAGTCTACCTAATGGAGGGTAAACTTATACCTCATAAGAGATTCGCGGAAGACATCGAGGATTAAAATGTCCTCTTTTACAGCATTACCTAATTATTCCAAGCATTTAGCGGCCTGGAGATTCAGACATTACATACTCTTTTGGCAGTTGGAAAGTTAAGGTCTTTTTTATTGAAGACAAAGAAGAGTGTAACTACTAGATTCATTGTGCTTCTTTTACATGGACTTATTCCGCTTGTAGCATTCTGACTTGTTGAGGAAAGCATGGGTTAACTACTTGACTTCTCATTCTGCTTAGTAAGTCTGAAAGTTCCTCCTACTAGCCTTTGGTAACTGTTGTTAGAGAGGTTGAGGTAGCAATCGGCCTTCGGGCAGAATATTTTACAGACAAGGGTTAGAAAGGGCATAATTCAAAACATTCTTTTTGTAACTTCGAGTAGTCGTAAATCGACGATCGCCTTTATATTAAATATACCGTGATAATAATAAGGAATTACACTCATTGAAAGATATTTATCGAGCAGAAAACTTAAATACGAGCTTAAACTCTTATTCATGTAAACAATTTGGATGAAACATAACAATAGTAATTTATACCGTGTTATCATGTTTTACAACCCACAATGATCATAATTATCAAGGGACGGATTAAAACTATATCTGTATACTATAATTTCTCAACAAATCTTTTTTAAAAGTTATTCGGGTGGAAATTTAAAATTATTTGGCTGCTGCACAAATTCCTAGCTTATGGAGAGCACTTATCAAGATTCAGAGAAAATATTTTGAAGGATTTTCACTTTACAGGCAATAACAAATGAGTCATTGACAACATTGAAGGAAAGAGCGTTATAAAATAGTCATTATCTTTTTTGTAGGTTAAATTTAATAACATTTTATCTCCATCCACATCAGAGTTGTAATCTTTTTCTTGCGTAGATATAAAAACAGAGATTATGGCTTAGTTTGACTCTTTCACATTTATGTTCCCACACTTTGACACTGATGCGAACGATGTAGAAAAAAATTGTATTAATATCGTATTACATCAATGCTATGAGGGCAGACATTCCATACTGATGAAAATATTATTATTTCTATTAATTTTCATCAAGTGGAAGTAACGAAGAAAGGGAAGAGCATTTTATTAATGTGTCTTAACTTAATGAAATTCTATTGAAAACATCCCGTGCCAAAATTTATGATTCAATTCATGGCAAGGAATGGAAAATACACGTCCCGGGATGTTTTGATTACTCATTGAGTTAAATCTCTCAAATAAAACTCTTAACGGAAAAAATAGTGCATACAAATTCTCCAAAAATAAGTGATTGGTCGAATAAATTCGCAAAATATAAAGAAACTCTTTAATAACTACACCAAGTTCTATCTAAAATCTCGGGATAAAAATAATGCTATTATATTTCAATGTAATAATAATGTGCTCCACTTATTAAAATTTTGAGGAAATCGTAAAATATATCAAACATAATAGTGGTTTGTGATGAAATTGTATATCATTATTATATCAACTATATAATGGTTATCATTATCAGAATACCATGAACGTAATTTTTCTTAAATGTGATAAAGCTTATGATAATATTTTAACAATAAGGCAACAATCTGAATATAAAGACTAATTTAAAATTAAAAAATTATTATTTAGGAAATAAGCATGAGGTCATAAGGTATATTAAGGCGAAATTGAAACTGAAGAGTCTCTTCTTCTCTCTAACCTTTCGTCAATGATATTGAGTACATAAGTTGTAGGTAGGTGAGTGAAAATAGAGAGGAAAATTTTAGAAAGAATGGATGTAAAAAAATCTAAGGTGTTATCTTCGGAAAATAGATCCCCTGCAGGAAAATACCCACAAAGAAGGGGTGTGAAAAACCTGCGCAAACCTACTGATAGTACAAGCTAAAAGATGTAAAAGAAAGCTGTGTATAACATGGGGATTGCAAAAGCAGTACTATAATGAAATTACAAAAATAATAAAAAGTACAATTAAAAATGGGAAATGAAAAACAAAATGAGATAAAACATTCAAACGAAATTACAAAAAACGTCAAATCAAAAGCAGAAAAAATTGCGATAATACACTATGAGAAAATAATAAATATCATGAAAAACATAAGATAAGAACATATGAGCGTTGGAGAAGAGGAAAAACATACCTGATAAGGCACGAAGCGCGGCCCAAAGAAGTATGCAGGAAGAAGTGATGTTCCGATGCGAGACCCTTGAGAAAATGCGCATGCGTACTAACGCTAAAGAACTTAATAACAATTCCGCAAAAATGTATTAAAAAACATGCACACTGCACCAATTGAAGCAAATATGACCACAATTAAGGTTACTCTTTTTTTGCGTGTGTGATAGGGTCCTTTTTACCTCGACCGAGAGCGGCCCTTTCAGTAAAAAAAAATGTATAAAATAAGACGCCTTCTGATAAGGATACGAGAATGCGAGTTTTAGCGATACACTATAATGGGAACTACCGACCGCCGGCTTTCTAGACACTAACCTGACTTGTAATAACTAAACTATAGGTGATATTTATAGCGCTAATAATCCATTAGCTGCTCTACTTCAATATATAACTTTTGCTGAACTAAAGGTTCGAGTACCTTAAACCTGAGATGCTGAGCGCCTTAGATATAATTTATATTTTTTATTTCATTTATTCATTTGTTGCGCAGCAAAGTAATATATTGAAATAAAATCAATACCTAGCTAATTATTACATTTAACTCGTACGTGATACTCACTGTCCCTTCGTAATTTTCTTCAAACTGGTGTATAGGTTTCCCAGCTTAAAAACTACAGCTAAAAATAACGAAGAATTACCCGATATTTCTCTAATTGCAAGAGCAAACTTTATTGATGCATATTATTATTACATTCAAATTGTACTGAAAGCAAGTTTAGGCTCGTAGTATCTCTACCACAAACCTATAATCATTAATTATTTGGTTAAACATGAATTTTCTGTTCACTACATTAATTTTTATGATACAAACAACTTGAATGTCTTATGAATTGTATATATAACAAGGTCAACTAATAATTATTATTTTGATCGTGTGTATTTCTGGATTTTGGAATATTCATCATATATTGTTCGAATTGTTATGAAAAACAATACAAATCATATATTAAATAGAGAGATAAATAAAAAATGTACCACAATAACCCACGTTGTGTGTGCTATCGAGGTATATTTTTCACATTTGCTTAAACAAAGGCGTTGTCTGTCTTTTCATTTTGACTAGCAAATAAGCACCCGTAAATTACTTTTAGGTCACGTAACTATTCTATCTTTACACATTATGGCAAAAAAAGATCTACGTGTTATAAAATATTTCTTGCGCTTTTTTCTGCAACCCTACAGTTAATTTCTACGGAGCTGAGATAAGTCTATTAGTCAGTATCGTACAAATATGTGTTTTCAAGTTTATTATATTATTTAGCTCATACAGAGCCAGCATATGCAAGGGTAGCCGTTTCGGTGAAAGTGTCAAAGATACGCGGCGAAAAGCGAGTTTTCATGAACAAGCGACAATATCTTTTTATGAGCTCTCCAAGAGAATATCCGATATATGACACGCGGTCACCTTTCATGAGAATATTACTTCCACTAATCTCGTTCGGAACTATAGAAAAATGCAGAGCTCGGAATAAGCGGCTGTAACTCACAAAAGGGTCCTTATGAGCTGCGGTTGACTTATGCCACTCTCGGATAGTTGTCAAGGAAACAGCTTTTTGTGTCGACGCTTTTGGGGCACACGCATGACTGAACTCAGCGATTCTTTGACTTGATCAGAGACTAAACGACCACGAGCGACCAACCAAAAAATGATTAAACATTAATTGATATTATGAATGATGAGGCTGATGAAAATGTACTTCGTTCAAAGGTTATTAAATTGAGAAATCCTTAGAAATATCGAGTCTCTCATCTACCCCTCTCAGTTCATGATCAACATTATTAGCAGGATTCACATGGGGAAGGTCGGGTAAGATGACGAATTCGCTATTTCCTCCACCTTGCCACAGAAAGAAGAAATTGAGGTACCCCCTGGCGTCGAGCAACATACTTATCTTGATAAATTGCTAGTCACGTTGCCCGGTGAGAAGTAGTCGGCCAATAATTGATTAGTGATCTTGCTTATGTAATTTTTTGACCAGACAACTTAAGGAATTGCAATTGTGTGGTAAATTATTTTAACTCCTGCTTAAAATATTCTTTAAGTGAAACTCAAAACGTAAACAATCATATCATATGTACGTTTTTTACGATGGTGTAGGAACTGGCAGATAAGTTTTAAACAAAAATGGCAAGGTAGGGTAAGATGATCTCTCAAGGATTTCTCAACTTCGTCATCTTACCTGGCTAACTTTTTGACTACCTACGAATCATAAAAGCTTCAAATACATATTTAATAACGGTTATACTTTCACCTTTCTGGTACTCCTGTAAAGAAGCCATCGAAAATAAGAAGCAAAAAGAAGATTTACTGGAACGAAAATGACAGTAAATATTAAGAAAGAAAGCCGTAGCTATGGCAAGAAAAGTCATCTCTTCTTTAGCAAGTAGAGAAAAAAAAGGAAAAACTACGGAAAAAGCAAGGAAAACTGCAGCGAGTCGACTAAAATTCTAACGAGTCATCACTGGGAGATTTCCCTTATGTTGAAACCATCGGCGACGTTGACATTAATAGTTTAGTGGAAAATGAAAGGAGAGACTGCACTATATGTGAGGAGCAGGGAAAAGAAATACTGTGGTATCAGTGCTTTAAGTGCCAATCTTGGGCACACGCTGAATGCACCGGCTGGGGTGATTATTAAGCCAAGCGCGTATCCGGGAAGTGCGATTTTTGTTCATGATTTTTCATAAAGTTTTCGTTGAATTTTGTACCCAATGTTTAACTTTTCGACTTTATTCCCAGTCATATCTTACATCGGATTTAACTTCGCTCATTCGGTAAGCATTAAACATTAATTCTACTTCTACTATGCTGGAATTCCTTGGTACATAATATCACTTGTAAATACTTTCATAACTAAATCTTTCAAAAACTATTTCAAATATTCTTATATGCAGGCATACTGCAGACTAAGCCAATGCATTTTACATATGTGAGTGCATAATGTACAGAATTATGACAGCAGGAACGTCGTTATAGGTCAGCATATTGACTTAATACAAGTATGCGTGTTACTGTGATATATTGCACAAATACCTTAATAACTTCGTGAGGGGTTATCACAGCACAGTATTAATTATCTTGCTGCGAACAATTATGAGAATGACTAAAAATCATCGGAAATTCTCTTCGAAACATCCAGCAACAAGTATGCAATTAAATATTTTAAACATATTATTGTGCTACCGCAATCCTGTTATCTTCCAATGAAAATGAAATTGTTTTGATTTATCGCCGAACTCGAATCTGCGTTGATTTCGAATTGACGCATTCGTATATAAATTCGTCATGCAACGATTTACATGAAAAAATACGTAACTTTATGATAAAAAGAAACTCTCAGTAATATTTTCAGGTTATGAATGTTGATACGGAAGCTTTATGACTTCAGGAGCAATGTTCAAGAACAATTTTCCTGAAGTCAAGTCTTTTTTCCAATTCCAAAACCGATCCAAATTTCCATAAGACTAGATTGTTAGTAATTACGGCTCCTCCATATATAAATTAGTCTCAATACGTTGGTACTGTTAGGTCAAGAATGCTCATAGAAGTGGTTTGAGAAAATATAAATCACAATTGATAACGAAAAATGTAGGGAATGGAAAGTAAATTTGTATAACGTGGCATTTGTGATCGTAGTTCTCATTATGTCCCTTATTGATAGTGTTGACTACTCTTGGATTTAAAATCGTGGTTATCAGATGATGATATGATTAGTTTGTTTCTTAGAATAGTGAATAAAGATAGCTTGTTGGAATAAGTAAGAAGTTCAGAGGAAAAATACCTTATCTCCGAAACCGAACATTCATATATGTAGCGATGCGATACCACGAAAGGCAAGACGTACTTATACTGAAATAATTTTGGTTCACTCTAATTTATAGTAATATTAGAGAATAATAGACTTTAAATTAAGCTTGGGGCATTCTAAGACCTATAAGGTATCACGGCCACGGATAAAAAGAATTACGATAAGTCTCGTTAGACCGGGACTGTCGCGGTTGAGAGGAATAGTCCTATCTTGTCTCGCTTTGAACCAAAACTCCGAATTATATAATGAGGGACATTCAAAGATTTAAAGAAAATAAGGATCAGAGGACTGAAATGGAATAGTAGCGAATCTTAGCATACATTGAGGAAGGTAACATATCATAAAATTGCATAACCCAAAGTTTTAAAGCCAAGTCTCGGTTTAATTGTTTGAAAAATTTAATATGTTCCACTTGTTTGCTATCGAAATATGGTAACTCAAAGCAAAAAGGAGCATTGAACATTAAAATTAGGAACATTAACAAAGGAATCACCAACTAATCTTGAATTGGGGACAGTAATGAATGTGGCCTTCAGATAATTTATTCACTTTTTCTTCTCAGTAGCTGCTACTCTGGATCATATAAAAAATATTTCTCTTAACTTAATATAGTAGCGCTCGTTTAAAGATTTCGAACGTGATCATTGATACGCATATTTCATTCTTTCATGAAAGTAAAATCTTTTATAAATCCCGGTAGATCAATAGCATAGAGTTAAAAGGGTTGATGCTAGGTCGCAGCACTAGATGGACCTTACCAGACCTTACACCTCCAATAACATCACAACATTAATTTTTAAACCAGTTTTAATCCAATTCGAAAGCTATTTCCTCTATCCTGAAAACCAGATACTTAACCCTTTCTATCCTCCAAAACATTATATGTGTGTTTTCCTTTCTCGATGTCATTTAAATTTTCTGGAAAAATTTGGAAAGTACTGGAGAAATGGGGAATTTTATGTGATTTTTTTATCTTGGCAGATACATTCTGCTGGATTTGTTTATATTTTCAAGCATTTGCTCAGAAAGTCTTTAGCTTGGTTAGAAAAACATTTTGTTTTGAATGCCACAAAGTTTATAATTCCTAGCAAATAAGGTGATTGAATCTAATACAAATAACCACATAAATATACTGGTAAGTTATTAATAATCATACATTTAACACTAACGGTAGAAATTTAAAAAATTTGTGGATGTAGGCAATTAATCTTAAACAATTACATTTTTTTGGTAAAGAGTGGTGAATAGCAACAATGGTGCCATGTATCTACAAGCCTGATCCACATGGGAAAATTTACAAGAAAGTTGATGTAGTTTTAATGGAAGAACCTAAACAGGCAGTGAAAGATGGAATGAGCAGGGAAAAAGTATGATATCCATCAATTGACTATGCACATAAAAGTGTGTAGCTTGACCCAAAGTTATACAAGAAGGACGTGGCTTGGTAGTTCAGAGGTTAGAAATACGTGCCCAGAAAGTGGGAGACATGAGTTTGAGTCCCAGATGAGTCACTATTTTTCACCTCTGTATAACTTTGGTTTCAGCAGCACACTTTCATGTGCAAATTGAATTCTTTCCTTACATCATTTTCTCTTAATGCCATACCATGGTGAAATTTTTTGATTGGTGAATTATTTAAAGTTAGATTATTTTGGATTTTTTATGTGTTAATTAATGTGCCTAAGTTCCTTTTGATTTTTTTATGTTCCTTACATCACAAATTTCACACCCTTCAAAAAAAAATTGTAATTAGTTTCCCAGTGTAATTTTTGTTTCCCACTTTCCCAGTAGCTGAACGAGATAAAAAAATACAATTTAAGATTACCATTTGCTGTTTATTTTGTTACTATGCACCCTCTGTATGGTTTGAATTGTTGCTGTTGCTACTCACCTTGACCAGCGGGTGAATAGCAACACCATATAAAATTAGCTTTGGTGGTGTTTTCTTACATATCAACAAATTGCCTTTTGGAGGACAGGAAATGCAGATCTAGACATATATTTTTGATTAAAAAAAATTAATATATTTTTTAAAGATTCAGTAGACTACAAAATTGAAAATGTTGCTATTCACCCCATTCTACACTAGTTCTTATGATAGATAAAGAAAGTTAAGCATATTAAATTAGCCCAGTGAAAATTCAGGAGCCAAGATCCAATAGTACTTACCGTAAATTTAAGAATTCCTTCCAACTCCATTTTTATCAAAGTAACTAATCAGATTGAGAAGCTCAAATATGCATCCCTTTACATCTTTTATGGCTATACTAAGTCAGTTTTTTTAATTCATTTGCATGTTCTCTCTTATTGATGCCTCTCATATACATATATTGATTGGTATATTGTTATTGTAATTTTAGCTTATCAATTATGGAAAAATCCTCATCAATGTACATAAATGTTTATAATAAATTGAAAACATTGCTAATGCTGTACAAGAAGTGAAAAATAGTGGCTTAGCAAGGACTTTTTGCTTTATATTTTTCTCTTCTTGTACAACCTTGTACAACAAGTCTCACCCTGTGCTAAATAGATCTTGAATTCCATCGCTTGAAAATATTGCTATAAAGTGAAGATTTCTGATTAATTTATGGCATGTATCATGTATAATCATCAACCATGACGTAAAATTTCAAAAACACATCGCCATTGGATGTTTCCAAACATGGCCAGGAAATGGTCACATGATTCCTATTTTGGTGTGGCACCCCTCTTGCATAGCATCCTAACAGTTTCGTCATATTCAAATCTTTATGTGGATGATAAATAACCATACAATTGGGTGTGATATTAACAGTCTTAGGTATTTTGTACTATATTCTCTTGACAGTTGTATAACGTCATATCATGGAAATTGCTGACCATCTCTTTAGTTGTGACCTCCACTGGACATACTGGTCACTCGTGCTTGTACGACCACATGGAAACTCCACAAACCATGTCTTGTGAGAAAGCAAAATCTTCATAGCATTTTCTAGCTCTCCTACCCTTTCATAGTTTCCCCACACAATTAGAAATACTGCATCAAAACTTGGACTTTTCTCCATTTCAGCAAATAAACACATTTGTCTGCTTTCAAATACTCTTATGAAAGTACTCACCAACAGCTCAAATCAAATTGCTGCAAGAATTTACAAAAAAAAAAAAACAAGTCCATGCAATTGGTAACATGATTTAAGTACAGTTTCATGTTAAAGTCTCAGACTTATTTGCAGTAATTTGCATATCTATGAATTGGTTTGAACAGTACAATCTCTGGAAATGTATTCAAAGAATTCTCTGGTTAGTCTACTTTTAATTTGAAAATTCTGCTAAAAATAAATTATTCAAAGAGACAAGAGAAAAAAAGGGAGATTTTCTTTCTGAAAGCATGCAGATAATCAGCATTAACAATAACTATTACAGCATGAACAATAACTATTGCAGCATTAACAATAACTATTGCAGCATTAACAATAACTATTGCAGCATTAACAATAACATAGTTCCTGCTCTGTAGAGAATTTGAAATATCTTGATGTAAGTTCTCTTGCTAATTATATAATATTTAATCCATTCAGGAGCGTAGTTGTCAATATAGCAAAATTTTTACTAATCAAGCAATATTTCCCTTTTTATTGGAATCTTTTTCCTCTCAGAAACTTCTTAATAGTATGCTGTGATTTTTTATATACATAATATCCTTAAAGTGATATTTATTCTGATTTTGGCAACTTTTCATTATTCCTTAGACAACGTTTTCAAAAATAAATTGCCTTCTTAACAAGAGGTGTTACACTAATTTCTTGCTTCATGGAAATTTATGATTTTACAATATAAATTCTATCATATTCAGCCATACTTCATGGAATGGCATTTAAAACAGAAAGAAAAATTAACTTTAGGTATCAAGCATAGAATTCAAAATGCATTTAGGGGGGCAATATTTTTATTGATCCAAAGCTTTACAAATAATTGGTTGAACATAAGTAGAAACATTGCCAACTATAAAATTATAAAATAGGACACAAACAGATTAATTACATTAGCAACTTAATTCTGAATTTTAGGTCAATTGAACTTCTACCCTGTTAAATTAAGCAACCAATGTATTGCACATTAAACCAAGCAATGCAACACTGAAATGAGGAGCACCAGACACAATACAACAATAAAGGGCTGATTAAATCATTCAGCCAATAAGTCCTCCAAAGAACAAATACAACAATGGGAAGGTGAAAAAATTAGAGCAAAGTCACAAGATCAGCACACAAGCTGCAAGTAATTGCCACGGCAAGATGAATACAGTCACACATCATTCCCTTCTGCTTTTTTTCCATTCTTCTGAAGATGGCTCTTTCGGAATCACCCATCCAATAGGAATTGAAGATGAAGATGGCGAGAAAGAGATGTATTGGTCCCACTGACTCCTAGATGAGAAAAGAGGATATTTTAAGTCTTATAATTTATACCCTAAAGTATAAACCAGGAGGTATCAGTTTATTTCCATCAGAAAGCAACATTAAGCATTTGGTCTTATATTAAAAAACACATGAAATCATTGAAACAGTGTTGCGTAACAATTTGCCAACAATCAGATAGTTGTACGTCAAATTTTATGAGAAAACAAATTTGTTCTCCGAGTTTGCTAACAGAAGTAAGAAGGACATGGCTAGATAGTATAGTGGTTAGAACATTTGCCTGGATAGTGGGAGAGCTGGGTTTAAGTCCCAGTCAAGTCATTCTTTTTCTATTCTTTTACTTTTAAACTTTTTCACTTGGCATCATTAGCAAGACGAGAAAAAGATACTTAAATGAAGGTAATTATTTCAAGAAGATACTTAAATGAAGGTAATTATTTCAGGAAGATACTTAAATGAAGGTAATTATTTCAGGAAGATACTTAAATGAAGGTAATTATTTCAGGAAGATACTTAAATGAAGGTAATTATTTCAGGAAGAAACTTAAATGAAGGTAATTATTTCAGGAAGATACTTAAATGAAGGTAATTATTTCAGTAAGTTACTAAAAGACTTTACTAAACATCTAAAAAGTGCACAAGTAGATTAGAGTACATTTAGATTTACCTATTAAAATGAAATACTTAGTACTATCCACAGAAAATGTATTGTGAAACCAGTCGTACAATAAATTTCCTGTGGATAGTACTAAGTATTTCATTTTAATAATGTTTTTCCACCAAGTGACGCCTTCAACCATTGATTTTATAGATTTACCTAGTTTCAATCAGAGAAGCCATGTCAAGAGAGGGTTGCACGAAGAAGGGCTCGAAGGCACTATCCAGAGGCAGGTTTGATCTATCACCAAAGAGAACACTCTTCCATTCCCTCATGCATTTCTCTACTCTGTTCATACTCTCCTTCAATTCATCCTTCTTGTTTTCTTGGGGAGTCTCGTGCAGCATCTCTCTCAACGTCTTCTCTTCCATCTCATAATCTTTCATCTGGCTCTCCCACAGTATCGACAATTTATCTGCAATATATTTACATGTTGTTTAAAAAAAATAGTTTGGATATTCAAATTCAAAACCCCTGTTAGCTAAAAATGCTTCTCAGACTCTAATAAAGAAACAAAATCAAGAAATAGGTTATACTGTACTCGGGTGATGATTTTTACTTCCTTCTGGAATTAGTTGTCACTAATATATTAATTTACTTACCATTAAGATTGAAAATTGATTTATCATACAATAATTTTACACCTTATAGCTATATTTCAGAAATTAAGAGAAATGTAGAAAATATTTGTATACATATTAGCTTTTAAATTTATCATAATTATCATTGCCTTAATTCTTACAGATACTACTTTTTAAACGTATATCAGGTTAAAACATACGACTTACCATTTGAGCAAAACATAAGTTCTATTTTGATAACTTTTGTTAACACCATCAATCTTTATCTTGTTCATTCAATAAAATAAAGAATTTTCATATGCAAAGAAATGCCAAAATTATAGCTGAAAATTAGAGATATTAAACATGAAAAATATAAATTTGTTTGCACCAAAAAGTAAACGAATCTTTGCAAAGTGCTAATATCATATTAAGTCAAAGTTGTGTAAAAAAAACTCAATTTACTTCAAAACATTCATTTTAAAGAATTAGGAACTCACCAAAGATGAGCAATATTTTTTCTAAGGTTCTCATTACTTCTATCTAACTTAACATCTCCAGAAGTTGATACAATCTTGAAAATATGTATCTGATACTCATTCTTGTATTAGAGGCTCACAATATGATGAAAAATTATCATGTTTGAGGTAAATGACTCAATATGAGAAACTATTGAGGAAAAAAGCTGCACATGGGCTATCATAAATCCACCTCTATGAATAACACACTTGAAATAGTTCATGAGAAGAATCATGAGAGCACGTAAGGATTTTCTGTAACTTTTCTTTACACATCTCATCCTTTTACATGAGTGAGAAATCTATTCTTAAACGTTATACAAAAACTTCACCTCATTCCATAAAAAGAAGATAAAAGTAAAATACACTAAACTCTAGATAGCACTAAGATTACTCAAGAATGCATAGTTACCAATAATTTTTGTAAATTGTTCAGAATCTTCAGTGGGCAGGGATTCTTGTTTCTTCTTGGACCGAACTTGATAAAGCTTAACCAGAGCAGAGAGTAATGATAATGTCTTGCGTCCATCAGACTGCTTACGCCTCACACCCCAAAGCACTGCATCAGCTTCTTGCTTCATGGCCTCTTCCTGCAAAATATCATCCATTATAAACACCTTTCCGTTTAAATAAATTTCAACAACTTCATTGATAGGAAAAATTCCTATGTCTCTTCCTACATGTTTGCACAGTGGAAATTTTGATATTGTTGCACAGATAAGAAAATGAAAGGAGGTTTTGAAATAAGAAGGCTACATTTTCCTTGCTATAGAGCTCTAAAAAGCAACTCTTTGGGGGGGGGGGGGGTTATCTTATTAATTTTTTGCTCTAAATTTATCTAATTGATGATGTGATTTATGCTGCATCATTACAATTAGTGTTCATGGGATTTTTACACTTTTGTGACCTTATTCAGCTCAAATAATTGGATTTTAGATAAAAAAAGAAGATTTATATTGTAAATACAAAAGCCTGTTAATATTTGTGGAGTGAAATTTTCAAGAAAGTTAATTGTATTCAAATTAAATTTTGGTAGACCTGATTAAAGATTCCTCTAACCCTGGTAAAGATTGAAAAAAAAAAAATAACCAGGTACTTTTATTGAAGCGATGGGTGTAATCAGGTGATGGTTTTTATTTCCTAAATAATAGAAACATGCGAGCTAATCACCTGTTTCAGAAGTTCCACAGCAGATTTCTGTTTCTCGAGCCAAATATCTATTTCCAAATGCAAATTCTTCCTCTTTTCCATCTTCTGGGAGGTGACTTCTTTCTTTTCTTGCCGCTTTCTCTTGTCTCTCAGACGTTTCTTATTCCTCCTCACCAACACCTTTTTCATTTCTTTCAAGTCGGCCTCCTCGACTGCCTGGAAGTTCTTCTTGAACAATTCCTTCAAAGAAACATTGAAGAGAATTTTAAGGGATGGAGCACTTCTATTACCTAATTTAGATATTAGACTGGTATGATAGAAATAGAATAAAACCTTTTTGGATTCTATGTTCTTGAGCTTTGAAATCCAATCAGTCTCATGGTGCTCCTTGATATTAGACATCAATTCTCTCTCTATACTTTCCATTTCATTTAATAGAGTCCAGCTGTCTTGTAACATCTTCTTCATCTCAAATACCTGCAAAAATATGAAGAATTTTAGTTTTTACATTTTGGGTAGATACAATGCATGTTATAAATAATACATGCATCCAAGATTCACTTAGATATTATACTTAGCTACAAAATGATCTATATATATTATTTTCTATAAAAGATATATTGCTAAAATATTTCTATTTCACTAATTGCTACTAGACATTATTAGCTGTAAGCCCACACATTTTATAAAGATTATTGTTAGCACAACAGTAAATAAGATCATAAAAGTCTCGCAAGAGAAATTTTGAAATGTCTTCACATACAAGAGCTCAAGTATTACAATAAATAATTAAAACATAATGGCTATCCAAATCATTTAACTTTTTATTTCATGTAATGTACTTATCATCTTATAATTCAGATTGGTGTAAGACTTAAACAATCAGAAGGAAACATGAGGAGTCACAGGAAAATTTGTTCATTAAAATTATGACCCATTTCTTTTACACTTGATTGAAATCAATTAGAAATGCTATCTCTAAAAGATCGTGGTCTGAGATTTGGATAATTACTGATAGCAGTGACTGCAAGCATGATAAGATATTTTGAAATCATAGGAGAATAACAACATAAGTCCCTAGTTTTTTTACAGTATGTTATTCTCATGACATTCAAATAATTTTCAAAAATTATATCATCATTATCACCCAATATGTAAGAAGAAGAACTAATTAACTAAAAACCAACATATTACAAAAGAGCAATTTTTTTTCATAACATTCTGTTAATGAAAAACCCTGCAACAGAAATGTCCAAGTGACAGCTAAACTTAATTACTTGTTTTACCCTAAATTCTCTCTCATTATAAAACCTACAAACCTTTTTTTTGGGGGGGCACAAAAGCCTGGCATACATCGGCTACCAATTATATAAAAATCCAACGACAAATCCAAATAATGTTTTAGACTATCAATGTTTTCTATAAATGATGGCTGGAAAATGCTTACAGGCAGGTTGTAATGGGCTGGTTTATTATTACCTTTATAGTATTTCCTGTTGAAACATGAGACCTTGTTGGTAGCTGTCCTTTAGTTCGACATTGAAGCCAAGATTGAATCCAGAAAGTATCGTTTTCTGAACTCACATTTCCTTTCACTTCGTCAATAGATCCACTTTGAATACCAGTCCATTGCTGTCCAACGAAGGCTTGATTTGGTGGCGGGAATGCATTTATGGGAGGCACACATCCAGGGGGCTGCACTCCGGGGAAAAAAGGACTTGGCTGGCCATAGAATGGAGCAGGAGGAGGTGGTCTGGTGAAGTGAGGTGGCCATCCTGGAGGCTGCATGAACGGTGGTGCAGCCAAAAAACCTCCAGGGTGGGGAAAATTATTCCCATTCTGCTGCAGCATCGAAGGATGATTCGATGGAAAGGGTGATGGGTAAGTAGCATTGTTAACAGGAGGATCTACACCTGGAGGGTTAATGTTCGAACCTTGGAAAGCTGGTGTAACTTGTGCACTGATGAAACTGTTACCACTGACATTGGGAGGAATGTAAGAACTGGGCATACGCGCCATTACGTTAAATTAAGAATTTCTCCGAGAAGTGCTGCCCTTATTAAATTATCAATTGAAGCGAGGATAAAGCTATTAAATCTAAATTCTAACGAAATGCGGACAAACACCTGTACATGAGAGAGAAGAATTTAACTACTTCTCAGACGTTTGTAAAGCAGTTTTTATCTTCTCATGTGTGGCTAAAGCGTTCTGATACTCCTCTGTCTCACTCAATTCCTTGGCACCTTCTAAAATTGAAGAAAGTTCATCAAAGGCCGTCTGTAGTCGCTTTCGGGTATCTGGAACCATCATTATTGATTCCGCGAGAACCTCCTCCTGTTTTCTAACTTCGTACTCATCTTTACCTGCGAATTAAGTGGTTGAGTTAAGTGGTGAGACTTATATCTTCAACAAGAATTTACCTGTCCCAATGTAATTTCATCACCAGTGACACACGGTTTCTGTAAGTTAACGTCAGTGAGCAATGACGACGTTAACTCTTTAGAGCATGGACAATTAAGATAATTTTGAACTTCAAAGTAATAAAGATGATACATACAAGTAGTAGAAAATAAAAATGGTATTTAGTGTAAACACATATTCCCTCCTTACAGAGAGAGATAGCTTCCTTACCTTCGTCTTTATACTTCTGTACTCGTTTTCTCTGTTCTTCGACTTGAACTTCATACATTGATTTTTCCTTAAATAATCTATTGACCACCCCAGTCTTTATTCTGATAGTTTTTACCCTGGGGTCTGCCATTACAAATTGTTTAAAACTCGAACGATAACCATGCGGTGTGGTTGACGCCTTAAATGTGTCCTTGATAGATTTTCGGTCTTTAAAGTAGCTTCGCCACCTTCAACTGTTCGCCTACCAGATGTTAAGAATTACTCAATTACATGAAAAATGAATCCATTTATAATGGCTATCGGGTTTTCTTTTATCGTAACAACGATGAATATTGATATTTCTAGGGACAGTAGGAGGATAAGTCAAAATTCGCCGATCGATAGTGTCTTTATATGACCAAGCCCGCCTTTTTCGACGAATGGATGTATGTTTCTGCAGTACTGCGCGACTATGTTGAAAATTATATTATGAAGACACTACATAAATTTGAAATTAAATCTGAAAATAAGATAAGAGGGAATTATTTAAGTAAATAATTCGGATGAGCTTTTCCTTTATTTAGAACATTATATTTCTCCGCTTTACTCCCAATCCATAGAAAATATTAAACTTTTAGTCATTGGAGATGAACCTTATTGTTAGAAGAATATCATTCCAAAATTCAACAAGCTTGATTTCGGAGTTTCCATGCGATATGAATGTTTTTCAAATAAGATACATGAATTATTACATTGCTTTCCTTTCATATTGATTGGCTTAGAAACAATCTACCGCAAAAAGGAAATGCGACTGTAATTACTAATTAGAAAAGAATTTTATACTAATAATAATTGAACACCCTAATTAGATACTGTGCACTCTTATTTGAAACATACATATTTTTATTCAAAGCCATTTATTCCAACTCCATTGTTTCCTATAGATCATAAAATCAACAGGTGATATTTCGAAGTAAATTTTACCTGATCAATTTCTTAATGTTTGAACAATGAAATCAGTTAAATTACTAATATTAATTCTCGATTCTATCACAGTCTATCTTTATTGACCTAATGACGTTTTCAGTATTGTATTATAACTTTTCCTAGTACGTTTGGACAGTTTTTTGGAATGATACCTCCCTCTGCTCTCTATATATTTGAAAAATTACTCAATTTCGGTTTCATTCTTTCCCGGATTAATTTTTTAAAATTATTTCGGGTTATATCTGACACAATTTTAGGTAAATTTCTAGATGGACTCTTCTAGTAATTTACCCAATTTTAAAAGTATAACATGGTATAACTCACTACTGACAAATTCTGAGAATTCAGCATTTACAGAAACAAGATCTCGAATGAAATAATATTCGAATAAATGTTAGGTGTATGGGAAATTGGCGACAGAAACCTTCAAAATCTGAGATACCATTCCTATAAAGTCAACTAAAGTCTTTGAAATTCAGCTAACAACATATACTATGAGTGTATAACGCCTATGTGTATGCACACATTTAGTTGTGATATTACTTAAATATAAGGCAAAGGGAAATATTTCTGATAAAATCAAAACTCACCTAATTTTAGGTATCATAAATGTAAGGTAACTGGACGAAAAATGGCGTCACTCTGGAAATCCTAACGACAGATGTAAAGAGTTATTTTACCCCTTGTTGGATTTTATGCCGGAATCCACCGGTAAACCCGATAAAGCTACGTAGGAGTTTGCTGGAGGGTTTTTAGAATGCTTTGCTTCATAATCCCAGCTATCATTCTATTTTTTTTGTGTCCGAAAAGATCATTGAAAAGAATGAAGGATAAACATGTTGTGGTAAGTTTTGAGTTGTCAACGTAGGAAAATTTATTACAGTACCTCGGTCTTTTTTTATTTAACTTAAGTTTTAATTTTATAGATAACCGGAGGTTCTAGTGGAATTGGGAAATGTCTTGCAATAGAAGCAGCAAAACTGGGTGCAAATATTACTATAATTGCGAGAGATGTTAACAAACTGGAATCTGCTAAGACTGAAATAATGGCTAAATGCTCAGATAAACAGAAACAGCTTGTCAATTGCGTTTCATGTAAGTAAATTGTTCACGTAAAATTGACTGGATTCCCTTTAATGCTCTACAATTCATTCGAAGATATCGACTGAAACACTTCGTAGAAACTGAACATTCTTCTTTATGAATATACACACTTAAATCGTCAAAACTGAGTCCAATATCTCTACTGTCACTTACAGAAATGATTTCTTTTCCTTTTTTCGTTTTGGTTACTTTCTGTAAATGAATATTTTTTAATTTGTACCCTGCCACGCCTTACTGTAAAATTTTATTACCCTGTAATTTAGATTTAGATCAGCTTTTCCGGTACCATATTTCTTCTTGTCTACCTATGTGTGAAATTCCCTCGATTTTTCTATTTTCATAGGATTTTTGTTTACTTTCTGTACAGATTATTGGTCCTTAGAAATGTGTGGACTTATTTCTACCCAGGAAAGTTAATAGGTAGTGACTAGATAAAAGATATTACAGCATATTTTCTTCTCAAGAGGCAGCTGTAGAGGTGTGATGAGGAAAGCAAAGGCAAACTTCCTCACCTTCATCTTGATTCTTAAACCTCATTCCCCCCTACTTGCTCTTGGTAGTTAGGAAAATGTACAGACTCCTCTTTAGGCTTAATACTTCACAAAGAGTCGCAACACTAGCACTTTAAATTCAGTGGAAAGATTGGGTTGTATTCTGCTGTTATGATTAAAAAGTAACGATAGGTGAAGTAAATTTTAGCTGTAAGGGAAAAAAATCAGATAAGATAGCTGCACGAGCAAAGTTATTCTTTTGCTATTAAATGACTGGCTAATTGAAGTGGAATAGATGGTAAAGGCAGTAAACGTAGTGATTGGTCTGGAGTATATACCCACAAGTGATACTGTGGATTAGCTAGACTTTTATTAGCTTTTGAACAGATAAGAAAAGCTATTGATTGGGTAAAGGATGAAATAACTCTACTGTTGTGGGATATTTGGGTACAACTTTCAAGCAAACTAAAGATGGGGAAGATGTGATAGATTTGTTTAAAATAAAACAATGATACAACAACATAGTAGCCTTCTTAGTAATCAAGAGTATCTTTTATAACACTAAGCTTATGTTTTTGCATGATCAATTTATCATGCATTATTGTACTCATGAATATAATATTTTTTTCTCTGTCACATTCCTCATTTGTCTTACTAATGTTTGAAACAAAACGTAAAGTCTCTGTCTTGTTTGGCAGTTCAGTCATTCATGTATCCAGAAGAGCTCCTTTTTCCTCAATTAGAATATAATGATTATGGATATTTATTGCAAGACTTATCTTGCATATTTTAATGGTTGTAAAATATTTGTAGTGGACCTCAGTGATGAAACAGCCAACTTCAGCAGTGCCCTGGAAGTGGCTGAACGTGATTTGGGACCAATTTTTATGCTAATCAATTGTGCTGGAATGGCTAAATGTGGGAAAGTAGAGGACATGAAGATGGAAGATGTAAAGGTTTGTCAGTGATTTTGAATTTTTTTCAAAAATGGATGATAGTTTGTTTTATCTGCTGTGGAGTACAGTGGCATATCGAATGATTTCTTGGGCCTTAGGCAAATTGTCACTGGCCCTCCTTTTTTGTATGATAATTACTAAATTTATCATCAGTTTTTATTTTCTGTTATGTTGAAGTATTATGTAGTAACTATAGAGTACTATATTATTCTTATGATGGGATAAAATATTTTCTATTTCTGTATTCTGTAAAACAGCTTTTAAAGTGTTAGGATGCATACAAAATGAAATGGCTAATTACAAGGCTACAGCACTAAAGTAACAGTATGTTTTGTTCAATTTTTAAAGTTACTATCATTACTAAAAAAATTTGGTGCATAATTTAGTTGCCCAAATTATTATTTTCTTAGTTTCTCATCTTGAAAAGAACAAACTTATGGCTCTTTAGTGCATGTGTTTGATTTTTCCAACGTTCTCCTTATTTATTGCAATTGATGTTATAGTACCATTTATGAAATGTTTTCTTTTTCAGTTTCTAATGGATTTGAATTTCTTTGGAACTTATCGTCTTTGTAAGGCTGTGCTACCTGAAATGAAAAAAAGAAAGGAGGGAAAGATTGTGATAGTAGGCTCTCAAGCCTCTCTTATTGGAATATTTGGCTTTGCAGCCTACAGCAGCTCCAAATTTGCATTGCGTGGACTTGCTGAAGCTTTGCATATGGAGGTAATACATTTTTGGATGGATTTGCTATGATTCGGGATTGATATACTTTAGTTTTAAAATGAAAATCTTTTCTCTATGAGATATTAAAAAGTAACTTTTCAAAATTGCTTGGATCCACTTTCTATTAATTCAGATAACTTCCCAATATTTTCACAATGCTGGATCAACATCTTGGCTACTCATCTTGCTTCCTTGGAACGCTCTAGCATGGACATATTATTGTTATAAATTATCATGCACGCTTATTTTATTTATTTATACATATTTATATTCACCAGCTGTAAGTCCTCCCAAAGGTGTATAATTATAAATTTTTTTGTAACACATTCAATTTTTTTATAAATGTATAATGTTCAACTATCCCATGAATTATTTCACCATGGAGGGGTATTTCATCAAAATACAAGCTATTATATTGTTAAATGCTATAATTTATGGCTTCTGTAATGAAATTAAATAACTCAAGACTCATATTTTTTCCATGTATTTGGCTGTTTGGAGTTAAATTATCATTTTGATCTTAAATTTATTAAACCTACTGGTAAATCTCCCTGCATGTAATTTTATGTATTGTCTTTCTTTATGTAACATTTTTGTAGCAAATAAACTCTTTCCTGGTCTAAGTGGTGACTTGGTAAGGACTTAATGATTACAAACAAAAGATGACTGAAAACTGAAAAGTATTTTCCCATTCATTGATAAGGCTGAGCCTTGAAACCTTGATTTGTTCCATGTTGTTTATAATGAATTAAAAGTGCTGTAATTTGATTAAAATTTTTGTTATTAAATGTTTTTATTCACCAGGTAACATAGGAAAACTTCAGATTAATTTTGATTTTTCTACTTTGTTTTTGTTTCAGAGATATCATCCCTGTTGTTTATACTAACAAACAGCGCTGGTTGATTAAATAATCAATTCACGTAATTTCTTGCAGTGGCAAAAAGAGTAATTTAATTTTCTTTGCTGTATTTATTATTTTTATTTTCAAATTAAAATCTACATTTTGTTTTTGCTGTTATAAAATGAAATAATTTACATTTAGTATTTCTATGTTTCAGTATATTTTGTATATAAATAAAGAATTATATCACTATTGATAAATGTGTTTCATCTCAAGATTTCTAATGAATTAGCTATATTTGGTTCATTCATAGAAAAATTGAAAGGTATATAAAATTTAGAAATCAAAATTAATTTTCTAAGGATAAAATACTGCATCAAGAATCATAATTACTCTGCATTCCAATTACATTTGTCAAATCTGGCTTTGAATTACCTAATGAAATAAAAGAGTTTGAATCATCATAGGATTTTTTGTTTCATCTTTCAAATTGTTTATTTTTTTGACATTGACTCAGCATTATATATAGTTTATTGTTCTTTCATTGCAGGACACAACTCATATGCTAGTACTGCTGTAATAAAAAATGTTTTCCTTCTTGGTTTCATGGATAGGGACTACCATACAATATATCTGTTACAATGGCATTGCCTCCCGACACAAACACTCCTGGTTTTGCTAATGAGGAGAAGGATAAGCCAATGGAGACGAGACTCATCAGCCAATCAGCTGGTCTCTTTGAGCCGGACGTGGTTGCAAACAAAATTATGATGGATACTATGGTGAGATATTCTATAAATTTAGGCAGTTTGTCCATTGATGCTAAAATATTCAGTAGCAATGTTTTTAAGAAATTGTGTAAGTAGACATCCTGATCGTAATTATTCATAACTCCGAGCATATTTTGAATCTTAAAATGAAAGCCTGGAATGTAGTTTCATCTGAGCTTCTTGTGTAGCCTCTTGGAATGTTGTGATTGAAATTAGAATTTGTTCTTTGTGCTAAATTCAGTTTTTAAGTTGCAGTTGCTATCCCCGACGGAATGTGTTTTTGTTAAGCTTGTTCATGTTATACCTTCACTTAAAATTGGCCTCTTGTTGTATGTGAAGAATATATTAATTAATAAAAAATATATATTGTGTAATAATTTGCTCATGGGACAACTTTAGAATTTAAATTATAACTTAGTTTTTCTTATTGTCTTTTTTATGTATTCAGCAAAATCCCTATTTAATGAATCACTAGGGATCAGACCATATTCTCATTTAACAGGTTTTCATTAAAATGAGTTTTTAGGGTATGAGTCAAATCCATGTATTTTTACATGTCCGTTGATTCATTAAAAATGCCAAAGATGTATAGATACCTAATATTTATATACATATCTAATAGAACTCGTTATGTAAACCAGCAAACATATTTTGAATTTATTTTATATTTTGTTGATTAATAAGAATTGATTAATGAACTACTCTAATTCCTTAATCATTTTAAATTTGCTGAAATGGTACCAATATAAATTCAGTATTTCCATTTATAAGAGTTAGTTGCTGAATAACTTCTTGGTTGTAATGATGTTTTTGCTTACTAGTTTAGTAATGACGTTTTTCCTTACTAGTTTAGTAATGATGTTTTTGCTTACTAGTTTGGTAATGACGTTTATGCTTACTAGTAGTAGAATATTTCCCGCTTTGCAGTTACTTAAAGTGCATCATTGTGATTAAGAATCTCTGTTTACTAAGGGTTTATTATTCTTGCCAACAACATTTACTGTATATGCCGGTGTATAAGTTGACCCCTAAAATGTTGAGGTGAATTTCATGTTTTAGCCTATGTTCAGCGAATAAGTCTACCCAAAAGATAAGGCAACACCACTTCCCCAGCTCTATTTTATGGGAAGAAAAACTATGGTATCCATAAATATAGGATGGATTAAGGAATATTTACCGATTAAGAGGCTAGAATTGTCTATTACACAAGTTTCTTTCGTTGGTATCACTCAAGCTACACAAATAAAAATGTGTTTTGAAACAGAAATACAATGGTATTAAAAATTTATTGTAGAAATAATGGTAACATTGCGTAGTAATATCAAATCACGACACTGCTAAAACAACTTCCATTAACTCCTAACGCTAAGTTGATTCATTGCAATAATATAAACAAAAACAAACCATGATTAACCAACCATACTTATTGATCTTCATTTGTCAAAAGAAAACAACAAAATATATATATTTATGTATATATGAAATTTTTGTAAGATAAAAATACTTGTGAAGAAATGAATATAATTTCGTGATGAAATTTGTGTAATATGATATTTAAATTAATTAGACTTGCAAAAAATTAGTTTCAGTTAGAAATAATTGTGGTGAGTTGCAAGAATTTGTGTACAACGAGTGTTAAGCAGGCAGTTTCATTTATTTACCCCTCAGTGGTAAAGAGTTAAATTTTATGTTCGGCGAATAAGTCGACCCCTGGTTTTTGAGAGATTATTTTAGGCTTCAACGGTCTACTTATGTGCTGGCTCATATAGTAATTATAGATTTGTCTTGCAGAAGAATATGTGATGGCAAATTGTTCACTTTTGAATAAAAATACATTCATACTGTTTTAGTATGTCTTCTTAAAATATTGATTTTTGATATATTTTCTTAAAATTATAGGATGGAAGGTTCTTCAGTTCCATTGGATTTGAAAGTTATATGCTCACAACTCTGTGCGCAGGAATGGCTCCATCCAACTCATGGCTGAGTCTTGCGTATGAGGTAGATCATTTTATACATCTTGTGCATATGTTTACTGTTTTTTGAGTAATTTTTACGTTATGGCCTTCACTATTTTCAGGTGATATTTGTGGGGATCTTTAAATTTGTTGGACAGATTTACTTAAAGTCGTTCCACCGCATCATCAGGAAATGTATGAAAGAAAAGGATAGCATGAAGAAAAATGAGTAAATAGTCTCTAAAATATGGTTGCTGTTTGAGCGAAATATACCTCTACAGCATATCATGGAATTAAAACCAAATGGGCACTTTTTGCTTTGTTAATTTGTGTGGATTTTGGTCAGTATGCTCCATTCCAGTATCTGTCTTCCATTTGATTTGGAGCAGTACTGTTTTGCATTTTATTGGGAAACATTTCTCATCATTTTTATGTCATTTATATTACGGGACATTTTGATCATTTTTATATGATGTTTTCCTCTCATTTCATTAAGAAGACTGCATGCATCTATTATTAAATGTAATTTCCATGTTTCTGTTTAATTTTTGTGAATTAATGTAAGTTAAGGCATTTAAAGTTTCTAATCTTCTAGTGAAAAACTATTCTGAAGTACATGTGATATATGTGATTGGAAACTGTTTACTCTTGTGCCCTAATTGGGCTCTAGGCCTAATGGCAAAAGACCAAAATTCTTAAATTTCTTTCTGTGTTTTATTACATTATGTCAATGTGTTTACGGCAAATGGATTGGAATGAAATGAAATGTTAGCTGGTCATCTGAATGATTGTGTGTATTCAGGATGGAACAGGGGACTTCTTTTGGTCTCCTTCAATCCAGCCATCTCTGGGCCACATTATTTCAATTTTTCCCTTTGAATTTAAACTTTCTTAGAGTTCTGGTATTTGTACTCAAAATTTACATTTCTTTTCTGTCTTCCGTCCAAATCTTGCCAGATGTTAGCTAGGGCTTTTCCTGAGGTGCTCCAATTTTCTTGTTTGGAAGTTCATGTTCCTAAACGCATTGGAATGTAATTCCAGCTTCTTGGTGCTCCTTTTCTACCTTGCTAAATCAGGCCCAATAGTTTTCCTAGTCAGGAAATTAGTAGTGAATTAATAGACTGGATTTTGCCTATTTCTCTAGACCCAAATTCGTCACATTGCCACAGAAGGCTATTCTTATTTATCTGCATTTAATGCTTTCTACATTTTTTTGTAATTGTTCACAATTGTTTCTATTAATCATTTTTGATGATTCAGTCTAAAATACGGAATGTCTTCCTTGGCATCTTATTAATTGTTTGGACCTATCATATTCATGGTGAGCGTCTGCTTTGAACTATATCTTAAGTCCAATGACTACAGAAGTATCTGAGCTTTGTGGTTAAGCTCCCAAATCATTCGTAGTAATTACTTTTGGTTAATAATTGGACCATTTCCATTTTGTTCATTATTAATATAATGGCTTTTATTAAATTATTTAGTTCAGTCCATTAACATTGGCGCTTAACTTTCTTGCTCCATTTGTAGTTCCCTAGAGGTCTTAAAGGTCATTAGAAACTCCTTTTCCTTAAAGGAGGCTGAAAGGCTAACTTTAACCTTTGTTATCTGTACCATGAGTTGGTTGATTTATTGGTATTCCCTTCTAATTTCTCATGAAAAACAGCTTGTCTCATCAAGATAATCTTGTCTTTAATGTTTAGAAATTCTATGAAACGGAATACTTGTTTGGTTGAATATAATTTTTACTCATTTTCTTTTTTAAGACCAGTCTGCCTCAGCTCTGTCCTCTCCAGCAGAATATAGCATCTTAGAAATGTGATATGTGCTATACTCTGATATCATTGCATATAAATATTTAATATCCAGAAATGTGTAAACCCTGTATTGAATATATCCATGTCAAGGCATGAATTTAATGGAATTATTTATTGTCACAATTCTATTTTTATTTAGCAAGCTGTGGATGTTCTATTTTTGTATTTTTGCAAATTTATAATGTTTTAAGCTTCACAAGGTAACTTATGAATATAGTTATTCTTATATTCCTTGGGCTTTAGAAAATTCTTTCAGTATGAGATTTTGAAAGATGTATGCCTCTTTGATTATGTGCTGTACTGTAATGGCCAGATTTGTTTAATTGTAGATAGTGTTTTATTGTATCTACAATGGAATTCCTTCATGCCAAAGAAGTGATCAAAGGACAGTGGCTTATCTTAATCAGGTATAAAATGTAAGGAATGCAGAAGTTGATATTAATGCAGAATTATGAGGAGGCAAGGTAGTGGTTGTATGATTGTTATTTTTGGATGTTACTTCGAAAAATTGTTTGTAAACAGGATGTGATCTCTCTCTCTTCATTTGCCTTCCTGGTCATTCAAGTAATATATTTGTCTGATGGCTGTCTGGTTTCCAATTATCTAATTGTAGAAATTCTTTGGACATATATCTCACCTAAGGAATAATGCTGGTCAATAAAGTTGAGAATGTCATTTCATTATTCATTTTTAAACCTGCATGAATGTGGAAGGTAGATTATTCTCCCGAAAAACTTGCCTCAAGATTTCTTTAATTAAGTAAATATATGGTTTCAATTTTTGGTAGGTTTTCATCAATTGAAATATCCATATTCTTAGTGACAAGTATCATATTTAAAAAATTTAAACTCTTCTTCTTCTCAAGCTCTTTTGATTTTGAAGTTCATCTAGGAGAATTTGCAAGCATAGGATAGCTTGACTAAGCAGCTGCATGAAGCTGTAATATTTTTTGTTCTGGTTCATTCAAAATACACAATTTTGGTATGGTTGTGGTATCACTCTGCCCAAGCATCAGTGAACTGGTTCAAACTGTTATTTTTCCATCCAACCTTAAAAATTTTAGGAAACCTAATAGAACATTTAAAGTCAAATTAATTATGCTTTTATTAGAAGAATGCGATTTTAAGAATTAATACATTAAAATTAATTATTTTAATTTAATTTATAGATTGATTTCTATTAAGATAGAGCTATTACCAAGCTTTGATTTTCCATGACCTTTTCACCATGTAGAGGGCACCCACTGTTTTGCATGTGTAGAGTCATGAATGGCTTGGAGAAAGCTATTTAGTAATAATGGCATGCAGCAGAATTCTTACAGATTTACTAAAGGGAAGCTTTAGCTAGGTTTTCCACTTCTTGCTTCACAGCAATTTCTAAACTTTCTATTGTCTTGCTCCAAGCAGCCTTTGTTGGTTTTGAGGAAAATATGTTGATAGTGATCCTTCTTATATAAAACTTGTGTACTAAACTGAAGGAGTGAAATTGATATTGATTTGGTTTTAACTTGGTTTGTCATCTTTTGTTTCATTTGGGTTTGGCCCCACTCCAACAAAAAATATAATTTTTCTCAGTCAGGGTTTTCAGATATCCTGCATGAAGCCTAGGGGTTTCCTTCTGTTGAAATCCTTTCCTTCAGATAGACTTATATCATATCTTAGAAATATGCATAGAAATATAGACTTTGGAACATATGAGCCAATCCACCAATGTATGGGTATAGTCTATGGTGAAGTAGATATAAAATGCAAATTAAATACTTAAAATAAACATTTTTATATTTTTGACTGCTTCTAATATATTTTGATGTCATTTTTTTGCATTGACAGACTTCATTTGAGAGCAGCAATTGTAAATGAGAAAACAATAGAATTATATGAAATAATTTACATTTGAATGCCTACCATAGATCATCATATTCCTTCACTGGATTTGAATATGCTAAATATTTGATTAGTCACAAAAATAATAACTGCACAAATAAGAAGCTTCACAGATGCATTAAAATATTGAAAAATGACTATAGCAAATTTATGGACTTGGATATTGAGATAATATCTCTTGTATGTGGATTACAGGCAGCAGAGTATGTGTCACATACATTTAGACCTGTGAACTTGACAAAGTAAACCAGCATATGTATAAATCCTAATACTTTGTTGCATAACAAAAAATATTAATAAAATCCATGCAGGCAACCTAGATATTGTGGTAAATGGTTGACTTCATTTTGAATACATATTCCATGTTTCAATGAAATTATTTATAATATTTCATTGAAACATGGAATTCAAATCACTCTTATTTTTTTGTGAAAGGGCCTCAAGAGTGCTTTGTTTGATGATAATAACTTTTGATGATGATAGCCCAATGAAAAGGCACCAATTCGATCAACAACGAAATGAGTATTAAATCCTTGCTTGTGAGAGCCTCACTAAATCATTACGTTCGATTGTCCATGTTTACTGAAATGGCTTATGTCAGCGAGTATTTGCCAACAAGTCAGCATGAACTAGTCCCACATCCCCTCTCTATTATACCCATCACACATGTCATACCTACTTGCTGGACCTTATGTATTTCAGTACTAACTACTAAAAAAACTACTTGTACAGGATCTAATGATGATCCTGTATTGTAGAATCTGGTTGTCAATTTAATTTTGATTATAATTTGAATGGGAAAATACAAACCTATGTATGTCATTCAGAATGATACAAAATACACAACTTTCATGGTTCTCAGAAGGCCAAAAATGGCCTTGCAAAACAAATTGTTCAAATGGTAATTATTGCAGCAACTCAGTGTTGTAGACAGTGTACAACTCCTTAAGGATTGATTTAGAAAATCTTCCCAATAAGTTGAGTGTCCTGTAAATTAAATTTCCTGTCTGTAGTTGTAGAGAGGAGTAATTTAAACATTTGCCAAACTTTTATGACCAAATGGATCAGTTAGCCCTTAACTTTAAAATCAACTTTAAATGTTGTGGAAAATTATTAAACCTCTTCTTTGTTATACAGGGTGTCAGGATGATAGGTATCCAAAATAAAATACTTATATCTTGGAAAGTATTTATTATGCATATGCCTGGTATACACCATTTGAAAGGGGATCTCTAACACGTCCTGAATACCAGAATTGTTAGTAATAAGTAATTATGAAAATATAAATATTTTATTTTAAATAATTTTCATCCAGACACCCTGTAGAACATGATTGTTATTAAAGTTCATGTTGTAGCTAGTGAGTACCTTGTGTTGGTTACATAAAGGGGATGTAGAAAATAATGAAAGTGATTAAGAAACGAAAACCGTAGTACATTCTAAAATTTCCTTGCGAACCATAAATGATCTGCTGATCACTGATTGATAACTGCTGAGTTAAACCATAATGTGCATACAGAATTAGTTATGCATGTTTATCTATATTATTTGATATAATTTAATTAATTTTATATCAAAATTAATAGGATGGAGATGTACACCATGAACAATGGCTTGCACTGCATGACATATTTTAAATAATTGTTCACTACCAAGGGAATTGAAAGTTAAGCAGACATCTCCAATAAATCAACAGATGAAATATGGTAGTCAGGAAAATGGGACATTTGGAAAGGACAATTTCTTTGATGAGGATTCATTTTATACTAGGGAAATTGATTGAAGTGGATCAATTAACTAGCTGAGTGACAGAAGAGTAAGTTAGAATAAGTGGTCAAAATTGGAATGGGTTCGTTAAAGCAATTCACGGCCATCAACATTTTCAGCCTTATTTACTATCATAGCTAATTAATCGGGTATGTTTAGTACTTGCAGTGCAGGTTTTCTCTAGAAATAGTGTTTCTCTTAATACCAATAATGTACATATTATATACAAATTACTTATTAATAAGCTGAGACCAATCATGGGTAATTAATAAGCAAAATAAGTGAGTTTTCTCTGTGTGGTTGTAGAGGTCAGCGTATGGTCCTGAGAATAGTTCTAAAGGGTAATTACTACATCCAGGAGCAAGGGCGTCACCAGGGGAGGAGAAGCTGCCCCCCCCTGGAGACCCATTCGTAATTTGGTTCGGGAGGTGTTGGAGAAACAATTTTTAGGCACGAGCTTATTTGAAAAGAATTTAGTCCCAAAACAAAGTCAAGTGTTGGCACGTGTAAACATCAGTGTTGGGAAAAGTACTGATAAAATGTAATTGGGCTCAATTACAATTAATCTGTCAAATTTGTAATCAGTTACAATTACAAATCAGATTTCAGAAATTCATCAGAAGCTAGGGAAATGTAGATAAAAGTATAGCTTGCTCATCGCTTTTCTTTCTTGCAGTAAAGTATTTGTTTTATTGTCATAACCTGCAGTTAGTTTACCTTCATTATGTACCCTCAATCAGACAGCCTCACAGGGGTAGTATTGCTATCTCTAGCGCCCAAAAGTGAAGCAAAAAGAAAGGGCCGATTGCGCATTCAGCCATGCTGGGTTGCACTTCTCGTATCTCCCTATACCAATACATTGTATTTTCGTGATTTTGCAGCTTTGATACAGATTTATCAAGTTTTGATCGAGTAAGTCGAACGATTTGGAACACAAAATGTAGTTTGAGCAATGCGTAACAAGAAGCAATTTTGTTATTTTCGCATTTCTAAAGGTTTTATAAATAAATAAGCAGTTAATAAGTATAAGAAAAGTTAAAGTATAAGAATATAAGTTTTATATATAAGTTAAAAGTATAAGAATATAAGTTTTATAATCAAATAAGCTTTGTTTCTGCCTGCAGCATGGTCAATTGCTGTGCATCAGAACAGCTGCCACCACAAAATGTTCCGAAACTAGAATCTATGCATCTTCCTTAATTTTATTATTTCATTCATTATCTGAACTATATGAAGCAGAACGAACGTCAGTATTAATCCACAGCATTTTAATGAACATTTCATTGTGCTCTTGGCTGCACCTGCAGGTCTTGCATGGTATACAAGTTCTCGTATTCGTCATTTTGACAACTTTAAGTCCCAATTATGAATTAGAACAAACATTTGCACAAGCGGAAAATCTCTAATTACCCTGATAAGCTATTATAATGTATTATAGAGTAGCTTTATTTCATTACGGTAAACGACTATTAAGGAATTTTATGCTATACTTGGTATTGGTCAATTAAAAACTAAGACGGATTAATGCATTAGAATATACATAAAATTAACATTAGAATAATCAACGAGGTTTTAATAGAGTTTGCGGGAGGTTGGCAGATGATTCGTTTTCTATATTGCTCTAGCAGACGACACTGGCATCCGAGAAGTTTACATTGCAGGCATGTTTTATTTTCCATGATAAAAGGAATTAAGAGGAGTTAGAGAAAAAAATCGAACATGGCCGTTAAGTAAAAGGTTCATTTAAACTATCTGAGTCCATGTCATAGGATAGACAAGCTCCTGAGTCCTGTATGAGAGTAAAATAAAACCCCAAAAATACATGTAGTTATAGGGGAGCCGGAGAAAAGTTCACCCCAGTGCTCTGTGGATTGCGTTATTTTAGGCTTCTTTTTTCTGATGATAGACTCCCCCTGTGGGCTGCTTGCCCCCCCCAAGCCCAGTGGCTGGCAACGCCCTTGGCCAGGAGCAAGTTGCAAAGAATTTATTTGTACGATACCACACACAAATTAAATAAATTCTTTGCAACTTGCTCCTGGCTACTGCTTGTAATGAAATACCACCAGGTAAAGGCCCATACCATTGAATTAATTACTACATCTCCATACAAATTTTTCAAACTTCTCAGTGTATTGGTAAAGATGTTTCTCACAAAGTATTAGAATCTGGATGCATATCTGAGAGAATTCCAGTGACACAAAAAGGTGAATTCTTGAAAGAAACCCTATTTTTTGCCAAAATGTCCATGAAAAAATTACATTTTTAGTTCTTTGAAGTAGTCTATCTGTATTTACATGTAGGTAGTATATTATGTGGTATGATTATATTATGCTAAGGGAAGGGGTTCCTTCCTTTTAGCAATTGCATACCACTTGAAATTTTTAGATATTTTAATGTGCTAACAGTCGTGTATTTTTAAAATCATATATTCAGTATATATATATATGGATTATTTAAAAATTTTCTTGTTAATTTTCATTTAAAAATATATAGAGATGTATGTATATTAATAACACTTTTATTATAAAGGAAAAAATGAAATTATTATTGCAAATTACAGTTTAATTTATGACTCATAGACCTTAAAACATACAATTTTATATAATTGTATCATCCATGCATACCAGCTGAAATATTCATGTGTAACACCAGTTGGGAACCCCCTGATTTAAAGCTTCTCTATACACTAGTATAAGTAACATAACAGAAAAAGTATTAAAATTCTAACAAAGAAAATTAAGTGAACAAGTAGAAGTTATGTAATTAATTTAAAAAATTAATAGTAATTAAGTTTTACTAAAATTAATAAAGTAAAATAAGAAGTAGTTTATCAAAGCAAAGAATTTATATTTTCTGTTAAGTAGTCAAATAAAAGTAACAGTTTCAAAAATTATTCCCTCTTCCTCATGTAAATTATTGCCTTCTGTGATTCCATTTCCACCTCTTTGATGGGAGTCCAGTTTGTGATATTGGAGGAAGAAACTGGTGCAGCAATTGCAGAAAACCCTACATCCACACATGCCAATGGTGCAGATGCTGCAACTGACACCGAGGTATTACATACCAAACAAGTCTAACATTAGCTGATCTGATGGAAAAATCTGTAGAAATTTGGGAATTAGATTCACAAAGACAATCATGACCCTAAGAGACATCTTCAAATAATGGATTTTTATTATGTACGTTCACTAGCTCAGTTCATAGCAATAGTTGTGATTAGAAAAGGTAAAAAAACGAGAATGATCCCCACCCTTCCATAGACCAGGATACCTACCCCAAGCATCATATAAATTCCTTGATAACTCCCCCACCCAAGAACCCTCTAATCCTACCACCAAACTCCCACCAATCTCATTCCATAACACTCCCAGACAACACAGGATATGTAATACATCTGTATTAAATGAAGAATACGCAGGAAATACGTCATGAGATACATATGTATAAGTTGGAATACGCGTGTAATTCGTACGTATATTTGACGTAAAAGTGGCTCAAAAGTTCCATCAGATGTATGTATATGCGCGTATTACGAATTGTAAAATTGAGTAGCCTTACGCGAATAATACATATGTATGTATACGTCAAATTTACAAATTGATATTCAGGCCTACATACACAAACTTTAAATGACAATATATTTGTGCAACAATTTCCCAGTTAACTGGGAAATTGTTGCATAATTAAATTAAATTTTCCATTTTCATACACTACTAAAATAGGCATATTAACAATGTTATTATTTTCCCATAGTCAACATACAAAATTAATACATGAAAAACCAGTCAATATGAAAAAATGAGGGTCATGGGGTATATAAGAAATTGAAACCAGCACATTTGGATAACATAAAATTTATTTATACCAAGATAATAAAAAATAATATACAAACAAAATACAACTGTACATTGTAGGTAGGCATTCCAGGGACAGTTACACTCAGGTAAAGCCACAAGATCAAGATTCAAACAAAGATAATAAAAAAATATAATACAAACAAACTACAACTGTGCATTGTAGGTAGGCATCCCAGGGCCAGATTACAGGACACATCTCTCATAGAACAATGGCTGCACTATCCCGACACAGCTGCTGGCTAATATCCAGCATTGGAAATAAGTTACACTTCAATCCAGGAAACAGATCAAGAGTCTGCATCATCCAAAATATCCTTGAAAAGGAAAGCACAAGTTAAAAAAACTTCTACACAAAAATATTAGTCCCTTTTTAAGATTTGAATAGGAATTATTGGTCTTTGAATAAGATCTGGAGTCATAATCATATCTTAATGAGGACTTTATTTATTTATTTACCAACATATATACAGGCAGTCACACCTTTTAAAAGGAGATTTGGTACATTTATGAGGACTGGATTATGAATCCAAATGAAAGTTGCTCTCTTAATGAGATATAAGTTTGTGATCAATATATCACTAAGTGAATTAAATGCTTATATTGAGTATATGGAAATGTATTCAAAGAAGTAAGGCCATGTGAACTATGATGAAGTCTTCACACAGTCAATATGACAATTTGAATTAATGTAATGCCTCTAATGAACTTAAAGGTATATAATGGAAACTTCTCCAAATGATTCAGGCCTATAATAAGCCTTAAGGTAATAAAATATTTTTTTACTTTTAGGAGCTCATTACTGATCAAAGCTATCCATAAAAATAGAGTGATATTTAGTCGTAAATCTATATATGCAGAGCGTACGGACACACAACTTTAACTATTAGAAGCAGAGCTGCTATGCAACGTGGCATTCCACCATGATTATAACTATACAAATGTTTAAATTAGGTACTTACATTGGGACCAGCTGAAGATTCAAGAAAGCAGGAGCGTGAAAAAGATAAATCATCATTAATGACTTCGATATACACACGTTATCGTTCATAAAATGCACTACTTCAATAAGTACGTAAAGACTTAATTGAACTAAGGTTTAAGATAATTATTAAAGGTACAGTGGGGGAAACAATTATCGCAACACCAGTTGGCGTCAGAGCGCGGATTACGTGGAAACTAACTGAAATCACTCTAACTCCGACAATTCGGCAACTCTGTATAGAGGCAGTAAAACCGGGAATATTCAAAGTCCATACGAATGGAAAATAGACTTTTAGTTTCGTTTTTATATGCAGAAATTATTAGAATGCGATTGTAAATAAACACACAGAAGATCTTAAGAACACTATTTATTGGTAATCTGCACAATAAACAAAAGATTACTATATGTATCTACAGAAGCACAAAGGCCGTCTAGAGCACACGCGAACGTGAGGAGAAGTGATGCTTCTGCCGGAGGGCGTACAGATCGTGCGGCCAGCAAAGGAACTTTAAGCAATACAATATGATATACCCTGAGGATTGCCATGCATCCATACTTAATTTACTTAATACCCCCTTTCAAGACGAAGGGTATGAAACATCCGCTTAATTAACCATCTTTAAACCTAAGCCTGTTACACAAAAATCATTTTTAACTCTTGGCAAAGCTTTTGTCAAAATATCAGCTACCATAAATTCTGTTGACAAATATTGCAATTTAATTAACCCTGAATTTATGACATTGCGAATAAAATGGTGCTTAATATCAATATGCTTGGTCCTTGAATGAAAAACAGGATCAGTAGCAATGCACTTCGCCCCTTGATTATCTACAAAAATCGTTAAGTCAGTCATGGGTTGTATCCGCAACTCCTTCAGCAGACTCTGGAGATATATTCCCTCTTTGGCAGCTTCTTGTTCCTCGCATCTTCTTGTTTGCACCGATGCGTAAATCTTTTTAGGACGACCAGGTCTCCCCGTCCTGTGTATTTGAGGTCTTCCTCTTCCTCTTCTACTTTCTATAGACTCAGGTATTTGGATGTCTTGCCCTCCTTCTGAAGAAACGTCAGCGTGCACGATTTCCATCTCTAAATTTCCATATAGATCTCCCGTTTCGCCATTCTTCTTTGAAGGATGATTTCCATCTCCTATATCCTCTCCTAATTCTCGACACTTTCCATCGTCATCGAGAAACTTAACATCCCTTGCGATCACGATTTTTCTTTGCGAGGGAATCCAAACACGATATCCCTTTGATTCTCGCGGAAATCCCACGAAGATACCATCCCTTGATCTAGCAGAAAACTTATCCTTGTTAGGAGTCTTGTCAAGGACATATGCTTTTGTTCCAAAAATCTTAATTTGATTAAGATCAGGGGTGTCTCCATTCCATTTTTCAAACGGTGTCTTCCCATTCAGACAACTCGTTGGACAGCGATTTCTAATGTACGCGGCCATTACCACTGCCTCAGACCAAAATGAAATTGGCAATCCCGACTGCAGAATCATACATCTTGCCATTTCTAAGATTGTTCGATTCATCCTCTCCGCCACTCCGTTTTGCTGCGGTGTATGCGCAACGGTGAGCCTTCTTTGAATCCCATTACTGGAAAGAAAACTATCAAAGGATCCATTACAGTATTCGCCACCATTATCAGACTGAAAATATTTAATTCTCTCTCCCGTCTGATTTTCAACAAAGCTTTTGTAATGTTTGAAAGCCTCTAACACACTGCTTTTCTGTTTAAGTAAATATACTTCGCACCACCTCGTGCTATCATCAATGAATGTTACAAAGAATCTTGCACCTGCCGAAGATTCTTTTCTCATCGGACCCACAACGTCCGAATATATAATTTTTAGTCTCTCGGAGCAAGGCTCTCGTCCCTTTGGAAACGGTGACGCAACCATCTTTCCTCGCAGACAAACTTCACACTGGGAAATATTAACAATATCTTTATTAAAATCACCCATTCCACTATCCCGAATGACTTTAATTACATCATTGTAATTCAAATGTCCCAAGCGTTCATGCCATTTTCTAAGAACCGATTGCTCATTAATTGTCACTGCATTTGCACATTCAGTCATCTCTTCTCTGATATAGTAGAGATCGCCTTTCCGATCAGCTGTCAATGTTACTTCTCCATTACAATTTGTAACAATTGCAACATCCTTTTTGAAAGTAACATTGTAACCTTTATCAGTGATTTTCGAGACAGAGACAAGGTTGGTACGAAGATCGGGAACATACAGAGTATTTTTAAACTCAACCAACCTTCTGTCATTTTCGTTGAGTGCAGAGATTTTTACGGCGCCTTTTCCCCTCACGCTTGTTGATGATGAGTCGGCTAGTCTCAGTTGAGCCTGAGGCGTTGAGTGCATCCATTGAAACTTAGATACGGCGCCGCACAGATGAGACGTGCAGCCGCTATCTAATATCCATGCCCTTGGCCCCCTCTCGTCATCAACTGCGGAGTCAGCTTCTTCAGCTCTCGGCACTTCCACATTAAAACCTGCATAACTATCATCTGCGTTTCCCGAAACAAGTTTTGCATTTGATTGCAGATGCGACTTATCCGTAGCTCTGTTATTCTTGCAGTCCACAGCCTTATGTCCTATCTTATGACAACGAAAACAGCGGTATTTAAATTTTCTTTGATCTGTCCCCTTAAAGTTATTCTCTTCGGACTTTTGCCTGGAGGGCTTGAATCCATGACGACTCGCTGCCATAGCACCCCCGCATTCAAAAACATTAGCTTGTTTTCTGGCATCTGTCTCTTCCAAAATTTTAACTTTAAGTTCATCCGCGGTAGGCAGTTTCTCTCGCGACTCAATTGCACAGCGAAAATTTTCGTAGCTTCCCGGAAGACTATAAAGCAGCATGATCGCAAGAAGATCTGCATTGATTTCAACATCCATGGCTGCTAATTTATCCACTGCATCGAAAAATTTTCCCATATGTTCTCTTATATCGTCGCTCTCTTGCATACGCTGTAAAGTTAACTGTTTCAAGAGTGTCGCCTTCCTCGCGGGACCTTTTGATGCATAAATAGACTCCAATTTGAGCCATACATCCCTCGAAGTCTCACAACCACGTATTTGTTTCAATTCCGAAGGACTTATTGACAGTATTAAATCAGACTTCGCCTTCTTATCTGAAACTAACCATACCTTTTGTTTGGCTTCGGCGGCAGACGCTCCCTCACCGACTATTTCAAAGGGCAAAGGAATTTCACCACTCACATATCCCCAAGTGTCGTTCTTCGTCAGCAAAGCTTCCACTTGCATCTTCCACGTGTCATAATTATCCTTTGACAACAACTCGATGCGAGAAGAACTAAAATTCACGACAGACATTTTTGAGGAACTACGCGGCGCGACTTCTCTCACAAACTCAACACACGTGCTCAATTATTAACGCACCTGGGCCCATAACCTATTAGAATGCGATTGTAAATAAACACACAGAAGATCTTAAGAACACTATTTATTGGTAATCTGCACAATAAACAAAAGATTACTATATGTATCTACAGAAGCACAAAGGCCGTCTAGAGCACACGCGAACGTGAGGAGAAGTGATGCTTCTGCCGGAGGGCGTACAGATCGTGCGGCCAGCAAAGGAACTTTAAGCAATACAATATGATATACCCTGAGGATTGCCATGCATCCATACTTAATTTACTTAATAGAAATTTAAGACTCACCTTCGCGAGATTTCCAATTAGTGCCTTTGCCTCATTGTCTTCATTTTTTGCCATTTATTATTCAAAGTCAGTTGTGATAAAAATAGTTATGTAGAATGTCAATATAATACACTGGGAGATAGTAACAAACAAGATTGTTTGATAGCGAAATATCAGACGTTAAAATGAACATTTTGAAGTATTATTTCGAGAATTAAAGGTCTAAATACTAGAATTGTGATGGAATTGAATTCTTGCAAAGAGAATTCAACACTTAAAAATTCGAATTTAGAAACCACTAAGATGCGTCCTATTCTTACCTTTCTATTTTCTCTCGAGCAGTGTAGTTTTCCACTGCTTAAGGTATTAAAAATATCCCTTCGATGAATCCAATCTAATCCGTGTGTTGAAGGAGTTCAACTTTTCCAAGAGCTTTTTAGCAATTAACGTTTTGACAGGAATTGTCATCACTATTATTAACTTTTAAATAGTGCAATCGGTAATAAGCAACTTTCAGCTCTATCAGGCTATATGTAATAGGGAGTAATATTTGTGTAATAACAAATGGTGTTTCTCATGAGACATCAATGCACTTTAACCATACTGACTGAAAAAATATAATAAATTGCAACGGTACCACATCTCTATTGATGTTACAGTCATTCATCATACCACTAATATGATTTTCCTCTTCAGTGAGTAAATTACTCTACAACAGTTAATTTCAATTTAATTTATCCAGAGCTGTAATATATTTGATTAATGAGCTAGAATGCAATCGAAATTATACCAACAATTGGAATCTTTAATGCAAATAAAAAATGATGATTCGAATGTCCGATAATCAATCATTAGATGTTCCGTACTCGCCTCGTAGTGTAAATATAATCACACACTTTCGACGAATTACAGGTGCCCCACAGATTTTACACTGTAGAACGGGCCACACTTACGAAAATACTTGTGGCAGCATAATCTAAACTTGTATTAAGTTTCCAAGAGGCCGGTATTCACTTCTCTACTTTCTCCGTAGCGATGAATAAAATTTTCCGCTTCCAATTTGATCATCTTGATTTCCGTATATTAAAATACTTCTCAAGGTTACTTAGATCCATATATTAGACACCATACTCAGCTATTGTTCGCTGATTTTACTAAAATTTGTGTGCACTTTACGGACTCTTCCGAAACACTCCCAACCCCTCTCCCTCCATGAAGACCGTAGTTTAAATGTCGTTTGCTACGTTGTTTTGCGGTTTAGATGCGAATAGAATAGAGAATAGAGCGAATATACGCAGACAAAGTTATTCTTTAATTTAGCAGTAGAAATAGTTACTAACGCCCACTTAAATAAGCAAAAGGGTGGGCATGAGCTTAGCCCCAAAACATAGAAAAATTGCAATGGTGAAAAAGAAAAATTCACTTAAAAAAAAGATAAAGGTTATTCGAAAAAGAAAACCATGTTTTAATGTGCGAACTGAGAGATCTAAAAATAATAATAGTAAATTGCAAGAGCTTACGTAATAAACAGGTGGAAATCTTTAACATTACGATGAGAACTTGCGCGGAAATCATTCTAGAAAGATTTGGTTACGCGAGGATATTACTCAAAGTGAGATATTTCCCCCAATTATGTGATATACTGAAAATATGACTATGTAAATCTAGCGGTAGAGGTTTTATAGCAGTATGGACTCATTTAATTAGTAAGCGCGATGAATTAGTAGAAAATAGCAGGAGCGAAATCATTTGGTGCTCGATTCAAAGACAAAACGGAAGTAAGATTAATGTTTGTTCTTTGTGTAGTCCTCCCGATGAAAAAATAGGTTGTATTATTGATTTATCCGAGGCCTTACATAAAAATTTCGAGAAAATAAAAGATCCAATCATCGCCGTAGGAAGAGATTTTTACCTAACCAATATTCATTGGGATAATCTAAAATTCTCCAGCACTAGCAGTGGGAAAAAAATTCACGAAATACATCTTACTTTTTCGTTGCATGCTTTAGATAAGGTAAATATGACTAAAACTCGAACGAATCGTGCGAGGCAAGGTATCAATTTAGATTTACTAGCCACTTCCCAACCACAAATAATAACTAGCCTCGCTGTAGTTGACGGTACAGTCAGACCATGGTGTCATAATGGCAGGCATGAAAGTAGTAGCGGTTAGATCTCTTAAGCCGGTGAGGCAAGTGTATGTAATTCACAAAGCAATTATTTCTGAGTTTAAGGTTTTATTTGAACGAAGGCTTGGATAATTTTTTACGCTTTTCGGGTGAAAATACAGTAAATGATAGTCGGGTAGAGTTTCTACTGATAATCAAAGTAGATTTAGTTTAATATGTTCCGTCTAAACAGTAGGTGAGACGAGGAAGAAGTTTGAATCGTTGCATAGGAGTCATTCACTCGCGATTGAGAAAACTTAAACCGTGCGGTGAGATCCATGAGCATGGTGATCAAAACTATAGAGAAGTGCAAAAGCTATTTGAGGAAGGATCACGAAAAGAATACCAGGAATATAGATCTCGAACCCTGTTAAAATCACTAGTTGGCGATTAGAAAGAATTTTGGTCATAAGTGTGAGAGACTCGTGGTGGTCAGTTTTCTATGTCTAGCTTTATCAGCGAAGAGGGAATTGCCTTAAATAAATCGGCAGAAATAGCTAACTTACTTAATCCGTACTTCCAGAAATGTTTCTAATAAGATGATGGTCGAGTTAACGATTTTACTTCGCGCATTGATTCGGAGATGATTTCCATAGAGATATAAGTTGATGCTAGTGGAAATTCACTACAACAGATTGATAGGAAATTGTAGTAGTAGTAGTATTGTTAAAAGTGCTTCGACAGCTTAGGTCATTTCGCACATTGGATCCCACCGATAGGAAATTCTATCAAAAATCAATTAATGAGGGTACTGTCCCAATGTCGTGGAAGAAATTAAACGTCACTCCGGGGCCTAAGAATGATCAGATTATTATGGGTAATTTTCGTTAACTTCGAATTTCTGCAAAATAATGGAGCATATTATAGCAAGCTCTATTATTCAGTTTCTTACCATAAAGATAGGAATCATTCGGATCCAACACGGATTCCATAAAGATAAATCTTGTAAGACGCACCTAGAGTTTTTTGTGAATGATGTATATAAAGCGTAAGGATGTTAGATATCATCCAAAAACGTTATTTCCACGCAGCAACAAATTTCGCGACAACCCTTAGTGTTAGTGTGCCACACAAAATATCTAAGTGTCACGTTTAGCTGTAGTTTATCTTTGAAAGAACATATTGGAGATGCGATAGGAAAAGTGAATAGAATGCAAAGATTAACTAGTAGATCGTTGAGGGGATGCTCATCGTGTTTCAAAGAAAAAAACTCATATTCCTCTTATTCAACCTAGCCAAACGAGAAAATACTGTTTCGCGATTATACTGTTATATATAACTTACTGATATATAACTTTTGTATTACAGTTCGTGTACGGCATTTGCTTGATTGGTTGTACACGATACGATTTGTACAGAATTGCCATGATAAAACGGTGAGTGTTACTCAGATGTTGCTGTACGCGGGATGGTAATCATTAAGAGATAGAAGACTAATTCAAAGGATAAATTTACTAAGTAAATTCAGAAAAATTAGGTTCTCAAATGATGCAATCGGTATAATGCGACCTTCCTGTTGATGTGGGCCGCTCTGATACTGCGAGGAAGATTAGAGAAATAAATGCTAGAAGGAATCGTATCAAGAATTCATTTTTTCCGCGCATGATACGCAAAAGAAATTGATTAGGAAAATAGAGTTAAGATGCCTGTTTCCCCTGCCACACGCCGAAAGGCGGATTGAAGGGGTCTTACATAGACATATTTTTATGGTGTTTCTGTGCTGTCGACATTTTAACTTAATAATCAGAATATATCGTATTTATAAAACAACATATAATTTAAGAGGAAAAATTCATCCGTCTCCGCTACGATTGGTCTTCGGTTTCCATCAAAGTAACTGGGTTGTCCAAATTGTAGTGCTACCTCCAAAATACTTACGTTTCAATATCATCTCCTAAATCACTACTACTAATTTATTTCTTCTCACTTTCAATAACTGTTAAAGGAATTTTTAATTAACCTTCCTTTGATTTAAAAAAAAACACTCAAAGGCACCCGAAATTAATATTTACAATGATAAAAACCTTACACCTTGAGAAATAATGATAATGTAAGAGAAATTGGCCCTATCAAAACTGGAAATCCAAATATCATTGAGGATAATTATTCACCATTATTATTCAATTATTCATTTTACAAACTAAAATCTCAAAAAGGTTTTAATTTTGCCACATAACCGTGAATATATCCTAGTTTTCTACGCATTTTAGGTTTTTTAATAATTTAACATATCTTCTATCATGTAGCGCGCATGAATATACCGGCCCTGAAATGTAGAAATGTTTTCACTCTTTCTACTGTCTATAACCCTCTCCCTCATACACAAATCCTGGCTGCGCCCCTGCGACAAAGCAATCATTAATTATCATCTGTATATTCATGTCCACATTCGATAGAATCCGTAGATTCTTACTCATAGATGATTATGAAAAAATGTCAGCTCCGCCATAGACTTCCATCCCCGTAATGTTACTCAATTTTCATGTTTTTAATAGAAGGAGACTATTTAACATAATTTAGAGCAAGTGGAAAATATTTATATGTATTGGTATTTCTCTCAGACTCGGTAACAGTGTGCACTTATACACTATGATTAATAATCGAGAACTACAATGGAATTAATAAAAATATAGGATGATTAATAATATATCCATTCTCCTTCATTCTCCTCCATATGATTCAGCCTCCGAGACACAGAGTTAACCACTTCTTTATTGGAATTCGCTCCAGGTGAGACCGACGGAAGCTCATCGAAAGCTTTATCGGTTCAGAACCTAAAGACGAAGTAAATGAAATTTTAGTGCAACTAAAGACCTAATCGCGATCTCCGAGAAGCATCGGCAAAACGTTACAGGGAAGTAATCACAAAACATTACTTTTGGTCGCTTTTTTCTCCGGACAATTAGAGAGGCTGATAGAGTAGATTAGTTGATGATGGTGTTATTACAACCCCTGCCATACCCATCTGGCAGCTCGCGGGGTATATATCTCAATCTAAATCTATATAATTGGTTTGGAACTACCGCCGAGAAAATTGGAAACTGTGAACCAGCAAATTGTCCTGGTTGTAGACGAACAATGAATAATAATATGCATAAGAATGTCAATAGTTCTCAAGGCTTTTTCTTAAGCGTAAAAATGAAAAAGATTCGCTTGCGCGGTCTGCTGGTTGTCCGTCTATCGACGTGAAGACCTAAATGAAGAAATAGTCGCCAATAAGTCTGAGTAAGTAAGCCTGAGCTCCTTGCCTTACGACCGGTTTGTTATTGCGAGTGACGCATAGGCTTTCGAAAATCCTCTGCACTGAAAGCCGAAGGTTCATCGTGCTTCGGGAAATCAGGAGGCCCTGTCAAATACCTCTAATTGTGGAAAATGAGTAAAAGAATTGTCTTTCAGCGAACGACCTCGAATCCTTGGTAGAAGAGGAATTTTCACTGACACACGAAACATTTTCTTGACCGACAATTGGTGATGAATCGGTTCCGCATCTTTCATGTCCAATGGTTATTTTTCCATAATGAATTGCATCTCTCTGGCAAATATGTATATTCATTACAGGGGCGTATAAATATATGTGGAAATCATATCTTACATTCGTTCATTTCCCGAACAAGAGAAGTTTAAGATAAAAAACTCATTTAACTTAAGCGGAATTCGAGCTCGTGCCCTTCCTATGCCAATAACATGTGTCAGACAGCTGCAAAATCACCTCTTAATTAGCAACTATTTATATTTATGACACTTCCCAACAAACTGAGAAGTCCATTTTAGCAGCTTATTAATAATTTTATTATGGCAGCATAATCCTGGTTAATTAACTTTATAAAGTCAGACGTTCATAAAATACATATCAGTACTAAAAACTTGGGTTGTTTATTAGGAAGTCTTTGTTTACTAAAATACGCTAATATAATAATATTATTTGGGAATATTTTTACAAGTGCAATAACATCTAATTTCCTTAGCACCATGGTGAGGAAGGAGCTTTGAATTAGCCAGAGGATTGTTTCTACTGGGCGACTGTATAATGAGGGTCCTGAGTCTAGCTGATATAGGCTTGAAAAGGAAAAATATACCTTGCACCTGCAATACTTGCTTTGAAAGTGCTCGACATATGGTTAAAGCTTTTCCGCGCGAGGTAATGCATTTCAACGTTTGTTTTGTATTGGAGCCTGCAATACTTTGAAGGGATCAACTTGTGGTTAAAGACTCTCCTCGCGAATTATCAAAGCCTTAATGCATTTCTACGTGAATTTCTCCGCGCGAAGGCAACACAATTGACTAATGACCAAGGTCACCGAACTCCCTGTTACAAAATGTAAGACAAGTCCGATATATGCGCAGAAATTGTTCGGTTTTTATGAAATCATGTTTGTTTTAACTTTGGAATTGGTATTTTTCCTTTTAACTCCGGACGGACAATGATTTCATGTATTCTAGGTGACAAATGGTGTATATAAATTTATATTACGAATTTCCTTCGTCTGCATGATTAAGTTGGGGAAAAATTATGTTCCGTAGACAAAATACAAATTTTACATTGTGTCATAGTTAGCAACTCAGTAATCGCTCTAACGACTTCTCGAATTCTAATTGCTGAATTGAAAACATAAGACTTGTAATCAAATATCCTCCTCGGAATGTTTATCACAAATAATGAATATCCTATGTTTGAACTGGACGTTTGAAGAATTACATTTACATTAATATCCAGCAGGCAGCCGTAAGACGTATGTTGGAGTGAGAAACCAAACTAACAAAATAACGCCTTATTAGCGCACAAATTATCCAGGAAAAGAGACCATTATAGGCCATCTGTTCTCGCTATAATCTCGCAGAACATCATTTTCCTCTAGACTCCAAGATTCTCGTTCTCTAAAGGTGAGAATCACCACATCGCGTATTTCTACTCCAATCCCACTTATTCCTTATTGCTACGCATTATTAAAACTGAATAGCATTCTTCACATTATTAATAATTAAGTTTCAATTATTGTCTATGTATTTTATTGCATTTAAGATTTAAATTGGAATAAATATATATTCAACTTATCGTTCTATAAATACGATAACTATCTGTGAAAGAGAAACGCCGAAATAAACACGACGAACTCGGGGAGAGTTCGCGCGAAGGCTCTAAGAAGAGTTCGAAAGAGAGGAAATTTGTGTAAGTTCTAGGCTCCGACTCAAATATAACCGCTTTTCGAGGCTTTCCTCGGTGTTGCCAGTCAGTCACAGAAAGCAGAATTCCAAATAGTTTCTGTGAAAGCCACTGGTGCGCGCGCAAAGTGTTGCGATAATTTTTTCCGCCACTGTACATTTTTCTGAGAACAGAGGCAATTAGAACAAATATATTGGTCATTTAGCTAGTAGGAAAACAAACATTTATGTTTGATTGTTTAACACTAGAACGGCGGGACTTGTTCGTCCCCCTAGAACAGCGGGAGGTGTCCTCAAGACACCTTCTCCTGTGCTACATTTAAAGTGCATGAGGCAGTCGTATTTAAATTTCAAGTCTTTTCTCAAATGATTAGGAATTTTTCCCTAAGTTCGGTTGAATTTCTTTTGGCATGGCATGAGATAAATCGTATCCAAAATATTGTAAAATATACAAATTGTTTTTGAATTTCAAGCAATTCTAATACACTCATGTTCGAATAGACAAATAAAGAGAACAGTGAAGCCAGAAATTTATAGATAAGTCTAGATAAAATAATCAATCACTGGAATGACTTACCAAAAAGAACAATTGAATTTACAATTTACATTAAAACTTTTACGAAATAATCTTGCGAAAAACAATTTTACCGCCTCGCCTACCTTTTAGTTTTATTTCACAATACGAAGTAAAGAAATTAACTACAAAATATAAACAAGGCTATAATGTTTCTTTGTACACCCAAGTGGATTTAGTATTTATTATTTTAAGCACAGTAATCCAGTTACAAAATAATTACTTCGCAGAAAACTTGCATGCAGCACAAAGATACATTTTCTTCGTACTACAGTTTCTACAAACCCATTTCTTGCACTTCTTGCACTTGCCTGTTGCTTTGTTGCTCTTGCATTTCCTTTTGAGTTGACATCTGTGCCTTCGTCAAATATCATCCGAGTCGTCTGGTGCATCTACTGAGTCGTCCAGGTCACTTTTGGGACCTCTTTGGACAGCATAGGTTTCACCAAGTTGTTCTGCGAGTCGTTGCAAGAATCTGCGCCTGGATATTCGACGACCTGTAGTCTGCTTGTAAATAAAACATGCATTGATTCCTGCTAGATCAAGTGTGTTGTAAAATGAATGCATTGGCAAACGTCGTGAGGCTGCTCTCACCGTGTACCCACGCGCCATTTGGTCCACTACGTCAACGCCTCATTTTGTGCGATTGTAGTAAGTCACCGTGTCTGGTTTCCTCTTGCCAGTATTATCCACTGCTATATTTGGATGCATTGAGCTGAGGATAAGAACATGTTTACTTGGTTTTCCTTTATAAACAGTTAGGGATATATCTTCATGTTTCAGCAACCTCGAAGTATGCAGCGTATCTTTACAGGTTTTTAATTCTAAAGGCACCTCTTGTCGCATCTTGTTCAATTTCCCAACTAAAGAAGTACCCTCTTTCTTCAGCCTCTTCAATAGGTTCAATGGTGTAAAAAAATTGTCAGTCTATACGTTTCTTCCTTTCCTAAGATAGGGACCCATCAATTTCATTACTACATATTCAGGAAGACTCTGATCGGATGGCCTATCCTCCACCTTGCCAACGTAGAGAAACCCATTCAATACATATTTGGAATTTAAATCTGCTGCTAACCAAAACTTCTGCCCATATTTATCGGGTTTATTAGGCATGAATTGTGTGAATGGACATCTACACTTACTGGGAAAAAGCTGTTCATCCAGTATCATTTCTGCACCAGGTTTGTAGCAAGTTTGACAGTTTTCTATACATCTGTCCCACACGAAAGAAAAAAAGGCAACTTTGTCAGTGGACAGACGGTTACTACGTGTTCATCGGTCATCGAATCTTAAAAATCTCATCAGCTCTCTGCAGCGATCACGTGACATGATCTTTGTGCAGAATGGAAGTCCCCAGTTTTTTTACCACATTGTGTCTAAAGGAAATTTGGTGGCACCCATGACTTCACGTGAGTGGAGAATAGAGATGAACGCATCTAATTCATTAAGAGAGGTGGACCAATCAGATACACTCAACACTCGACGGGCTTCCACTTCTGTACAGATCTTGATGTGAGTGAGTATTGTTTTGTCAATGAACAATATCCAAGCGGAAGTAAGATCACCGTCAGAGATGTTCCTCCTAGCGTACGCAGATGGTCCTGGGATCTCTCTCAGAATATTTTGCTGAGCACGTCTCCCAGCATTTCCAAGAGTCTATTTCCACATATTTCCATTCTGTCCCATCCTTACCTTGGCTCTTCGATCCAATAACTATAGCGTTATGATTCCTAACAGCCGGTATATCTGCTTCCTGGCTAACTACTTGCTCTACTCTTCGGCAAACTTCACTCCGTCCTCGGCTTGCCTGCCTGCCTTCTGCAGCTTCCTGAAGTTTATTCCTGGATCGATTGCACTGCGTGCAGCATTTCCGTGCACAAGTACCTCTCTCAATAACAAAAGGACGGCCACGAGCTGCTCTACGCTGGCCGCGTGTGTGAGCGATATTGCTATCTGCAAGATTACCAGTATAATTTAATAATTCATGATGGGAAATGGACCAAATAATAAAAAAACATCACATATACGGAATAAATTTTGTTAAAATTGCACACTTACCATTCACTTGATGTACTTCATTATCCTCGCTGTTGGAAATTTCGTCACTGTCACTGGTCGAAGAACTAGATTTACATATATACTCCTCGTCGCTGGATTCTGTATCGCTTTGAAGATCCCTAGCTTCTGACATATCATCCACAATATCACACAGCAGTTCTAGTGTTTCCTCAGGTGTCAGGCCTTTCCTACGCGTCATATTAGTGGACTAAAAACACACCAAATGAGGCTGTAGTGGAGCTGAGAAGACCACGTGTATTATGTCCACATGCAAGCTCATACACGTCACCCCAGCCACAGCAACCGCGTCTAGTAGCGCCAAGGTGGCGACAACGGATGGAAATGGTAACGGATCTTATGTATAACAAATGAAGACAAGAGGAGGAAAAGATTTGGCTACTCAAACCGTCTTCAGAATTGCCACTGCAAAAATGTTATATTTAACTATGCGATTCCATATATTTTGGAGGGAAGAGAAGTACTAAAACAAAAAGAAGCACGTATAGGGATTATGATCTCGAAAGACTTTTGTAAGAGCTTCTAATCTAAATCAATGAAGGTTTTATCATCCGAAATAAGTGGAAAAATAACCCACTTGGGAACTCCTATAAGGAGGTGTCCTTAGGACACCTCCGCTGTTCTAGGGGTATATGGTATCATCTTGCAAGAACACATCCCAATAAAGATAAAAATTGGTGGGCATATGCAGAACTTTAGATAAATAAAAGTCACCGAATAATTTTCTTCTCCAGCAAAAAATACGAAAATGGCGCTTTACCAAAATGGATGTGGTGTCCTTAGGACACCCTTCGCTGTTCTAGTGTTAACCCGGTAATGCCTGGAAAAAAAATTTTCTTCGAATTTAATTATAATCAAGTATGTTAATACGTATTACTATCTAAGTCAATTTATCCAATCCTTTTTCTTTTAACATCATTAGTTACGGAGATATAGCCTGGTACCATATGGTACCGCTAGGCGCTTGGGGGTATAAAATTGAAGGTTTAAGGAATTTTCGGAAATTTACAGCTAGCTGAACAAACTATTTATTGTTTTGTATTTTTCCGCTTATTTTTACATTTTTAACATGAAATATCATAAAAATTATAAGAATACGTTTAAACAAATTATTGCCCTAAGATTTTAAAAATTATATAAATTTTACAGGAATCCTCAAAGTCAAAAATAGTGAAAGTAAATAAACAGTTTGCCATTGTGGCTTCATTGTATTACTGCAGAATGTGGAATTTTGTGAAACAGTCAATGCATAGCCCTACATTACATTTTCCGTACTCCGTTCGTGTTCTGCTCGTACAATTTTCATGGGCACACCTTCTCCTCTGGGTGTCGGATTGCACGAGGTGGTTGTACCCATCGTACCTTATTTCATCAGAAACACTGGAAAGAAAACCCGCTTTTAGTAATCATATGCAGACTGTTGTATGTCAAAATATTATCTCATGATTAGTTTACATACATCATTCCAATTTCACTGCTTATGGACGCAGGTAAACGTCCTACCGATTTCGGCGTATTCTTGAATCTCTCCAGGTAAGTCTGCGCAACTACCCATCGGAACTCTAACTGGGTTGTACTTTTCCCTGTTTTCCTCGTCAACAACCATGCATTGTGCATCACGGAATCAAGCATCCACGTAAAAATGGGCCACCACCATTTCTTTCCTCTGACACCCACACGATAAAGAGAAATATTCCAGTCCATTCAATCTATGCCCCCATAAATTTATTGTATTTCCCTAAAACATCGCGGGCCGTGGCGCAAGTAGTCTTTCTTTCTCACTTTTGGAGAATCTCCCAACCCCAGATATCGGATTAATTCCGTGACATGAGGACATAACCGAAACGACAGCATTGTCCACCCATTTCTCCTCGAGAATGTTGTTTTTCACGGATCTTTTGGCCTCAAAAGATACTCGCTTTAACCTTGCTAATTCCTTAGAGAGCTTCAGAGAACATTTTTAGGTATTTAGATTTAGATATATACCCCGCGAGCCGCCAGAGGCGTATGGCAGGGGGGAAGAATTCTATTTTCCCTCACTGTTCCTGTTGCACCATAATTCCTTCCGCGAAGATATTTCACTAAGTCGTAGTTCGTGAAATAATTATCAAAATAGAATCGGGAAGGTAACTCTTTCTGTTTCAGTTCATCTGTCATTCCAACTAAATGTTCTGCGGCCTTTCCAAATTCTTTCTCGTAGCTTTCCACTTTCCTGGGACTATTTCCCTAATAAGTTTCAAAATTTACAAGGTATCCATCTGGGGTATTGAGACACCAAACCTTATAACCAAATCTTATGGGCTTCCCTCGAATGAATTGTTTCCATCCATGCCTCCCAAAATATGAAACCATGGACTCATCGAAACTTAAGCACTACTCTCTTTGAAATATTCACTAATCTTTTTCTTTAACATATTCATAAGAGGTCGCAATTTCCACCTTCTATCGGAGGTATCAACAGCAGTATTGTCACAGCAATGAATAAATCGGTTAATTTGCAAAAATCTATCTCGCCCCATTGACTTATAAACAAGTTAATTCCTTATGCCGTAAGCTGCATCCCAATAATGCCTTTTACTAGGAACCGTATTGTACCCACTGAGGAAGAGAATTGCAACAAACAATTTAATTTCCTCAGCTGTTACATTCGGATTTCCACAATTGCAGAACAGGGCATACTTATTCGATTCCATCACCAGATGTGAAACGACTTCTTCGTCAAAAAACGCTCAAAAGCCTGGGTTGGGGACACCTCACGAAAGGAAGAGTAATCAGGATTAGGAAAAATCGCGTCATGGACGGTGATGTCTTTATCATCCCAAAGGATCACCTGTTTGCGTGTGTGAGGTCTCTTACGTAGTTCAGCTTTCCAAACGCTCCTTGGAAGTGTAACTTAGAATAAGGAGTAAAAGGCGCAATTATTGCTCGGTTGTTCGCGATGGAGAAACGGAAGGCCAAAACAATACAAAATCTTTCCCGAGTTGTCTCAGGTCGCGTGTTCCTCGCTTTTTGCCAGCCATCTTCGGAGTTTACGGTGGTATTCCCTTCCGCCACTCCTCATCTATTAGCTTAATTCGCTCCTTTAGAGAAATGATTCATTTTTACAACCGGACCCAACATCTGTCTCTTCCTAATCCGGTCATGGGTGTACGTCAAGAGCCCGAAAAGGGTAAATCCATACCTCAGAATTCAGCCTAAATCATCGAAAACGACTAAACTAGATATACTTTTGGGGTGCACATAAATGAAATGCAACTATATTCAAATATTTATTTGCAATAATATCGCAAGTGCAGAAGAAATCCGATAGAAATGTCGTAGCAAAAGAAATTTCCGCTCCCCGCATAAAAGTATAACGGGAACCGCCTAGCGGTACCATATGGTACCAGCAAAATGTAACTCATTGTAACTTCATTATAAATAAACTAGCAACCTAGAATTCTAATTGCATCTATAGCTAGATGTATTGAAATTTGATACCACTTGAAAAAATCTCGTAGATAGCCACGAAACTGGAAATATTAAAAAAAATCGGAAGGTCTGCACGAAAAAAGCGTGTTTTTTGGGATTCATGAAAATTCACCTTTTTCAAACATCGGTATTGGCGAAAAATAAGGACTAACAAAAGCAAATTTTTTGTAATCGTGAGCCTCAAAGTATGAAAATAGATGTAAAAATGAAAAAAATCTAGAAAAATATTTGGAAGTATCAGAAAATTCAATCTTCTTAATCCCCTACCGGGTGGTACCAAACGGTACCGCTAGGCGTTACCGGGTTAAGAATAAAATAATTAAATTTTGAAGGTAACTAGCAAGGCTTGTTAATTAAGGTTTTAATAACAAGGCTACTCCGATTTGATTACAGTCAACTCAACAAATGGCGATAGATAAACTCTGGATGCACGTCAAGCTCATTTTCCTCGCAGCAGGCTTTATTTCATTTTAAAATTTAAATTAGAAATAATAGTTGCACAAAGTCGAATCAAGCACCAAAAGAAGGGGAATAGAAAAAAGATTCTTATTTTGATCGTGAAATATCGTTTACAAATCGAAATTTCGAGAATTTTGATAAAATGCGTGAATACTTTATCAAAATTTCGAGGTTGTAAACAACCCATATCCCCCTTGACAACGAAGGCGATTGTTTTAATTTTAGGTGGTACGAAGTTCACCGGTTCATCTAGTATAATCAAATATAGCAAAATGAACGGAAACATCGTTTGAAGGAAAGCAAAAAGCAATAATAGTAAGGACGTATGAACGCGATGATGCAAAGCGAGCATATACAATGGTCAATAAAGTTCACACTTAAGTGCAAATAGCAAAGAAATTAAAAAAAACGATATCAATATATATATGATACATCAATGATTGTATATATAGTCTAACTAACTACATTCACATCTTATTTAGCCGTTAAAACATTAAAGGAAATTTATGAAAACGATCAACAGGTGATCGTTCATATCCGAGAAAATCATCTCATATCACATTGAATAAAAGAAATCACACATTACCTTGATAAATCAGGAACAGGAAACCACTGGATCACGATTTCTGAAAATCGCCCGAACACAGGAGAAGGGAAGCCAAACACCAGATTGCATGAAGTTGACGAAGTCAACGAAATTCGTTGATCTTGATGAATTCAAAATTCATGAGTTTCGAGATTGCGCCGACAGATAGCGTTACAGTAGGCTCCGTACGCTCACTTCCACTTAAAATTAAATTTGTCTGCCACTTCCGAGAATATATAATGCATGGTTAACAGATCATTTAAATTAGGAAAACTTGCAAATTTGTTCAAGGTAATAATTTCCGGTAAAATTCAAACAAACATTTCTTAATGCGAAAATACAAGAAATATACGTATATGTATTTTTTGTGTATTTCTGCATCATTTTTACATATGTATCCATGCATGAAAAATACAGAGAAAATACATAATGTATTTTTCATGAATGGATACATATGTATAAATGTTCCATAAATACATATGTATTACAGATGTAATACAATTCATAAATACATATGTATGCATCCAGTTAAAATACATCACAAATACATATGTATATCCAAATGTGTGTTGTAGGGGCTCCCACCCAACTCCATCCCAAATCAATTAATCAATGCTCCAGGACTGAAGGTCCCACTTATTCTGTATTATGCTAATATCATTTTATCTTCAAATTTGGCTGAAAAGTGTCTATGTGATCCTAAACATACTTCACTAAATTTGCCTACATCGAATGAATACAGCTAAAATATATTTTGTGACCAATTTAGTTTTTACGTGATATGTTCATCAAATTTAGGAAAGAGTTTCTCTAATCCTCAACTTCATTTATCATTTAATGTATCACAGTAGTAATTTCTGTTTGGTGGAACTTGCTGATCTCAAAGAGATAGAAACTGGGCATTGAAAATATTAAGTTTGGTAACTGCTTCTGTTGGCAATCATCGCATTACAGTGTTAGATACATAGAATTAGTGAAAGTCTTACTGGAAAATAAGATCAGAGAATTTGAATTACGATTATCTAATTCTTTGATAGAATAATGAATTTGTGACACGGTTTTCAGTTGGAATTTTGTATGAAAAGAATTTCAGTTATTAATATCTTCAAAAGTCAACCAATGCTAATATTCAGGTTTAGCGTTAGCTTAGTCTAAGAAGGGGAAACTTAACTATAGAGGATCTCGAGAAAATAATAGTTAGTTCACAAGTGATTTAAGAGCGTACTTGATTAGAGTTAAGGTGGGAGGGTCCCAAGGAACTGGAGTGGTGCTGGGGGGAAAGGGTTCGGGAGTTTAAGTTTATCGATAATTTAAGATATGATTCAAAATTGAAAAGAACATAACTCTACTTCTAGGTAGCTGATGTTGTTTGCAGTAAAGGACAGGATACCTGCAGCTCAGGTAAGAAGGCATCGAAGGAGAGAAGAGCGTACTTGATTAGAGGAAAGGGGAGGGGACCCAAGGAACTAGACTGGTGCTGGGCGGAAAGGGTTTGGGAGTCCCCTTTTTTCCCACCTCTTAACAGACCCCTAACCCATCCCATCCCTTCCCACCCTCTAACCCACCCACTCCCTTCATACCCAAACCTACCCCCTCCTTCAAATCCCTTAACCCACCCTACAACCCTCCCACTGCCTTCCCACTACCTTCCCACCCCTAACCCTCCCACACCTAACCTCCCACCCCCTAACCCTCCCATCCCACAACCCTCCCACCCTAAACCATCTCACCCCAAACCCTGCCATCCCCTTTACCTAACCCTTAACCCTTCCCTTAACCCTCACACCCCCTAACCCTCTTACCTCCTAATCCTCCCATGCCCTAACCCTTCCACCCCCTAACACTCCCACACCCTAAACCTCCCACACCCTAACCCTACCACACCCTAACCCTCCTACCTCCTAACCCTCCCATGCCCTAACCCTCCCACCCCCTAACCCTCCTACCTCCTAAACCTCCCATACCCTAACCCTCCCACCCCATAACCCTCCCACTCCTAATCCTCCCACCCCCTAACCCTCCTACCTCCTAACCCTCCTATGCCCTAACCCTTCCAGACCCCTAACCCTCCTAACAGTCCCACACCCTAACCCTCCCACCCCTAACCCTCCCACCCCCTAACCCTCCCACACCCTAACCCTCCCACCCCCTAACCCTCCTACCTCCTAACCCTACCATGCCCCAACCCTTCCACCCCCTAACCCTCCCATGCCCTAACCATCCCACCCCCTAACCCTCCTATGCCCTAACCCTTCCACCCCCTAACCCTCCCACCCCCTAAACCTCCCATGCCCTAACCCTCCCACCCCTAACCCTCCTACCCCCTAACCCTCCCACCACCTAACCCTCCCACCCCCTAACCCTCCCACCCCCTAACCCTCCCACCCCCTAACCCTCCCACCCCCTAACCCTCCCACCCCCTAACCCTCCCATCCCATAACCCTCCCACCCCCTAACCCTACCATGCCCCAACCCTAACATGCCCCAACCCTTCCACCCCCTAACCCTCCCACCCCCTAACCCTCCCACCCCCTAACCCTCCCACCCCCTAACCCTCCTACCTCCTAACCCTCTCACCCCCTAACCCTCCTACCTCCTAACCCTCCCATGCCCTAACCCTTCCACCCCCTAACCCACCTAAACCTCCCACCCCCTAACCCTTCTACCCCCTAACCCTCCCATACCCTAGCCCTCCCACCCTCTAACCCTGCTACCTCCTAACCTTCCCATGCCCCAACCCTTCCACCCCCTTACCCTCCTAACCCTCCCACCCCCTAACCCTCCTACCTCCTTTAACCCATATCTAACCCACAGCATCCGTTCATACTCTCTAACTCAACCACTTCCTTCCCACCCTTACCCTCCCCATCCCTTAACCCACCCCATCCCATTACACCCCCAACTTTCTTACCACTCTATTCCCATTCCCTAACCCGCCAACTCCTTCCTAACGATTTCATTTCCAAGCTTAATCTACCTCTAACCCTCTTCTTTCCCTCCCTCAACCCATCAACTCCATTCGCACAAACCACCTACTAACCACCCCCTTACCCAACGTTTCCTATCCCATACCAGCCATCCATTATCCACCCTCTTCCCAACTCCTTATCCCCTTCACTTCATCCGTCCCTCTACCCCTAACCCATTCCATCCCTCCCCACCCTCTAACTCAACCCACCCACTAACAAATGAATAAAATGTTTTTCATAACAACCCAAGGAGACATGTTGGAAGTACGAGCAATAGAATCGAGCATTACAAAATATTTAAATTATACATAGCTCCGCCTTTCTAATATCATAAGAAATCTATACATTCTGTAGTAAATAGTTTGGTTAAGGGTGCAAACTTCATTTTTGTTTTATATTTATAATATTTGCATTTCTAGGCATGGTAGACTATACAAGATCCGGCCTTACAATTTTTTTATACTATATAAAATCGAAAATATATTTTGGCCCGGATTATATGATTTCTTCCACAAACCCAATGAGAAATCAGGGGCATACGAGCAATAGAATTGAAAGTTACAGAATATATAAATTCTACATAGCCTGCCTTACACATCGTAAGTACTCTATACATTCAGCAATAGATATTGTGGCTAAGGGTGCTGAGTCACTTTTTTATATTCATATTATTAACATTTGTATTCATTGTAAACTATACATGTTCCAGCCTTACAACTGTTATACTATACAAAATCGAAAATATATTTTGGCTCGGAGCAAAGAATTTCGTTTTTCGCATTATATTCAAATTCCGTAGTCAAGTATTGCTTTAGGGTTATAACCTCTGGTTCTCCAATTGCTCTGTTACTTGCGTTCGTTGTCCGGTATTGCTGTGATCTGGAGATGTGTTCAATGTAGATGTCCTGCAACATTTCACGGACGTGGAAACAATCATACTTTGGAGGCGCCAGAGGTGGGCATTGACTGCACTCACACACTAAAGCACACGAGCCACTTCTGCTTACTTCTATCTCTAGGGCCGTCGAGGAAGTTCTGCCAGTTTTACAATGGCTCCGTGACGTCCACAATATGGAAAGAAGTTAGAGGAAACCAATCTTAAAATCTTGAACTGTATCTAATAATCATTTATGAATGAAGGAAGTAGATAGAAGTATACATCCATAGAAAACCATATTTTTAATGACATATGCCTGGACTGTATCTTTATATAAACCGAAGTCGATTGCAAGAACTACACAAGTTTTCTTAAAAAACATGTAAATTTGGAATATCAAATTTTATCAAACAACCAGGAGTTAATTACGTGCAGAGGCTGCTTACAAACAGAAATATCATAGAATCCAAGGAATATGTACTTTTTGCTATTTTTTCTTACAATAACAAACACACTCCTGATTTCGATGAATAATTGTCATCAATTCACCTATTTTTACTAGTAAGTAAGCATAAAAATTGCAGGATGAAAACATTTTTATAAGATTTATTCAATTATGGATATCAACAAAATGGGGCACAGTCAATTAGGTCTATAAAAGGCAATGATTTGAACTGATTGAGGAGTTACTGAGAAACTTTTGATTATTACTAATATATTTTGTAAATTAAATTAACAAAGGTATCTCAATTATTCCCCAAACAGAGAAGGGCTTCAAATTTATTATTTTCCATTCTATTTATTATATATAATAATATCTACTAAAGATTTAAAAACTTTCATTATGCTATATGCTTTGGTAGCTTCTATGGATTTATTTAGTATGTAAATGTGTTCCACATATTTCCTGACATCACAATTCAAAATCAAAAATTGATATCAAGAGGAAAAACCCTATAGAGTTCTGCTACATGAAGTGCTTACATAACATGCAAATGCAGGAAATAATTTTTATTAAATGAAGGGACACATGAATTACATTATTACACAATAAACTTGAACATGATATAGGTACCCGAATGATTTCTGGAATATTACAATGTATCAAAACCCTAAAACGTCTCTAAGTGACCCAGGATTGATTTAAATTTTGTTAATTAATATTTTCATTCTGTTATTGAAGTGAAATTTTATTTCTAATCCGTCCGGTAAATTAAAGACCATAAGTTCTTAATGTCATGTTGTTGCCGTTATATCAAGTTAAAAGTAAAATAATGGTAATATCAAAGTGCCTTCTATTGTGATGTATGAAATTAAAAATTACTAGTAAAAGTAAATGGAAGGAAATCATACATAATACTGCTTCTACAAAAAGAAATGCATCATACATTATACTGTGATAAATTTCTTGTATAGATACGGAAACATATTTAGGGATATTTGCTATTAAATTAAATTAAACCCATTCCCTAAGGAATTCCTTCGAAAGGGAATTTGAAAATTTATTTAATTAAAAGCTTATTTCCTTTATATGTTGTGCAACACCTCCCAAAGAAAGAGATTTCTACTTAGATAAGAAATTATTTATTCAAGGTATGACAATACCAAAACAGTTTAAAGTTACGCATCAGAAGATTGTAATTTGCAAGGCATTAAAAACTGAAAAGAGCATGGGAAGCGCCATTATATCAAGCCTGAACCATGAGAAACCTTTCACATATATGTGAGTTGTAGCCTACTGTTGTTACAAAGTAGCCAATGGTTTTCCAGATGAATGAAAAAAAAAATCAATATCGAATCAACAATATAAAGGAATTATTTCCAAAGATATATAAAACCTAATAGATAGTCAGTATGTTTTTTATTTTAATCAAAATAATCATACTCACCAAACAAGTTTAACAATTTTAAGGCTGAGGTATTTTTCTTGTCCCAGCATTCATTCTTTATTTCATGTAATATTCTGTCCTTATCTTTGCATACTTAGGGGAACCTTATCTTCCACCAAATTCTGTTGTTTCGAAGTAGCCCATGAATCTATAGATGAATGAAGAAACATTAAAATCCCATCAACAGTATAAAGGAATTAATTCCAAAGATATATGAAACTGAATTGAAAGTCAGTATGTTTTAATTTTTAATCAAAATAATCCTACTTACCTAACAAGGTTATCAATTTTTAGGCTGAGGTATCCTTCTTGTCCCAGCATCCATTATTTATTTCATTTTATATTCTGCCCTTTTCTTTGCATAATTAGGGGAACTGTATCTTCTACCACATTCTGGATTTACAAAGTAGCCAATAGTTATTCCAATGAATGAAAAAAAAAAATTTGCATCAAAAGTTTAAAGGAATTAATTCCTAAAATTTATGAAACTTAATAGAGAGTATACATGTTTTAATTTTAAATTATAATAATCCCAATTACCTAACAAGGTTATCAATTTTTAGGTAGAGATATTCTTCTTGTCCCAGTATCATTTTTTATGTCATTCGATATTCAGCCCTCTTCTTCCTGTTGTTAGGGGAACTGTAAATTTTACTGCATTCTGTTGTTACGAAGTAGCCAATGTTTCTCCAGATGAAAGAAAAAAATCAAAATTGTATCAACAGTACAAAGGAATTGATTCCAAAGATATATGAAACTGAATAGTGAGTCAGTATGTATTAATTTTTAATCAAAATAATCTTACTTACCTAACAAAGTTAACAGTTTTAAGGATGAGGTATTCTTCTTGTCCCAGCATCCATGCTCTATGTCATTTGATATTCAGCCCTCTTCTTCCTGTTGTTAGGGGAACTATAAATTCTACTGCGTTCTGTTGTTACGAAGTAGCCAATGTTTCTCCAGATGAAAGAAAAAAATCAAAATGGCATCAACAGTACAAAGGAATTAATTCCAAAGTAATAATATGTAACTGAATAGAGAGTCAGTATATTTTAATTTTTTATCAAAATAATCTTACTTACCTAACAAAGTTAACAATTTTTAGGCTGAGGTATTCTTCTTGTCCCATAATCCAATCTTTATTTTATTTGATATTCTGCCTATTTCTTCGTGTAGTTAGGGGAACTGTATCTTCTACCACATTCTGGATTTACGAAGCAGCCAATGGTTCTCCCGATGAATGAAAAAAATCAAAAGTGCATGAACAATATAAAGGAATTCATTCCTAAAATTTTTGAAACTTAATAGAGAATATATATGTTTAAATTTTAAATTTTAACAATCCTAATTACCTAACAAGGCTATCAAGGTTTATCAAGGTTATCAATTTTTAGATAGAGGTATTCTTCTTGTCCCAGCATCCATTCTTTATGTCATTCAATAATCCACCCTTTTCTTCGGATAGATAGAGGAACTGTATCTTCTACCTCAATTTGTTATTATGAAGTAGCCAATGTTTCTCGAGATGAAAGAAAAAAATTCAAAATGGCATCAAGGAAGGCATCAAGAAGTATTAATGAAATGATTTCAAAGATATATGAAACTTAATAGAGAGTATACATGTTTTAATTTTTAAATCAAATCAATGAAATCATGCTATCCATTGGCCGAGTGGATAGCATGCCATCTAAGCTATCCATCCTGCCCCAAAGTCCCGGGTTTGAACCCCGGCTGAGTCGGATTTTTCCATTCAGGGAATGGTTGTGTGTGTTTGTAAGTTATTGTTACCTCAGTGTAGCTCCTTCTGACAAGTTCATTAGAGCTTTGGAGCATTTAACCGGAGAAGGGCAACAGTAGCTAAAAGAAACATAGTATAATAGAATTTATTCCAAAGATATATAAAACCTAATAGAGATTCTGTATGTTTTAATTTTTAATCAAAATAATCCTACTTACCTAACAAGGTTATCAATTTTTGGCAGAGGTATTCTTCTTGTCGCAGCATCCATTCTTAATTTCATTTAATATTCCGCCCTTTTTTTCGAGTAAATAGTGGTATTGTATCTTCCACCACATTCAGTTGTTACAAAGTTGCCAATGCTTCTCCAGATGAATGAAAAAAAAATTCAAAATCGCATCAATTGTATAGAAGAATTAATTCCAAAAATGTATGAAAGTTAATAGAGAGTCATTAGGTTTTAATTTTTAATCATAATAATCCTAATTACCTAACATGGTTATCAATTTCTAGGCAGAGGTATTCTTCTTGTCCCAGTATCCATTCTTTATTTCATTTGATATTCCACCCTTTTCCTCCTGTAATAGGGGAACTGTATCTTCGACCACATTCAGTTGCTACAAAGTTGCCAATGCTTCTCCAGATAAAAGAAAAAAATTCAAAATGTCATCAACAGTATAAAGTAATTGATTCCAAAGATATATGAAACTTAATAGAGAGTCTGTATGTTTTAATTTTAAATCAAAGTAATCCTAGTTACCTAATAAGGTTATCAATTTCTTGGCAGAGGTATTCTTCTTGTCCCAGCATCCATTCTTTTTTTCATTTGATATTCCGCCCTTTTCTTCGTGTAGGTAGGGGAACAGTATCTTCTTCCACATTCTGTTGAACAGAGCAGTCGATGTATCCTTAGATGAATGAAAAAAAACAAAATATTATGAAAATATAGAGGAAATAATTCCAAATATACGTGAAACTTAATCGGTGGTCATCACATTTTTATTATTAACTAAGATATTCCATACTTACCACACAAGTTTACCAATTTTGTAATAGAGATATCATTTATGTCTCAGGATCCATCCCTAATTTTTTTGATATCCCGCTGGTTTCTTCGTGGCCAGGAGGGATCTTTATCTTCTATCTCCTTTTTTTGTAGCTAATCCTTCGAGGTTTCTCAAGATAATTGAAAAAAAATGAAATTGCATTAAAAATGTAATGAAAATACTTCCAATGATACGTAAAACTTTATAGATAGTCAGTATTTTTTAATTCTCAAATAAGATATACCTTACTTACCTGACAAGGTTACCAATTTTTCAGCAGAGGTAGCCTTTAAGTGTCGGCTTCCATACTTTATTACATTGACTATCCGCCCTTTTGAAGTGATCAGGAATATACAACTTCTACCCCTTTAGTTTTTACGAAATATTCGGTGGATCTCCAGATGAAACAAAAAAGTTAAAATTGCATTATTAATATAAAGGAATTAATTCCAAAAATATATGTAACTGAATAGATAGTATAGTTCAATACTTAAGTATGACATTCCATGTTTATGCTATTGGAGTAGAGAGGCCGCTTTCTCCCTCTTTCATCTTTTTTTCCATTTTATATTTCTCTTTTATGCTCGTAGTCATCAGTGGTCTGTATCTTCTACTCCTTTTTGTTTTACGAAAAAATCGTTCAATGCACAGTTGATAAATTTGTGTTAGAAATAAAAAGTTATTCTTGGAAATATAATAGACAACGTATTGTTTAACAGGGTTTACTAGTCGCAGTTTATTTGATGGTGATTAATTGAATCTCAGCAAAAAAGTGAAACGCCTTCAAGCACACTTCAGTCATTGTTTAGAGTGCTACACCAACAGCAACCTAGAATTTAGTTTATGAAAGCATATATTTTGGATGTAAGGGAACGAGAGTCTGATTGATAGACCGAGAAGGCGATTGATTTCAACCATGCAACAAATGATTTAAAACAATGGGAAAAGTATTTCCTACATTAGATCAGAGATGTAAAATGGTACATACAAATTTCAGAGAACAAAAGCTTATAAGAAATATACCATGAAAATAAAAAAATATCCATGTTATGAAAAAATCTTAAGAATTATTTCAGTATATAGTAGACTTCACACTACACTGAGTTTCTACAGAAAAATTCATAACAAAAAAAAAAGAACCGCTCTGTGATTTAAGGACTTACAGCTTACATAGACGTTTAAAGGACCATTGGTATATTTCGAGACATACTTGGTGGAATCAGAGTTAAAACATCATAGTTTCGCATAATTAACCAATCCTTATTGGAAATATATCTATTACAAAATGTAGTTCAACCTCCTTTTTACATTACATAGGAATAATGAGAGCGTACCAATAATCCTGAAATGCATATTTTGCGCTTGAGAATGATTACGGAATCAACATTCTGGATATGCTGAAACGTCAGCACTTTTCCATTGCTTCCAACCGATAATTTATCGATCTCATTAATTGTAAGGATGTAAATCAGGTTCACATGGCGAATATTTTAGATCCCAATAATAAAGAAGCAAGATATTTGTTAACTTACTATAACAAATATCTTTTCTGTTTAATTTTTTAATAAAATTTGGCGAATATGCTTTCGATTATTTAAAAATTACAGTGAAAAAAATTAGCACGTACGGCCATTTAAAAATATGATAAAAAATAATGAGTCGCTCCCCGTAATATTTGTTTCAAACTTATATCCATGTTTTATGAAAGCGAAGGATTACTATTAAATAGCTTACATTTCTTATGTACTATTTCATCATGTGATTTGAAAAATTCGATCACCAATTTGCTTTCTATATCCAGTCCTTTTATTTCAAAAAGAGTTCCTAGCTCTGAAAGGCTTTGCTTGATTAGGTTGCATATTTATATATATTTATAAATTGTTTTATTGTCAACGAGGTCTTTCGCGAAGCGATATGAATGATCTATCAACTTTCGGTACAGCATTCACAAAGCAGCATATTACTAAACAAGTAGGATAGTAGATGGAACTCAAGATATTCTTGTCCAAAAATTATTGCAAATAATACTAGGAAAAATCGAGACAGGCTTGATGCTGTTTCATTAAAGAATTATATAATAAAAGATGCACTATGATGAAATCCCTTTTTTACTGACTAACGATTAACATAAAATTCAAGTATATTCTATAATGAGGATTGTAGCTATACGTATGCTTTTTGATTAAATTGTTCGGAAAAAAGGTTTTTCTTAAAATAATTATGATACTCGCAATTCATACTTGAGGAAAAGTTTCCTCACAACAAAATGAAGATGAAATTTTACAATTATGTAGTCCACTCATTGAAAGACAATCCATTTCATCCAGACCAACAGTTTCCCACTTTTCGGTGATGACAAGAGCAGAATTAGGTATCGCCCTTGAAACCTACCCTTCTCAATTTTCAAAATCCCATAAACGATGTTATCAGTGACCTCCAAACATCTGTCAACAAAAACAACGACACTATGTGGAAGGGAAAGTGAGTTTCAATGACAAAAAGGGAAAATATTTGGAACCGCAGCAAATTCTCAAGGCATGAAAGGAAAAGTCCTTTTTCAATGATGGGAGAAAGTGAAAATAATACTAATTGCTTCATAGCTTCACACCGAATGATATCCTACGAGGAAAATATCTCCATAATTTATGGATTTAATGAATATTGTAACTAAATATTAAGTGATTTATACAGAGTTGCTAAGATATAATTTAATTATGATGACCATAGATATCACTTTTATTAAAAAAAAATTTAGATCAATGTGCGTAAAGATCTGAACGCCGATCAAACGTACACATTGAAACACGGGTAGATAACACGGATACTAGTTACATCGAAATTTACTAATTTAAAAATTTATTACTTCGGAGTTTAGCTCGACGAAACATATCGTTATATTGTAGACCAATCATTTAATTGATCATTTGTCTCGGTATCCAAATGTTTCTGCCGTAATGAAGCATAATTTTCACTCGTTGTGAATGATTGAAGAATTCTAATCTCAATTATAATTTTTATATTCAATTCAATTTTCAAAAAAATAATAAAGAAGTACATTAAAAAGAAAGCACTGATACAGCCAATCATTAAAAAGCACTTAATTAAGCATAATAACTTTTCAATGAGTTATGGAAACCTCTAGAATAGTTTGCAAAATCACTGGGCCAATATCATTAGGCCATAGTTCTTGGATCAGGCAGTCATTAAATATTTCGTATTTTAGGAATGCCAGAATTTCCTTCAGGAATCACTTAGAGGTTTAAAATCTCCAGTAGCCGTTTTTGTCGGCGTTCCTCTTCTCATTCCCCTGTAATCCAAGAAAACAAGATAGGAGACTATGGTATCTATTCACTCCTGACGAAGATTTCATTGCATTCGAAATACGTATTTAGTGCTCTCAAAAAGTGCGGTGTCCTTTCTTGTTTTCTCGGAATACCGGGGAACGAGAAGAGGGAAGCCGACAAAAACGGCTATTGGAGATTTTGAACCTCTAATTCCTTAACTGCCTTGTCCCAATTTCCTTTATTTACTTCAGCAATCACGTAAAATACTTAAGGGAATCGAGAGAATACTTTTGGAATTGAAAAGATGTACTATTCTATTCACCAGGATTTTATATTATATGAGCTACTTAATCTTCCTTAACTGCATGAGAGTAATATGCTTTTACCAGCGCTAGCGCAAAGGCAGGAAAAATTTTTCGCATTAAAAGTGTTTATGTAACGATTTTATAATTGTTGAAGCTTCTGCTGCTGATTACGTTTTCCAAACATTAGCATTTATATAACTTCTAATTATGAATGGCCAAAACATTTTTCCATTTGGTGAATTTAATTATTTCAAAATTAATAATTTCTATCAGCACATCTATCTATCACCTATAAAACGTCTACACATTGCCCTTATACAAGCAGAGCTCTTTCGTATTATCTCATATAATAATGATATTGAAAGGCTTCGATATTCACATTCCGTTCTCAGTAACTGTAACACTCAGATAATGGCACTCTCTTCTCCCTCGAATGACACGGGATGAACTAAACTTCTTAGACGGAGAGATTAATTTTTGGAAATTAAGTAGATTTTATAAATATCACTTCGTACATGTCTTAATGTTGTAATGCGACGGCGATCTTTTTATAAGAAGTAAAATTAAAAATATTGTTTTATACTTTCGTTTTTTCCAGCAACAGAGACATCTGTGTGAGTGACTTCTTCAAAGTACGAATGATTGATTTTACAGCATTTTCTGATATCATTCTGAATTGGGCAAATGGGTAGAAACTCGGTTTGTTCCTACAGAGGAAATATTGAATAAATAGCACATAAAACTATTGAATATTAATCCATAGTGTACTCACATGAGTAGAACATCCTAGTTCACTCCCAGAATCCCCTTCTCAGCGATGATCTTCGTCGTTATCACTATCTCTGAAGTTTCTACATCTGTAAATGTAGAGAAACCCAGTTAATTATTCAGCCATTAAAATGCAAAATCGAAAGGAATTTTAACGATAACGCTTACATGAGTATCTATTATATATTAACAGAATCCATACGCAATGTTACGTTAGATATCTTGGCCGACAATTCACATCCATATTATTTTATTTTAAGTCAATCGGGAATGATGTATGAATTCTCTGAGATATACGGCCCAAGTATTCAAATATGTAACGGTCGTTTGGTTGTCCATTGCGTATTCCCGATCTAAGAAAATTAGAAAAACTAACATTATAAAAAATCTAATGCAAAAAAGTAATCAATATTTCAGAAATATTGAATAAATTGCAGTAAATACGCAACTCAACTGTCTGATAAAATAGTATCCTAAGATCCGCACTATGTATGATAAAGTTCTTTACAATCTGAACTCTTTTCAACAATTTTAGTAAAAAGTTGTTTTGCTTAATATCTATACAAATAACGAGTTACTTAGTTTCATGCAACTTTACAACGATACTCAGGTATGGACGCACGAAAAAAGAACGAAGTGAATGTTACGGAATATTAATCGAAGATGATTAAGTTGCGATAAGGTAAGGTACTTATCGACAACAAAATTATTCTCTCAAATTACAAAATATACAGCATTTATGAAGCTATAGTAATTAATATTACTCAAGATGCCAAATGTTGAAAGGCTCAGATGGCTCGAGCCATTTTTACTTTTAGATCTAAAATTAAGATAACGAGATTTATAGATTTCAATCATCCAACCTTAAAAAAATTAAGAAGTATAACTATAAATAATTTGATCTCAATTCTGCGAAAAAGTATTCAAAAATTCATAGCTGACTATTAGCACCAATATAAAACTTGTATTAGATCAGCTACGAATAATAATTATATTCCCTGAGATAATCATCGTCGCAACACCTATTCAAATGTTTAACGGTCGTTGCAATTCATTCCATAACTTCAAAAGAACGAAAAGCGAATTGAGGTCATGTAAAAATAAATAATCTTCGACTGTATAATAGCTCCTCATATCTACTTTACAGAAATATTGACTTAAATTCAGAGAAAAGGCTAGTCATAGAACGGTTGAGATCTAATCCTAAGGCACTCTAGCTATCGAAATAAGGGGTTCACTAACGAAATTCATATCGACTCAATAAAAGTATTATTCGTTGCTTACTTGTACAAGTTCAGAATAACTTCATTATCCAGTTCCTATCCCGAATTGCCGATACCCATTGAACGACGCGGACGAATCTATCTGAAAACAATGATTCAACATTACGGTACTTAAATTGAAAATAAATTCCAATTCGATTTATCTAACATACATCGATATTATGCATTTAATGTTTCACAAAATATTGCTCTATCTGGAAATTAACGATAACGTGATGAACCACGCGGAAATAGTAATTTTCCCTTAAAATATTTTAAATTAAAATTCTCCATATTGATGAGCCAGAGTATTTAATAATAATCGAGTTACCAGATAGTGAAAATCTAGTATGGTCGCAGAGGAACTCTCATAGATCTGGAGTGACGTGCGGAAAATTTAAACTTTTACCGGTTTTTGAAGACGCAATATTTGGAAGTTACGGAATATTTATTCAAAATGTGATCCGAGAAATGTAGAAATATAGATATAAATTTCGGCCACGTACAAATAATACACAATCGGGAAAACTACGATTATGTGATGTACTAAACCTTACAAACACGAAATTTCCTTAAAATACATCACTGAAAAATATTAAGTATGAGTGAAGCTTTCGTAATTGATACAAATCGACTTACCAAGTCTTGAGCATCCCGCAGCAGAGATATCATATTTCTGCAGCTACTATTTTAAAAATTTAAATTTTAACGGTTTTTGTTTAAATGCAAGTCAAGCTAGTATCGCAGTCCTTCCTCGATGAAAATTTAACAGTAACTGAGTAACGGTCCCCTTCGATACCGTAAGAAACAAAGTGAATGATTCTGATTGGCTGATGCTCGGCTGTTTAATTTTCTATCAATTATCAACCAATCAAAACCACTGATTCAAAATAATTTCCTAAATTTTATTAAAAATATATTATTTTAAATGTATTTATTGTTTATATGTAAAATAAGTATTTAAATGTAATTGTTTATTGATAAATATATACGGTTTTAAGGAACAATCTGAGTTGTGGCAATTTCGTCGATAATTTCGTGCCGACGTGACGTCGTGACCGGAGTGACCAGAGTGAATCTGACTTATGGTGACTTAGGGTGGCGAAGGGTGGCGCCTTCGACTCCTGTTCGCTTTTTATGCCAAATGGTGGAAGAATACAAAATCTTTGCCAAGAGTCAAAAGTTCGAACAGAGATTATTCCGCGGTTACGTGTGAAAGGCGTGCCAGCCAGCCTGTCCCGTTCACTGTGTGACCGTGAACTCAAGGGCGAGTCTAGATTGGTGCTGGTGTGAGGAGTCGGGATTGTTCTAAGACACTTCTGCTAAGAGACTTCTTGAAGAAGGTTGTTGTGAGGAGAGAATGTTTCGACGTCTTGTGAATTCGGAGTCTTCCCGAATCGACGTTCGTATTGGGTGATTTTGTACTAATTGTAAATGAGCAGTTCAATTTAAAGTGTTATTTTGTTGTATGATATTGTTTGACCTCTTAATATTATTACTTATTATATTTATGGTTGAAACTCATTCTCTGATTGATTTTCCGATGTTCGATATCCCGAGCTGATTGCTGTTCAGAGTAGTTATTGAGTTACCGAATATTTTTCAGTTCTTTCCGAGTACAGAAAAATAAGGTGGCACAAATTGGTAGCAGAGCGTGGTTTGATTCACAACTCTGTTCTTGCAAATTGCTTTTATCGACATCTTATGGACTCTGTTTGTGAGTATTCCCTGTTGATTCTTTGACATGTTGTTATTTCGTATCTTCAATGCTGACGTTCTTGATTTTTTTCTAATTGCGCTCCAATTGTAAGTATTGTTTCGTGTTAATGCCACCTCCTAATCCTTACGCCAAAGGTTATTTAAGTTCCTCTAAAGATCGTCGTAATCGAGGTAGTTCTCGAGAGATTGCCAATATGGAAACTACAACGCAAGCGTCCTCGGAAGATTATTCCGCTAATTCCATTAAGTTGGATTCTGTCAAGTTATTACTTTCGGATATTCTTCCCTTGGCAAACGTCGAATCCGAAAACTTGTTTAATTTTTTGAGTTCGGTCATTCATGTCTCTGATTTATCGCTAATTCCATTCGATTCGCTTATGATATATCTGACGTCGAAATTACCTGTTAATTTTCGGATGTTTTGGTTTGCCGCTATTCAGAGGAAATTATCTTTTCAAATGCTGGTCTCGGAAATTTGGCAAGAGTTTGTAAGTTCTCGCGAATACGAGCGTTTGATTGCATCTAAAGTCAAACGTTATCAAATGCCATCCGAGCCTCCCTTGGAGTTTTTAAATGTTGTAACTGTTTCGGCAAAGGTTTTGGGGTTGTCTTTATCTGATGTTGAGCTCGTTTCTATTGTTCTCGATGGAGTAAATCCTCTCACACGAAGTACGTTCGTTTTCCGAAGTAAGCCTACTAATATTTTAGAATTGAAGCAATTATTGTCGTACGCCTCGAAGCAGCTGATGGATTTCGCTAATTATTCGGCTACTTTCAACCCCAATTCGCCACGTGCAATCACTTGTACTTTTTGCAATCGTCAAGGTCATACTTTTGGCAATTGTCGTCAGCGAAGACGAAATTCGAATTCGAATCGGCCGGCTATTACTATGTTCCATGCTACAGATTCTTTGTCTCCTGCTTTGCCAATTGTTAAGGTGACAATTGGTAATCATTCTCTTGAAGCCTTGATCGATTCTGGTTCTACTTATTCGCTGATTGATGTTAATTCTTGTAACAATTTACAGTTACGTTCGGTTAAAACTCTTCAGTCCCCAATTCAAATTCGAGGCCTTGGAGGAACCACATTTACGTTAACTCAGCAAATTAAGGTGAAGGTCAAGGTCAGCTCATTCTCTTGGAGCCATTATTTCTACCTTGTTGACTTGCCATTTCCAGTACTAATTGGTAGGGATTTTATGTTAAAAACTAGAATGATCTTAGGCCATAACTATTTCACTTTTCAGTCTGATCCCACTCAAATAATCCCCTTCATTGATAGGCAGCTTGAGAACAGTTCACGAGATACTGCTCACCCGGTGCTAAGCTCAAGCTCTTCCGTTAAAAGGGTTTCCCCTGCATTATCTACCAATCTGGGATCGAACAAACTGGTGAACTCATGCTCCCCTTCTGATAATTCTGATATTCCACAGGACGTGGTGCAACTAATTAATGAATTTCCAGACGTCATTACTACCAAACTTGGGTCTACTGGTGTAATGGCTTATGAAATCCAGCTTACAGATACCACTCCTGTGAGGTCGCATCCATTTTCTTTGCCTCCAGCCAAAGCCAAGATCCTACAAGATTCTGTATCATCTCTGATTCAGCAAGGTGTGGTTGAGGCCTCCACATCTCAATGGGCTTCACCGGCATTTCTTATTCCCAAGAGGGATAAAGGTTGGAGATTGGTGGTGGATTACCGAAAATTAAATGGAAAAGTACAGGTAGACCCCTATCCAACTCCTTCGGTAGAACATGCATTTCAATACCTGTCTGAGGCTAAAGTATTTTCTATTCTTGATCTAAATTCTGCCTTTAATCAGATACCTTTGAGTGAGTCTTCTAAGAAATATACTGCTTTTGTAACGCCTTTCGGTCTCTTTCAATACACCAGATTGCCTTTTGGATTTGTCAATTCTCCACAAGTTTTCACTCGTTTAATGGATCTTGTTCTTGGTGATTTGAAATATAATTGTGTTTATCCTTATATTGATGATCTTTGTATATTTTCAAAGGATATCAGCTCTCATTTAGTCCATCTGAGAGCTGTACTCCAAAAACTGCGAGACGCTGGGCTAACTCTTCATCCAGGAAAAATGAAGCTGTGTCAAAATTCTATTTCATTTCTTGGGCATGTTCTTCGAGGGGGATGTCTCCATATTGACCCGGAAAGAGTTAGACCCATTCAGAATGTTCCTGTTCCGCTAAATCTTCAGCAAGTGTCCAGATTTCTAGGTATGGCAGGTTTTTATTCTAAATTTATTCCTGGCTATGCGGAGATTGCCCACCCTCTAAATCAACTCAAGAAAAAAGATGCAAGGTTTGTGTGGTCTACTGTTCACAATGACGCCTTCAATAAATTAAAAAATGCTTTAGCCAACCCTCCTGTATTATCAATGCCTTGTTTCACTCGTGATTTCCATTTATTTGTCGATGCCAGTAATGTGGCTCTTGGTGCAGTTCTAAATCACCATATTGATGGGAAATACTGTCCTGTGGCATATGCTAGTAGAACTTTAAATCCACATGAACAGAAGCTAACTGCATATGAATTGGAATGCATGGCATGTATCTGGGGTATTGAAAAATTTAAAGATTATTTACAATTTAGACCTTTCCATTTGTATACAGACAATGGGGCTTTAACCTGGCTGTTTAATCATCCAAAGCAATTGGGAAAAATTGCTAGGATGGTTTTAAAATTATCTTCTTATAAGTTTACAATACATCATATTAAGGCTAATTTAAATAAACCAGCAGATTGTCTCTCCAGAATTCAGGTACAAGAGTCTGCTACTTCTTGTTTTTTACATAAGCTACCTATGTCTTTTGTTGATATTAGAACCCACCAAAATAATGATCCTTACTGTGTACCACTTATTAATAAATTAACTAATGATGGACTTAAGTTAGTTAAAGAAAATGGGATTTCTTTTGCTCTAAAGAATAATCTATTGTGTTCTAAAGTTAGTAAGGCTAAAAACTTTAGAGTTGTTGTTCCTGTTGTCATTAGACCAATGTTATTCCAATATTTCCATTCTTTACCTAGTTCGGGGCATTTAGGCATATTTAAGACTGTCCAAAAAATATCCCAGAGTTATTGGTGGCCAAACTTTAAGACTGAGATCACTGAAATGGTTAAAAGATGTTCGGTATGTCAGATAACAAAGCCCAGAAATGTTCTTTCTTCTGGTGTATTATCTTCTCAGCCTATTAGCAACCCTTGGGAGAGAATTTTCATTGACTTCGTGGGTCCCCTTCCTCGATCCAAATCAGGAAATTGTTATATTTTTACAGTAATTGATGGTTTTTCTAAATTTGTTTTCCTTGAATCTGTGAGAGATGCTTCATCCAAAAGTGCAATACATGTGTTATTTCATAATTTGTTCCCAAAATTTGGCTATCCCAAATATATTGTGTCTGATAATGCTACTGCTTTTACCTCGTCTGCCTTTAAAGATGCTTGCTTCAAAGTTGGGATTAAAATAGTACATACAGCCCCTTACTATCCCTGTCCTAATCTGGTTGAAAGAGTTCATAGAAATCTGCGTTTTGCACTGTCTGCCTATTGTACGCCTTCTCATAAAATCTGGGATGAATTCCTGGGAGATTTGACATTTGCATTTAATACATCAGTTCATGAAAGTACTTTATATTCCCCTGCTAAATTGTTTCTAGGTAGATTGATTCCACATCCCCTAGATAATGTGTGGGACCTACCTAATTGTGTTGTTGATACTTCTTGCTCTGACCGGGATCTCAGGCAGCACTGGACCAAAGCAGTTCAAAATTTAAACAAGGCTCACAAAAGATATGCTGCCTCTTATAACAAATTACATTCAGTACCACAATTCAAAATAGGGGATTTAGTACTGACTCAAAATCATTCAGTAAGTTCAAAACTGAAGAAAAGAATGTCTAAATTGGAGCCTCTATGGTCAGGACCCTTTTCAATTCTAAGATTTGTTACTCCTGTTACTGTGGTGTTACAGGTTGGGCCTAACAAGGAGAAAATATCACATGTTTCGCAATTAAAAGCATATCATTAATGAAGAGTTGTTTGCCCAATGAGTTCATGCAAATTCACGGTCCTTAAACTTGTTTCTATTCTGTTGTGTCTCTTGGATGTTTTTGTATTTAGTATTTGACATAATACTGTTAATATTGATAGGTGGCGTAGCAGGATGGGATCTGCATCGCCCGGCAAGATTCTCTTGTCGCAACTACCACCTAACTTTATGTTAGAAATATTTTCTATACACCTTTCGACATTGTGTCAAAGCGAAGTTCTCCGGTACCCTAAATTCCACAATTGGGTATCCGGGCCATATGAGTTCTCTTCTTTGACCTATTTAGCTAACCTGTGTTCTTTTTTTTGGGTTTTGCCCTTGAATAATATTGTAAAGGCAGAGAAGAGACTCTATTCCTGAAAACAGCCCCAGTTTTCAGTTTTACATGGGTTTTGGACCCCTTAGGGACAGATCTATCTGAATTAAGTAATTATTGTATTGTTTGAAGTATATTTATGGCAAATGAAGGCATCACACAGCACAATTATGCTAATTGTTTGACTATGTTTCTAAGTAGCTGCTAATTTAATGGAGGACTTGGCATTCATTTAAATGATTTCTTATATTTGTTCTGCTCATTTGGCATTTATTGTAATTGAGTTATTATATTTGTTCTGCTCCTTTGTTAATATTCAAGGACACCATTTGTTATTTTATCTATTGCCCCACATAATTAAACTAATGATAATTCGTAAATAACAAATATTTCTGGGTTTTCCAAAGAATCGGGCACCCAATTTTGTAAAATGGAAGTTTTTGTTAATAAACAGAAAAGTCTTTCTGTTGCTCTCTTGTCTTCTTGACTGAAAGTTATTCCAACCCTTTGGAACTCATCTCAGTCCACAATGTTTTCATTTAGTGTAATTTTGGCCCTAATTTCTGGCAAAAAGTGTATTGCCAATAAATATGCCTTCCATTCTATATTTACTAAGGTTATTTTCTGTAATTGCACTACTGCAAAGGGTTTAATCCTGCCAATTATATAATTAATTGATAGTTAAGTTAATAATTATGATATCACATTTATATTTGTTACAATTAATTTCTAAATTGTTGATGCCTAAACAATGTGCTTGGAATATAATGAATCTATAGAGACTGCCACTGGTGTGATATTGTGATCAAGCGACATTGTTATTTCTTTCTGGGCATCATAAAAGAGACAATGCTATTGTGTGCCTAGTTGATGTCCAGTTAACTCAGTTACTTCTTTCTGGCCATCATAATTAAGACAGTGCCATTGTGTTCCCTATTGATAGCCAGTGAACTTATCCCAATTGGCTCAATTAAAGAACTATGAACCCTTCGTTTGTTTGAAAAAAGAAGATGGACATATTTTTTCCAAAAAGCAAGGGGGGATGTGGCAATTTCGTCGATAATTTCGTGCCGACGTGACGTCGTGACCGGAGTGACCAGAGTGAATCTGACTTATGGTGACTTAGGGTGGCGAAGGGTGGCGCCTTCGACTCCTGTTCGCTTTTTATGCCAAATGGTGGAAGAATACAAAATCTTTGCCAAGAGTCAAAAGTTCGAACAGAGATTATTCCGCGGTTACGTGTGAAAGGCGTGCCAGCCAGCCTGTCCCGTTCACTGTGTGACCGTGAACTCAAGGGCGAGTCTAGATTGGTGCTGGTGTGAGGAGTCGGGATTGTTCTAAGACACTTCTGCTAAGAGACTTCTTGAAGAAGGTTGTTGTGAGGAGAGAATGTTTCGACGTCTTGTGAATTCGGAGTCTTCCCGAATCGACGTTCGTATTGGGTGATTTTGTACTAATTGTAAATGAGCAGTTCAATTTAAAGTGTTATTTTGTTGTATGATATTGTTTGACCTCTTAATATTATTACTTATTATATTTATGGTTGAAACTCATTCTCTGATTGATTTTCCGATGTTCGATATCCCGAGCTGATTGCTGTTCAGAGTAGTTATTGAGTTACCGAATATTTTTCAGTTCTTTCCGAGTACAGAAAAATAAGGTGGCACAAATTGGTAGCAGAGCGTGGTTTGATTCACAACTCTGTTCTTGCAAATTGCTTTTATCGACATCTTATGGACTCTGTTTGTGAGTATTCCCTGTTGATTCTTTGACATGTTGTTATTTCGTATCTTCAATGCTGACGTTCTTGATTTTTTTCTAATTGCGCTCCAATTGTAAGTATTGTTTCGTGTTAATGCCACCTCCTAATCCTTACGCCAAAGGTTATTTAAGTTCCTCTAAAGATCGTCGTAATCGAGGTAGTTCTCGAGAGATTGCCAATATGGAAACTACAACGCAAGCGTCCTCGGAAGATTATTCCGCTAATTCCATTAAGTTGGATTCTGTCAAGTTATTACTTTCGGATATTCTTCCCTTGGCAAACGTCGAATCCGAAAACTTGTTTAATTTTTTGAGTTCGGTCATTCATGTCTCTGATTTATCGCTAATTCCATTCGATTCGCTTATGATATATCTGACGTCGAAATTACCTGTTAATTTTCGGATGTTTTGGTTTGCCGCTATTCAGAGGAAATTATCTTTTCAAATGCTGGTCTCGGAAATTTGGCAAGAGTTTGTAAGTTCTCGCGAATACGAGCGTTTGATTGCATCTAAAGTCAAACGTTATCAAATGCCATCCGAGCCTCCCTTGGAGTTTTTAAATGTTGTAACTGTTTCGGCAAAGGTTTTGGGGTTGTCTTTATCTGATGTTGAGCTCGTTTCTATTGTTCTCGATGGAGTAAATCCTCTCACACGAAGTACGTTCGTTTTCCGAAGTAAGCCTACTAATATTTTAGAATTGAAGCAATTATTGTCGTACGCCTCGAAGCAGCTGATGGATTTCGCTAATTATTCGGCTACTTTCAACCCCAATTCGCCACGTGCAATCACTTGTACTTTTTGCAATCGTCAAGGTCATACTTTTGGCAATTGTCGTCAGCGAAGACGAAATTCGAATTCGAATCGGCCGGCTATTACTATGTTCCATGCTACAGATTCTTTGTCTCCTGCTTTGCCAATTGTTAAGGTGACAATTGGTAATCATTCTCTTGAAGCCTTGATCGATTCTGGTTCTACTTATTCGCTGATTGATGTTAATTCTTGTAACAATTTACAGTTACGTTCGGTTAAAACTCTTCAGTCCCCAATTCAAATTCGAGGCCTTGGAGGAACCACATTTACGTTAACTCAGCAAATTAAGGTGAAGGTCAAGGTCAGCTCATTCTCTTGGAGCCATTATTTCTACCTTGTTGACTTGCCATTTCCAGTACTAATTGGTAGGGATTTTATGTTAAAAACTAGAATGATCTTAGGCCATAACTATTTCACTTTTCAGTCTGATCCCACTCAAATAATCCCCTTCATTGATAGGCAGCTTGAGAACAGTTCACGAGATACTGCTCACCCGGTGCTAAGCTCAAGCTCTTCCGTTAAAAGGGTTTCCCCTGCATTATCTACCAATCTGGGATCGAACAAACTGGTGAACTCATGCTCCCCTTCTGATAATTCTGATATTCCACAGGACGTGGTGCAACTAATTAATGAATTTCCAGACGTCATTACTACCAAACTTGGGTCTACTGGTGTAATGGCTTATGAAATCCAGCTTACAGATACCACTCCTGTGAGGTCGCATCCATTTTCTTTGCCTCCAGCCAAAGCCAAGATCCTACAAGATTCTGTATCATCTCTGATTCAGCAAGGTGTGGTTGAGGCCTCCACATCTCAATGGGCTTCACCGGCATTTCTTATTCCCAAGAGGGATAAAGGTTGGAGATTGGTGGTGGATTACCGAAAATTAAATGGAAAAGTACAGGTAGACCCCTATCCAACTCCTTCGGTAGAACATGCATTTCAATACCTGTCTGAGGCTAAAGTATTTTCTATTCTTGATCTAAATTCTGCCTTTAATCAGATACCTTTGAGTGAGTCTTCTAAGAAATATACTGCTTTTGTAACGCCTTTCGGTCTCTTTCAATACACCAGATTGCCTTTTGGATTTGTCAATTCTCCACAAGTTTTCACTCGTTTAATGGATCTTGTTCTTGGTGATTTGAAATATAATTGTGTTTATCCTTATATTGATGATCTTTGTATATTTTCAAAGGATATCAGCTCTCATTTAGTCCATCTGAGAGCTGTACTCCAAAAACTGCGAGACGCTGGGCTAACTCTTCATCCAGGAAAAATGAAGCTGTGTCAAAATTCTATTTCATTTCTTGGGCATGTTCTTCGAGGGGGATGTCTCCATATTGACCCGGAAAGAGTTAGACCCATTCAGAATGTTCCTGTTCCGCTAAATCTTCAGCAAGTGTCCAGATTTCTAGGTATGGCAGGTTTTTATTCTAAATTTATTCCTGGCTATGCGGAGATTGCCCACCCTCTAAATCAACTCAAGAAAAAAGATGCAAGGTTTGTGTGGTCTACTGTTCACAATGACGCCTTCAATAAATTAAAAAATGCTTTAGCCAACCCTCCTGTATTATCAATGCCTTGTTTCACTCGTGATTTCCATTTATTTGTCGATGCCAGTAATGTGGCTCTTGGTGCAGTTCTAAATCACCATATTGATGGGAAATACTGTCCTGTGGCATATGCTAGTAGAACTTTAAATCCACATGAACAGAAGCTAACTGCATATGAATTGGAATGCATGGCATGTATCTGGGGTATTGAAAAATTTAAAGATTATTTACAATTTAGACCTTTCCATTTGTATACAGACAATGGGGCTTTAACCTGGCTGTTTAATCATCCAAAGCAATTGGGAAAAATTGCTAGGATGGTTTTAAAATTATCTTCTTATAAGTTTACAATACATCATATTAAGGCTAATTTAAATAAACCAGCAGATTGTCTCTCCAGAATTCAGGTACAAGAGTCTGCTACTTCTTGTTTTTTACATAAGCTACCTATGTCTTTTGTTGATATTAGAACCCACCAAAATAATGATCCTTACTGTGTACCACTTATTAATAAATTAACTAATGATGGACTTAAGTTAGTTAAAGAAAATGGGATTTCTTTTGCTCTAAAGAATAATCTATTGTGTTCTAAAGTTAGTAAGGCTAAAAACTTTAGAGTTGTTGTTCCTGTTGTCATTAGACCAATGTTATTCCAATATTTCCATTCTTTACCTAGTTCGGGGCATTTAGGCATATTTAAGACTGTCCAAAAAATATCCCAGAGTTATTGGTGGCCAAACTTTAAGACTGAGATCACTGAAATGGTTAAAAGATGTTCGGTATGTCAGATAACAAAGCCCAGAAATGTTCTTTCTTCTGGTGTATTATCTTCTCAGCCTATTAGCAACCCTTGGGAGAGAATTTTCATTGACTTCGTGGGTCCCCTTCCTCGATCCAAATCAGGAAATTGTTATATTTTTACAGTAATTGATGGTTTTTCTAAATTTGTTTTCCTTGAATCTGTGAGAGATGCTTCATCCAAAAGTGCAATACATGTGTTATTTCATAATTTGTTCCCAAAATTTGGCTATCCCAAATATATTGTGTCTGATAATGCTACTGCTTTTACCTCGTCTGCCTTTAAAGATGCTTGCTTCAAAGTTGGGATTAAAATAGTACATACAGCCCCTTACTATCCCTGTCCTAATCTGGTTGAAAGAGTTCATAGAAATCTGCGTTTTGCACTGTCTGCCTATTGTACGCCTTCTCATAAAATCTGGGATGAATTCCTGGGAGATTTGACATTTGCATTTAATACATCAGTTCATGAAAGTACTTTATATTCCCCTGCTAAATTGTTTCTAGGTAGATTGATTCCACATCCCCTAGATAATGTGTGGGACCTACCTAATTGTGTTGTTGATACTTCTTGCTCTGACCGGGATCTCAGGCAGCACTGGACCAAAGCAGTTCAAAATTTAAACAAGGCTCACAAAAGATATGCTGCCTCTTATAACAAATTACATTCAGTACCACAATTCAAAATAGGGGATTTAGTACTGACTCAAAATCATTCAGTAAGTTCAAAACTGAAGAAAAGAATGTCTAAATTGGAGCCTCTATGGTCAGGACCCTTTTCAATTCTAAGATTTGTTACTCCTGTTACTGTGGTGTTACAGGTTGGGCCTAACAAGGAGAAAATATCACATGTTTCGCAATTAAAAGCATATCATTAATGAAGAGTTGTTTGCCCAATGAGTTCATGCAAATTCACGGTCCTTAAACTTGTTTCTATTCTGTTGTGTCTCTTGGATGTTTTTGTATTTAGTATTTGACATAATACTGTTAATATTGATAGGTGGCGTAGCAGGATGGGATCTGCATCGCCCGGCAAGATTCTCTTGTCGCAACTACCACCTAACTTTATGTTAGAAATATTTTCTATACACCTTTCGACATTGTGTCAAAGCGAAGTTCTCCGGTACCCTAAATTCCACAATTGGGTATCCGGGCCATATGAGTTCTCTTCTTTGACCTATTTAGCTAACCTGTGTTCTTTTTTTTGGGTTTTGCCCTTGAATAATATTGTAAAGGCAGAGAAGAGACTCTATTCCTGAAAACAGCCCCAGTTTTCAGTTTTACATGGGTTTTGGACCCCTTAGGGACAGATCTATCTGAATTAAGTAATTATTGTATTGTTTGAAGTATATTTATGGCAAATGAAGGCATCACACAGCACAATTATGCTAATTGTTTGACTATGTTTCTAAGTAGCTGCTAATTTAATGGAGGACTTGGCATTCATTTAAATGATTTCTTATATTTGTTCTGCTCATTTGGCATTTATTGTAATTGAGTTATTATATTTGTTCTGCTCCTTTGTTAATATTCAAGGACACCATTTGTTATTTTATCTATTGCCCCACATAATTAAACTAATGATAATTCGTAAATAACAAATATTTCTGGGTTTTCCAAAGAATCGGGCACCCAATTTTGTAAAATGGAAGTTTTTGTTAATAAACAGAAAAGTCTTTCTGTTGCTCTCTTGTCTTCTTGACTGAAAGTTATTCCAACCCTTTGGAACTCATCTCAGTCCACAATGTTTTCATTTAGTGTAATTTTGGCCCTAATTTCTGGCAAAAAGTGTATTGCCAATAAATATGCCTTCCATTCTATATTTACTAAGGTTATTTTCTGTAATTGCACTACTGCAAAGGGTTTAATCCTGCCAATTATATAATTAATTGATAGTTAAGTTAATAATTATGATATCACATTTATATTTGTTACAATTAATTTCTAAATTGTTGATGCCTAAACAATGTGCTTGGAATATAATGAATCTATAGAGACTGCCACTGGTGTGATATTGTGATCAAGCGACATTGTTATTTCTTTCTGGGCATCATAAAAGAGACAATGCTATTGTGTGCCTAGTTGATGTCCAGTTAACTCAGTTACTTCTTTCTGGCCATCATAATTAAGACAGTGCCATTGTGTTCCCTATTGATAGCCAGTGAACTTATCCCAATTGGCTCAATTAAAGAACTATGAACCCTTCGTTTGTTTGAAAAAAGAAGATGGACATATTTTTTCCAAAAAGCAAGGGGGGATGTGGCAATTTCGTCGATAATTTCGTGCCGACGTGACGTCGTGACCGGAGTGACCAGAGTGAATCTGACTTATGGTGACTTAGGGTGGCGAAGGGTGGCGCCTTCGACTCCTGTTCGCTTTTTATGCCAAATGGTGGAAGAATACAAAATCTTTGCCAAGAGTCAAAAGTTCGAACAGAGATTATTCCGCGGTTACGTGTGAAAGGCGTGCCAGCCAGCCTGTCCCGTTCACTGTGTGACCGTGAACTCAAGGGCGAGTCTAGATTGGTGCTGGTGTGAGGAGTCGGGATTGTTCTAAGACACTTCTGCTAAGAGACTTCTTGAAGAAGGTTGTTGTGAGGAGAGAATGTTTCGACGTCTTGTGAATTCGGAGTCTTCCCGAATCGACGTTCGTATTGGGTGATTTTGTACTAATTGTAAATGAGCAGTTCAATTTAAAGTGTTATTTTGTTGTATGATATTGTTTGACCTCTTAATATTATTACTTATTATATTTATGGTTGAAACTCATTCTCTGATTGATTTTCCGATGTTCGATATCCCGAGCTGATTGCTGTTCAGAGTAGTTATTGAGTTACCGAATATTTTTCAGTTCTTTCCGAGTACAGAAAAATAAGGTGGCACAGAGTCAAATATGATATTTTACACCATCCAAATACAGCGCAAATATTAAATCTAAAAGCTATAGCTCGAAGCCATAGGAAATTAAAATACTATTCAGTTATTTTCTTCGGAAAGCAAGGAACAAGCAAAAACATTTGATGAATATTACGGAAAAATAATTTAATTTAAATATGGCAATTATTTTTCGTTACCTCTCTTACTAATTCCTAAACTATTTAACTGGGTAAAAAGGTTTCATCGTGTGTCTATAATACTTCTGGTATATATCTCTAATCCTAAATCATAATTCCTGCGGAAATAGTAAAATCATGCTCGTATAAAGCTTACCCTCGTTTAAGATGCCTAAAGATAGCTGAGTAAACTCATACAACAATGTATTACTGGCGAACCAGTATATACAATATGACATGTATTCGCTACTTTTTATGAAAATGGTTTTGTAATGAGATGTAATCCTAATTATTATTATCATTTAAAAGTTTTGAGTGCAGCAAAATGAAAAGTATTTATAACATATAGTAATTTAAATACATAATTCATCAATTCATTGAATCATTCACTTAATGAAAATAAGCCAATCAAATCTCTTCCTCCACCTCACATATTAACACGAAGATGGGTGCTAATTCCTACCAGATTCAAGTATTAAGTAAAGTATCTGAATACAGTAAAATTCGAGCGGATTTAATATTTGAGTGTTTTGCGTGGAGATAGATCCTCTTTCTGTAAAAGTAACGAAGGAAAATGAAACATACGAACAACAAATAAATGGAAAGAACTGGAGCATAAATGTACACCCAATAATTAGGAGGCCAATTCTGTGTTCTATCGTGAGGAATACCATTGAACAAATTGAAATTACAACATTTACTATTTAAGATACATCCCTTGATAAAACGAGAAGTGATACTTAAGGTTTTACATGATGTCCCCTGAATTAAATACTGTTACTTCCAATGTTAATGAATTGATGCATTTGGACACACGCTTTCCTTTCAAAATATTCTATCGAGGAAGACATACCTCGTTAAGGAGTCCTTGTTCTTCTCCCATTACCAAAGTTGGAGCACAGATTTTAGAAATGCGTTGATGAAGAATAGCATCTTTTCATCAGAAGTTCTTATTATGCACCATTCTAAAGCGTGGAACTATTATAATCATTGAAGCACAGATTTCACAGCACGCAAATAACTTTATGAAAGATATCACAAGAGATTAGGAAGGCCAAAAACCTCTGTTTCTCGAATGGCTGATTTGCACTTCACCATCATAGTCATCACTAACACCTATTTAAGATGACAACATGGTCACCTTAGCACCATAAAGATGTACAAATTGATGACTTAAAGGTTCACGGTTAAATATTTTCTCCGCCTATCCACTCGTTATTTCCATTGGCATACATTTCACATTAAATAGTAGTTTAGAACCGTTTCAACATGTTTTCCCATTAGTTCCCGCCATAAAATAAAACGAAGTGACCTCTGTTAGAAGTATCTAGAGCGTTTGCAAGGGCTTTTTCAAAGCGAAATGACGTTCGCAAACACGTGTGTGACGAAAAATGACTGCGACCTTCATGCTGCACAGTTAGGTTTTCTTTTCTTAAAGGACTCTAAAGACTCTAACATAGTTTTTGGAATTGTTGGGACTGTTTACGAGAGAAATTCATGGCCATGGAGAGATGCTTATCATACTATAATTAGAGTTATTGCCTCAGAGGAATGAAAAATGTTACAGTAAATGTTGGAATAAGTATGGTGTACTCTTTGGAATGGACTACATGTAAGTAAAAGAAAACTATGTTGAAAAAAGGGATTAAAATTGCAATGTAGCAGGGAGTATTTATAGAAAATATTGCTGGAAGTTCTATGCTTACAGAGGTTTCTACTACTCAAACCTTTTTCTGGATTATTTTATCGAAAGTAACATATATTGAGATGTAATGTAATGGTGTTATTTGTAAGAGGGGCTTCGCTAGATTTTATTTACTGTTGCTTGGGAACCGAAGCATATATATATATATATATATATATATATATATATATATATATATATATATATATATATATATATATATATATATGCCCTCTGAGAGCAATAAATAAAAAGTGTAATTAAAGCGAATGCACACTAATTGGCTTAAACTGTTCAAGTATACTGTGTGTGTAGTTTTGGATTATTTCATCCAAGTGAAACTTATTCTAAGATCTAAAGAGCGTATATTGTTTGAATAGCAGTACATTTTTACTGTTTTTTATTTAGAAGAAGAAGGCTAATCCTTAAATACTTTATTTTAATGTTACTCTTTGATAAAATAATTTAATTTAAACACTGAGCAGTTAAAACCTTTGAGTGTACAGTACTTAACAAGGGGAATCGCTAAAAATGTTTATTTCTCTCCATTATCTTGATTTCTAAATGTTTATTTTACTAAATTTTGTCTTTTATGCAATTAATTTTAATTTCAAATAGTACACCATACATCTAGCAACATTTCCTGTTTGATATTATCAACTCATATTAGAGCGATAGGCATCTCTTCAGCATCCAGCACAAGGTTTCGCGTAAACACCTTCGGAAATTCCAAATATTTTCTATGAGGCACTTGGTCAAGAAAGCCCTATTATCTGGCGTCAGAAGGTCACAATTTTTCGTCTCAGACGTAATAAGTTATAAGAACGTCATTTCGCTTTGAAAAACACATGCATATACTCTTGATATTTCTCGCAGAAGTCGCTTGTTTTTCTGGTGAGGCGGGAACTATACTAATAAGACAACTAGTGCATGTGATTTAGACGGGCGTTTTGTTGTGAAGATATGTTCCAATGGAAATAATCTTTGTCGGTAAAGAAAATGGAAAACATTTAATCGTGAACGTTCTGGAGTTCGATAACAATATATGTCGTTGCAAAGGTGATCGTGATGTTCCCTTTTGAATATGTTAGTGATGGGAGTGATGATGAGGTGCATGACAACCACATGTTCGTGTGACATAAGTTTTGACCATTCCAATTTCGAGCGATATCTTTCTTAAACGGTGTATGTATGTGGTGTTCATTCTGTGCTTCATGGATCATAAAACTTTCCTGTTTTGAAATAGCGCATGATTACAACTTCTGTTGCTTCTTTCTAAACGCATTTCTGAATTTCGTGCTCCAAAATTGATAAAATGAGCTTAACAAGGAGCTCCTTTTCGAGGTATGTATTTTCCGTTTGAATATTATGAGTGGGATGTCTATTTTCCTTTATTGAAATGTAAACTAAACATATAACAGTGAAGTTGGATCAATGGAATACGCTGGATTGTATATGGATCAAGACACTGTGATTTCGAAACCTCAGAGGTTGGAGTAAGCACATTCGAACTCAAGGATAACCCGTAGCTAAATCCTCACTATTTTGTGAACGACCTGGATATCAAAGAATGTCGGGATTAATTGCTTATTTGGAACGGTATACTCTTTAATACTTTTTGCAGAAATTTGGCGGGAAGAAACTATTTGCATCGCATCTGCTTCAACTGTGGATCCTAAGCGTGCAAGTTACGAAAAGAAAAGTTCATCGCGGGGACGGTGGACAAATTCCTTTTGCCTTTTTATTGGCCGAAACTTCAGCCAGAGAAGATTAGGTTATAATGTTGTATATGAAATCTTAATTTACAGATACACAAGCCATTTCCGATTAGGTCAAAAGTCTAACTGCATTTCCATCATATGCAAAACAGGATCTGATGAGTCCGTTTAAGAAGAACGCACGCATCTTAAGTTTTTAATTACGAAAGCAACGTGAAATTTGATGATAGGCATCAAGTGCAAAAACAGGATGTGATGAGCTCTATTAAAGAGATGGGAAGAAAGGTACTTCGCATTTGTAAAGCTGTGCAGTTGAGCGTCTGCAGCATAGCCTTCAATGCTAGTTATCCAAGAACAGCATTCGAGTGTAACATGGACGCATATTTCACAAGATTGGATTATATTTTAAGGTACGTTTATAAATTAGAGATCATAGATACATTTTGTGTGTATGAATTGATTCTTTTGTATTAATTGCAGTTTTATTTACAGAACGGGAGGTCGGATAACAGAAATTGAGAATACTGCAGAAGGAAGATTAAAGACGTGTTGGGTAAGTGGAAATGAAGCGTGTAAAGACTTGATTTCATTTTTGGAATATAGCACGGATATTTTAATCGAAAAAATTAGAGACGAGTTAAATGAACAAACTTCTATAAAGATTAACTTGCACGTGTTAGCAAAATTTACTAAGGAAAATAAGTCCGAAGATCGAAAATTTAAAACTAGAAACTTTGAGTTGTATCGGAGTACGGATGCTAGTTTATTATTGGATAAATTATATAATAAGTTAATGAAGGAAAAATCGGAGCATCAGGCCAAAGAATCAGGGTGGGTTTTGAGTGAAATTAAAGGCTTGGAACTAAGAATCAATCGATTTACACCATTACGAGGATCAACCTATATCAATTTACCACCAAAAATTAGATTTACGAAATCCGTAATAAACGTCAAAAATGATGATCAGTTTTGTTTTAAATATGCTATTTTATCTAAATTTGTATTGCAACCTCAACGTGTATCTAAATACAATAAGGTTGAGTTAGAGACGAAATATGATTGGAATTGTATTAATTATCCTGTGAAATTGAACGAAATTCCAAAATTTGAGAGAGTAAATAATATTTCCATTAATGTTTTTGGTCTTGATGATAAAAATAACGTTTATCCTTTAAAAGTGATGGATAAGGAATTGGCTGATCATAGGGATTTATTATGTATTACAAAAAATGATAACCATCACTATTGTTATATAAAAGACTTTAGTAAGTTAGTCAAAAGACAAATAACTAAAAACAGTTCTAGATTATTCATCTATAAACGTTGTTTTACGCACTTTTATAGTGCGGAGAGACTTAGAGAACATAAAGAATTTTGTAATCGAAAATCCATAGCAAAAGTTATCCTACCTAATGAAGAGGAAAAATGGGTGAGGTTTAAAAATTTTTCAAAAATGGCGAAAGTTCCCTTTGTGATCTACGCAGATTTTGAATGCATTTTATCACCATTCGAGAACTGTGATCCATCTTCTCTTCATTCTAATACAAAATTCGTACAGCTGCACAAACCGTATTCATTTTGTTTTCTTCTTGTTTCTTCCACCGGAAAAAAATTTGAGCCAGTCCTATATCGAGGGTCTGATGCGGTGGAAGTATTTCTCGAAAAAATAAAAGAAGTAGCGAAAATCGTAGAGGCTCTATATAAAACTCAAACTCCGATGAATTTAAGTAGGGAAGAAGAGAAAATCTATAGAAAATCGACTGAATGTTATCTTTGTAAAGGGGAATTAGGGAATGATAGGGTTCGGGATCATTGTCACATGTCGAGAAAGTTCAGAGGTGCGGCTCATGCCAGCTGTAATATAAACTGCAAAGTACCAAATTTTATACCCGTTTTCATGCATAATTTGTCGGGTTATGATTCCCATTTAATCGTCCCGCATTTAGGTTATGACGGACAAAGAATTCACTGCATACCGAATTCCGAGGAAAAGTACATATCATTCACAAAGTTCATTAGCTCTACATTCTCAATCAGATACGTCGACACCTTCAGGTTCATGGCATCACCTTTAGCAAAATTAGTTGAATATTTGCCGAAGGAAAAATTCTTCATTGCTAAGGAAATATTTCAAAATAAAGTAGACTTAATCACCCGAAAGGGGATATTTCCATACGATTACATTGATAACTGTGAGAAATTGAATGAGGATAGATTACCTAGCAAAGAAAAATTTTACAGTCAACTAACTCAAGGTACAATAACTGACGAAGTTTATGATTTCGCATGCAATTTATGGAAAGAATTCGATTGTAAAAATTTGGGTGAATACTCTGACTTGTATTTAAAGACAGATGTGATCCTTTTGGCAGACGTATTTGAGAATTTTCGAAACATGTGTCTATCGACGTACGAATTAGACGCTGCGTGGTATTACACGGCTCCAGGACTCACCTTCGACGCGATGTTGAAATACACTAAAATCAATCTCGAATTATTAACGGATTACGACATGCTGATGATGATTGAAACTGGAATTCGCGGCGGGATAAGCCAGTGCTCTAAACGATACGCGAAGGCTAATAACAGATATATGAAAAATTTTGACGAGGATTGTGACTCAAATTTCATTACGTATTTAGACGCTAATAATCTATATGGCTGGGCTCTTTCCCAACCTCTTCCACTGGGAGGTTTTGAATGGGTTGATCCGAACCTTGATTTTATGAACATTCCCGATGATGCAAATAAGGGGTACGTATTAGAAGTAGATATAATATATCCCAACGAGATTCATGAGGCACATAATGATTTACCATTTTGTCCCGAAAATAAAATCCCACCTAATGGGTCAAGCAAGAAACTGTTACTTACTCTTGAAGATAAATTCAAATACGTCATTCATTACAAGGCATTGAAACAAGCACTTTCTCACGGCCTAATATTGAAAAAGGTTCATAGAATTGTAGCGTTTGACCAATCCCCGTGGATGAAACCATACATCGAATTGAATTCAGAGAAGAGAAAATCGGCAAAGAACGACTTTGAAAAGGATTTTTTCAAATTGATGAATAACGCGGTATTTGGAAAGACTATGGAAAATGTTCGTAAGAGAATTAATTTGGAATTAGTTTCAAATCTTAAACGGCTGGATAAACTCATTTCAAAACCCGTATTTCTAGACAGGACAATATTTTCCGATAATTTGTTTGCCATACATTTAGCTAGGACATCAATCAAATTTAATAAACCAATTTACATAGGACAAGCCGTTTTAGACATCAGCAAAACTTTCATGTATGATTTTTTCTATAGTAACTTAAAACCAAAGTATAAGGATTCTATGAGTCTTCTTTATACTGATACCGATTCATTTATCTTGGAAATAAATACCGAGGACTTGTATTTAGATATAAAAAACGATTTGGACACATACGACACATCTAATTATCCCAGCTCACATATTTGCTATTCCGCTAAGAATAAAAAAATCATCGGAAAATTCAAAGACGAAGCCGAAGGAAAAATAATCACGCATTACGTAGGATTGCGAAGTAAATTGTACGCATACAAAAAGGAGGGGGAAATAGAAGAGAAGCGTGCGAAAGGAATTAATAAGGGTGTGATCGACAAAAATTTAAATTTCAATGACTATGAGTTGTGTTTACTAAATAATTCAAATTTATATCGAGAAATGCATCAGATAAGGTCTATGAAACACGAAATACGCACTGTTGCAGTAAACAAACTTAGTTTGAACTGTGATGATGATAAGAGATGTATGTGCGAGGATGGAATCAATACTTTCGCATGGGGACATTGGAAAATTGGAAGAAAGAGAAGCAGAAGTAATTCTAAGGATGATGTTGATGATGACTCCACCAAAACGAAGAGAATAAAAATAGAAAGTTTAAATGATTTCGATAGACTCATTCGTAAATTGCTTCAAAAACCATAAAATTTATGGTTGTTGTAAAATTTTAATTGTAATTGTAGTTTTAAATTGTAACTGTAAATTGTAATTGTTGTAAAATTTATATTTCTATTATATTTGTAATTACGTTTTTGTTAATTTCGTTTCATGTTATTTCTGTCGTAGATAATAGAACAGAATGCCTATTAATTTATACATACGATCTTGTATACGTGGCAGAGGGTAGTGCAGGTACTGTTTTGGAAGATGCGATCATACTCAAAGATACTATTGCTCGATTCCAGCAGAACTAATTTAAAAGTATTTATTACGCAATATGAATTTCCTCCTGCTATAAAGTTGTGAAATATGTTAACATTTGCTCAATAAATTCAATTCGCAATATTCGCAATATTATAACTCAAACATGAATGGAAATCAAATAAATACATTGTTAGGAAATTTGAACGTACTTTAGGTGAGTTTTTCCTTCAAGTAAATTACCAAAGAACCGTGGGAAATTATATAATTAATCCTTCTACTAAACCCGGTATTCATTGGGTTGTTATTCATATTGCCCATCTTAAACATGCTGAGTATTTCCATTCACATGGATATCCGTCTTTCATTCAATCATTGATATATTTCTCACATCCATTGTTATTATAAGTCCATTTAGCTTCGAAATTTTCAACCTGATATTTGTGATAAATATTGTTTTCTTTACACGCTCCATAAGTCCACTGGGGTACTTTAAAAACTTTCAAGACATTACACTTGTTCTACTTTGAATGATTGTTGAGCAACTAAACTGTATTACTCAAACTTCCTGTTTTGGAGCAAGAAACGTGGATGTCACTCTGAGTCACAGAAGTGCTGCAGCAGGTATCAATCGGAAAGCACAAGCTCATGCATACCTCAGCAATAATATTTGCAATTTGTATCTGATGGAATTAAAACCCATTGTTCAAGCAACTATACAGTATAATGCTGCCATCTGGAGGTGTTTACTCAAACTAAGTACAAGAAGTCATCATTTGTTTCCTGTTGTAGAGTGAAAGCATGTAAGTATATTTTTATTTACGTGGAATCTAGTAAAACAATTGTTTTACTAGAATGTAATATTAAAATTTTAGTTAGATGATTTAGTGCATTAAATGGTTGCAATATTCATTTATATTCAGTGGATTTCTATTGTAAGCCTTACGATAACATTAAAAATATCTTCAAAACCCAACTAATTGACCCCATATTATATATTTTTGTTAGTTTTTACGAGATTGCATTAATAAAGCAGCCTTGGGACTCAGGTGAATACCTAGCAAGTATTGGTCCGGAAGCGAAAGCTGTAACAGTTGATGTGCGGAGTTCACACTGAAAGGAAGTCATGATACGAAGGAGAGATTCTAAAGTTGCTGAAGTTTGGAGTTGAAAATGAGCCGCCTTGCTAACAGCCACACCTGCATTAATACGTTCTTGGAAGGATGACGAAGACGATCCTCCTACCAAATGATTTGCACATTGGGGGAAGGTACATGAGGGGAGGAAAGACTTATCTTTCACCTACACATTTTTAAATAATGGCGGGAAAAAAAATTATTTTGATTGGGTGTGTTTTTTTTAAAGAGGAGTGAATGTTAACTTTGTTAATTTTGTAACTTTAACTTATTTGATTTTATTAAAATATTGTGTGATATTACATTTTTTATTTGTCAAGTAAAGTAGAAAAGTCTTTCTAAAAATTTGCATCTATATAATGGAATAAACTAATCACCATCTGTAGAAAAAGACACACGTTTTCGTTAAACTATGAGGAGTGGAGACAATTTGTTCCCATAAGCATGCCTCTAGATAGAAGAAAAGAGCAGTTACATGAATTGGTATTGTCGCATATTTACTATAATTCATCTGATCTTAGGGTTACTACGCTCCCATGAAATTGATTTTCACCGTTTACAGATTAAAATAGATGTTTTGAAATGCTATAATTCAAGCAAAGTAGTCCCTGGCGTGGGTCTAAACACCTCGGAAACTACACCAATTGGTCCCTGGCGCGGGTTTAAAGACTTCGTAAACCAAAATGGCTTGTATTATGGATTTTCAAGCTAAAATCGTTAAAATCCATGGAAAATTTGTATACATTATTAGGAAGCTAGTAATTGGCATTATTTCTCAAAATTCCTTACAATTTTGGCTATTTAAATGCTCTAGTTGATAAATTTAAAATAAGGAAAGTATTCGGCTAGAAGATATCATCCATGGTATCAAAGAAGACGATGGTGATTTGTTCTATTCCCATTCACACTTCAAAATGTACTGTTAGTACGATGAAATATTTTGCAAAGGATTGCAAAATCTAAATTTCTAGAATATGTTTTAGGATGGGAAGTGACTGAGCAGGACTCCCTTGGTTGTCCCTCATTAAAAATAATATCATCTAATATAACATGTTTCCTAGATGCACATAATCATCAAAATTATGTCCGCTGTTAAAGATTAATGTGAATTAAAAATGGGGTATTCATATAAAAAAAATTCGCAATGACGTTTCATAAACTTTCAAAGATAAAAAAATATGCATTATAGTTTGTAAGTATTGTAAATAAATAATGTATAAACTCTATTTCTCGCTTTTCTTATTTCAATCAGACCTAAAAATCCAAAACATTTAGCCACCCGACTTTTTCACTATTACTTATCTCTTCTGTGTGAAAACGAAGAAAGTCTTGGACGTGTGAAATCTGAAAAAAAGCCTGTCTTAGGACGCAAAATAATGAACAAACTCATTACATCCTCTTTTTTATAAAGATGCCAATAATGCCATCAACAATTATTTTTCTAAATTTGCAGAAAAAGCGCAGCGGAACTTGTAAAAAGAACCCAAAAAGACAAAACTATCAAACTTGCATAACATATAGAATTTTTCATAGAATGGATTTCGCCTAAGTTTCCGTAATGGGGACGGAGAAAAAATTTGCATAATTTAATTTTTTACTTTAGCGTTAGAATGATTGGCCTACTTCTTAGTTACAGAACAAATAGAATTTTGCTTCAATAGACCTCGCATTTGAAAAGTATGCATGGAAAATATAATGGAAGAATAAAAAAGAAACATATCCTTCACATCCTGTATTTTGCCATTCATGCCAATCATCAAGTTAAATAACATACAAACGAAATCGTCACATCCTGTGATTGCTATCGACGCCAATCATCAAGTTTTCGCTGATTCCATAAACGGCCATTTAAAGTAAGTATAGGAAAGATAATGATAGAATTAAAAATAGCATTGATTTCACTTAGGGGCACGCCATTCAGTGTTGTATTCCGTAGACATTTTCTTTGCTTAGAAACACAAGGATTCATTTATAGTCTGCATTCATATCTAGTCGCCTTATAAAAACATCATTTTATAGCAATTTTGAGAGAAAAAACTATTAGTACCTCATATGCTTCCACTGTTAATCCTAAGCGCGACAGCTACGAAAAGAAAGGTTCATCGCGGGGACGGTGGACAAATTTGCCAGCTCTTGTATCGGCCGAGGCATCACTCAAGAGGGGAATAGATTAAAATGTTGAATATGATACCTAGATTCAATGTTACATCAGCCAGTTCCTATTAAGTCTATCGACTGCTCTTTTGAGCCGAACCAAAACAATAGATTATTAACCAAAATTAGACTTAAAACTGAATTTTTCACTTAAAAGCACAGTAGACGAGGGTAATAGTTGATAATAAAATCGGAAACTGTAATTGCATTAATTTATCGTTCGTCCCGAATGGTTGCTTGTTTACACTTCTTTAAATAACAATTAACCCATTGTTTATGACGTGATTTGATGTCGGAGATGAAAAATTTTCAAAAATTCGGGAATTAAATCAGTAATGGCTGCTATCATGAATTTTGATATTAACTTTGACGCTTTAAAACATTTTTAATTAGATAATGATGGAAACGTATTATTTGTTTTTATTGTAAGCGGTATAGTTATTTAGATTCATTTAATCTCAAATGGAAACATTTAGGCGGCGGGCAAGTTAAGTATTCTCAGGACTGAAATGAAGGCACGGTTTCAGTTGAGTCACGTGTTATCGCAGAACCCCAAGAGGCCACCGGCAGTAGCCTTCGGAAGGAATAGCAGGGGGAAGAGCCAACCTCCACCAAAGGCACAGGCGGTGCCCAGAACGAATGATTACAAGGGATGGCTGAAAATGAAATGCTCCCTTTCTGTTTCATATACAGCTCATTTGTAAACCCCGCGTCACTTGACAGTAGCAGTGTTTTGGGAAGTTTGGCGCTGCGCCAGAATTCCCACCATAAGAAATACATGTATGGGCTGTCTAGCGCAGTTAAAAGCTAATATTTACCGAAATTAGGGGGTCTTCTATGAAATATTCTATAGATAAACTTATTCACCGATAGAAATAATAATCGGAATGAGTAACTGAAGTAATGGCCCCGCTTTTGAATTCGCGCGTCACCGCTTGCCCCGCCGCTATGTAAAGGAAATAGGAAATGAAAAGAGAAACTTTTCAGACAAAGGAATGTGTTTTCTTTATTTGGTAACTATTTTTTTACAATTTTAACAATTAAATAATTCAGAAGAAATTTGTTTTAATTATTACGTAACCTTCTGCATCGAGATAACATTTTCTTGTATACTGATTATTATAATTTAAATGAAATTTTTTTTACTACATTCTTCTTGTGCAAAAATGTCGTATAATGTCTCGGTAACACAGCGAGCACACCAGTTATCCTTATCTTGAATAGCACTTATCACTTCTTTATAATTTTGCAGTCTTATGTGTATTATTGTTTTAATCCACCCCTCACTTATTTCTTCAGCGATAACGGAGTCGCATGTGTAATAAAAATGTTTCTTTTTCCAAACGGAATTAACGTACCTACTTCACTAAATGTATGCACAAACGCGGTTGTTGGTGCATACCATACCCTCCGCTGCCACCTAAAATCAAATGTAGGCACGACAAAACTGAATGACCAAATGATCCCCATTCGCAATACACCCAGCTCCAGATACCACGTGCCGCATGAGATTCTATTTATCAATTCAAGGTCACTTAGGTGGAATATCTCTCATCCTTAAACTCAAGAGGCACTTCGTTGCGGTTAAGCACACATCTTCTGGAATAAATATGTTGGAAAAGGTTAACTGTGACAAATAATTAAGTTTTTACCAATGTCTATTGCCTGCGAAAACCTTTATACGATTCATATTAGAAAATAATTTGATGATTATGGATCATTATATCATGCTCAATCTTTCACTAGATTCATATGCCCTATCGAATGCACGTTAAAATTTAATTTACAGGTCGCTAATCCCTCTTTTACGTCATCTAACATCTTCTGCCTTTTTCTTTCCATAAAAATTTAACCGTTCATGCTACATTCCATTACTCCGTTAAGGAGACCTCTCCTCCCAACATTTGACACACCCATTCCCTCTCACTTCAATCGAAATCCATTCTTCTGCAGCGGGAATGTCATTCTTAAAAAAAAATATGGCAGATCATATTTTAAATAAGTTACAGTTTTACAATTGACCATCGCTTTTCTTACAAATTACCAATTCAGAAGGGTGGTTTCATTGAAAGTTTTTAATTCATTGATTTTAAATCAAATTACGAAATAAAAAGACTTTTGATAGGAAAAGATAAAAATTTAGAGCTGTTTCATTCAGCTCTTTCAGCATTAAATTATCTCTACGACTCGTCTACAAAAGAGAGAACTTGGAGTGCTACACACCTCGCAATATTAATTGACTGTAACAGAGGGTCATTCGAGTAGATATTTCTCAATGGATTTAACAAGCATACGAAAGTCGTTAAATTACTGCGAATCTAATATACGTACAACTTTGAATAGAAATCGCATTAGGAACTGTTTCCCAACGTTTATGGTCTCAAGTTTCTCCTTCCATGTCCCCGAGACAGCTGATTCCCTCCATAGTAAAACATTTCGATTTTCTGAATTCGTGATTTTATATTTCCGAGTACAGAAATACACGCCTAAGACCATTCTCAGGGAACCGAGTGTAAACCGCTGCATACGCTGAAAAGCGTATTTGACAACATAGTATTTCTTGCACCTTAGAAAACAAAAGTGAAGGATGTTTTGACTCCATTATTTCTAGATACAAGATTTACTTTTTAAAACGAAAAGGGGACTTAAGAAGTTTGCTCCATTCACCGCAGCTGAAGATGGGGTTGCTATTTTGATAGAGATTTCACGGACTAGTAATTGATACGACTGCCTCACTGTTTCATTGTTCCTAGCTGGTCCTGAATCGATCTATATATGCTTGCGCTATTCAGAATCAATTTACTAATAGTTTAGTTCAAGAAAGAAAGGCGATAATATTTAAAAAACGGACGCCAATACAATGTCTGCCAGAAAATTCAAATCTCCGAAGGCTGGTCGGATCCTCATCGTCTCCTGCATTAACTACCGAAAGATTATGAGTGGAAATAAAGTATATTAGACAATATTATGAATGAGAAGTTTTCCCTCTCATTCTACACGGACCAAGTTTTCTGAAGTACAGTACGATGGTAAAATGAATAATTCTTTTCACTCCAATTGATAAGAAGTAGCTAAGATACATGACATTAAGCATAACTCATAACTCAAAAAAATTTAGATATTCTTAGCCATTAACGTGACTGTAATGAAGGGGAAAGATGTTTTAATCTGCTCTTTAGCAAGAACGAAAAATGTTCACTTCTTGACAAATGGTACCAGTATCAGAATTGCAGAATCAAAAAATATATATTTTTTGGCCGCAATGTTTTGAATATAGTATTCGATAAGAACGAATCTTAACTAAAATCATTGAAAAAATAAGCATTTTATCAGGAGATATTTCCCCGTTAAACATAGAAGATCAGGTGGGAAGTTCGATATCAAACTATATTTATTTTTATGGATGGGAGATCCTCCTTCTGGATTTTCCACTACAAGCACAGCAATTTAACCTGTTGGATTTTGACCACGAATTGACTTTGATGGGAGTCCATGGCACGTGACTAGTTGTTTTGCAGGAGAAACGATGGAACGGGGAGTATGAACAATATCTCACTCTATATGAAAAACACGAGGAAGGGAAAGATCGTGGCGTTATTGCCCCCTCCGATGCTAACACAACCGAATGAAATGAAGTCATGGCAGAAACTGAATAAGGTATTAGATAAGATTATCATCTGCTCCACCTTCTTTGAGCCGTTTCAACAAGTTTTGGACTACCATGATTCTTCATCTTTTAATTCCCGGCCATTTTGGATTATTTTTTTCCCTTCCTTGACAAAGAACGAATTATCTCACGATTTTCTTTGGAAAAAGTTTCCCGAAACAAAGACAGTCTTTAAATAGATGGATACGTAAAAAATAAGACACGATGACGTTAATTAGGAATGAAATACACGTGAATGAAATTAAACTTTCGGCAGAATCATATGCCGTATATCTTGTTTCTTAGTAACACTTCTCATCCTTCTAACTCATTTGGCCCTTATCTTCCTCTATATCTATTTCCATTCTGCCTACCTTCAATTAATTTCATTATCAATCCCTTTTCTCGCAATACCATTTATCTTTTCCCTCTGTGGACACATTATCTCTTCCATCGAAATTCTCTCTCTTTGCCATTCTCAGCGAAGTAAATAATTAAAGAAAACAATTCTTCGAACGTAAGGAGATGTTTTTTAAATGGACGTAATGTCATGTGTACCGATACAGGCGGGGACGGTAGACAGAGTTTAATGGCCTTATATTAACCGAGACTTCACTCAGAGGAGAATGGGTTAAAATTTCGAAGACTTTCTCAAGATTTATAAATACATCAGCCAATGCCAACTACATCTATCAACTGCTCTTTTGAGACGCCTCAAACGAAAAGAACTTTAAACCAATTTGTACTACAAAACAGCATCAATATTTTTCATTTACAACCACAGTAGACGAGGGTAATTATTGATAGTAAAAACTGTAATTGCATAAAGTCATCGTTCGTCCTAGATGGTTGCATGTTCCCAATTGTTTAAATAATTATAAACCCATAGGCTACTACTTGGTTCATCGTCAAAGTTGACGAGTTAAAAAAAAAAACTCAAGAAAATTAGTAATGCAATATAACCATAGTGCAGAATCTATTATTCAATTCATGATTATTTAGAACGAACTATTTAGTTTAATTTAAAATATATATAATATAAAAATTTGTTTAAAAGAAAAATTTAGGCGTAGATCATATTTCGGAGGACTGAATTGCTGGGATGGTTTCAGTTGGGAGGGTTTCGCAGAGACGCTAGAGGTTGCAATTCTCCACCGACGGCACTGACCTTCCATTGTAATACCAGGAGGAGAAAAGCCAACCTCAGACAAAAGTGTAAACCAATGGTGCCCATTGCGATGAATTACGAAGAAAGGGTGGTGAAAAGAAATGCTCCATTAACCTTTCATGTGACCGCACGTCACTTTTTAATTGAATGTTCGTTTCATTGATTTGAAATGAAATAATGAAATGGAAATATCTCTGGTAGGAAAAAATTAATATAGAACAAAATATTTTTTTTCTAAATTTTCCTTCAGATGTTTCAGATTTAAATCCACTTGACGTCTCGTCGACTACTGAGAGAAATCGTGGAGTGCTCCACACCTTCCTTAAACTATGATAGAAGATCATCTGTGTAGATATTTCTCCATTCCATCAAATAAATTCAATTTCCTCGAGTCTAATGTAGGTACGTATAATTTTAAACTATTCCCAAACGTTTATGGTCACACTGTTCTCCTTCCATCTCCTCGATGCAGCTGAGTACCTTCAGAGGATAACATTTCCATTTTCTAAATTCGTAATTTTATACTATCGAATGCAGGAATACCTTTTCTCTGCTTTAGACGCTTATAACTATGAGATCGTTCATGACAAGTTTTTATTTCTTGTAACATCGAAAACAAAAGGGAAGGACTTTTGGCTCCATTGTTTCTAAATAACAGCATTACTCTTTAAATCAAATGGGTCCTTCTGAAGTTTGCTTCATAAGCTACAGCTGAAGAAGGGATAACTATTTGAATAGAGATTTCGCGTACTATTCATTGAGACAATTGCCTCACTTGTTTAAACCATGCCCTGGTTTAAACAAGTGGAAAAGGATAGTAATAATATTTAAAGAGAGGGCAACAATCCAACTTCGGCCCTCGAAGTCAAATCCCCAAAGGCTGTTGGATACCCTAGCATTAACTACCGAAAGCTAATGAGGTGAAATGACGTCTAATAGACAAGATAAGAAGTGAGTCAGTATTTCCTCTCATTCTACACGGATCAAAATTCCCAATCTACAGTACGATGGCCAAATTACGAATTCTTTCCAATACAATCGATAAGGACTAGCCAAGATGAATTAAATTATCAGATACTACTTCTGTGAAAGTCTCAGATTTTTTAGCCATTAATATGATCGTTTCGAGATTAAATGAAATATGCATCTTCATCTATTCTCTTCCAAGATAGAAAAAAAGAATCACTCGCTGATAAATAGTTGTAGAAACAAAGCGGAATTAAGGAGTATACATTTTGTGGTCATAATATTTTGAAAATTTTTCCTTCTACGGACGAATCTTCATCCAAATCACTGTAAAATGTGAAAAAATTACGTATTTCTTCATAATTCAAGAGACATTTTCCCGTTTAACTTAAAAGATCAGGTCTGGAGGTTTGATGCTTGTTCTTAAGGATGGGAATGCTTCACTTTGGGATATTCTACCGCTAGCATAACTATTTGACAGATTAGATACTAAGCATGAATTGGGGCAGTTTGACTTTGAGGGGTGCGCAACGCACGGTTAATGGATGATCTTCCCACATTAGTAAAGTAAGCCAAAACTCAAGGTGCAACTTGGCTAGCTTGACTGTAGTCAAGCTAGCCAAGCTTCATGCAATGATGTATCAAAAATCTGATGTGGCCAGCACATGACTTTCTCCATATATATAAGATGTAAATATTTATCTACCGCAGTAATTTCGAACTCTATATTCCATCTAAACTTGGAATATGAGTGATTAATATATATATATATTATTATCTTTGACGCCAAAAACATGAATAATAATGTTTTACGGTACATGATCGATGAAAAACGATGAAATTGGCATTTCGCCCATAGAGTTCAGAGCGCCCACAAAGTACATAATCAGCAACTTCCGGTTTATCAGTATTTCATGAATAACTCCTACACAATCAGTGATACAAAAATATGTTTCAACCAAAAGTTATAGTAAATTTTATTTTCTAAAACTTTTATAAATAATAGTATATACCTAAATATCATATTTATGGAGATATTTTGAAAACCGGAAATGAGCTTTGAAGAATACAGCTCGACTTCCGGTAAACCGATTTACTCCAAAAACTAATCAACTCTTAAAAAACTAAATAAAGTACTATATATGAAATTTGGTGTTGATATAATGCATCGTTTTTAAGTTAGAGCGCCCACAAAGTACATAACGGCTACTTCCGGTTTATCGGTATTTCATGAATAACTCCTAATCAACCGGTGATACAAAAATATGTTAAATACAAAAGTTATAGTAAATTACATTATCTAAAACTTTTATAAGTAATACAATGCACGTATATATCATATTTATGGAGATATTTTGAAAACCGGAAATGAGCTATAATGAATGAAGCTCGACTTCCGGTCAACCGATTTACTCCAAAAACTAATCAACTCTGACAGCACACACCACAGTACTATATACGAAGTTTGGTATTAATACGACCAATAGTTTTCACGATAGAGCGCCCACTAACACACACACACATACAGACACACACACACACATACACACAGACATCATTCCGAAAATGGTCAAAACGTGTTCTAGGGACCCCAAAACTTGTATTTCCGTTGAAATCTCGAAGTCGAATTTTTTCATGAAAACAATACTTTCTCTATACTTCGTATATGGAGAAAGTAAAAAAGGAAAGCAATACCATGAGTATCCAGTAATACATTTCTAATACTGATTCTTCTGTTAGCGGTTTTTATGGAATGTTTTCTGGAGCTGTAGAAACTGCTTGTAAGATGATGTATATTATTTTAACCTCAGTATTCCTTATTTACTTTGTACTTCCTTTTCATTGTTGAAATATATGTTATAGGTCTCCAATGTTCCCCAGGTTTTCTGTCTCGGGAAGTCTCTGATGAAAATTTGACAATTACAGTACAGCATGTGGGTCAAGATCAACTTCTCTATGCAGTGCTGATAATGGTAAATATTTTGAGGAGAATGTGAAAGGATTCATGTGCCATTATGTTAAGGCCAGTCCTGATTATTTATAGTTAAGTAAATAGACAGCATCTAGGTTGCAAATAATTTCAATTTGTATGAGCTTTAATACAATTAGTATTTATTGTGTTGTCATAAATTGAGGTGCCTCGTAACATGATATTATATGGAATACGTTAAATGTTTGCAGGTATTCTTCAACATATATTGATGGAGATAGGGGAGATTAAAGCCATATTAAGAATGGATTAATCTTATTTAATTAAGGATGGAAAATTAATCGTTGACTTAATTATTTACTGAACCCATGTTTAGTTAAGAATGATAACTAAAGAGCTTTTATACCTCAAATGTGCATGTGACAATGTTTAGATGAAACAGTCATTGAAGAATAGATTTGGTGCAGTTTTGGCTGAGGTTTCACTTTTCCAATGCATAGTTTTCTTCCCAGAAAAGAAGGGAAAAGTATATAAGTAAAAATTTATCCAGGTGTTTATAAAGGAACTATATAAGAAAGTGTTGAAGTAAGTTTAGAAGATATTATTTGAACAGATTTGGAGATAATATACTGCCATTCCTTGAATATTTTTCTTCATCATGCTCTGCCAACAAAATTGAAAGTAATAATTCATAAACTTAAATTTAACTGCTAAGTTTCCCTTTCATTACTATTAAATCAATATTTTTATAAGCCTATATGGAATATTGATCACATATATATCACATATATGTTATATAAACGGTATACATACATGTAAACTGTAAAATGTAGGTATATGGTATACATGAGGTAGGAGGCATATCTTTTATACACTTGGTAGATACAATGTAGCTGGTACGTATATAGTAAACCGTATACAGTGGTGGATCCAGGGGGGGGGGGGGCTATGGGGGCTGTAGCCCCCCCAGAAGTCAACATGAAGAATAATTACTTAAATGTATCATCGTTCATACTATTGAGATGTGAAGAAAATATTGTTTATCTACAATGATAGATAATAATAAGCATAATTCAAATGTGTATACTGAGTTGATTTTTATAAAATTTTTATACAAAAATCAATAAATAGAAAATGAATCTTTAATCCCAACTCTCAAGCCCCCCCCACAGCTCGATCCTAGATCCGCCACTGACCGTATACATGTACCTTCTACTGTATACACTTCTTATACATACTTTATATGTAGCGTATACTGTAGCATATATGCTGCCTGGGATACTTTACTCAAATATGAAGGTTTTCAAAAGTTGCACCTATCTGCTAATTAATGAATTCTGTAGGAAAGTATAAGGGACTGAAATAATTTAATTTCCTGACTAGATACATTGAATTGGATTTCCTTTTTACCTTCCATACATAAACCCAACACCAAGTACGTTAGCTCTACAATAACTACAGATAATAAATACTAATAGAAGGATTAAAGAAATAAGAATTTTATGGATTCCAATAACTATAGTAGGTTCAAAAACATGAGAAGATCCCACAGTACTGAAAGAATAATCAGTATTTGGACTTTGCTTTAGAAACTGCACATAGTAGTTAATAGAAAAACTTAGAATGCATTGAATTATTTCTAAAAGGTTATTCTAAGACAATGGCAGCTTCACCTTAACCATGACTGTGAGAAAGAAGGATTCTTTCATAGAAAAGTCAATGAACCAGCCAATATTACCAGATAATGAGGAGACTTTTAAAAGCTACGAGAAAGTAATCATATCCAATATGACGTTTAATATCACTGTAAAGCTTTTTCAAAATAAAATTATAACAATGCAACTATGAAAGTCCCACAAGGAAAAGACCTTTAAACACTGACTCAAGATTTCAATCTTTAATCATGCCAGTGGTACACACCTATTATTAAATTCTGCATGCCTTAAACTTGTAGTCAATGGTCAATGAAATTCATACAAGCATAATGGTTGAAATATGGAATATTACTTGCTTTACACCTCATTATTGCAAGGGCATCATTAAGCAGCAATTGAATCGAATTCCATATCTATTTTAATTAACTACTTTGCAATCCTAAAGATAAGGAAATATATGAGTTAGTTTTCCAACGTTCAAAATCTACTTTGGAAGAGACACACAGAATTATAAACACTAATTACATTTTGATGGGAAGAATTAAGTTCTAGAGCAGATTGTAATTATGTACATCTGTTTCAAGTCCATGTCATCAGTTCTTTGAAATTTATAAAATGACAATCATCTGAAGGGGTATCATTATACTATCTGCCAGCTTCCTAGACATAATGTCTGGCTGTACTTTAATGTTATGCCAGTAGTGGGTGTCCCATTTAAACACGGTACAGGACTCCCACATAATACAAAAGAATTTCATTAATTGCATGAATATACAAATGACCTAACCAAATTATTTCAGCAAAGGCAGTCATGATTTGATATTCATTACTAAGAGAGCTAAATTGTGCCAGGCACATAGCAGAAATGTTTCTTTATTGCTAAAAATATACTTCAATCACCTATACCTATATACTTCAAAATGGTCCTTCATCAACATGATGCATGAGGAAGGAGTGCAGTACTAGAGGAATGTTAGAACCTAGCTTGCATCTGAGGATTATAGTAATGCTGCCCTAAAAATGACTGAGCTCCAATGGACATCCTTATTTTGGAAAAGTTATAGCGTTGCTGAGGGGAAAATTTTATGGGAGTGTCTATATTGCTTCATCTGAAACATCCAACATCTAAAGTGGTTTATTTATTTTCTCAGAAAAAAATCAATATACTGTTTAATTTTGATAATATTTTGTTATAGTATTGACAGTAAAACATGGTGCTGATATAATGCAATCACAAAAGTGAATGTAACTATGTATAGTGATTATGATTCCATCACACAAAACCTTACATCACGTGATAGATGAGTGAACACTGCAGCACTAAATTGAGTATTACTTAACTATAACCCACATGGAATAATGCTCAGCAATTAATTGAAAAGAAATAACAAGAGTTAGATTAGAGATAAACTCTCACATAGAATGAAGAAAGTTCTCTCGTGTTTCCAGCCGGGTTGCCTCCTGCCATAGGATCGACGTTTCGGGTACGTACTCTGCACCCATCTTCAGGAACTGATGTCAGATGAAGGAAAGGGGATCTTTATATAGTGGCCAGAGGGATTCCTTTCACTTTTTCCATTGGCGATGCGGGAGCAACGGTCTCCGTTGTGGGTCCGGTGGTGGGGGTGGCCAATCCGAGATGGGGGTGGGGGGAAGGGAACCTTCCTTCAACTCACTGATATGTCATCTCTCTCCTGTTTTTTTATTGGAGATCTGTTTAGTCTGCGGACGGCTCCATCCCATGCACTGCTTAGGAACAGGCCTTTGTCACGATTAATGTTTCTGGGATGGAGCCGGATTTCGATGGCCTCTTTAGTCACCCTATCCCAGTATCCTCTCCCTCTGCAAAGGATTTTTGCGTCCTCAAACTTGGCCGAGTGATTTTGCTCGAGGCAGTGCTCTGCAATGGCCGATTTTGTTGGCTGGCTAAGACGTATGGATCGGGAATGTTCCTTTAGTCGGGTTTCGATGGTCCTGCACGTTTCACCTATGTAGCTAAGGCCGCACTCGCAAGGGACTTGGTACACTCCCGAGGATCTGAGCCCGAGGTCGTCTTTGGGTTTTGGGAGCATGGAGCTAACCTTTGAGTTTGGGATGTGTACCGTCCGGACGTTGTTTTTTGCGAGGATCCTGCTTATTTTTCCCGACAGCCCAGCAACATATGGAAGGCAGGCCGTGGCGATGGGTTTTTCTTCTGGTGTCTTTTCCGTTGGGTTTTTTGCCCTGTGAATCGCCTCATTGATGTGGTTTAGTCGGTGACCATTCTGTGTGAGGGTTGTCTTTAGGTGATGGAGTTCATTCCCTAGGCTCTCCTTATCTGAAACTGAGATGGCTCTGTGAGCCAGAGTGGCTAAGACACTTCGTAACTGAGCCGGATGGTGGTGACTGGTTCCATTTAAATATCGGTCAGTGTGGGTCGGTTTCCTGAAGACCGAGTGTCCTAAGGATCCATCTGGTTTTCTGCTGACCAACACATCGAGGAAGGGGAGCGTGCCGTCTTTCTCCAACTCCATCGTAAACCTGATGTTCGGGTGCTGGTTGTTCAAATGTTCCAGGAAACAGCCGAGTGTTTCTTCTCCGTGGGGCCAGATGATGAAAGTGTCGTCTACGTATCTCAGGAAACACCTTGGTTGTAGAGGGGCCGACTGAAGTGCTCTTTCCTCGAAATCCTCCATAAACATGTTGGCGACTGCGGGAGAGAGTGGTGAACCCATGGGTACGCCGTCTCGTTGTTCATAATACTTTCCACGATATAAAAAGTAGGTCGAAGTCAGGGTTAGTTCAAAAAGTTTCAACATGCTTTCATTGAAAAATGGTGCCAATAGTTTGAGGGTATCCTCAACAGGTACCTTCGTGAAGAGAGATACCACATCAAAACTAACTAATAAGTCCCTAGGATGCAGATGGAATTGCTGTATTGTTTTCACAAATTCCTTGGAATTTTTCACGTTACGTAAGCTTTTGCCGACATGGGGAGTCAGGAGTTTACTGAGGAACTTGGATAGGTGGTACGTCGGGGAATCTATTGCGCTGATGATGGGTCTTAGCGGAACGCCGGGTTTGTGGATCTTGGGCAGACCATACAACCTTGGTGGAACAGCAGCCCTTGATAGAAGGCCCTTCTGTGTTTCGGTTGGGATGGTTGATTTCTTTATCAAGGCTGAAACTTTTCTCAAGATGGAGTCAGTTGGATCCTTGGTCAGTTCTCGATAGCATGAGTCCGCCAGAAGGTCCGAAATTTTCTCGTGGTATTCTTCAGACTGCATAATAACCGTCGCGTTACCTTTGTCTGCTGGTAGAACAAGGATATCTGATCTCTCACGTAATTTGGTAATTGCTTCACGTTCTGCTTTCGTGATGTTGGATTTTGGTGGTTTCACGTATTTGAGAGCCTGTCCAATTTGCTCCCTAATCTCCTCAGCGGCTTCCCGAGGGAGATGTCGGACTGCTTGCTCCACACCGCCTATAAAATCGCGGAACGGAATATTCTTTGGACTCGGCGCAAAGTTGAGTCCTTTTGATAGGATGGAAGTAGTATCTTCGTCAAACGATTCCCCTGTTAGATTCACTACAAGTTTTTCTTGGTCCAGTCCAGTGTTTTCCGAGGTGGGGCCTCTCAGGCGATCATACTTCCTCTTCTGCCTGTCGGTCTCCTTCCTCACGAGGATCTCCTCTTGTGCTACAGTTGCCAAGTCAATTCTCTCCCAGTCACGTGGAGAGAAAACTGCCGAAAGAAGTAGATGTAGCCGGAGTAACTGCTTGGCATTTATGTCTAAGTCGCGTCTGGTTTGCTGAATTCTTTCCCTGATAAGGGCGAGACTTGCCTTCCGTGCAATCCGCCTTGCAGTAAGTGAGACCACGGGTGTTCGAACTCTTAAAAAGTTTGGGATAACCTCGTTGTCCCTGCATCTCAATAGAAAGGTAAGTGAACAAAGTAGATGGCCTCTCCTTTTCCTCAAGCGTTCAAAAGTACGAATGCTGCGATGAAAGTCCTCCCCGTAGAGGTATACGTAGAGAGATGACGTATCAGTGAGTTGAAGGAAGGTTCCCTTCCCCCCACCCCCATCTCGGATTGGCCACCCCCACCACCGGACCCACAACGGAGACCGTTGCTCCCGCATCGCCAATGGAAAAAGTGAAAGGAATCCCTCTGGCCACTATATAAAGATCCCCTTTCCTTCATCTGACATCAGTTCCTGAAGATGGGTGCAGAGTACGTACCCGAAACGTCGATCCTATGGCAGGAGGCAACCCGGCTGGAAACACGAGAGAACTTTCTTCATCATATTCACCGGGAAAAAACTTCTTCTTTCTCACATAGAATGGTCAGAAATAGCTTCTAGCATGGCTTTGGATATGGGCATAAACGTTCAAATGAGAACTTTTTGAAAAAAAACTTAAATGGCCTACTGTGAGTTACAGATAAGATATTTATTAGAATGTTTGTAATATAATCCTTGATAGAATTTATGTACCTCTTTAAAAATGGCCTTGTGAAAATTAACCCTAGATTTCAGTTTTAGTTTGTGCTACTTTCTCAGAATCATCAGAGTTCCTGTCCTGATAATTATTAAGGATCTTGTTTAGCATGCAAGATAAGATTACATAAACTATGGAATGATGACAAAGAGAAAGGAAGGAGTTACCTTGAAATACCAAGGGATATATTTTTACTAAGGAAAAATAATGAAATGAAGCAAATCTTAGGGCTGAAATTAAAATTTAAAGATCACCTAAAAGTTTCCCTAAAGTTTGTATTGGATTTTTAAATACACATCCAGTGCCACAAATAAACACAAAGCAATACATGCATTCATAGTATAGAAATTGATCACTTTTTGACAAGAATCTAATCAAATACATTTATCTTACTACATAAAGAATACAAAAAATCTAAGGCATCCTAACAGAATGGTCCAGAGAATACAGGACAAATGCATCAATATTTAAAAACAATCAATCTGACATGTGGCTAACATTACATAACTATGTGCAAGAATTTCAGTGAGAAAGTAAAATACAAGTTTTATTAACATGTTTACAAGTACCCACAAACATATACCTACAGAGCACAAGGACTTTTATCAGTGAAAATATTGGAAAAACTACATACATTTGATTGTGTGATTAAAATCCTTAGGTAATAATATCATTCTGTAGGATTCATTTGGACAAGGCAGGGCATGTTTACAGTATCCAATCAAGGGTGCCTGATGTACAAATTCTCAGCAATTATAGAATTCGTAGATGGAATGTGGATTGAGGGATCTGGTATCATCTTAATTTGTGTAACCTGCTATTAGTTAGAGGTCAAATTTTAATTAATAGAAATATCTTTGCATAAGAATCAACATCTTAATTTATGGTATTTTTAAGAGTCAAGGGTCTAGATATCTCAGAATTGGAATGATGATTAAAATAAAAATCTTTTCAATAGCCTTTGCTCTGCAGTTGGATAGCAGAGGTACACAGAATAGCATCATGCTGATTGCTGTGAAAGGGAAAAGAATTTATACATAAACTTACAAGCTGTTCCCACAATAATTAAATTTCATCTTCAAGTGATTACACAAGAACTAATAAATTTAGAAGAAAAATAAATATGGTTCCACTATACTTTCATCTCACAGTTAATTTTGCTTCTTCAAGAAACATACATTATCTCACATAACTTAAATATCATTGAGCTTCCAATGATTGTACTTATCGTCATGAGTCTACGGGTAGGTCGGACATTTTTCACAGGGCGGATAATGCATCCGTTTGTAGCAAGAATTGCTGTCTTCTTTATATGGCATTTTATCAACACCCAATGTCAACCGTATCTGTGGCATTGATGAATTTCTATCCTGATCCATTAAAAAATTATGAATTTTCCTAAACGTCTTCCTCCAAATACTTAATATTGTGTGTATATGTGTATATATATAAAGTTGTTCATTGAATAAAAAAATCTTGCCTTTCATTCATGATAAATAGTAAACTCCCTTAAGTCAAGCAATAATAGCTTTTGCTTTGAAGAGATATTCCAAAGGGTTGATTCATGATAAGGGCTATTGTTTGTGAAAAGAATTTGGGTAATGGTGCTACGGTTATAGATGATATCAGTGTAGATTCTATTATGATACTCAATGTGTTTGGCCAATCATAAGAACTACTGATGCCCATAAGAGTATTTCTACATTGAAGGTCAATGGAAATGACAAAAAGAAATCTTTCCATTAGGAAATTTAAATATTAAGTAGTTAGTGAATGCAGTAACTATGTACACTCCTGGCCAAAATTAACGCAGCACCTCCCTAGCGATCCTTATGGCCGGTGCTGCGTTAATTTTGGCCAGGAGTGTACATAAACTCATGTCTAAATAAATACCCACCCAAGATAACAAACATGGCATTCAGAGAAAAATGAAAGATGGACTTTTTCAAACACATCTATATTAAATTATGATATTTATTCTAAAATATTTCCACATATTTTAAGCAATCCTTACTTAATTTCCAAGTTTGAATCATGAAAAACAGAGCTGGTAACATACAATTCCTAAAATTGCAGAAGGAGCCAGTAAAAAGATCTTTTACTGAATATGAGGATGACAGATAAATAAGATATCTGAAAGATTTGTATGTAATGCCTTTGAATGAGTACTGAATTTTAAGGCTACTATGTTATATAACAAAGGCTATCACATGTTCTGCATTCAGAAGAATGACCGCATGAGATATTCATCCTTAAAGATAGGTGTAAAGCCAGCTAAGGTACCTTCAATTGGAGGAACAATAACTGTACATCTGGGTGCCCCATTAACTAATGGGGCACCCAGAATACTAAAGAAAATATAACTAATTGCAGTTAAATACTTTCATGCTTTTATTCTGAAGATTTAAGCTTACAAAACATCCAGATCTTAGGTAGAAATACTAAAAGTACTTGACAAAGTAACTACCTTATGAGTCTTTATATTTCTAAGTAAGGTGTATCTCACAATTACAAATTCCTTATGACTAATGATCAATTGGTTTAACCAGAGAATCTCCAAAATGTCAAAGGTGATGCTTCTATTTTCTTAGGATGGATATGAAACATATTGATATATAATATACTTGACTAGAGTATATAGGTTTAATTAATGGCACATATCTGCTCAATACCAATTTCTGAAGGAAGAAAATATTGACAACTGCAATTATTAAACTTTGTGACTGTACTCGTTGAATTGGATTTCATTTTTACCACCCATACATTCACCTTACAGCAAATACGTTAGCTCTACAACAACTACCTTTGCACAAGCATCAAATCAATATTTATAAATCTACCACCATAAAAGTTATTTACCATAGGGAAAACCCAAAACAAAGTTGGTCTGTATAGACAATAAGAAAATTCTATACAATCCATTCATTTATGAGTATCCTCCATACAAAAATCCACACTCCAATCACACAAAGGAAAGTACTAGAAATCAAATTCTGTATAAGTTTCTCTCTCTATAGAACAGATTAGAGAAATAAGCTATTTAAGGATTCCAATAACCATAGTAGGTTTATAAAACATGAAGAGTTCACAAAGTGCTGACAAAATTATCAGTAATTGGACTTTGCTAAAGAAACTGCTTATAGGTTTTAATAGAAAAAACTATAATGCTTTCAATGATTTCTTAAAGGTTATCCTTAGATAATGGCAGCTTCACCCTAACTATGGCTGTGAGAAAGAAGGATTCTTTCATAGAAAAGTCAATGAACTACCCAACACTATCAGATAATGAGCAGACTTTTAAAAACCTACAGGAAAGCAGTAATCATATCCAATAAGACGTTTCATGTTGTTGTAAAGCTCTTAAAAATAAAATTATTAATTTACAACTATGAGAGTCCAATAAGGCAAAGAGCTCTAAATACTGAATCAATATTTCAATATTAAAATCATGACAGTGTTACGCCAGTGATTATTAAATAGTACATTACCTTAATCTTGTAGTCAATAATCTGAGATTCAAAGATGCACATAGGTTAAAATATTGTACATTACTGGCTTTGCACCTCACTATTGCAAGGGCATCTTTAATCAGCCACTGAATCAGAATTTCTATGTATTTTAATTTACTTTTATTGGAATTCCTATTTTATTAACGATAAGCAATCATGAGTGTTAGTTACCTAATTCTGTGTTAAAAATCTACTTTGGATGAGACATGGATAATTTTGAACACTATGTACATTTTGATAAGAAGAATTAAGTTCAAGAGCAGATTGCAACTACATTTATTTCTAAGTCCATGTCACCTTAGCATTGAAATATTTTTAATGATAATATTCTGAAGGAGAATCATGAAACTGCCAGTTTCTAAAACATAGGGTCCATCTGTATTTTAATTTATGCCAGTATTGGCTTTTCCATTAAAAAAAGAGTAATCCCTACAGAATTAAAAAAAATCAGTATCAGAGTGATTAAACAAATGACCTTGTTAAAATATTTAAGTAAAAGCAGTCATGCTATTGATTACTAAGAGAGGTAAATTATGCCAGGGCCATAGCTGAAATGTTTCTTTATTTCTATGAATATACTTCATATAATTGATCAATCATCAACATGATGCATTAGGAAAGAAAATGGTAAAGATAAAACTAGATGAAACATCAAACCTTGCTTGCATCTGAGATTTATAGCCATGTTGCCCAATGAAAGACTTATCCCTAATGGAAATTCCTATTTTAGAGAAATCACAGTGGTGATGGAAGGGAAATACAAAGGGATGTTTTACATCACTGGATCTAAAAGATTCTACTTTTCAAGTGGTCTGTTTATTATTTCATCATAAAGTGTATATGCTGTGTGATTATGATCATTTATGATTAAGGTAACTAGAGTAAAACGTTTTGATGATTTCAAGTAATCATGTAAGTGAATGTACCTAAGAATAGCATTCATGATTGCAGCTAACAAAACCATACTTCATGTGAAACCTGAATGAGCATTGAAGCATTCTATTGATCTTGTTAGCCGGACTTCAAAGCAGAGAGAGTAATGCTCAGCAATTCATTGAAAGGAAATAACAAAAGCAAAGTAAGATAAATACTAATGTAAGACAGAATTAGACACAATATAGGCTTTGATTATGTGTATAAAGTTTCAAATGAGAGTTATTTAAAAAAATAACTACATTTTATGGTAAATTATAAAAAGGGAATTTGTTAGAATTTATGAAAAATAATCAAAGATAGATTTATTTGTACTTTTGATTTAGTCCCTATGGAGATGTACCCTAGCTTTTCTCATTTGTTCTGTGCCACTTTCTTAGACTTATTTTAGCTCATTTTTCAGGAGATAATTAATGACCTTGCACTAATAAGCCAGATAAGATAACCTAAACTTTTCCCAAAGAGAGAGGAAGGAGTTACCAAAACATACCAGGGGACATATTTTTTTAGTGATAAATAAATCAAATCAAGCAAATATTAGTGTTGGTATTACAATTCAAAGTTGACCTAACAATTTCCTAAATTTGCTGTCTCAGGAATAGGATTTTAATTGGATTATTAAATATATATCCCATGCCATATTCAGAAATAAAGTAATTTTTGCACTTGTAATGTAGTAATTGATGACTCTGAGACAAGCATCTAACCCAATACATTTATTTACCACATTAATACTACAAAAATCTAGGAACAAGGAATACAAACAGAATGATCCAGATAATAAAAAGCCATTGCATCAGGAATTATGAAGAATCGATTTGACATCTAATTAAAGATACATAGAATCCATGTTGTATGTTAAATTGTAAACTGTATGTTATTTTTATAAACACCTTTCCAATTAACCACAGATATCTAATTAGTACACAGCCTTTTATTGGTGAATAATATGTAAAAACTTCATACATTTGCTTATGAGATTAAAAATCATAGGTATAAATATCTTTCTCTAGAATAATTACTACATTTGAAAGGAGCAGGGGATGTTGACACTATCCAATCAAGGGTTAAATTGTGTAAAGGATGTGTAAATTCTCACCAAAATTAGAAGTGATATAGGTAAGGTGCATTGAGGTAATTTGGAAATATCAAATGTTGTGTAAACTTCCATTAGTTTGCAGACAAGATTTCATGTCTTGAATTATTTTTTATAATTAATCAACATCTACATTTATGGTACTTTCAAGAGTCAAGTATCAATATAAATTGGAATTAGAATGGTGATTAATATAATAATCTTTTCAATTAACTTCACTATGCAGTAGGGAAAAGAATTTATTACCACAATTAGACTGGCTATTCACACAAAGGAAAAATTTCAATCTTCAATTCTTTATGTAAGAACTCATAAATTTAGAAGAGATTGAAACAAGGTCTCACTGTACCTTAAAGTCTAAATTTTTATTTGCTTTTATAGTTAAGTATCTTTAGGGCGAATATCTAATTTAACCTAAATATCATAAGGTTTCCTATGATAAATCCCAATAACCATCAATCTACAAGTAAGTCTAACAATTTTTAAACTAATTCATTACGGATAATACACCTGTATCTAGAAAGGATTACTTTCTCCTAATTTACATTTTATCAATACCCAATGTCAACTGTATATTTGTCATCTGTGCCCATTATTTATATCCTTCTTGTGACAATGCTATTTCACTGCATCTATATAATCCTAAGTTCAACTGGATTGTTTATAATTACAGTACTAAATCTTAATGCAATTTGATTTTGATAAAATATGGTAAAAGCATCTGTTGTGAAATATAAACATGATGAAGATTTCAAGGGATTAAAGTAGAAACGTTTCCTGGGTGCCCTTATGTGCAAAGTCACCTCAACCCTTTCCTTGTATGTATTACCTTGAGGTAGGTTTCTCCTTACACCTCTTTTTGTTCCGGTTCCTCGATGAGGCAATGGCCGTAGACGATGCCGCACAGTAAGACGAAACTACACTTGTCCTTGCACACAGAGTCCCCAAAAACGGCTTATTTATGTGTTCTGGCTGGGTAGCTTAGATGCTTAAAACGGCCTCTCGGATAGAGGAAGATCCCGGGTTCGATTCTCGGCCCCGTCAGACTTTTTTCAAGTCCGTTTTTCCTTGGGAATAAAAGTATATTATTAAAGGAATCCAAAGACGATGTTAATAAGAAATACATTGTCTTAAATAATTGGGCATTCTAAAGGAATTTATAAAGCAAGAATTACCAGAAGGCGGTTCTCAATAAATGAAGAAAAATGATCTAATTATGAAGAATAAAAGTCGTTCTATCGATTACGGTATGCTAAAAAGATAGAGCCCAGTAGCGAGCAGCGGTACAAAATGAATTAAGAAAGCTAAGATAAATGGACTTAAAATTTGGAAAAATCCATCTAACTTCGAAAGTATTGGATATTATAGAAATAAATGCAGCTCGAGTAATTATTGACATCCAACGCAAATTCTGGTACCCATTGACGAACTAATTGAAGATGAACAATGGATCGACCAATGTAAAATTTAAACTTTTCACGTTTTTTTTAAGAATTCAACAATTTGAACTTTTACCAAAGACAAACAAAGGTCTGAATCGACTAATAGTAAATTTATTAAAAAAGAAAACATGGTACTCAAACGAATACTTGAAAGTTTACGTATGCACGACGTAAACCGAAAAGAAATGAAAAGACTCTGATTCGAAGCTTAATGTTAAAACACAAATGCTCTAATATTTACAAAATACTATAATTAAATTATATTTCTGAATAAATTGTAACATTAGAAGCAAGCATTATTCAAAAGCTGAATATAATTTCAATTGATAAAAATTAACAGTTGACAACACAAGGATGAGCCATTACAAAATTACCTTCGTAAATGATTAACTCAACCCGCGTCACCAAATTCAAATCTTAACGGTCACTCAAAATTTTTCATTATTTGGATGGTATGGATTTAAGTACTATAAATCCGCGATGATAATATTAGCATTTCCGGTACTACATCAGAATAATGGATGGATCTCTCAATCGATATGAATTAACAATAGTTTACAACTATACGAGCAAACGTCGACCATACGTGTAACTTCTACGTGTAAGAATATAGACCAGGATTTATTTCACTGAAGTAATTAAATACGACGAAAATAAGACTAGAGGTTATCATCAGTCTCTTAAGAGAACATTATAAATGGTTCCGCTGAATCTTAGTTCCTTTCAACGTCAGGAATGGCAGTACATTCAAAACCCACCGTTCGAAATTTAATAGTTCTTAGTAAAAACCAACTCCAGTGAATTAAATGAATAAGATTATTTCGTCGAAAAAACGATGAAAGTTAATGGATCCGGTATTTTGAATCGTTAACGCTAAAGAAACATGAATAGGAGTGGTAAATCAAAATCTGTTATCACCAAAAAATCATTTAAGAATCCCTGACTGACTTATTAGTACTTACATCATTATGAAACTAATTTAAATCAGTTAAGAGTAATCGCTGCATTGTATGAGATTGTATTCATCCGCACCGTGGTTTAAATTTTAAGAATAGTTTGATCTCGATATCTCTATCCTAACACATGCTGAACCATAGATTTTTTGTATAGGATTAAGATTGAATACATCTAAAGTAATACGCAAATCGAATGGCGGTTGAAATCTCCTCCCAAGACCCACGGGATATCTGACTAGGATGTTCATTAACGGGACTTTTTCCGGCAATTTAATATAAATTAAACTCATGCCTCATTAATATAGGTTACTTACGTTGGATTCTTTGGTTCAAACAATTCTAACACGAAATCCATATCTCATTCACGAGTACTTTGTTCAGCTTATCGTACTTTACCATTGCTGAAGCACTTTATTACACACTAGGAGGGTGTAGATGACCATATATGCGAATAATAGCGTAGAATTCCATTCTCTAAAAGCCAAATGCGTATTATACATGGTGATAAGAAAATTCTCACATTGCGCTCGTAATAACGTGGGTGCGTCTTACAGGGGTGCGTATTATAATTGGAAAATTACGGTATTCTTTACAGAACCACGTATTTACTCCAAGCGTAGCTAACTTCACCGTAAAACGTTTCTCAGAAAAACAAGCACATTATGTCATGCAAGTATGATATAATCCGCCAATTGAGGAAACCCAGTGACCTCTGTTAGAAACATCTAGAGCATTTTCATGAGCTTTTCAAAGCGAAATGACATTCGCAAATCTGTTTGTGACGAAAAACCGCGAGTTTCATGACGGACAAAAAGATTCTTTTGTGACTCAATGACTTCATTATCTTTCTTAAGGACTTAAAATATTTCCAAATTGCTTACGCGATATTTTGTTTTGGATAGGTGCTTTCGACACAGTGATACTGAAGGACTCCTTTTCTAGACGATATATATACCCCGTTTTACCGAAATAAAAAACTGAACTGAAGCGTTAAACTGAACTAACGATGGTGAATCCATATATGCTACCGCTTCCATGAATAATTTGTTAAATATCAAGAGGATATCGGATATAAATATCCCCAGTAGGAGGTTAAACATTTCTAATCACTAACTAATGAATGATTACATATTGCCATAAAATTTTAATCGTTAAATACTAACCCTATACAGTGAAGAGCAAAAGCATACTTGAATTAAAATTTGCTAAGTAAGAGAATGCTTACGGAGCAGCTTCAACGACTATCAAAGCTTTTAGATGTCTCTTTATGATATTGAGAGCTAAATGTTCAGCTTGGAGGCGGAAGAGCTTGGAATTTCTCCTCAAGTGTGAAATTTATTTAGTGGTCTGAAGGTCGTATTACGGTTGTATAGCTTCTCTTGATACTTATCAAATATTAAATGGAAACGGCGGTAAGTACGGTTCACCGCCATCATTGGTTCTTTTGTCCCAAAGAGAGTAAATAACTGAATCTACCTGAAACTCATATACTTCCATTGTCACGAAAACAGTGAGTTGGAATGATAAGCAACTCTCCATAACAAAGTATCGCGTGAGAAAGTAAGTCATTTTTGAAGCCTTTAAGTGAGATAATGGACTCTTTGAACCAAAGAATCTTTTTGTCCGCTGTGAAAGTCGCGGTTTTACGTCATATTCAGAAATACGAATGTCATTTCGAAACAAAAAGGCTCATGGAAATGCTCTAGAATATTTCTAACAGAGGTCACTAGGTCTTCCAGATCGGCGGGAAGCAAACCCACGAGACAAAATGTGCATGTGTTTCTGAGAAATGTATTACGGTGAGGTAAACTTCGAATAGAGAATCTGTGATTCTATCAACATTAAGCGGAGAGATTTGATCGTGATCATTCTGCTTTTCGTTCCTTATATCTTGGTGTTGCTATGGTATCTGTGACGTTCTTCGGTGGATGTACTCGTGAAGGGATTGGTGGTGAAGTGTTTAACAAATGAACATTCACGAAAGAGAAGCTTATCCAGGTAATTTTACCACAGATATCTTACGTACGGCGAAAATGCGGTTTTACGTAGGCACATCAGTGATGATATAAGTACTGTACTAGAGTATAATGAAAATCATAACTTCTGATAGGAGAAGGCCACATTCTCCCAGCGAGTCTACATTATGGGCTTCAGCATTGGCAAAATAAGCAGAACAAGGATCTCCTGAATGAGGTATGAATTTTGTGATATTATTTCATAAGCGGAGGTGTTTACCCAAATGCATCCTTTTTTTAGACATTCGGAGTAAGTTTTATGAATGTGATTCGTGGTGTATCGCTATTCTTAAGTAACATGCCAATTTGAAGTATTTTGAAGTAAATACATAATGCGTTACTAAAGGCCTTTACTTCGTGGAACCTTATATTATTCATGGTGGATAAGTGTTTGAGCGAGATTGAGATTTCGTAATGTTGATGAAATGGTTATTAACTTAAGCACTGGTTCTTTTTCTGTCGTGACGTCAGAACATAGAAAAAGGCGAGGAAGTACCATATATTCAGTACGATGTAATCATATTCCACTCATTTATAAAGCTCTTTCTGGAAAGATGTCGGAATATATTCAATTTATTGGACATGAATACAATAGGACCGAACGAGAGTCATTTTGTAATGTAGTGACAGCTCACCCATAATGTAAACAGTCGTGCATAACTATGCTCTCTTACCTAAAAAATATACTTGGTATTGCCTTTAAAGTAGTAAATGATTTTTTTCATATACCGCAGGAGTTATAAAGTTGAATTTAAAATAATGATTTGATTTATCATTCACTTACGTTCAAATCATTTTCGCAGTTCTTTTGTTTAGGGAATACAGTGCGTGGTAATTGAAATGAAATATTTAATATTTTAGTATCATTATCAATCTTATTCTTATTCTGATTTCGTTGCTAGTGTATGGATTCTCTAGTATAATATTTAAATATTCTGTCACTTTTCAATTTCTTGCACTGTTGCTGTACTGTAATTGAGTTACTGTTTGACAGTTTGAAGTTAGCGCCAATAAACATAAAATTTCAGCAAATACTACAAACTTCAGAAATATCTTCCAAAAATTTTCTAATTAAATATTTTCCATTAATTGAAATTGTTTGATATCTTCCTAATAATTTTCGTAAATATATTTTGCTTTTTTGGGAAAATAATATACAGTTAGCCATTAGCCAATCAGAAGCAGCCATTTTAGTTGTCAGGACATATAGGAGGGAAATTACTCAGTTGCTGTTGAACTTTCATCGAGGGAGGACTTGCTGCAAACTTTTACAAAAAAACCGTTACAAATTTAAATTTTTCCGTTGATCCATCCCGTTGTTGGTTGATGTTCGCTGAAGCAATGCATGGTTATCAACGTTTGGTAAGTTGCATATTCTTATTTTCTGGAACTCTATTTATGATGAATACTTTCGATTTACGTACGTCGAGTAATTAATGATATTTTGTAAGATTTACTTCGCGTCAACGTAAATTCCCATATTGCCGAATATTTTTGTACAAGATTACAATCGTATGTAATTGACAGTTTACTTTTATAATAATCATGTATTTATTAAATTCGTTAAATGATATTCAAGCAATTATGTTTAGATTTCATTTTCGTTACATACTTATAACCTATAACCTCTAAATCTCTTTTGAGGTTACAGTTCGTCCCTCTGTCCATGTTGTTCAACGGATACATACGATGAGTGCATCATTTAAATACATATATTTGCAGCGGATCATACTTGTTGTTGTCAACAGCTTATATTAGAAATTAATATAAAATATATTAGTTTTTCTGTAAGTCGACTTATGTATTGAGAATATATTGAAACATTTGATATAATATAAGGCTACCGGATTGTCATATAGACAGCTCGTTTGCCTTCGGGTTCAGGGTTCGATTCTCGGTGTGAGCCGATGTGTGAAATGACCTAAGCTGTCGAAGCACTTTAAGAAATACAACTTCTAGTATAATATTAGCATTATGAAGACAACAGAACATTTTTAAGTTCGAATTAAGCTTCGCATTAGTGCATAAGCATATTTTTTTGGATTATGCCGTGGTTACGAAAGATTTCAAATATCCGTTGAACTATTACGTTTGATTTGATTTTTTAAATTTACCGTTGGTCGATCCTGACTTGACCTTAATTAGGTAACATAAAGTCATCAATGGTTATCAGCATTTGCTAAGTTGGATAACACTAATTGTTCGAGCTACTCATATAGTTCTCTATTAATAATGTTTATTTCTAATGAAAATACTTTCGGAGGAAGATAGATTTTCTTCAAATTCTACATCACTTTATCATAACTTTCCTGATTGCGTAATTTTGTTGTGGAACGCCATAATCATATGCGGTCGGCTTTTGTCATTTATAATCGGATAACTATTCTACATTTACTTTAACTTTAAACTATATAAAAATTTTTAGATCTAATTTTCAATTAATATTCCGTAACTTTGAATCCGAGCATTGTTGTAAGAACGCCATAGTCAGATATCCCATGATTCTCAGAAGTTCTCAACAGTCGGCATATTTAAGCATTATATAATGCATTACTTCATTTCATATAATGAAAGATTCTACCGCATATATAACCGTGCTCTGCCTATCGTTCTTCTATAGTTGATATGAACATTCAAATGACGGTCACCATTTTAATAGTACCCAACCGAGGATGAACACCTCTGAGTATGGATATATGATTGATTTAAAAGTAACAAAAGCATTAATTATGTTCACTTATGAATATAGCTTATGTATTTACTTCAATTAAATCGTTGAATGTGAATCCGAAATTTAAGTATTTTAGTGAAAGAAGTCGCGGTATATCTTGTGAAACGTCGAGCGAGTTGCGTACATTGTTAATTCATACAGAAATTGGCAAATAAAGATCTTTTGCTCAGCTACTATAGAGGAAATGCTACTGTAAAGAAATCCAAATTTGGAACACGGTAGTTAAAGAATAAGAAGTTTAAAACCTCCAACAGCCAATGCAAAGTAGGTAATGCTACATTTAATATTGGGGTTTTAGGATAATTTAATCGATTAAAAAAGAGCTACGAAAACATTCGAGTAACCGTTAGAATTTTAAATTGATGAGCTGAGCTAAGTTTATACATTTCAACGGTTTATTATACTTAATAATTAGAAACAAATCAATTTATTTTTCAAATTGATGATGGAAATTATGAATAGGATTGGCCCTTCAGCATAAGAAAAGCATTCCACAGCGTGCTTTTTTAAACTAGATTTTAATTTATTTATGATAATTTAGCAAACTTTAACCATAGTAGAACATTCCTCTTGAAATGAATTCGTGTGAAATATCTTTTGTTATATTGAACCGTCATGGAGCTTTATTCAAATCATTTCGGTATAACGGTCACTATTTGAACTTAGTGTCATTAGTGGCCAATGAATTCTGCACATAATTTATATAAACAAATACGAAACGAATCTTATCAACTGTTCTAGTCAACTCTATGTTTAATTTTGATTAACATAAAATATACTAAACTTTCGCGTACTGCTTGTTTGTAATTTTATATTCTATAGATCTCAACGATATAATTATTTCGTGACTTAATATTTTATTTCGGGTGATACTGTTCTTACGAAAACTTTCGAATAATCGTTGAACTTTTCTGTGTGATAAGGATGATCACCCAGTTAATGTATATTTAGTTCTGTTAACTTTAATTTATGTGTCTAATATAAGCACTTATTGCCCGACATTACATTCTAAAATCTCTTCAACTGGATGATATAAGTATTTGAACTGTATCGATAAAGCTTAATTTATATGGATCGGTAGCACTTAGGGAACACCATTTTAGTATAATATCCTTACGATTAGTGTTATGAATTTACTTGTCACTTCGCAAATGATTTAACAATGATGATGTCTTTCACAATTTTTTGAAGTAGCAGATAAAATTTTAAGTTAGTCTCTTCGAAATCCTGAAAATGATCTTTTTATGATAATATTTGATTAAACGATTCAGAGATATGATATTTTTCTACCATTAAAGCGATTAAGAATTCCTGAATCGGTAGCCTTCAGCCTTTTACAAAAAGTTATTTTGAAGTATCTGTACTTATTATTAGTTTTAGATAGTCATGTAAACGTTAATATACAACAGAGTTTCATTTATGTAATAAAATGAGTAAATTCTCATCTATATTCTCTATATTTGCAGTTTAAATAATTCCTAGGAGTATGATGACGACGGTCGACGCAAAGGAGAGTTCCGTTGCAATAAACTTCAATGTTCAGCACAAGTGAGTACAATATGGGTTCGATGGAAGAAGAGACTTTTAGTCTTAATCTCAACCAAATGAATATGACTTATTATTATTATGGATATATTTTAAATAATTGTGATGAAATTCTTCTGTAAGAGAATCAGTTAGTGACTTAGGTATTGCATACTTCTCTTTCAACATTGAATATTTTAAATTACGTAGTTAATTGCTCATTCGTGCTTTGGAGCATTCATGTACTTAGGTGTCTGAATTGCAGAAAGAATAAAATCATGAACTGAGTATGTATTCTGAGTCTCTTATAAGTTGTTTGCTCTCGCAGTAATAAAAAAGGTTAAGAGCGTGCTGTAATTTCCCTTACTACCTTCATCCAGTGAAGATAACAAAAAAGAAAATCCTTTAGTTCCATATTTGTGTTCGAATATTCTATACATTCTCTATGGTTAGTGAAATGAACAAATAGCAGTGAGCGTTAGGAACTTAAGTAAATTTGTTTGAGTTTCAAAGTATAAAATGGACCAGCAATCAAACCACATATGTATAAACTTAAATCTTCTAAAATTCACAAATGAATTTTTAACGATCGTACCCAATGTGTAACTAGTTATTCACAAACTAAATTCAGTTTATCATCCCCGATCTGCAATATTTAAATTATCGAGATTTGTATCTAGTAGTGCATCGTTCTCTGAAGTAATAATGTTAGTTTGCCGCAGTTTCACTTTCTATTCTCATTTCAAAATTACTTTTCCTTTCATTCACGATAATTCACTGTTATACCTTTGACCTATGGTTTCCTTGTTTGTAATTGAAGCAAACTTTCTCTTCTGTCGGTATTCCATGTTTACATACGAAGAATTTTGAGGTCGCCGATAACACCACTTTTACGAGATTACGAAAGTAAGGGTTTTGAAGGCCATTCTTCATTTTGCTCTAATGCTCGGAGACAATAGACGTACTGTTAATTTCCAAGCTACGCATTAGTTCTTCCTTATCAAATTCAGATATTTAATTAATTTTTTAGAGAAGGGAAATGGTGCTCTTATACTAAGGGTAAGAAAGGTATTTGCTTAGAGAAGAATCCCTTTTTGACTAACGCATTGGATTCCTACAGTTACATTGTCAGTAATAGACAGAGGAATTGTGTTTACGAAGAAATTATGATGTTGAAAGCTCATAGTGAGTTTCCGAGATTTTTTCGTAATGAAAACATCTTTGGAACCCTTAATTCTTTCCAGTTTCATTTGCAATTATTTTCGTACCATCTACAAACTCTGTTTTGTTGTAAGCTGATTCATTTATCAAAGTAAAGAGGAGGGAAGGAATTGACAAGGTATTACCAAAATATTAGCTGGGGAACTGTCTAATTTAGAGTTATTTAATCACTGTTTCAAGAATAAAATTATTAGATACGCTAGTTGAGGTAAGCTACAAAGTAACTTTAACTCCAATTGCTTTAGCTTATATGGAGGCAATTACAAACCTTAATATTATAGACGGCCAATAAACTCGCTTGGAAACAGATGTTCAACAAAAATTGCATAAGAAGGCTGTTTATAATTATTTTCCGTGCAATTACGTATAATCATATTAATATTTGCAGCACAAATGCCCGTTAAGTGTCTCTGAAAGTATACAATAAGACATATTTTCAATTATTGAGATGTTTCATGGGCTATCGTTCTTTAAATTGAATTTGTAGTAGTTAGTGTTTCTGACTTTATTCCAAAATAACTTTTCCTTTGAATTGTTACCGATTTGGTTATCAAAAATTACTTTTAATTTCTACCTTTGGAACCCAATTCCCTTTTGTACGCTTTGGATGCTTTTGTATTATTAGAAGCGATGTCGATAGAGGGTTTGAAGATCGTCCGTTATTATTCTCATCCGCAAATAGGCGTGCTGTTAAACTCGTAGTTGTTAGGTAACTTTATGTAGATGAATGTAGCTAAACAACTCAAATTGCTTCCAAATATACAGGGTGTCCCAAAAAGCAGTGACAATTGGAAGAACAGTAGAAGAATTTAATCGTTCGCGTAATGTATTGTTGGGAAAGCCTAGCTACGCCGCGGCTCCTAACGATGGATCATACTTTGTAATACTCGCGAGGGATATTTATTTATTTATTCAAATTACGCTGCAATTAGGCCATCAGGCCTGGTGGCAGCGCTGTAAGGGGAAATAAAAAATTACAAACGATTGCCTGGCATTCGCCCAAAGACGGGAGGGAAACCCCTCCAAAAACCTCCCGCAGGCAATGAATTACTTACATATATATATATATATATATATATATATATATATATATATATATATATATATATATATATATACACATGCACAATATAACATTAATATTACAGTAAATACCCAATAGATGAATACACAACATTAATATTACAACTATATACAAAATAGATAATATAACATTAATATTATACTTTACAATATTATATTGTTGTGGACTTTGCGTAGTAACGAGGGGGAAGTGCTATTTTTTCTTACCGTTAGTAAAACATTTTGTTGTTTGGATAATTGAGTGCATTATTATCATCAATTTGAGTTACAATAAGGTGATAACTCGTACGTAAAAACCGAGAATCTTCGACTTACTATGTTCTAAATCTAATTTTAAGTCTGTTGCCGTAAATATAGCTCAATAAAATTATCGTGGTAATTAGTTAATGAGCAAGTTTTTAGAGTAGTCACCAAAATATGTTTTTTGTCAATTTTTTTTTTAATGTCTCAAACCTTTTGATCAAATTCATGACGTCACAGATTTGAAATTTGAAGTTTTACTTCGACTGAATAGAAGCAGCTCTGAGAGAAAATAATTTTGCAACAGTTGAAGTAACTATTCAGTTATTCCAGAGAAAAAATCAAATTTGTATCTTAATTATTTACATTGCCATGGGGAAAAATTTCTTGAAAGTCACTGTTTTTTTTAACACGGAAATCGTCGTACCTCGAATAGGAATAAAAAGGGACACCCAAGGGGGGGTGATTCAGGTAGCCCAAGAGGAGCTCTACCCCTGTTCTTCCGATTATCACTACTTTTTGGGACACCCTGTATTATATCTATATCTAGAAACTCCAATTAATCTTCATCTCTTTTTTTTAAACATCATGAAAAACTGATTTATGGTTTCCTTGGAATACCTTGTAAACGATGATTTGACTAACTACATATAGATACGATAACCAAGCGCTTTATTTCTGTATAAAAGAACAATGAACACGTTTTTGCACTATAGTTAGAGAACACATTCACTACTCATGGTGTATAAAAATGATTTTAATTGGCGGCTAAACTTTCGAAACTATTTTTGTTCTTTCTTCTTCTATTGTCATAAACTTGGAGAAGTTCGTATAAGAACTACTTATGATGGAAGCTGTAGTTAACATAGAATCATGTAATGAAAATGTTAAGTCATCTGTGATTTTCCGGAGAGTTTTGTTTCAATTACTTCCGAAATAATCGTGTAATTTTGAAAAAGATTAGTCTGAGGGATTCTAAACGGAAAATTGAAGAAAATGTCATATGTATTTAATTTGGTTGCTTTATTCAAGTACTGCGACTGCTATGTATAAAATTCCTTCAATTAATTATCAATTTAGCAAATTTTAAGGTTGTGGAATTGAATTGAAAATTCTGAAAACTTTTCCAAACAGTTCGTATTGAGAATACGCATGGATCCTCACAATAATAGTAGTACCTTAACATTTGAATCCCTATTACGAATTTTACAGGGTTGGATAATCGAAAATCTGAAATTTCGAGGGCTTCACAAGGGCTTCATGATGTACGGAATCGTCGATGTCAACTGAATTTAAATGTCAACACAGAGCTAAAGATTACCCTCCTGATGTTTGGCTGGGACGAACTAATACTATGAGTATATAATAGAAAATTAATACTCTTTTTTTATAAATCCCTTTAAAATGGCTTGAATAAAATAAAACTCAAAATAAGGGTACTAACACTTTATTCTGTAATTATTGTAGATATTTCATTTCTCAAAAATATGGATTTTGTGAAAAATAAATCTTTGCTAACGAATATGTACAATTACTAAAAGCGTAAAATTATAATTAAATGATATCACCATTAATATTAATGTATCATATTTAATGCGTATTTTTGGAGTAATTGTGGGTTGTGTTTTCGGATATATATATACGTTTTAATACGCTATTCTTATTTTTGTGTCCAGAAAAACTCACGGAACGTTTATCTTCCACGGAAAACAAAAGTAAGACTCAGAGATGCTGAGGAAGTCATTTCGGTCCTAGGATTGAACACAGGATGAAAAGCGTAATATTTTATTTAACGATATCACCATTTATATTTACGTTTGATAATACGCGCGACTTATTGGAGTAATTGTTGGTTGTGTTGTAGGAATCATAAATATTAATAACTTTTTAAATTCTTCAGATACTCTCACCGAACATTCATCTACCAAGGAGGAGCAAGAGTATGCGCCGAGATGCTGAGGAGATAATTTGGGTCCATCGATGGAACATAGTATAAAGAGCGTAAAGTTTTAATTAAATGACATCACCATTTCTGTTTACGTTCGATAATTAGTTAATATTTTTGAAGTTATTGCGGGTTGTGTTTAAGGAATCATAAATAATAATTACTATTTTTTGATTAATTCTTCAGATCCTCCCTCGGAACATTCATCTACCAAGGAGGAGCAAGAGTATGCGCCGAGATGCTGAGGAGATAATTTGAGTCCATCGATGGAACATAGTATAAAGAGCGTAAAGTTTTAATTAAATGACATCACCATTTATGTTTACGTTTGATAATTAGTTAATATTTTTGAAGTTATTGTGGGTTGTGTTTAAGGAATCATAAATAATAATTACTCTTTTTTGATTAATTCTTCAGATCCTCGGTCGGAACATTCATCTACCAAGGAGGAGCAATAGTATGCGCCGAGATGCTGAGGAGATAATTTGGGTCCATCGATGGAACATAGTATAAAGAGCGTAAAGTATTAATTAAAGGATATCACTAATTATGTTTATGTTTGATACTTAGTTAATATTTTTGAAGTTATTGTGGGTTGTGTTTAAGGAATCATAAATAATAATTACTTTTTTTTGATTAATTCTTCAGATCCTCCCTCGGAACATTCATCTACCAAGGAGGAGCAAGAGTATGCGCCGAGATGCTGAGGAGATAATTTGGGTCCATCGATGGAACATAGTATAAAGAGCGTAAAGTTTTAATTAAATGATATCACCAATTATGTTTACGTTTGATACTTAGTTAATATTTTTGAAGTTATTGTGGGTTGTGTTTAAGGAATCATAAATAATAATTACTCTTTTTTGATTAATTCTTCAGATCCTCCCTCGGAACATTCATCTACCAAGGAGGAGCAAGAGTATGCGCCGAGATGCTGAGGAGATAATTTGGGTCCATCGATGGAACATAGTATAAAGAGCGTAAAGTTTTAATTAAATGATATCACCAATTATGTTTACGTTTGATACTTAGTTAATATTTTTGAAGTTATTGTGGGTTGTGTTTAAGGAATCATAAATAATAATTACTTTTTTTTGATTAATTCTTCAGATCCTCCCTCGGAACATTCATCTACCAAGGAGGAGCAAGAGTATGCGCCGAGATGCTGAGGAGATAATTTGGGTCCATCGATGGAAGATAGTATAAAAAGCGTAAAGTTTTAATTAAATAACGTCACCAATTATGTTTACGTTTGATACTTACTTAATATTTTTGAAGTTATTGTGGGTTGTGTTTAAGGAATCATAAATAATAATTACTTTTTTTTGATTAATTCTTCAGATCCTCCCTCGGAACATTCATCTACCAAGGAGGAGCAAGAGTATGCGCCGAGATGCTGAGGAGATAATTTGGGTCCATCGATGGAACATAGTATAAAGAGCGTAAAGTTTTAATTAAATGATATCACCAATTATGTTTACGTTTGATACTTAGTTAATATTTTTGAAGTTATTGTGGGTTGTGTTTAAGGAATCATAAATAATAATTACTCTTTTTTGATTAATTCTTCAGATTCTCCCTCGGAACATTCATCTACCAAGGAGGAGCAAGAGTATGCGCCGAGATGCTGAGGAGATAATTTGGGTCCATCGATGGAACATAGAATAAAAAGCGTAAAGTTTTAATGAAATTACATCACCATTTATATTTACGGTTGATAATTAGTTAATATTTTTGAAGTAACTGTGGGTTGTATTTAAGGAATCATAAATAATAGTTTCTCTTTTTTGATTAATTCTTCAGATGCAAGCTTGGAATATTCATCTACCAAGGAGGAGTAAGAGTATGCGCTGAGATGCTGAGGAGAAAATTTCGGTCCATCCATGGAACATAGTATAAAAAGCGTAAAGTTTTAATTAAATGACATCACCATTTATGTTTACGTTCGATAATTAGTTAATATTTTTTAAGTTATTGTGGGTTGTGTTTAAGGAATCATAAACAATTATTACTTTTTTTTGATTAATTCTTCAGATAAACGCTCCGAAAATTCATCTACCAAGGAGTACAGAAAGAAAAACGCAGAGATGCTGAGGAAATCATTTCGGACCATGGATGGAACACAGAATAAAAAGCATAAAGTTTTAATTAAATGATATTGCCAAGTATATTAACGTTATATAGTTAGTTAATATTTTTTAAGTAACTGTGGGTTGTGTTTTAGGAATCAAAAATATTAATTTCTGTTGTTTGATTAATTCTTCAGATGCACGCTCGGAACATTCATCTACCAAGGAGGAGCAAGAGTATGTGCAGAGATGCTAAGGAGATCATTTCGGTCTGTGGATGGAACACAGTATAATAATCGTTAAATTTTCTCTAAATAGTATTACCATTTATATTTAAGTTTGATAATTAGTGCGTATTTTTGAAGTAATTGTGTTTTAGGAATCTTAAATTGTTATAACCTTTTTTTGATTAAGTTTTCAGACAAACGCTTGGTACCTTTATCTACCATGCATGGCAGGAGTATGGCGTAGAGATGCGGAAGTGAGTACTTCGGTCCATTGAGTTAACACAGAATACAATGAGTACAAATGTATTTCAATTTTTAGATTTATTGAATTATTCTCACTTTCTTGGATTGTCGTCGATCGTTAATGGTCACCAATGTTAGCGTAGGTTTATCAAAATTGATTTGATTTTATTTTACATCAGTTTTGTTTAAAATCAAATCTCGGTTTTTGGCTGAAATAGCACTAATATTTATATGTCGAATGGTTAGAGTACTTCTTAATTTAAAACGATTAATGTTTCCGTGACATCTAAGTGTGCACCGTAGATATAGATGTTTTTGATCTACATGTATTCTTGAAAAAAAAAGTGCCGGAAGAATTGTTGTCGAAAGTAAAATATAGTTGAGTGCATTGTAATCAGTTATTAAAACTTTAGCTAAACCTTCATAAATGTCAAAGGAATTCAATATCAAGCCATTAACTTAGAAACGTGTGTTAGAGTAAACTGTGGGAATAAAACTTATTTTTCGAGCTTTGGAGACTATTTAATGTCTTTGTAGTCAACAATATAGGATGTTTGTTTATTTTTGCGGAGGATTTGCCTTTGTATCACAGTAATAACGACACGCTTAGATAAGGTATTCGTGGCCAGTTAGTCATTTTAAAGAATTCATTTTCTGTTTTTAAAGATAAATTACTTTACTAAGTTCGTCAGGTCATACAAAGTTGAGAGAACATAAAAAGATGGGAAATTTGAATTTGACTCCTTTTTCTGGCAGTTTGATTTTCCATTCCGTTTGATGTTTGCAGAATATTGTTGTAACTATTGAAAATATTTTAATATTTCATGAGTAATAAGATGCTCTCATCTCCGATGAATAAAGGTATTGGTAATTTTGCAAATTAACCTATTTTCAAGAGAATTCTGGCTATTTTCATGGTGTTAGTTAGTTTTGATGATACACCGTAAGAAGAGTAGTAATTTTTCTGAGATTTACCATTTTCAGTCAGGATAAGTAAAGCTCTTCTTCAGACTTATGAACTTAATTGCAATGGTTCACTTCTAAGATTCTTACGTAGCTATATTGAAGATAAGGTACTTATATTTTTAATTGCATTTTAAATAATATATTACGGACTATTCAAAGGCTTCTTAACTTTCCAGGAAATATTGGAAAATCATATACATTGTAAAGAATTGATACATTTGGAAAACCTACGTTGATTATATATTCACATATTTTACATTATTATCTTCCACTGGAAAAACCGGTAGCTCTTAGGATTTGTTTCGCTAAAACAAGATTATTATAATCAATTAGAGTCATTATATAATGCTCTTCATTAATTAGCTTCAATATATGTACCATTAATGAGAGCATTTAGTAAGCATTTATATTTATAAAGTCGGATGTAGTAGTAAAAATATTATAGCGAAACATGGGGAATCTGTAATTTAAGACGCACCCAGGTTTTGCATTTGCAGAGACTCCGCTTAGGCGATACCGGATTTATGAATGTGTGTCATTGACCAATTTTAGTTTTTGTTGAATAACAAAAATATGATTTTCTTTAAAGGACAGCGACGGCGGACGTCATCAGACGACGTCGTGGGATGACGTACGGATGAGTGTTACCCGAGAAAAAATAAAATAACACCTTCTTGAGAAACAAAGTCCGTGACTTCTGAAGAGAAGTGAAGTTAATCAGTGAAGTGAAGAACCTAATTTCGAAAATTTATTATCTACTCTTAAGTGAAATAACATTAAACAATTCAGTGAGCCTTTTTCAATTTATACTATTTGAACATTTTTTAAATCTTTAAATCTTCCATCTGACATGTGGTGATGTACGTTCAACGATTATTATTGAATTTTTAAGCGTAAACTATATGTTGTGGCAATTTCGTCGATAATTTCGTGCCGACGTGACGGCGTGACCGGAGTGACCAGAGTGAAACTGACTTATGGTGACTTAGGGTGGCGAAGGGTGGCGCCTTCGACTCCTGATCGCTTTTTATGCCAAATGGTGGAAGAATACAAAATCTTTGTCAAGAGTCAGAAGTTCGAACTGAGACTGTTCCGCGGTTACGTGTGAAAGGTGTGCCAGCCAGCGCTCCTGTCCCGTTCACTGTGTGACCGTGAACTCAAGGGCGAGTCTAGATTGGTTCTGGTGTGAGGAGTTGGGGGCTGTTCGAAGACACTTTTGCTAAGAGACTTCTTGAAGAAGGTTGTTGTGAGGAGAGAATGTTTCGACGTCTTGTAAATTCGGAGTCTGCCCGAATCGACGTTCGTATTGGGTGATTTTGTACTAATTGTAAATGAGCAGTTCAATTTAAAGTGTTATTTTGTTGTATGATATTGTTTGACCTCTTAATATTATTACTTATTATATTTATGGTTGAAACTCATTCTCTGATTGATTTCCCGATGTTCGATATCCCGAGCTGATTGCTGTTCAGAGTAGTTATTGAGTTACCGAATATTTTTCAGTTCTTTCCGAGTACAGAAAAATAAGGTGGCACAATGTTCAGTGTTTATTATATAAATAAAGATAATATTTATTTACCTATGCATATTTAATATAGTATATATTTTTTCTGTCTCACTTATGTATCTCATTTTTAACAATTTTAACATATGTTACTTATCTATTTGTATCACTATTAAGTAATGTAATTATTTATGTAAGTGATTATTTATGTATGTAATTATTTATTTTTGTAATTTATTATGTTTTTAATTACTTATGTATATGTAATGATTTAAGTGATTATTTTGTACTTCTACTTGTAAAATAATTGTTAGCAAAAGAGGTATCTCTGAGGCGAGAAATACGGGCCGAGTAGGCTTAACCAACCCTTGCCATGAATAAATAAAGTCGTGGGACATAGTATGGGGAGTTCGTTCAGGTCCGGGGAAAGGGTCTGGAAATGGGTGCTGGGAGAGGGACTGGGGAATGGGATCGGGGAAATGGTCTGTGGAGGGCGTCAGGGAGGGAAGGGGACAGGGTGGAAAGGAATCAGGGCGGGATGGGGTCAGGGTTAGAAGTGGACATGGTGGGAAGGGGAAAGGGGGGAATGGGGCAAGGTGGGGCAGGGATAGGGTTGGAAAGGGAAAGGGTGGGAAGGGAAAGCGAGGGAAGGGGAGAGGTTGGGAAAGGGAGAGGGAGGGAATGGGACAAGGTGGGAAGGGGTAAGGGAGTGATGGGGACTGTGTGGGAAGTGGACAGGGAGGGAAGGGGTCAGGGCGGGATGGGGACTGGGTGGGAAGGGGACAGGTTGGGACTGGGAAAGGGCGGGAAGGGGTCAGGGTGGGAATGGGAAGGGTACATGGAGGGAAGGGGTCAGAGTGGGAAGGGGACAGGGTGGGAAGGGGACAGGGTGGGAAGGGGAAAGGTAGGGAAGCATATGGTTGGAAAGGAGTCAGGGTGGGTTGTTGTCAGTGTTGGATTGGGAAAGGGAGGGATGTAGACAAGGTTGGAAGGGGAAAGGGAGGGAAGGGGAAAGGGTGGTAAGGGGGGAGGGAGGGAATGGGACGGGGTGGGAAGGGGACAGGGAGGGGAGGGAATGGAAGAGGTTGGGAAGGGGAGAGGGAGGCAATGGGACAAGGTGGGAAGGGGTAAGGGCGGGATGAAGACTGGGTGGGAAGGGGTCAGGGAGGGAAGGGGTCAGGGTGGGATGGGGACTGGGTGGGAAGGGGACAGGTTTGGACTGGGAAAGGGCGGGAAGGGGTCAGGGTGGGAATGGGACAAGGTGGGAAGGGGAAAGGTAGGGAAGGATATGGTTGGAAAGGAGTCAGGGTGGGTTGTTGTCAGTGTTGGATGGGGAAAGGGAGGGTTGTAGACAAGGTTGGAAGGGGAAAGGGAGAGAAGGGGAAAGGTAGGGAAGGATATGGTTGGAAAGGAGTCAGGGTGGGTTGTTGTCAGTGTTGGATGGGGAAAGGGAGGGTTGTAGACAAGGTTGGAAGGGGAAAGGGAGGGAAGGGGAAAGGGGGGAGGGAGGGAATGGGACGGGGTGGGAAGGGGACAGGGAGGGGAGGGAAGGGAAGAGGTTGGGAAGGGGAGAGGTAGGCAATGGGACAAGGTGGGAAGGGGTAAGGGTGGGATGAAGACTGGGTGGGAAGGGGTCAGGGTGGGATGGGGACTGGGTGGGAAGGGTACAGGTTGGGACTGGGAAAGGGCGGGAATGGGAAAGTTAGGGAAGGATAAGGTTGGAAAGGAGTCCTGGCAGATTCTTGCCAGTGTTCGATGGGGAAAGGGAGGGATGTGTACAAGTTTGGAATGGGAAAGGGAGGGAATGGGAAACTGTAGAAAGGGAGAGGGCGGTAATGGGTAAGGAATCAGGGTGGAAGGGGTCAGTATGGGAAGGGGTAGGGGTTGGAAGGGGACAAGGTTGGAAGGGGTCAGGAAAGGTAGGGGACAGGATGGGAAAGGATCCGGGTGGAAAGGAGTCAAGCAGTCAGTCAAAACCATTTTGAGGTTTTCGTTAAATATTAATTTGTTTCAAAGTTAAAGAATATTTGGTTATTCTCGCGAATTTCGTGACAAAGAAGATGCATGTGTTCCTTGTTGTACGCGTACAGCCAAGTGAGAAGTATTGGTAAATGTAAAGAATTTAATTTGAATGGTATGTACTTCCAATTAAAGTTGTGCATATGAAATACAATTATCTCTTTTTCGCTCATCTGATGAAATTCCAAAGAAAAGCTATGCTTGCTCAATCCATTCTCCGACGATATTTCTCTTTATGACACAGACATGAAGCAATGCAGAAAATTGCATTTACACTTTTATAACTATAATTGCTCTGTGTATCTCGTGGAGAGAGTGGTTCGCATCTCAAAGATCAACTTCTTGAAGTCATTAGTGGTAACTACTTAAACTTTAAGCGATGGAATGTTAAAGCATAATTCCATATTGTGGATATCGAAATTTATCTCAATTATTAAGTGTGCATTTAAAAGGAAAGTCATCGGTGTGAAGATGACGTCCTGAAGAATAATAAAGTCAAGTTCTGAGCTCGGATTGAAAAAAATATACAATCATAGAATTTTTAGTCAGCTTTCGGTTGAAGGTAATAAAAAGCATTGAAGCTTTCAATAATTTGAATTTGAGGCTGCAATACAAATAAATATGGTGATTTGTCATTCAACCTCTATTCACTAAGTACTGAAGATAAAGCAGTAAATTTAAGAGCGAGCGAGTATCAATCATTAAAAATTCAACAATAAAACTGTTTCAATGTTAACACTTTGGATTGGAATTTCGGATTGAAAAAATATACAATCATAGAATTTTTAGTCAGCTTACGGTTGAAGGTAATAAAAAGCATTGAAGCTTTCAAGAATTTAAATAACTAAAATGTCAATTTTTACAATACCTCAGTCTTCATAGGCATATGTTTCTCATTTGCGCCTTATTATCACAAATTACTAAACGTTGGGCTCGGGCGGCAGTGGTTAATGTTATCCGATTTTGGAATCATTTTGCGTGTGAGATCCTCATATTAGTGCTCAACTTTCCCGCACAGGGCAAATTTGATCTGGAAAAAAAACGTTCTTTTGGCCCAACACAGTGTACAGCCACGGGATAAAGAGTGGGTATATTAAGAATGACGATCGAAGAAATTGTCAACTTCGGAGAGGGGTAGTGTAAGTAAAATACGTTTTCCTGTCTCCATTTCTCAATCACCCCCACCAATTGTTAAGGATCCAGCCACATACTATTAAAATCACATCAAATAAAAAAATCCTTTAAGTGTTTATAACGAAAAGCAATTCATGGTATTTTAATTAATAATAATTCAGACAAAATCCAACACCTACATATTTATTGAAACAGGCCTCAAAGTTACTGTAAAGTCCTCAAGTGATTCTCGAAGTTCGTTCTCTCTTAAATAATTCGGAAATAAGCTCAACCATTTAACCAATATCTTAATAAGAAGCTAAAAACTTTGGTTGATCTTATTGATTGGTTATGCCAAATGTCATCCCAAGATTAATTTAAATATTGGCAAGAAAAACGTCCATCACAATAAAACCATATAGCAATCATGGCTGTCATTGAATTCAAAGGTAACAGACAGGTGTTTATGGAAATAAAATGCTTATGTCGCCAGCTCTTTAAAATTTCTAAAAAGAAAATCTTCTAAACAGGAATCATTAAACAAACTGCCAATTTACGAGGCATAATTATCTGGCTGAACTTTAATGTTATGCCAAGGGTTTCCCATTTAAGCACAGCAAGACTCCTTAGGTATTAATATCATACCCTATGATTAATGGCTACATTTGAAAAAGGCAGGGGATGTGTACCCTATCCAATCAAGGATGCCTCATGTATAAATTCTCAGCAAATATAACAAGTAATAGATTGAATGTGGTTTGAGGGAACTGGAATGTTATGTAATATTTTATAAATTTGCAGCCAATATTTAATTAATGGATATATCTTTATTTAAGAATCAACATCTAAATTTACAGTATTTTTAAGAGTAAAAGGTCTGGATATCTCTGAATTGGAGTCATGAATAATATTAAAATCTCTTCAATAACCATCTCTCTGCAGTTGGATAAGAGGGGGATACAGAATGATATAATGATAATCCCTAGGAAAGGGAAAAAATTTACACAAAAACAGACAAGCTGCTCTCACATAGGATCAATTTTCATCTTCAAGTGATAATGCAAGAATTAATACATATAGAAGAAAAATAAATTTGATCTCAAAGTACATTCAACTCAGAGGTTATTTAGCTCTTTAGAGGAACCTATACATTATCTTACTTAACTCTAATATCATTGAGCTTCCAAAGATCATACTTATCATCTTCAGTCTACTGGTAGGTCAGACATTTATAACCCTCAATCAGGGCAGATAATGCATCTATGGGTAGCAAGGAATACTACCCTCTTTATATTACATTTCAGCAATACCTAATGTCAACCATGTCTGTGGCATTGATGTTTCTCTACCAAACCGCTAAAATACAATGAATTTTTCTATACGATATATCTTCCTCCCACCACTTAATATTGTTAATTATATATAAAAAAGGCAGTTGTTGTATCAAAAATTTTGCTTTTTGTTAATGATATATAGAGAACTCCCCATAAGTCAAGCAATTATAACTTTTGCTTTGAAGAAATATTTCAAGGGTTTCATTCCTGATAGGTATATTGTTTGTGAAAAGAATTTGGATCATGGTGCTATCATTACAAAAGTAAAGATGGATATTCATGACATCAGTGTAGGTTCTTACAATGCTCAATGTGGTTGGCCAATTATAAGGAATATTGATGACGATAAGGGTATTTCTATATTGAAGGTAAATGGGAATGGCATGAAGAAATCTTTCCATCAGAAAATCTAATTATTAAGTGTTTCTTGAATGCAGTAGCTACGTATATAAAATGTTTTCAATGTGTAAACACTGAAAAAAAGAAAGAAGACCTGAGATGTGAAGAATTGATGGAAGAGGTGTTGAACCTTAATAAAAGAGTTTGGTATCAGACCTTACTAAAACCCATAACATCACCATTGTGATTGATTCCAACTTGATATCTCATCAAACATTTACTAACTGATAATTCAAAGAGTATTAATTTCTGATATTAAACATACTAAGTGAGTCTCTTTGAATAAATACCTGACCAAGAAAATAAATATGGCAGTTGGAGATATATGAAAGAGGGAATATTTAGAATTCATGCATATTAAATTACGTTAATTATTCTGAAATATTTCAACAAATTTAAAGCAATCCTTACTTAATTTCCCAGTGTCAATCATGGTAAACAGAGCTGGTGACATACTCTTTCTTAAATTTCAGAAGGAGCCAGTACAAAGAACATTGACTGATTATGTGTATGTCAAAATAAATAAGATATCTGAAAGATTTTTATGTAATACTGAAGGATAAGTACTGAATTTCAAGGCTGATATGATACATGACAAAGCCTATTGCATGGTCTGCTTATAGAGAATAGACCAAATGCAAAATTCATCCTTAAGAGAGGTGTAAAGGTAAGGTAGTACCTTCAATTGGAGGAACATTAACTTTACATCTGGTTGTCACATTAGTTACTAAGGCAAATATAAACAATTGAAATAAACTTTTTTCATGCTATTAGTATTCTCAAGGTTTAGGCTAACAAAATTCTCAGTCCCTGGCAAAGCTAGGAGATAAAAATACGACTTGACAGTATTACCTACTTGTGTTTCCTTACGTTTCTAGGACAAATAAGGTAAATCTCCCAATTTTGACTGCTTAAGGACCATTGAGTGTAATGAAGGATAAGCTACTCTACTCAGGGAATCTGAATAATGTTAAAGGGGCTTCCATTATTTTCTTAGGATGAACATGATGCATGATAAACATTTAGAATATTCATAATTAATCAACTTTACTCTAATGTGAGTTGTTATAAGATTATTTTCTTAGGATGAATGAGAAACACGATAAACATTTAGAAATTTGATACATAAATGTATTTCTATCAAGTAAGCAGGTTAGAAAAATTGCACCTATCTGCTCATTAAGGAATTCTGAAGGAAAGCATTGGAGACAGCAATAATTTATTGTGTGAAAGAAAGTTTGAATTGGATTTCCTGAATACCTTCTACAGATACACCCAACATCAAAGGCATTGCTTCAGACACTGTGCAAGGTAGACCTGTTGAGCAGCAGTCTTAGTTTTGGTGGGCAAGCTCCTTAAAACTTGAAATTCAATTACATATTCTATCTGGTTTAGTGTTATGAGAAAAGTGTTCTTTCTGTGTTGCTTCAAATTTAACCCTGGCTGAATGTAGTGTGTCTAATATAAAAGTGGGAAATCCCTATTAACAAATTACTTGCAGTGAATGTAAAATACGGTTCAATGCTAATTGTGTAAACATTTCCAGAGCTAATCTGGATATTAATTTAGAAGTTGATCGAATTTGGCATTTTCTGACTTGTTCTACATCAGAAAGTTTGAATCCGACAGGTGCAGTGTTACTCATAAGTGAATCTCTCCAAATTTCTTTTTTAATTTAATTTAATATACCATGCCTTAGTATTTTCTCCGCAATCATTTGTTCCTGCAAAGACTTTAGAATGACCGTTGAACTGTGACAAGGATTTAGAAGTCATGTAATGGATGTATAATTATTTTCTTTTAAGTAACATATTTACTTAGATCCCCTAATAATATATATAACCTATAATTAGTTCAAGAGGATTAAGGTAATTCCGGGAGATATGCCCCAGGCGCATTATTTTTAAGAGAAACCACAAAATTGTTCTGCTGGCGGTATGCGTCAGTCAGTTGGAAGGCACCCATGTATCTGCAAAGTTTCTCGGCGATTAATTCTTTTTACGCAGTTTTATGACATAATTTCAAGTAGGCACTGTTTTTTCCGCCCTGTTATAAGATAGGGTATAATGTTTCTGGTTGGCATCAGTTTAAATGTTTGAATATTTTGAATTGAAGGGCAAAAACTTGTAGCTATATGTTCATCTAATATCCACGTGCAGTGACTGGCCATCTTGTACAAAGTGTAGCCTAACTGGCTGTAAGGGCATCTCTCCCGTACTGAAAGGATAGACCTCCTCTCGGGATAGATGCCTCAGTGCTATCTTTAGGGATAAGTGCTCTATTAGTATCAGTTTAACTTGAAGGCGATACTGATGAAGGCTTTTTTTCAAGAAAACGTTTGTCATCTACATTTAAATTCAAATTTAAATCCACGGTCGAATACATTTTATGGACGATCAAAAGATGATGTAGTGTTTAGTGAGCACTAGGGTAGTGCGTTTTGCCCTTTTTTCTGATCAAATGTAATATCCGGAAAAAGTGGCCCACTCACATTGAAATTGCAAAGATAAAATTTTTTCGAAATCAAAAAATATCTTCTATGAGAATTTTTGCCTTGAAGTTTCCAAATTTCGACAAAAAAATCAAAATTGTCCTAATTGTTTTCGATTGAAGCGACAATTTTCTTGCGTGAGAAGATGTCACTGTCAAAAAAAAAAAACTGATGACCAAGCCTCAATATGCAATTTATATGCCTCCAAAAATGTTTGCAAATGAAACTTTTAAATAGGTTTTAATGTTAACTTAAACATTTTGTTAAATCCTGACTTCAAGTTATATTTAACAATTTTGTCGTATAACAAGTGCTTTCCAGATTAAATTCAGTTTCATCTCTCCCACAGAGGTGGGAGTCTCACCTGGACTCTCCGGAGAGATGGCCAAATACATGGCTGCAGAAAATATTTAATATGTTTTGTGAACATTTTTTTAAACAAAATTGGTTTATATCCTGTTAATAATCAATAAATGCTCTATTATATATCACGCAGTTTCACATTCTTGTTATCTCTTTAGTCATTGTTGTGAAGTCATTTCCTTAGGTGGGGCATCTCTACTGGAATTACCATATATCTCTTTTTGCATCAAATTCCTATAATGTCATTTTTTTTAGTTCTGATAACATTTAAAGATCATGAATTTGGTAAACCAAATTATTTTTGACATTTTCCGGTTTATATTTAAATTAAGCTTTATTATGTTAATTCTTTTCATTGAAAAATCAATCTCTCATCATATTGAGCCAACTCATGCATCCCTCATGGAAATCATTCCAAGGGTCAGGTTACCTTAGTCTTAGGAATGTTAATGTAGAGTGAATTTGAAAGGTATTCTTAAATATGGGAATAGAAAGGGTGGGTTAAAAAAAGTAGTATGGAACAAAATTGAACACAAGCGGGTCTTATTCTCAGGTCACCATGAAACATTATGAATCCGGAATAGTCCCTATTTAAAATTTGTTGTGAAGCACACTTGATTAATTTAATAATTTTCACTTTCATCTTATTTCTATGCATGTATCAGATAAATTTTATTGGAGCCTACTTTCAAAGCCTTTCCATGTTTAGAGCCAATTTAGTCAATTCTCTGTAAGTTTGTAAGTAGCAGTATAAATTTACAGCATATCAAGTTTCACTACTACTATTAATGCTTTTACTGTAAACCTTGAGTACACTTGTGATGATTTTGCTTTATTTTGCATGTTAAAAGATTTTATTTGGCTGTAATTGTATTTAAAGAATCTGGCATGCTAGAAATTTCTTAATCATTAAAATTAAAGTAATCTTAAATTGATTATACTACAATGTATTTAAACTTGCTCATTTTAAACCGATTATAATCCTTATTCTATATAGAAAGTTTCATTCCACTCAGATTGTTAAATACTTAATGGTAATGGGAATGATATATAATTCATCATTAACTTATCCTTTTTGGAAAACATTCCTTTGATGTTAGTACTACTCCTCATTATATTTCCTGTTATTAATAAGTTGTTGTTTTCACCTACAGGAAGTGTATAGCCAGTGTATGGTTTCAAGGATAGACATCAATGTGATTACTCTGCAAAAGGTATGCAAACAAACCTCTCTATATTTTATCCCTTCAATCAGCAGCTAAAATTCTATGGTTTACATAAGGTCAATTAGTTGATCCTCAGAAAAGAGTATCAGTTTAATATCACTAAGAGTTTATGCAATGCTTCCTTTCTTATGAAAATTGATTTTAAATACTATATCATTCCTGTAACATTAGTTTTGTCAGTTCATCAAACTTCTATGCAGCATGTACCCTATGGATTCAAAAGAGTATGACTTCTATATTGGTTGAATATTTTAATTTTGTTTGATTCAGAACAAAACTTGCATGAGAATCCAAGATATTTTAATTTCCCAATGCACTAAATCACCTCACAGAGAGGCAAGTAATGTGTACTTTGTAATTGCAATCATTGAATTTTAAATTCATCAGAATATAAGAAAAGGTAATGTGTACTTTGTAATTGCAATCATTGAATTTTAAATTCATCAGAATATAAGAAAAGGTAATGTGTACTTTGTAATTGCAATCATTGAATTTTAAATTCATCAGAATATAAGAAAAGAAAATATATATCCTAATATGCTGTAATCATCACTAATTTAAATTTGCTATGAGCCCAAACAACATAAGTATAAAATATATCCATGATCATCAATATTTCCAAATTCTGGCATTAACACAATTAAGAAGACATCCCATTGAAAAATGAGTTAGAGAGGGTGGGGAGGCTTAAATTAACTAGCATAGAACAACTATGGCAAACTGAAGGTTTCTATTCTTAGGGAAATAATTGAACACAAACTTTTCTTAATTCCTTGTAATCTTCCTCATGTTTATATTTCACAACAGATGTTCAAATCTATCGTTTAAGCAAATTATTCAGATAATCTTTTTTTACAGCATTATTGTGACCTTAATGTATTTTTATATGCCCTCCCCAAAACATCTTATCCATAATTCAATTTGGATATTGTACAAGAGCACTGTAGATGACTCTTTGAACAGAAAAAATACACATATTTCATATCAAGGAAAATTTTATAAACAGATTCTTAAATTGTATGAGGATATAGATTCAACATGGTAATCCCATTTTACAATTGGTCTAAGATTACTCCCAAATGTTTTGTATTATAAACTCTTCCAATTTGTATACAATTATATGAAAATTTTGGACAATGTATATGATGATATATCAAATTTATATCAATTGGTCAAGGAAGATTTCCAATATTATAGCATATTTATTTGGTTTTTTTTCACTTAATTCTAGTCCATTTTAAGCTAACTATTTACTGAGAATATCCTAATCTTCTTGAGCTTTATCTCTAATTATTTTTAGTTTTGTCCTTCATAGCACAAAGTAATGTCCTCAGCACAGACTAAAATTCCCCTAAAAATTATGGTTACACAAGTTATTGATATATTGCAGAAAAAGTAGAGGTCCCAATATAGATCACTGCAATACTCCAGTTTCTATAAGTTTATAATCACTATAACCGTTTCCTATTTTTACACATTGAGAAGGGGGGGATAATGTAGCTCTTTATCCATTTTAACAGTATTCCATTAATTCCTATCTTATTTATTATATCCAATAATATGTTATGATCAAGGGTGTTAAAAGCCTTTTTAATGTCAATATATAAACCTACATTATATGCACTTAAGTTTGTAGCTTTGTATATATAAGTTAATTGATTTTCTAAAGCATGTTCCGTCTCCTTTCCACACCGAAATCAAAGTAGCGTGAGCTTAGAATCCTGCTTTCATCCAAAAAAGTCAATAATCTATTTTTAAATATTATTTCTAAGATCTTGGAAAAGATTGAAAAAAGTAAAATTGGTCTGAAATTTTGTGATTGGGTTTTATCACCTTTTTAAAATAAGTAGGAAATTCACAATTTCAGAAGCTTGGATTACATACATTTGTATGGGTGCTTTATTTTCTGCAATTTAAAGCAATTTGAATTTTTTTCTACTCTCAAATTCGACTGTGTGTTAAGTATCCTACCTTATATTTTAAGAAAATAGGTACTACCACAATTAGCTTCCAAAGAGAACGGCTGTAGTATATCTCAAATTACGTATAGTCTTAGTTAGAATACATACAAAGCTCATGTTATAAAGAGAATAACAGAAGGCGATAGCCTTATCTTAGAAGTTAGCTAGAGAAAGTAAGGCCCACAAGCAATCCTAATGTCTAGATACGAGGGCAGATCGGAAAGTAACGCACAATAATTTTTTATGTGGTTCATATATAATGAGGTCAAAGTGATTCATAATATATTTTTCATTTCATAATATATAGTCACAAGTAGGGTAGAACGGGGCTAAACGGATCGTGGGGCTGACCGGATCTTGCTAAGGTATGTCGCTTCTCCAATCCAAGAATACATATCTTCCGTAAGGCTGGGTTTAATTTTGATAAAGACATCCTTTGTTACGTATATGAACGGAAGTGGACGGAAGTCTTGCGCTCACGTCAGTTGCCATTCCGGGAAGAGTCGCCGAACCGTGTGGACGTGTTTTATCGTCAATGTCATTTTTGTGAACAACGTCAAAGGATTTTTCTGTCAGGGTACGTTATATTTCTATTTTTTTGCAATATAATGAAGTAGTAGCTGTTGAACAATGATATACTAATTAGTGTCCAATCATTAAGTATTGAGTTATTTTTTTATGATTTTTGCAATTGACTTTTGCTATTCGGGGCTGACGGATCACGAAAGATATGGGGGTTAAACGGATCATAACCTTAAATGTTACTTATGCTTATATCTTTAAGATTTATTAATTATTCTTATTCCCAACATACGATGTTAGAAATAAACATGGAAGAGGTTGTGCAGAAAGTAAAATCTAAAGCTATAACTCTGCTCCAAGCTGCCTACACTGCCTTACACATCGCTTCAAATAAGAGTTTCTTCTCTTACTGGTATATTCCAAGTCATGGGGACTAAAACTGTAATGGATCTAAAATCTGAAAAAAGATTTGTAGTTAGAATATTACATCTGTCAAAACTAGGATTTAGGCCGACACCAAAAAATGTAAAGAAAATGCCTTTTATTATAGTGAACGCATGGGAATCGCTCACAATTTTAACCAGGAAGCAAAGATGGCTGGCCAAGATTGGTTCTATGGATTCCTTAAACGACAATGTCATCTGTATATCAGAGAGGCTATCAAGAGCAGGGCTTCATGGCGTCATGAGAATTGCAGTGAAAAGAAGATGTTTAATAGTCACTTCATCCGTACTGTTTGTGACCTAGATAGGGATGCCAATAAAAATATAATGACTTTTATTAATAAATAACTTAAATTCCTTCATTATTATCACTAACTCATATTATATACTCACATATATTCCTTTTTTGATATATACGCACCATGATTTTAACCCCCTAAGTGGGGGCTAAACGGATATTGGACAGTTGATGGTTAATTGCAATTTTTGTGAGAGCTTTCACAACAATAAATATATAACGTACCTCATTAGGTTTATGAAGAGTTGGCATGTAATTTAAACAATTTTAAAGGAATATATTCCCAATTTTGTTTTGCTATAAGAATTAAACGGCGGAGTGATCCGTCTAGCCTCGGTCCACCCTACAAGATTTTCCAGGGCTGGTGGAGACACAGAGAGGTTTCTTTGTTGTTGATGATGTTGATGTTTCAAGAACACCATTTGAAAGGCATTGGTGGAGGAAGTACACTGAGCAGTTAGAATACATTTTTACGAGGTTGGCTATTTATGGTGTGAAGATTTGGTGGATTTGCGATCATTATCATTCCTTCCCTTGGCTTGCCATCATTGATTCCGGTAGATTGATAATATTATAGAAAGAAGACAAATTGGTAGAAGAGATAGTGGGAAAGGAACTTCCAGACGCGTAAGGTGAAACACATATGTTTCAAATTATTGCGACGATGCCTATTTAAAAAACCCCGTTGGAAGTTAAAAATCTCGGGTTCTATAAAGAGAAATAATTCAAGTATTCCGAGTGTAATAGTTCCAAGAAAAGTGAAAGAGGAGTCCTCCGCTCTGAGTGGCATTCACAAACAAAGCAGAAGCCTCCCAAATCTTGAGGAAAGGTTAGAAACAAAATCGTAGATTTTGACATTTCAGTAGAAGAGAAAACTGAAAGGAAGATTTTTACAAATTCTCAATACACTAAGCAATGGTTTTGCAGATATAACCTTGAAACGCACCTTCTGTACAAATATAGCCGCTAGTAATGTTATTCAACAATGTATGGACAGTTCAAAAGCACTATTTATCCTTTTTGAAAACAATTAAGGAAAATAGAAGGAAGACAACAACAGCTTGTTATAAATGAGATAATTCCATCTGCGGTGAGCACGTAATTACTTATAATAAATTTCAATAGTGTTTTGAATATATTTTAAAATTACTATCGCTTATTCTATTGCCAAGCAAATATATCATAAATATCATAATCAAATAAAATAATAGCGAAATAATAATCCAACCAAACTTATGAATTGGATACTCGGGTGCCTCCCTAATTATTCTATATATCTCATTGAATTTCCAAATGTTAAATAGTAGTACTGAGAAACTCACTATAGGAAATGTGAGACTACATTTGAACATATGATGATTAGTTATAATTGTATTGTAGTTATTAGTTAAATAATGTATTATAAAATCGCTACTTGTAGAAAGAAGTGCAAATACATATTTGAAGAATATCGCGCCTGCATCTTATGTAACCCGCTACGCTCGGCAACACTGCGCTTACCGGATCTTTAGTAGCTCCGAGATGTGGTTTTGCCATTCATGGTGGGTTTAGATTGCAGTGAGGACTTAACCCTTCACACATTGAGAATAGATATCACTGGTGGAGAGAAATACCACTCCGTAAGTTAATGAGAAATGAGAATGAACAAAAGTTGTGATTTCATGTGTTTTTAAGATTACAAAACTCCGGTACGTAGATAATACTATATCATATACAGAGTTTACTGGTGGCATAGCTTTCATATTAAGTTTTTCATACCTAGAAATGTGAATGTAAACATCGATTTGATTAAAAAGTCGAGAGAAGAAGGAAAGATAACTTGGGTGTTAACTGCCTTATTGGTTATTAGAAGCGTATCTGGATGAATAATCTAAATTTGATCTCAGATTTTCATTTCCCTGACAATAAAAGCTGCGTTATAAATTAAGGTACGTTCACTTATGTTCTGTTACATTCATTTCACAGATCTTCTATGGAAAACAAAGAATACTCCCATATTCAAGTGGAAGCCCAATTTTATAAAAAAATATTATCATCGGTTATTTTGCTAACAAATATTTTGTTTGATATTCAAAGTGAAAAATTCATCCATCAAAGACTGAAGTGTTAAAGGATTTTGCGGATTTGGTTAAACATTGAACTGTTTTAAAGTTAAACCAGTGTATTTGGTTGTCCCCGTCAAGTACGTGTCAAAGAGAATGAATCCCCTGTTGTACGTGTGCTGCCAAGTGAGAAGTATTGGTACACTCCTGGCCAAAATTAACGCAGCACCTCCCTAGCGATCCTTACGGCCGGTGCTGCGTTAATTTTGGCCAGGAGTGTACATGGAGAGAATCTAATTTAAATGGTACTTCCAATCAAAGTTGTACATATGAAATAAAATTGTCGCTTTGTAACTCAACCGATGAAAATCCAAAGAAAAGCTACCTTCGTTCGTTTCATTCACCGGCGACATTTCTATTTATGAATCTATATGAAGCAATACAGCAAATTGTGTAAAGACTCTAACAAGTACAACTGCTCTGAGTTCCATGTAAAGAGAGTGATTTGCATCTCAAATATCAACTCCTTGAGGTTTTAAGTGGTAACTATTTAAACTTTAAACATTGGAATATGAAAGCGTAATTTCATGCTGTGGATATCGAATTTTACAGCTAGCTCAATTATTAATTGTACATATAAAACGAAAGCTATTGATATGATGATGACTTCGTGAAGAATAATGCAGAAATACTCTGAGCTTGATTTGAAAAAATATGCAATCATAGAATTAAAGGAAATTGTAAGTCAGCTACGGTAGAAGGTACTAGAAAAATGTTTTTACAAAAAAGTTTTTTTTTGAATTAATATACCTGTTAAGGATTTGTGAGGCTCCAATAAAAATAAATAAGATCAATTGTCACACAACCGATTCCAGTATTAACTGTAAACACTAAAGTAGACGTAAGAAATTCAATGGGGAGAATTAGCATCAATCAGTAAAAACATCAGTCATAATGCCGTTTTTATCCTAAAAAGCTGAAAACCCCCTTTATATCCTATGAAGGCGTAAAGGTTAGGTTTGTGTGAAGTATTTAAGACATTCTTTCAAACAGCATGTTTCAAAAGAAGAAGTATGACGTTTGGGTTATTTATTTAATTGCGTTGTACACGGTATGAAAGATTTTTACAATTCAATAATTGGACAATTTGATGTGAATGAAGAGACTCGGCATTTCAAAAAGTGTCATAGGACACGTTAAAAGTAATGGAAAACATAGCATAAGGTAACAGTAATGCAACCGTTCTAATATATTTCAGGCCCAAAGTCTTTGAAATGAAATATTTAGTGATTGCGTTACAGAGTTAAAATAAAGGAAAAATGCAAGATGTCTTAAGTAAACTAAATAAATAGTAAAAATTAATATAATAATCGTAAATAACCAAAAGAGAAAATAAATATGTTGGTAGAGGAAGTATAATTGACATTGCTACAGAAAAACAATTTACTAATCAAGCACAAAGATTGAAAATAGATTTCTACTTTTCCTCAAAGGTTTTTATTTAGGATCTACCGGTTTCCGTATATTACTATCGTCAGGTTCAATCATAATCACAATTTGTTTGAACCTGAAGATGGTAATATACCGAAACCGGTAGCTCCTGAATAAAAACCTTTCTTTCTACAACATCTCGGCCGAATCGATAGATTATACAAGCACAAAGAATCTGCATATCTGATAAGGCACGTTAGTTCAGTGGTTAGAATACCTGCTCGGAAAGTGGAATACCCGGGTTAGATTAGCAGTATTGTAGTTTATTTTCACTTCAGTATATCTTTAAATTTAATGTGCTTGATTCTGCAGACTGATAAACTGTAAACACATTTGAAATATAAATTCTAATGATCCAATACTAATAGATCAATGTTGTTGTAGTAATTTATTTCAGCGAGTTAAATTATTAGTCCCATCATTGAGACCTTTGGTCTGTGATTTAACGAGAAGTCGACCCTACCCAACCCAGTTAAGCATGAGCTCGTATTAAGCGGGTTTGCGTAGGGTACGGTCGAGGGTCGCCCCTCCTTAACCGCTTCTCAGGTGGATCGCAAAAATATTTCTAAAAGTGGGTCTCAAGATCCTAAATGTAATGACCGTAGTTAAAATCTTAACCTAAAAAATATCCTTCTTTCTAAATGAAGCTTATTTAGATGAATAATTTCTTCCAGGTTAAATTCATTCCATTAATTCCATGATACACTACACGAATCACTGGCAATTTTATTCCAAACATAAAGCAAAAATTACGAAAGTTTTACATTAAAATATTATAAAAACTAGCAAAAAATAAAATATAACTAATATTTGGTTACCATTCAATATGCGATTATTCTGAGTCTTCGTTATTAGAGAAACCAGGAGCAGAATGGGGTACTAAGTTGAAAATACGATTTAAAAGTACAAAAGGGTTAATTTAGAAATCTGCAATATTTTATGAACGCATAATAAACTGATAGTCACAAAAGTACAATGATTACGTAGGAAAACACAGGACGGATATTTTCATAAAAAAACATTACGTCGTTTGGCCCGTTTTACCTTGAGTATGGGGCAGAAAGGGGTGGTAAAGATAAGTAACTCTAAAAATCATTGGATCTTGTGAAATTGTTGAAAAAAAAAGGGTTTGCTCTATTTTTGTCTAATTTTAAGTTACTGTAAAAGTGAAACTTCTTTTGAGTGTGTCATTTTCTTAAGCCTATCCACAAAATTCATACTCTAGGACGGCCTCATTACCTATTTTTGAAAATCCCATGGCTCTTACTCTAGATGTTGCGTCGGATTTGCGAGATGATAAAGTAGGATGTCTATTGAGAAATATATATAAAATCGACCCCATTCTGCCCCACCCGTTCTGCCCCACGGACCCGATTTAGGTTAGGGAGGTGAAGTCCCTCAAGAAAAATACGTATGCAAACGTTTAACTACACGAAACTAAAGAAAATTAAACGTACTCCAAGCAATTATTAACAATAGGTTTAACGTAAACAAGTATGTATAACTTTCTTTGGGTACAAAAGCCTCAAAAATTACGATGTGGGAGCAAAAATCATGCAACGGAAACCTCACACCACAACGCTCAAGAAAATCAGATTAACATGGATGCCGTAATTGAGTAGTAACATGTTGGTCTAGTTTTGCTTATTGCCGCTCAAAAGCACCATCTCTTTGGCACCGAATAACGACGAACTTCATTCCGCTCTGGTGCCCCGTAATTGGGCACCTTCCCCGATGAATTATAAGAAAAAGGTTTCCAAATATATAAAAATAAGTTAAAAAATATAAAAAAATCTTCAGTAAACACATCTTTTGCGGGTGTACTGACTTATTGGAACTATTCGCGAGGAAACTTTTCTTATATTCATGTGGATTTCTGAAGTTCAGTCGCCAAGATTATACTTAATCAAAACAGTCTACTATAAAGAAAGAAAATTTGTAACGAGCTATTAATGAATTAGAGGTTTGGAATCTTCTTTTCTTTCCTTTGAAGACCTCTTGCGAGATGCAGGTAGGGGAAAGACCCTTTGACCAAAGACGTCACTTAGGAATACCCACGTCTGCTCCTTTTCACCGACCCTTGCATAAGTCACCGGAAATGTTCCTACCACTCCACCCCCTCACAATATATACATCACTCCTTGCCGATTTTGCTTCGTATTTTACGATCCCTGAGGAGGGAGACCTTGTCTCCGAAAAACGTTTTGGGTACCATAAAGTGCGGCATTCCTTTCTTGCTTTCTCAAGCTGCCGGGAAGTAAGCTTCGGAGCGCCGACAAAGACGGCTTTTGAGATTTTAAACCTCTAATAATAAAACAGTCAATGCCACTTCAATTTGGACTTTACCATCGTTTAGGAAAATGGGAGGATTAGGGCTGTAAAAAAACGCAAAAAGCTTTAGCAAAAGGTATTCAAACTACAAAATAATAATATTTATGAGGCAAGGCTCGTATGCAAGGCTTGACGTAAGCAAATGAGCTGTTGCAGAGCTCAAGTCAGAAAACTCTGAGAACAACGCACTAGAGGGGTAGAGAATCGTCTTTATATCATGAAAAATAGAATCGCTAACGCCACCTTTAGGCAAGTTTGCGTAGGGATAAAGAATAGCAGGTGAATGGCGAAAAGTAACCCGCAGCGAGGGAGCGATTTAAAATGGTAAACAGAGGAGGAATTTTACAAAGGGTTCTGATCCCCTTCATCGTCTAAAATGGAGCGAGAATGCGGGATTTGCTTTTAATCCCGCGTCGAAAGATCAGGTTTCGCATTCGATCCATTAATCAAGTCCTGTGCCTTCGCTAATTGAGCTGCGCAACGCGTGAAATTCCCACAGGTTCCACGTTTCGTCCTCTTTAAATGTTTACGGAGTGAGACTGGCACGGCTGAGAAGCAACGGCTCAAAAACCTTGATTCCTGATATCCGACGCATTTGACTGCCGGAATAATTCCAAATCTTCTACTTACGCGTTCTGAAATTCAGATTCTTCGCGAATTAGCTTCTCTATTGTCATCCATGTACTTCTAATTAATTCGAGTTTTTCCCCCCCTCTCTACGTCCTTTTCCCCTATTTTATTTTTATGGGTCGGCTGACGAAAGATGGTTTGGGTGATGATGAGGATGATGAGGTTGGTTTTGGCGATGAATTGGCGAGGATGCACTTCCTACCGCCATCCCTGCTCGGAAAAGTCAGACAAGCACACACAACCATTCCCTGATCATAAAAATCCCGATCAGCCGGAAATAGAACCCGGGACCTTGGCGTCGGAGTGATAGCGCTCAGCATAAACCATTCGGTCACCAAGGCCGGTTTCAAATTAATTCGAGTATGACCTGGATATTCAGGTGTTCTAGGGGGTAAAATGTTAACATTCCCCAAAGAAGGTTTCATTAGGTTCCAACGACCATAAGTTTCTGAGCTGTAAATATTTATATATTTCAATAATATGATAAATATGTATGTATATTTTAGAAGTAATCAGGATCATAATCCAATCTATGTAATTTTAAAAACTATCCCCAATAGCTCTCTATTCAATACAAAAAGATTTTTTACGAGACCTTTTTCACATTTTACTAAAACTTTAAACTTTCTATAAAAACTACTGAACCTAACTCTCCTTGTCAAGTAACATTTGTACTTCCTTTCGCCATGTATTCAGTTAATTCTGCTGTCCAACTGAATAAATAAACTTTGATTTACAAATTAAATTGGGGTTTCCAGGTAATTATGCTAATACTAATCGTCTGGGAAAATACATTATTTTTATGGATATTTATTTAATCATCTTGGTTTAGGCTTCGTGATTTAATTATAGTCTTACGTTATCACATTTAAATTAGCCTTAGATTATTCCTGTCAATAGGGATATGAAAGCTGTTTCTTGAATCACTCATAACTATCGTTGTGAAATTAATAACAATAGGACGTAAACGCAAAGAGTAAACGATTCTAGTTTAAGAAAATCATCAGGGAGAATAACGCCTGCGTGCATGTGACCCGCGATACAGGGCCTGGTTTTCTATAGCCCCTGTTTTACTATTGAAGTCTTTCCTTTTAGTGTTTCCACATTAAGAACCAAAAAGATGATTTAACTTTCGATTGATTCATTGGCAAATATCTTCGGAAATAGGAGAATATAATTCATTTCAATTCCATCTTATACTATTAATATAATTTTTAATACTTAAATCTCTTGCATTCACTATCGTTTTATCTTAGCATAGAGTTAATTCTTACATAATCCTATTGTGACAATTTGTGGATATTTCTCATTCACTTACAGAATTAATCCACTAATGCATGGTTTCGATTCAATCTGTGAAATGACTTTTGTAAGAAGTAGCAATATCTGTTCCAATTTATAGGTATATTATGAAAATAGAAATTATTAAAGGGTGTTGTTCAATAGTAGCTACGTTGGTAAATAAATTAAGAATGCTTGGCGGCAGAAATACTGATTAAAATGCATATACATATTGAAGACATGGAAAAGACCGAAATCTATGTGAGAAGAATATGTAAGCTACTGAAAAATGAGCCAAGAAAGGAAAAAATAGCAAAGAGAACTACAGTGAAATAAAATTAAGGGCAATGGAGCTTTTAAATTAGAAGAGAAGGGTGATCTATCATAAGAAAAACCGAAAGATCCGACATGGGATGAGATAAACGAAAATGCATGCAACAATAGATACGAAGAATATTTTGCGTCACTCAAACATGATAGGGGAGGGTGAAAAATATATGAGGCGCCATATGGGTACAAATGAAGAAGAAGTTGAAGGAGATGATTCCTTACCAAGAAGATTGGAATTAAAATTGAATGAGGACTATATAATATTAATGGGAAAAAAGAGTGGATTCTGATGAGATTCTGAACCTTAATAACCCTGCGAAGTAGGCCAAGGATTACGAACATACTCTCTGTAGGCACATTTTCTGTTGGCGAGGGGGAAAAGAACGGTGAAAGGATGCCACGATCTTACGATATTCACTTATTTAAAGTAATAGAAAGATTGAGAGAACGGGTGTCAAAGGTGCGATTTGACAAGTAAATTTTGGTATCAAAATAGCTCATTTCTTCTGAGATCTCCTTACTATTTCCTACTTGACAACTAACATGAAATAAAGAAAATGAGCAAGAATAATATCTAAAAATCAAAACGCGATTATGACGTTAAATATTTGTACTCTGGCGGAAATATCACTGTCGAAATCTACAATGCACTACATTTAAACCAAACCAAAACACTAATCCAAAATAGACTACTTCAAATTTTAAAATTCCGCCGATCTAGTGGATAAAATCAATAATCTAACACTTCCTCCCAATTGTAAACTTGTATCTTTCGATATAGCAAATCTATTTACTAATATCCCCCCCTACGAAGCACTTTCTCTAACTAAAGATATGTTAATTAATGCGAAAGTTGATCCTAAGATTGTCAACGAGTTATTTCTCCTTACAAATCCTGTCCTCACTCAAAATTAATTTTTTTTCGAAGGGATATTTTATAAACAGAATGAGGGACTTGCCATGGGTTCCCCACTTTCTCCCCTACTGGCTGAAATCTTTGTTAATCATATCGAAAAGCGTATTTTTTCTTCCTCCAATCCTCTACTCAATTCTATCATTTGTTGGCATCGCTACGTAGATGACATAATTTGTGCGTGGAATGGCTCAGACCATCAACTATCCCAATTTCTTAACTTATTGAACAACCTCCATCCTAAAATCGCTTTTACTTGTGAAAAATCTACTGACGGCACCCTCAATTTTTTAAACCTTTTCATAAGCATCCTCAGCAATCGCCATATTTTCTCCATATTCCGGAAACCTACATACACAGATCACTCCATCCCCACTGACTCCCGCCACCACCCAGCCCACAAGATGCCTTTCAATCTCTCACCCACAGGATTTCACAAATACCCCTTTCAGCTCAACATTTCATAAAAGAAGTTTCCACAATCAAACAAATAGCTGACGCCAATGGTTTTCCCACTTCCTTGGTGGATAAACTCGTAAAAAATGGAAACACAGAGCCGGTTGCGACCGCATTTACAAAACTAAGAGCAAGGACACGACCCAACGTTGTGGTTCTTTTCATTATTTCGGAAAGCCCAGCTTGGACATTACTCGCAAGTTCCCCAAAGACCACCTGAGGTTTGTATTCAAACCGACTAGGACCTTGGGAGACCTTCTTCGAAACGGAAAGGACAGGGTTGATCCCGCGGCGAGGAGCGGCATTTACCGCCTGCAGTGTGAGAACTGCCGAGGCGTGTACATCGGGCAAACCGGGAGGAGCTTTCAAACACGCCGAAAAGAACACCAAAGCGCATTCAACTCCGGGGCTTCCCAAATGGCTCACCACCTTATCACCTAGAACCATCATTGTTCTTTCGAAATGAGGTATCTCCACTTCGCCAACAAAGTGCGGACACTCAACTCCATAGAACAATTGGAAATTCAAAAAGCCCTCACCACCCCCAACATTCCCATCCTCAATGAATATCTTTTCCCCTTTACTTCTCCAATCCTCTCTTCTGTCGCAAAAGCTCTCCGTCCTCCTCCGCCCAACGTCACTTCCTTTGCTCCAAGTATCTCTTAACCCTTCCTCTCCCCTCCATGGTTTTTCCAAACCCCTTCCCCCCTTTACCTTTGTTTGTATATATACTCTGTAAAAACTTTTTTGTACTACCTGACGATGATGCGACGCATCGAAACCATGGTCGTATAATAAAATTCATCTTGTGGTATTTGTAAAAGATAGTTTTTCTTCACCCTGTTATTGGTTATTGTGTTATGGGTTAGATGGAAGAAGAGACTTTTAAGCCTCAATCTCGCCCAAATAAAGACGATTTATTATTATTATTACGGAGCGATATCACCAAGTCAAGGCCGAAGTTGTTGATCCTCTTATATATCTCTTAGTTATCTATTAGGCATTTTTTTAGGATTCCCATCAGAATCTCATAGCCATGATATGCCTACAGGGCTGTAATCTTATATAATAACGACCTTTGTGTATATATTCATGTATAATACTATCCTATGTCAGTATCACCCGTAAGAAATACATGAGAGAAATTTTCAAATATTAATTTCGTGCATTTCCGATGTAATAGGGTTATACATTTTTGGTCATCGTTAAAGGTTCAATGGAGTATTAGATATTGATATTTTTTGTCCAAAGTATCTTCGGTTTGACTCTGGATGACTCGAATCGTCTCTCATAAGAAATACACGTTAAGTTCATCTTGATCGATTGCAACCTTTTTTTCTTTCGCAGAATGAATATATATACATATAAATGAATATCAAAAGAAAGGAAATTGGATAAAGATGCTTATTTCCGTCGTAGAATATCGTATCCGAGTCGAAATTGAGAAAATTCAGACAAAAACAACTAAAATATGCGTAATTACGTGGGCATAAACAAATTCATAACTACAAAGGTGATCGTTTAACATACATTAAAATCAACAAATTACGAAAGAAAAACCAAAATCTTATTGGGATTATTTATATTTTTGGTAACTGAATTTAATTTTAACTCCGCCATTTTTGACGGGGGAATTCACTAGTGAAGATCAAAATGAGTGATCCACGAAGTTCTTATGTTAGCTGATGCGACAGTGAAAACGCAAACACTACCGTGGGTTCATGCAGAAGCTTGGAAAGAATGAGTTCAAGAGCATCAGGACAGAATAGGGGTGGGGTGTCATGAACGATTCATCAGGAAGACGTCCGTTACGAAGTCCGCGGATTTTTCCGCCGCGATTGCAGGTCGCGGAAATTGAAGCCGTGGAGTCGCGAGGGAAGCGCCAGTCCGAGCAACAAAGAGGAAGAGGGAAATCTGATGGATCCCGGAAAGAGCGGTGTGGATGCGGGAGATATGAGAGCCATCGGCTTCCTGAGGGAATAGCGCTCCTCACCTCGTTTCTCCCCTACCTCCGGACTCACTCCCGCGTTGCCTTGGCAACGAGAGACAGGTGGCGTTACTCGAGTCGGCGCCTGCTTCGGATTCTCGCCGCAGTCGGCCTGTGGCTTCCCTCGCCGCGCCACCCAAACCTTGTTCCGGGCATCTCTACCCAGAGACGACTCTCCGACACGGGTAAGGCAATCACTGTTTTTTGAACCCCGCCTTTAGTGACGTCACCAGCTATGGTTATTTACCGGTGGTTTTTCTCCCGTGAATGGGAACTGAAATGTTCTAAACGCGAATTCGTACATGAAAAAGAAAGTTAAAGTTTGTGCGATTCTTTTACGAGCCAGGCTTCGCAGTGCACACCTGTTTCATTTTTTTCGATTAGTTCCAGTCTGTCTGCTTGAACAGTTGTTATTATTGTATTATATTAGAATTACTGAAATGATTACAATTTATTTTGAATTTGTTTTCGGAGTGCAAAATTGAATTCTGTCCTTTTCGTAATTAAGTTGTGGGAACTCGATAGATATTTCATTAGAGAGAATGTGCTGACATATCATTTTAATGAAAATATTCGCACTGTTTTTTTAATACAAGTACGGAAGAAGGTCGTTAGCGTGGTAATTGAATTTCTAAGTCCACTAAAAATCGTAGACAACCGCTCATTTTATTGATAATGTGTAATTTATCGAGATTATAATTTTCGGTGTTCATCTAGAAAATAAGTCTTAAATGCATTGGCAAATTGAAGCACGCATAAGGCACGCTATTTGAGTTACAATAACTGTTACTTATTTCCTATTTTATGATATTATTATAATTAAAAACTTTATCTTATAATTTTACTATCAAAATTTTTAATATAAATATTTATCTTTACTAATTACTTATAATGATAATTATTATCATGGAGTAATTAAATTCAGCTATAATTCTTACTCGGTGATGGTGATTTCCCCTGTTGTTTGGGATCCTAAGTTTGTTAGACGAAATCACACTTGGGCTTTCGGCGTTAGAGGAATAATGTATGATTCCATATGGATGGAACAAAACATTTATCGGTCTTAGTCCACATGTAGTTTAGGCAATCCTTAGGGATCGTTTATTTTATCACTCACTAACTGCTCAGATAATTATTATATTATCTTGTTGAAGAGGCATTTTCTAAAGAGATGCGAATGACAGACATGAAAAGGCAAAATTCATCCCCGCAGAAATATTTTCCGATAATTTATTTCTTTCCTCGATATTATATATATATATAATAATTACCGGGAAACAGTATATTTTCCCCAAAGGTTACGCACGACGCTGATTCCGATTCCAATTATAAGTTAGCAAAGGACAATAGGCCCCCAAAGGAGCCCGCTTTTCCGTCAGTGAAAGGTTTTATACATTTCAGGTGAACGGAAGACCAGAGAACAAAGAAGCTGGGCCTAATTATTAATGAAATTTTCGACGTTAATTTGCCAGAAATATTCCCGCACTTCTAATAAGTAATATTTACTCACTCTGGACCGAGGCCGTACTACGTAACGCGTGATTCAATACTTGCATGTTGACGCTTTCTCACACTTATTTCAGAGGCACTGATGGATAGCTTAATTTATGGTATAATTCTTCCATTTCATGAGGTCATTTAAAAATATTTGAGATTTAACATTAACCTAGTACTGCCAATTTGGCTTTTCATCCACTAGTTCTACAAGAGTTCATGTTAGTTTAGCGGAATCAATCACCATTTAGCGAATCACGGCAAGTTTAGCGAAGAATTCGGTAAGGGGAAGTAACTGCTACAACAAAATTCACAGCCGCTGGCGATGTCTCGCGGACATAGGTCATGCAGAAGCAGAAAACCGCTGTACTTTTCCACAGTGTACATTAAAACAAAAACAAATTTAGGAGTAGTTTCAGCGATTGATCGAAATCCTTAAGAACGTCAATGAACGGAATCCTCAATGAAGTCGTTATTGTTTTAGTGATCACCAAGGAGAAAGTACAACGATTCTCTTCTTCATTATAACTGCATCAGATTGAATTTAAACTTTTAGATCTGAGATGCTCGTACAGTGTTGTGCTATCCACGATGAAGGACGACGATTTTGATGAGTTACTATATCAGCAGTCTGTAAAGCCTGTTTCCAGTTCATAGTGCAGCACATTTTCTTGAAAGGTTGTGTAGGTGATGCAGTTTGCATAGCTACAGCGTCCCAAAACATCTGAAACGCATAGAAACGCAAAAATTGATTCTCAGAGCCGATGTGGTCGATACATTTCCTTAGGCAGAGTTTTTCCTTCATACAAAAATCAGTTTAACATTTTATCTCCTCATTTCTGATTTATCGACGGTGAGTATCTGATTCGAATATCAGAATCTCTGATTATTCGGGTCAGCGTGTAGCTTTATCAAGCTCGCCAAGAATTGTTAAGACTTAATTTGCGCAAATACGTATTCAGCAAAATTCAAGGAACAAATCCTTCGAATTTATCAACAATCAATTGAGTGTTTCTTTTTCCATATTTACACTACAATTTGTAGATATAGGTTACCGAAACTTCTTACCTGAGATTTAAGGATTTCCATTTTGATATTTTTTGTTTCTCAACCATATTTTCTTCGAAGAACATGAAAAATAAAGCAGCACAGCATTCCAGAATGAACGAGATACATTAATGCACACTATTTCATATTTTTTGTCCTTTTTGATGAGATTCGTAATATCAGAATAAACATCTAAAAATAGCAAGCAAATATTAATCATTCATAATTGTCTTTCCTTCGGCTGACTGCCTTATAGCAGTAGGACACAAATGATTTCGCATATGTATTACGTAGACAAGAAATAAGATAATCGATCCCGTATTTATCCTTATATATAAAGCGTGAACCATGCTAAATCACATGAAATTATAAGCTTCATTTGGAACTCAACAGAACTCGAAGTACTTGTTATTAGTACTTACTGAACGCAGGGAAAAAAATTAGACAAGGTCATAGAGGAAAATCAAGCGCAGACCGTTGGTGATATTTTTTATTCGAGCAAAATCTCTTCCGATCAAAAATCCCGTTCCTCAGAAATCTCGAATCCTCGTGAAAGTTTAGGAAACGAATTGGCGTTGACGGAAAGAAAGAAGGAAGGAATACCCCCGAGAGCGAGGTTTTATATTTTCGATTAAAACTTTGCCAACTGCCCTCAGCTCTCCCTTTTGCACTGATCTTTAATTAACCATTTTCCCTTCGACTCTCCCCGCGCACTATTACACAGAGATCAACGTCTGAATGCAGATAACAGACATAAGGTTCCTTCCCACCTTCATCTTTATTCATGGAAGCAGAGCGACAAATAGGGTTGGAGTTTGGTTTCCCAATTGCTGCCTTTTAACAAAACCGTGGGGCGGGCGTCCTATGGCAAAGGTTCTATATCCAAGTTGATATTAAACATAAAAGAGTGGGGTTCAAGGATATGGGATCTTAGGAGGCAGAGTTCGTTGTTATGTGGAAGGTCAACGATTCTGAGAAGGGAAAGCAAAAGATTTAGCGGTCGAAATATTATATCTTCTGCTATTAATGGGTTAGGCTCCTGAATACTTTTGGCATGATAGTTCTAGATTCACATTTGGCATAATAGTTCTAGTTCTAAATTCACTAAAATGCACAATTGAATGTTTGAAGTTAAATCCAAGCCAAAGGAGACGAGTTAATTAATAGAATAACTCAATTAACAATCATAAGTACACATCACGGAATAATACTAATCATTGTTTAAATCCATATTGGGAAGAAAATAGAAAATAGTATTTTTCCACTAAAGGTTCTTTATATTAGCAAAAGCACATTCATGGTTTCGTCGAATGATCGTCACATCGGGAAAAGTGAAGCAATGAGTCGGAATATGGTCTTGCGTGTACGTGTTATTTTTTGTGGTTCAATATAAATAAAAGTATCTTGTCTAATTTTCCCCATACCATAATTATAGTTTATTTCAACTATACTATGAGTCATCATACAACTGCATGTTTGGATTACACGAAAACCTCTGCGAAAGAGTATATTGTCAGATTTTGGCTACAACTAAAAGATAAAATCATCAATGTAATACAATTCAAAGAAAAAGATCGCATAAGAAGCATAATCTTATAAGATATCTTTGTCCATATGGAAGCGCAAGCAGAGAGATTACGTCGACCAATAATGATGAGTTCCAAAACAACTTGATCACAGTCCTAATTATAAATAGCTTTCCTTAAGTTTTTAACATTTTCTATGCCAGGCGTCACCAAACTATGACCCGCGGAACGAATCTGGAACGCGAAAGTTATTAACAGGAGCGAATTTAGTAAAACGTTTAGTATTTCGACTAATTTATTTCTGTTGTATTTAAATCGTATGTTTTCTTATATATGAGAATAATTTTAGTTTCTCCACTCTAAAAACAATATATACTTTAACATATGAAACGAAGATAGACACTGTAAAAATTCATTTATAGGTTTTTTAAGTTGAAAAAAGACTGGAACTCCGAAATTACCAATAAAGTATTGAGTATTAAAAAAAACTAATTTGCAAAACCAAACTTATTTTTTGTACATCCGAGACAAACAGAAGAATTGTGCAAATTTTCATCCGATGGGTAGCTTCTGTATACCTTCGCATTCTTAAAGGTTGATACACTGGATCAACTAAAATGAATCTATTTTCAACCTGCTCCTCACATTCATGACATAATCCAGAATGCAACTACACAACGATTAATCGGAATTGGGAATCGGAAACATCGAAACTTCTTTCGATATCGGAATCGTACCGTTACCTTGTTTCCGATTCCATAAACGATTCTTTGTAAATTTTAACTCGATTTTCCCAATTCTAGTACTGATAGATAAATACAAACCGATTTTCACAACCAGTAAAAGTAAAATATATTCATCTTAATTATACCTAAATATGTTGTTTAATTTATTTTACTTATTCTTTTTTAAGAAAATGATATGTTCAAGCTTCTACCCAATCCTCCAACTTCCTATAAAGCCTGCGTTTATTTTGAAATTGTATATTTGTCTAGATACAAAAATCTTTTATTTAACCAGTCAATAATATGAAATATTAATTAAAATCAAATCTATGTACTATTGAAATAAAACGAACGCATTTTTTATTTAAGAAAAAATGTATATTGAATTATCCTTCCCTTTATTTTTAAGCTTTTAGGGAAGGTTTTTTAATAAAATGGATATCCTACTCAGCTATATGGGCTTTTTCTACAAACTGTTCTACTTAATATTTGTTATTATAATTTTTTTCATTAAGTATTTGTTTCCGAAACCAACATGAGCTAAATATAATTCATTTTATAATTGCGGGAATTGGAATCGGGGAACGTATTGGAAATTGTAACGGAATCAGTAAACATTTTGAAAGCGTCCAATTACTAATTGAAAGGCAATCTAATGACCTTTGTACAATTTTAGGGATATTTGATTCATGTACATATTAATCGCCTTCTAACCGTAGCTACAAAGGACATGGCTTGCGGCCTTTCACGAATCCAAAAGGAATTAAACAAATGAGGTATAAAACCATCAATGAAAAATTATCTGAAGTGTCCTATTCTATAAATACTAACATTTTAATATTCTATCATTCTTCTAATCGGTGGACTACATTAAATAACGCAAAGGAAAAATAATGTTAGCTTATGTTCGAGGCATCATTTGAGATGAATATTTGCGTACACAAACTGGAGCAAGAATTTGAATCCAAAATGAAATGAAATATCTTTATATAGTACATCGGTATTGTAGAGGTACATACTAGCCTAGGGCCTGGAAAAGTTAAAGGTTAAAATTTGTCAATAATATCTTTAGAGGACGAAGAAATATTCACGAAGGTAATATGAAAAATGATTCCTTGTCGTTTAAGTTAACATGATTTGAATGGTGGGTTTGCAATCATTGCTCCTTAAATAGCTCAATAGGATTTTTTTATGCACACTCAATTTTTAAATACACATTTAAGTCAATTTAAGAACTCTATAGTTGTTAATGTAGTATATTTACTGTATAAATGTTATAATAATAGCTTATTGATTTGTAGATTATTACAAAAAACAATGTTGCCCACGTTGAAATCGTTTTAACATTTTGCTATATCTTCGAAGACAGATGTTTAGATGAAAGAAGATACAAATCTCAATCCCCAGTATGATAAAGACTTGTTATTGTTATTATTAAAATTTTCACATGTTTTTATCATTGTGTTGAAATTTCGGAAATATGTCGAGGAAAATAAAAAAAACAAAGTATTCTATAGCTCTAAGCGGTTTAACTATTCGCTTTTGGAAGAGTTTTGAAGAATTATTTAATTAATCTTTTATTACGGGCCAATTTATATCTGGAATCGGTTATTTGAATTTTATATGATTAAACAGATCATCGATATATGTTTGCTATAGAAAATTTATCGGATATTTCCGTTAGTTAACTGCTTCTCGATAGATATTAAAGCGCCCCGGAATCTCCGTCCATTTAGTCGGATGGATCGAGCCAAAAGTTCCGTAATTCGGTATGATTCGTTTTGCCTCCGGCGGTCAAAACGCAAATAGCGTATGCCGGATTGGGTTCTATTTCCCCCGAAGTGAGGTTTTTCGAACGCATTCAGGGAAATACGCGACCACATGCGATAGGTCGTGCATCAGGAAGGCCACTCCAATTAATACGTTCCCCTAGTTAAAGAATTCGGAGGAATTAAAGCGGAGAAGAGGATGGATATTATCAGCTTTTATTTGTGTCGCTTTAGACGCTATTAAGGTGTAATAACGATTATAGCGGATATGATTTAAATATTTTGGAAAGAGTTTTCAATGGATGTATACGGTATGACCTATCTCTGGAATGTTTTGTGAGTTATACCCTCTCCACTATTAAAAATGTCATTAGTATTAATATTAAATAATATGAAAAGAATTAACAGATAAACGAACAAAAATCTTCAGCTATTTGATTACTGAGATATCTTTCTGTTGTTTCCGACGATATAAGGGACTATGATAGTAGGGCTAGCAATTGGATTTGATAAACATACATTAAAAAGCGTAATTGAGATGTTGTTTTCTATTGAACTTCTGTTTCTTCCTCGCCCAAGTTTGAGTTGTCTACTGCCTGTATATGATATCCTGGTGAATTGAAGTTCAATTCTTGGTGATTTCGGTTTTTAGAGTTTTGGTAGCAAGATTAATGACTATTGTATACAATATTAACGTCGTTATTACGTGGAAAGTGTTCGCATTATATTGCAGGTAACAATAAGCATTAGTTAAGATGTTATTCGGTATATTTGCATTATAAACGTAGTCTTGGTTAAAATAGTGATATGATGCGTACGAAAGTTGTAGATCTGTAAGAGACGAAGAGTAAAGTTGTAGCGATGAGTTTTTGTGAATTTACATTTACCTGCTGCATTCTAGAAAGAGGTGTTTCATACTATCTTACTTAAGGGCTAGTGTTTTTTTACCCAGAAGTGCTTCTAATTTAATTTACAATTGCAATGTTTGTCCAAATCCGAATAGTCTCATTCAGCATTCTTAGGTTGTTGCTTTGAAAATCCGTTCGCTTCAAACTATGAATTTTCTTTTTAACAACCCGTTTTCCATGCCATGTAATGTTTACTATAAACAGCTTCTTCTTGGTAATCGCATCGTTTATTTCAAGGAATGTGTAGTAAAGAGTTTTAAATAAAATTCAAGATCAACCCAGAACTCTTTTAGAGTCGTTCTTCTGATAGAAAATGTAATTCGGAATCCATTTAAATTGCAAAATGCGTGTACTCATTTATATTCAACACTTTTCCTTTACACGTATCGAGACGTAATGTTTTTATTGAAAATTACCGAAAAAGACGAATTTATAAGGGATACGTGATTTTTCCCCTAAAAAAGCAATTGGCTGGAAAAATGGTATCGCGAGCTATATTTTCCAGCGTCTTTTGAAGTCTCAGAGGGAATAATTTACAAATTCACAATTTTTTGATCATTGCTTCAAGTAACCATTTTTACGAGCTATAAAATTCATAGTCAAAAATTCATTGTCAGGTTTTCAAGGTACTATTTGCACGTCAACTGATACTTTAGGTAGAAAATTTCGTTGCTTTGAAATTGAAATCATATTTATGACAGATCTCGAGCAGGCATATTTGGATTTGATATTTATTTGGAAAAAAATACCATGAGAAGATATAACTTTCAAAGTCAAAGCATCGTTTAAATTTCACTAAGAGAAGAAGAAATAACGGTACAATGAAATGCTTGGGCAATAACTTTGTGTGGCACCTAGAGATCGTTTTTTTATTCTACTGTTCTGAATGTAACTAGTTTTGAAAATACTAGTAAGAATCAGCTGAAAAGAATACAAAAGTTGGGACAAGATTAGGGTTTTAAAATCTCTGATTCCTTAACAGCCGTGTCCCAAACAACAGATTTTAAACCTGTAACTAGTAAAATTCAGCTTCTGCTTTGTGCACAGGAATATATGATAAATTACGTAGTTTAGAATTTGTCGACTTCTGCGCTCGATAACATTTGCGCCTAACCACGGAGACAGCATGTAACCGCAGGACTCAATTTAAGCGGCGGTTGAGGAATCGCTGGCTGTATTGGAGGTTGCGTAGGCACGGAAAGAAGAAAGGCATTCGAGAGAGGTTCTCATATAAAAAATCAACACCTACTCGCACAGTAATTGTGTACCCCGGAAAGGGGGGAAATCACCGGCAGAGAATTAGAGGCCACCGACCGTTGCAACAGTATTCGATGGAAGTTAAAGTTAGAGTGAAAATAGGAGTAACATTGACGTGGAATTTACCTCATAGATCGGCCGATTCATTGTGTCATTGATGATCAGGCTCCTAACACTTATGCTAGTTCTGAATAGACCTAAAAATGGCTGTCAACGAATTTTCTGTCCAGGTGGGATTTTTCACCAACTATTGTATGACTATAAATAAAGCATATTTAATATTATAGCATTAGTATTACATAATTTATTTCGTGTTATTAATTCATATCATTTTAATTGTTCATATTTTTACTAATTTTCTCCTCTTATTTCCTTCTGTGGTGTATTTAATTAATTACAATACAAGTAATTAAGAGCTATGTATATGCTGTATATGAAGATTTTTCGTGATTTTGCAAGAAATTACCCGTTTACACATGGGTTTACACGGGGGGGGGGGTCAGATAGGCGGTTTTTTTTTAATATCTCAACGGGGGTTGGAATAGGGTTGGGGAGAGGATTTCTAGATTTTTGATAGAAATCCCTCCCCCTACCCCTACGTTTACAAATGGCAACGTTGCCGTGTGTAAACGGGTAATTTCTTGCAAAATCACGAAAAATCTTAATTTTCATCGTAGAAAGTCGATCAAAAGACGCTTGTATATCTCTTAGGACGAGTGAGACGACGAAGATAATAAATTGTTGCTCATTTGAATTGTTTATAACTTTTTAAATCGTATTTTACGCGGTCAGTTTTTTTATGGTCCCCCATACTGTGACGGCCGGGCGCTCCCGAGCTGGGAAGCGGAGGTAAAAGTCCGGATTAGGATGGCGACCCTCGAAATTTCTACCTGAAAAAAAGTAAAGGTAAAAACCCCGCTTAGCTACCATTAACCATTATTTTAACAAAAGAATAGCAAATGGTAATGAAACTAGATCTATAACGTGAAATCCAGGAGGATTACTACGTTGAAATTGGATTGTAGGGCCTCAGAAGAGAACGTGGAATGTTCAGAGGAACTGAGTGAGCAACACTAATATTAGGGAGGGATTGAAAAAAAAATTAGTAAACGATTAGAGGAAATAGCGTTAAAAGGAAACATGGTTTAGTGAATCTACTTTGTGAAAAGAAAGCTAGTAATAAATTGAAATGGAATCATAGAAAACCTCTTCCTATTCCTTATCATCCGATCGTTACAAGAACAGTTAATTTTTTTCTGAGTATATACCACAGACGGATTCGATCAAACCGTGAAGTTTCTACAATTCTATATTAAACGATTAAATATATTATTTTTGACCTAAGATCAATTTTGGATTTGAAAATGACGGCCGGTGAAATCTTCTCTATCTGTAGAATGAAATGATTTCCTCCATAATGTTATTATTTAGATATCCATGTAATTTCGAGCTGTATTTTCACAAAATTGATAGTCACATAGCAACCTTACTAAGGTAATGACTTCCTGCCAACAACTACCAAACCAGACGAAAACTTGCATTATCTAAGTGAAAGAGCTAATGATGGTAATCATATATCATTGTCAGAATCAAAGCAAATATCAATGTTACTCGACAAATAAAGAGGTAAAAATAATGAGAGAAAGACTGAACTCAGCTAAAGAGAATAACGAAGAGGGAATCCGAGAAAATTAAAATCCTCCTAAAATAATTGGGGTAAGGGCTCAATTTGCGAAGGTTGAAAGAATCTTTCCTACCTTTCTCTGGTCTTAATTTCGAATAGCTGCGAGGAGTTGAATATCCTCCTCCTCGATGAAAGGCATCCTTAGGGGGAAATTCCACGATGATCTTCTATCAAAAAGGTGATTCTCGAGTTCCCAGGGATAGCTCTAGCACTCATTTGTCCTATGCCCCTGGTGTGGCTGTAAATGATATCAGAATTCATGTGATGTTCTTGAATGAAGGGAATTCAGCTCCCTTATACGCTATTTGAAATATTTTAAGTAAATAGAAAATTGATCTACCAAGTATGTAACGAAGTACCTTTCTTCTGTATCCAATAGACCAATGAAAAAGTCAAACTCTCTACTTTAAGGGCATACTTGTAGAAAGATTTCAACAGACTCGAAATATAAATTAAATTGTAATTTCTGAGGTTCTAATAGTAATTAGAATTTTAAATTTAAGTAAGCTTTTAAAAACTGAACCATCCAGCACTTTTTCATTAATAACTACCAACGTGAATTTGATTAAAATACATTAGTCTTTGAAAAACCCTAGATAAGAGATTTTTCACTACCTTAATGAATAGCTTTCTGCTTGAAATAGTCAACATAATTAGGTAACAATACTTCAAGTAAATAAGTACAAAATAATTCGAAAATAAATTGGCGTCGTAATCGTATCTACGATTCTAAGTGAAGAAAACGAATCCTAAGATTACAAATAAACTAGTACTTAGTACTACTCTATATTGCGCGAAACCATGGAATTACGAAAAACTGATTAACTAATAATTGACGGAGTTCCATCATACAAAAATTACTTGCTTTAAGAGTATACAATAAGTTATTTTGAATTTCGAAGAGTTTTCAATAGGTTAATGGTAAAAAAAACAGAAGGAAATTAGCACCCTCTGGTGTGGCTATAGAGTGAAGGAAATAGGAAATTAATTATCAAGAGGGCCCTTCTCTAGTCTCACAATAACTTCCTTTCAGATTAGTTGCAGTCAGTCAGCATTTTAGTATCCGAGGGAAGAATTTTCGTTATTTCAACTGGAGATTCCAGAGGGAGAGGTCAGTGAATGCATCTATTTAGTGGACAAAATCCATCTCCTCGGTTGTCGTTGTTACGGAAACAGCTGGGATTGGAATCTTCCTGTTTCCATTAGAGAAGTTATTAATATTATTACTATTAATAGCTCGGGCTGACAAGCTGCCGCTCACTTCACCGAGTTGTATGGGTAAGTGAGGGACGGACTTATCTTTGTAGGCAATCTGACTTGAAATGTAAAATACGATTATAGAGTGAAAGACCCTTTTAGGACAGTTTATTCACATGTGGGCCTCTCTTTCCATTAGCGTCACAGGTAGTTATAATATTTACACATATTTTCAAAATAAAAGCGAGTGGGAAAAGGTCTTGGCAAATTATGGGTTGACAAAGGACACGCCCACGTTTCGGGTGAACACCTACAGAGAAGGAAGTGAAAAACCGCGAAAATACAAAATATTATTTTACAAATGATTTACACTGTTGATATTGGCTATCGCTATGTACCGTATTTTTCGCCGAATAAGACGCACTTTTTCTTCCCAAAAACTGGGAGGGGGGGAATGTTGGTGAGTCTTATACGAAGTTACTTAGACGAATAGACAGTTTTCCTCAGCGATCCGCGATCCGCGCGGATCGACCGGAAACAGAAAGAGAATCCGCGGAGCACATATATAGCGCAGTAAAGATAGTTCTTAATATGCTACATGGTTGGCATAAAATTGTTCTTAAACTGCTATTAACTTTATACAGTTGATATAAAATATTTTACTACAGTATTTGGTTCAGAATCTTTTTTTCCTAGATTTTCCCTCCGTAAAATTGGGTGCGTCTTATATTCCGAAGCGTCTTATACGGCGAAAAATACGGTACTTCATTTTCGTCATCTTTGAAAAATTTCTTTTAGTATTTAGGTACTGACTTACAGATTGAGACGCAGCGAGATTTTCAATAAATATAAAACTTTTAGAGCATATATATATATAAAGAAAGGTAAATTGAATATATGAAGGAAATGTAAATATGAAGCATATCTTTCGATGCTAATTGTTTCATGGTGCATACATTGTGGCGATGGAATCTCTACTCGTATATTCAACTATTAGTATAAACGTTCTCAAGGATACTGTTGAGTGCTTGAAAACAATTGTCTAGAAAGAAGAAACAAAAACTGATATAGAAGGATGAAAATTTCCTATAATCCAGCAGTTTATTTGAAACAGGACTTTTGCATAAAGATGAGAGACACTATCCGCTAACTCTAATCCTAATTAATAAAGACCCCTTATGATAATAATAATAATAATAATCAAGAATGACGTGTAAATTAACCCTCATATGGATTTACAAATTTAGTTACGTCGTTGGATTTACGGCGCCGCAGAGGCGCTGCGGTATTTTTTGTCATTATCTTCCAAATTTGGCTATTCTTAGCAATTTTTTTTATTGATAATGCTACTAACTTCTATATTCTTTATTTTTAACTGTGTTTTGTTCGATTGAACCCAGTATTACAGAAGTTATGAATAAAAACCTTTAACACTGCATTATTTTCCGTTTACTGTCAAATAATGACAAAGGCCATAGAAATAACACCCTTAGGTTAGCCACGAATTTCTAAAATCTATTATTGTATTTAGATGAAGTTTTGTAAAAGAACATTGTAAAAAAGTAAAATTTATGATACTTGGATAATAGATGAAAGAAATTTGGCATAGCAAACTTGGCCCTATGTTAAACAATACTAAATGATTTAGAAAGCTTCGTCGTTTAAATATTATGATTATAAATATAATTTACCATTTCATGCGTAAAATAAGAACCATTAAATGAGTATTGACAGGCAAAAATAGCGACGAGAAAACTCGCGTAGCCGCAGCGGCGCCGTAAATCCAACGACGTAACTTTTTCCATTAGTGGCCTATAAAATGAAAACTATACGCACTATGCGAGCAAAATTAAACTTATCGACTAAAAATGCAGAAAAAATAGACTACTGAAAGTTTCAGCAAAATCCATGGGATTGGGCAGTATTTAAAGAATATTAAAAACCACGAGCGCCGCAAAGGCGCAGTGAATCCATATGAGGGTTAAAAAGCAGGGTAAAAATGGATACCACCATACAATATAGGTCCGTTATCGCTATTGATCGATCGAAATCTACGACAGTCTAGTAAATAAATTAAAACTTGCTGATGTGAGAGAATTGGTGGAAACAAGAGATTCATATGTAAGGTATTTCATATTCGTACTCCAACGATTCGATTTGATCAGAGGGATGTACTACTCCTAAGCAGGTAAAATCGCTACGAAAAATGTGTTAATTATTTGACTTAACTATAATGCATATAAGAAAATGTTTTTTTCTCTAAGCCATTTTCCCATATTTTATGGGGTCGGCTGATGAATGATGGTTTGGGCGATTATGAGGTCTGTTTTGGCGATGAAACGAGTTTTACGGCCCTTACTGCAGCCAACCCTGCACGGTAGAGTCAGACAAACATACACAACCATTCCCTAATCAGAAAAATCGCGATCAACCGGGATTTGAACCCGGGGCCTTGGGGTTAGAGCGATAGCGCTTGGCGCGCTAACTACTCGACCTCCGGGGCATTTAAGAAATTAATAAATATTACAAATTATATAATAAATGCATTAATAATAAAATATTGTACTCTAGAAAATACATTTAAGTATTTCAAAGAGATCAATACAGCCAAATTCATAAGGCGTCAAGTTTCATTCTTTCTTTTTCTTCACCATGAGGTGGTGGACTTTCTCCTGTAAGAATATGTCCAATTAAACTCGCCAGGCATGATATGACCCTCCACAAGAAAATGTGCATACTTCCACCTGCAAATAGAAGGAACTTATTATAATATTTTTGGGAAACCTAGTTTTCACCAACAGTATCTGCTTGCATCTCAAAGAATGGATTTAGCTATACATGATGGTGCATGTGATAATGCACTTTTCGATATGAAAGCCGAAAACTAGGTTATTTAAACAAAATTCGTTTTTGATTATTATTGGAACATACACCTTTCTATCAAATAAGTAATTTGTTATTTCCTAAATTCGTATCAAAATTCATAATTTGAATATTCAGAAAATATATCGTTAGAACACAAATAAAACGATCTGCATAAAAATAATTTTAGGACCGGCTGGGAGATTATTCTTTATCTGGAGTCTGTGTCTAACAAGATTTCTTCAGCTTAAGTGCAGGCGGAATTTGCAAGCTATTAAAAGCCCATTCTCCATATGTTAGGAGCTCAACTAAAAGACGAAAAACAGGTACGACACAAAAAATAATCCGAAGTCTCACCTCAAAAAATTCTTCTTCTCTACACAGAGAGAGAGAGAAATCCTAAAAATAAAATAGTTTCGCAAGGAAAATGTTATCCACCAGAATTTACAATCGTTTTTCTCTGGCGAAGATCGCTTTGGTGTGCTAAAACTATTTAAACAATATTATTCGTAATTACACACGTGGTTACAATGAAAATTCATTTTTTAAATACCAACTTAGAGAACTGATTCACATAAACACCTATTCTATATGAAATACGGATTAATTACTAAACACCGACTAAAACATTAGGAACATAAGAAATATGAGTAATATATAAACAAAAAGTATACATTTTTACACCCAACGGGAATCTGTTTGTGTTGCCTCCGTTATTTAAAAAAGTAGATATTACCCTTAACTTACATTTTATAATGAGAAAGTCTTTCTGATACATGAACACAAAAATTTAATTCAGACATTCTATTTGGAAATACAACTCAATCTCGAGGACCATAATCATAATATCTAGAGAATGAATAGGCTAGAAAACGCTAATTCAATTTATAAAATTTATCTCAAGTATTACACATACTGTTATATGTTTATTTTATATACTTTTGTGAATGGTATTTTTGTATATGATGATTTATGGAAATAAACGAAAATGAAAAGAAATTATATCTATATTGCAAATCGTTTTAAGTATCTATTTTTAATTATAAAAACAGTTACACTCTACTTGAAACAAATGCTTTTACTTTAGATCTTATCGGTGTCATTCAAAAGTTTAAAATTTATGCCAATAGACTAAAACTTGCGATATTAATGAATTTAAGCTGCAGAAGACTTGAATCTCAGGATAGAATCCCAATTTTTTGCAAGATAATGCAGACACATTCATTATTAAAGAGGATATTCCCGTCGCAGTGGTGAAAGCACGAAAAAACACATGCGTTCGTGGGATGGCTGACAGAAAATGAGAAATTCGTCCTATTAAAGGAGAGCATTCTGCATATATGAATCGTTCAGAAAGACAAATATATTCCCAATTCTTTCCGTGATGAACACTGTTGTTTTAGAAGAATATCCACAGTTTCACTTGAAGCGAAAAAATTGTAGTCAAATTCCTAAAATATGGAGATTTAGTATGAAAGGCAAGCGTCAATCAACTTTATCTTGTTTTTTCTTGTGGCATGTTTACTAAAAAAGCCTTGAAAAAATATCATTAGAAGATTTTATCATTAAAAGCGTTAAAACGGCTTACAAAAGACTATACTAACTAATCGAAGCTTATGAAAGTGACTTTCAATTTTCTAGGACTCGACTACGAATATAGATTGAGAGAACCGTAGTTCTGAAAAGTATGTGAAGGCAATATTATACAGAAAATATCAGAAAGAATAGTTATGTCTGGTTCATACTTACTAGTGAAACAAAGTGGCCTCTTTTTCACAGTACTAGCTTACGTATAAGGATTTGTTAACTTTCTCAATATGGCATTTTTGTTGAGAAGGATTTTAACGAGGTAACGAATTCAGTTCAATAACGAACTTGAATTAGTCCATGATTGTGCGTCGAAGCAATCCTTGTTCCGGAAATTACTTAATCCAAATCGAAATACATCTGTATTAGGTACGCATCGGCGAAATTTCATACCATGACGAGTTACTCATTATAATGACATATTCACCGATTGCTGTTTGATTCAATGATTTAGTAGTTCCTTTCAAGAATGAATAAGCATAGGTATAATGTACAGCCTTTAGATCAGCCATTAAACCCATTCCCAATATATCTTAAATTGCTGTTCCGTGGATTTGATTGAAGGGGTTTGACATTATCCAGTACACAGTTAAAGTACTCAAATATAAAACAAGAGATTATGAGATGATAATAAACATCTTATTAACTATGTCTATTGGATTCATTATAAAAGGGAAAGCAAACTTAACAATCCTAGTAGACTGTTACTGATGTGAATATTCTCCAGAAAGGAAACTGGTGTTCCTTCTTCGGTGCACAGATGAGGTTAGAGGAAATATAACGGCAGTTAAGGAAGCTTGCATTAAGGAAATGATGAAGAGAGGCCTTGGTAAAGGAATCAGGAAAAGATTGATGAATATCTTAGATAGAGTAATTTGCAGCATGAAGGAACATGAAACTCAGAAACGGAAGGCATGGGAAATTTGAGGCTTCTTTGATGCGAGTGCGGTGTAAAATGGAAAACAGTTATTTGAAAAGGATACGAGAGAACTGGAGATGGTGAAAAAAAGAAAGGGTTTAAATTGAAGAAATAAAACAGTCGCAGAAAATGGGTGGAGAAATATTGAGAAGATACGAATAAAAAAGTAACTAGGGCAAGATGCAACGGGAAGGGTTTAACACAAATGGAAAAGATCTTATATAATATAAGCAGCGGAACATCAAAAATAATGTAAAAGCATTAATTAACAAAATTCAGGGAATCTACCGTAAGTTAAAAGACCAATAAAAATGCAATATTACTATGACAGCTATCCAAATTCTTCAGAAACATTTGCAGTTACAGCGTACACATTTTCGGTAATAATATCTTTATAGAAATTCGATGGAATAAATCTCGAATCTTCTTTCGTGGGAAAAAGTGATTGGGCCATTAAAAACCTAGATAAAATCCGTGCATAACTCTGACTTCCCGTCCCAACTTCTACATTAGTTATTGAGTATCATTAAATCTGAGCGCTACACTAATTTTGGACGAGAAATGGGATTTCACGAAAGTAAATGCTATTTAAATATTCCACTCTAACTTGTTTAAAGAGGCATTTTAAGCTACTAGCACAGTGTAGCAGTTGAAAAATACACGGCAAAGAAAATCGGTATGTCTAGTATTCAGAGTAGATGGATGTAATTGAAAGTATCATGTACGGAGAAACACAGAGGGTAAGATATAAACAAAAGATTTCGGGTGATATTAAATGAGTAATGAGTTACCAAAAAGCGAAAGTAATAGCTTATGGTAAGAATTCAAGGGCAAATTAACTAACTACAAACTTATAACAAGTGTACCATAAGGATCTGTTTTGGGACTCCTCTTGTTTTATCTTTATATTCTTCATATTCCTGTTAATTCTATAAATTGTAAATATATGCTGTACGCTGATGAGTTACAAATAATTTTCACTTTTAGTTTTTCCCTTATTTTAAATAAGCTATCTAAGGCCATTAATTCCATTAGCTGTGATATTCAGTTACAGTGTAACTGTTCTCATGATAATGACCTTCCGTTAAATCCTTCCAAAACACCATCTATAATTTTTGGAAATAGCCGGCATATTAATAAAATTGATTCGTTATTGATCATAAAATTGCTGTCGATAGATCCTCCATTCCCTTTAGTAACACAGTTCGCAATCTTGGGATCACAGTTACGAGTACTTTTTCCTGGAGCTCGCAACTCACGGAACGCTAATGGAGGGGCTGGCGAAAAAAGGCACCCGAAACTGTTCAAATTATCCCACGCAACTCAAGGATGAGAATGACAGAGAGGTCAAGGGCTAAGTCCTTGAAGAAGCACATCTAAGCCACCGCTGAATAATGGAAGGAAGCCGGAATGAGTGGAAAATTGCCTCCCCCGTACTTGCTTAAAAACTCGGCCGACGGCAGCGCCGACATGAAAATTTGAGTAAACAGCTCCTTGCTCACGCGTGATGAGCCTAACGCGCGTGTAATTACGGTCCTTCTTTCCGCACATGGAAATGGAATTGGGTCTTTCCGTGAGGCATCCTCCGCGCTCAATCACCAATTCAGAATACTTTTTCGCGGGAGATCAAAACTGAATATCACGAACGCTGAAGAAACGTCGATGATCAAAAGTAGGTAAAAAATGAAGCTATCATGGAGGAAAAGTGGAGATAGTATTAGTGCAGCTGTTTCATGTATTTATCTTACGCGGCCCATGTTTTCACGTTCGGTACGTGTCGGTAGCTGAAATTCATACTAAGAAAATTCGTTTGAAATTAACACGGATGAGAGAAAGGTACAAAGCTTTATTCCTCCTAAGTAATGCTGATATTTTCTCCTTCTATGTATCTTTGAGTTATTAAAGTACACTCCTGTAAGTGGTATGGCACCTTCCCGTCATTCTTGTGCAATCATTTAGGGGGAATTTCTCACATTCGCTTTTTTAGTCAGATATATTGATGAGGTCATCTGGAGGGTTTTGGTACCTTTATGCGGAGCGCCACTTGTCTTGCTCACGAAAGATTCCGTAAACAGAGTGGAATTGACTTGGCACGCAAGTTTAGTTGTGAGGATACCTGATCAGAACTTGAAATACCTCACTCTTTGTCCCAATCATGTTGCCATTTGTACTACTGCTTTCAATTGCAAATTCTTGGGGCATATTTATCGCGTGTTGGGGCGTTTGAGTCCAAGATCTTTTGCGTCTCGGACTTTTACGGCCCGGAATTTTGCGTACCTATACTTTATAAAGTGTATTTCTTAATTTAAGGCGATAAAACAGAAAACGTTGAAAACTACTACTAAGGATTTACTTAAAGCTTAGCTTCGTTAATACTTCGCCGCTGATAAAAGTTAATTAATAAGATGACACGTAATATGTAAAATACGTGTATAATAATGTTTTAAATGATAAGTTAATAATGCAGATGACACGTATTTCCTTAGGAATAGCTATTCTTTTGGAGGATTTATAGAGATAAAGGGCCAAAATATTATCTCACATGTCATATAGTTGTCACCTCATTATATGATAAAGGATAGATGATGTCAGAATAGCTGTTTGATAGGAAAGAAATTGGAACATTGTTATTGATAAATTTGAGGTATGGTAAATCTCCCAACGCCCTCTTTGTTGGGGTTCCGTACCTACGTTGCCGGTTTTAGAAATAACGTGAGGCCTAGATTATTTAGCATTGTACGGAACGGTGACAAAGGCGGCGTTTGGATAATTTTTATACTTTAAAATCACTGTTCGGTCAGTAAAGGATATTCAATATAGGATACAGTTTTCAAATTAGGGTAGTATTACTTCACTAAATTCACTATTACCCCATCACAAACATAAAAGCGACTACATTAAAAGGGTTTAAAAGCTCCTAGAAAGCCCAAAATTTATTCCAGAAACCTGAGCTGTTTGAAATCTCGGTGGCTGCACCTTCTTTGGAATTTACCAACAACTAAACCTAAGCTTATACTCAAAATAATTGTTTGCGCATTAACCCCTTAGGAAGAAACCATTACTTGAATTTATTCACCACTATAACTCACGAAATTCTCCTGGTACCAATTATCTGAATAATTGTTTTGAGCTAAAACATAAGTTAATTATTAATAGCTGCGTCATGCTTGCATAATCATGACTCAGGAGAATACAGGTATAAGAGCGATATATTCCCGTTGTGTGATATATGTATATATATTCCCTTTGGGATACCAACGACGTTTCTCATTTTAATTATGAAGGGTTGAAGGCGATAACAAAGTGAGATCAGAAGAGTTTCTTCTCATATTTATTCTGAATACTTCACTCTTTGTTCTACATGATTAAGCGCGTGGCAAAGGAATATCTCAGAGTTTCTCCTGGTTCATTATAAATTTTCCCTTAAAATAGCTGTCAACCGTTCTTGAGACAGACATTTCCAGATTAATTTTATAATGAATATGTTCGTCAACTGTTTCATTTGAACCTCTAAAGTATATATGAAATCTGCCGGAAGTTAGACTCAGTTTCATCTTTTGATTTATATCAGTGAAAAGAACTGTGTATATGCCGAAAGCTACAAGCGTGGCAGTTGATTTTACCGTTATGTACGGGCGAATTAGTGAACCCTAGGCCATATTTTTGGCATTTCTTTTAACCTCTATGATACAATTTCCTATTTAAAATCTCCCTTTCAAGTTGAGAAGATGCACAATTTAACAGTAGATATGGAAAGCTGGAATCTGGAAAGCTGAAATACTACTTTGAGATTACAATGATGGACAGATATAAGGAGATGAAAATTTAATAGAAATTAACAATTTTTATGTTCTTTTATGTCCAGGTCAACCCTAACTTAGCAACCATATTTTAAGAGTGAACCTAATTTAAGAGTAAAATATCTCAGCCATTTCATACACTCTTGTAATTACGATATTATACGACTGATGCATAAGTGGGAAAATTATTACGACTAGTTGTATTCAATTCACATTAACTGTAGGATATGTCTTTAAAAAAGACAATTCTGATCGCTTTAAAAGGAAGTGTGCCGTAAACGGAGAAATGCATTAACTGGGTGAATCCGAGTATAACATTATAGCTGTGCCTCAAAGAATTAATTGTTTTGCCCTACTTTTTCAATCAGTTCAATGGCCACTGCTCCACAAAAATACGTCTGCTCTTTAGTAGAGTAGTAGTAGATAGTAAATATAAACTTTGCAGTAAATTAAATACCTGCTCCTGATGAAATATTCCAATTTTTTTATAATTCTCTATCATTTAGCGGGTGCTTCCCTGCCAAAAGTTTTTTCAGAACCATAAGATACTATGTATTTCTCCACTTTCGATTGTTTATTTTTTGGTCATGCATTAGCCTTTGTTAATGATAAATATTAAAGGCAATTCAACGTGAAGACAATTGGAACGCAATTATTAATGTATTATAGGTTTAGAAACGGATCGCGCAGGCTTTTCTCTCTCCGGCCACCTCATTTATAAGAGAAAGAAATCAGGAATATTCAGAAGGTTGTGCGGACGGAAAGTTTCAAACTTATCACATTCGGAAACAATCTCTTCTACCCCTACTTCCGGGTAAGACGTTTCCTCATAAATAATCTCTTCCTCATCTTTTTCCAACCATCTTCTAAGGATAAATTCCACGAATTGCGATCAATTTAAACTGTGACAATTGCTTTCTTACTGAGAAGTTAGTATTTGTTCAACAACCGAGTAATGCTATGGTACGACGAAAAAAAATTAAGTAGGTGAAATATTATCGGACAGGATATTACGAAATTCTTCATGGAACCATTCAAGAAAATCGACTATGATTAACTTAAGAAAGACTTTTTTGAGGGTTTATCATCTTTTCCTATTAGGTTATTTTAATCTAGCCGGAATATTTAAAGGGTCAATACTAGTATACTATTATAGTATTTCTATCATCTGTTAATTTACTATTACGTGTAGGCAAAAAACATTAGGTGGCGGAACTCGCCATAACATAAAAATTCTGGTAGATCATTACAATGAAATTAAATAGCGAATTAAACATAATAACTGAAACAGCATAAAAACAAATGCAAATACGAATTAATTATCATATATATGCTAATTAATTTTTCAAACAATATAAATTACTCATTATATCAATTATTCCACATAATTTCAACACATACTCATAGTATTTGGACCAATACCAATAACAGTTCCATGAATTCTATCATTGTAGGTAAATTATTTAAAATATTTTTAGTAAATTTCCTTTCGCTTACAGAAAAGGATTTGAATACTCCCTTAGGTCATTCAGTCCAATGGAATATCAATCTATTTCAGAATAAATCTTTCTCGACTTCATTTATTTCAGTATAAGCGTAAAATTCATGGCTGTGGTCCGTCTTCCTTATATAATATAGATAATTTTATTTCGAAAAGTAATTCTATCCAGGCCGGCATATCATGGACATTTACTCAAAGCTTCTCTGCAACTCTCTCCGTATATCTTTAAATAAATGTCGTAAGCACTTTTTGCTAAAAACTTATCCATAATTCAATACTTTGCCAATTTCATGTTATTTATAAATCCATATGACGAAGAGGGAAGTATGCTGAAAAAAATGTGATAGAATATATGTATGTAAGCCGATGCAAGAAAAGAAAATAAGGTTAAGAAGCACTGCCCTATGTTAACGGAAATAGAGCCGCAAAGTTGGACGGAGAGTGGCCGTTGATAAATTGGCTTGCCTTAGGGACCGGCAGAGATGTGGGAGTTGGAGATTCTCCGGTGACCCGCTAGAGAAAGAGGGAATGACAACAGGAAAGATTAAGTAGGGACAGTTCTTCAGGTCAAGGCTTTCCACCAACGTGACAATTTCCGTTGTTGAGGTTGTTCAATTGAATTTTATCTCCAGAAGACAAATATCTGGATCTAAGTACTGATAGAGTAATGAAGTGCTAGCTGACCATAAAAGGCCCCTAGCCTCATCTCCTAGATTGAAAAATAATCTAAAAACAATCTAGAATGCGATAAATGGCCTAAGGACATTTGCGTCCCGGACATTTGCGTCCGGGACATTTGAGACAACTAAAATTTTGTAAATCTCCGTCAGTTACATGAAGCATTTGCAAATCTTTCCTCCAATGATCAAGTTATCACGGGTCCGAATAGCGTTATCACCGACATCGCTGATTCAGTTTTCTATTAGCGCATTGTTTTTATTTCTATTTAAGCATAATATCATTTATGCGGTGTTGGTGAAAGAGATTTTCTTTCAAATGTCATCTGAACTGATGAATCAATCAATGTTAACTAAGAATGTTAGTGGCCATCTGTTCGAATCCGCCAAAGTTTTCGTATCGCCAATTGGAAAACAGTGAAATAAATTTTAGGAAACTGAATACAAGTAACCGTGTATAAAATTATTTTTAGAAAATAGCGAGATCCTGTCGTAAAATGGTGAAATTTGTAATGTATTTTTTGTTTCTGACTTTATTCTCATCAGGGAATTTCAATTTTTTAAACAGATCTTTATACTATATAAATTATACATTCGAACATGTTTGCAAATTGTTCAGTATATTTGTAAATATCGAAAAAATATTAAATAAATTATAGAAATAACCGATATTTGCACTTTTTTATCGCTTCGTAATTCATTCTTCTGACTTTTCAAAGAAACCTAAGTTGAACTATTACCAATAATTAAATACTACAAATAATTTGACTATTTCATTAATCAATGAAATATCCTGATTGCCTAATTTAAAAATTGGATTCATACATTGTGTTTTGTTACGATATGGGCGTGAATTCTATTTATTTCATAAAAAATAGTCTTAGAAAAAAATATTCCGCCGTCCCTTTAATATGATATAAAAGCAAAATTTATTATAATAAACTCGAAACAAATCCTTCTTTACCTTCTAATTATAGCGAGGACACCAAGCTTTGTCTTTATTTTTCAATCTTCAGATCACAGAAAAAACGGGGATTTGATTAATTCTCAATTCTAAATTAATTCCGTTTGTTGATCGAGTAAAACGTTCCGCCGGGTTAATCGAAAAAGCCACGCATATTACATTTCATTTGTTTACTTATGAGATTGTCGGGATCTGATACGATTACTGGATTGTTGTTTCTACCAAGTTCATTCACAAAGTTCAAACTGAATCGATTCAAAACAATGGAAATTATCTTATTATCAGATTGTGACTAACTATTATCAGTTTCCACTGAATCGTTGATTGCACTTTAGTCACAAACTTTCCCTACTATGCAAAGATATTATTCCGCTATTGTCCCTATAGTAAATTCGTCAATTGTACCAGTGGAATTTGAAACACTTGACAGCATAAAAGGGAATCTAGACTGAAGCAGACAGCAGTTGTCTATGGAGAATTAGATCCCTTGATAAAGTGATTAACCATTGTGAGTAAACCCATGATGGGCCCGATGATGGGCCTGATTGACTATTGAGAGAAGCAATCGATGACTCGATCAATGAAGAGTCGTCCACAATACCCCCTACAGTCCAATATCCAATGAAACTTTCCTACCATAACGGCCGTCTCATTCGCCATTTTATTTCTTGAAGGGCGTTCCGAGTAATAGAATGGGATGGTTTATTTATTGGAATGGATTCTCCTAAAGGAAAACGAAAGATATTTGTAGCCATGTGGATACAGCAGTTATGTGATGAGAACCACAGAGCCATCTCTTTTGAGACAAATTGGCTACTTGTGCAAATATTTTAACATATCAGGATATTTTCTACATGTCGTTTAAAGCCTACAGTACTTCTGTACCACAAAATATTCTAATAATAATTATCATTATTTTAATCCCTATTTGACGAATACGCGCACAATGCTATCCAAGGTATATAGATAAGATCAAAGTAATGCTTATAGGGAGCAAAAGGAAACATAATTTGAGCTTCCGAAGAATATTAAAGCTGCTTTTTAAATATAGTAACGCTCTAACATAGAAGGAGACTTTTGCGAATACTCCTATATGTTTATAACTTTCTACTTAGGATGTAACATTGACATCAGCCAATAATGATGCAATTAATTATTAATATCATAGCGTTTATTTTCTTATTTTAATGATATTTCAATTATAAGAACATGAAAATAATACGATCAGTTGACCAAAGAAATGTTTTCTGACGTTATAAACTATATTACTGAATTAAATATTACCTTTTCAAGAAAAATATTAATCATGGAGGAAATTGACACTTCTTTGAACTTATGATAGAAGAGATGATGTTTTTGTTAACTTACCTTAGTATTGCTCTCGATGTTGTCACAAAAAGTCAAATATATCACACATACTGTCAATGACGAATGCATACAATGCCAAATATTTCTTTCAATCTCAAGTAGGGATTGAGTATAGGCATTATATTGTAATTTGTTACGTTACGAAGTTGCAAGTTGTAGAAGGATACTTGAGGATGCTTGTACTTAGGCTCCAGAAAGACTTTTGTTTTCTTCTTGAAATTAATAAATGATAGTATAATTAATGTATTAGAATATTTATTCCACTCATACTAATACATATTTCATTTATTTGCTGTCTTTGTAAAGTATCGCAATCGATTCTTAGTAAAATTTCGAAAGAAAAACTATGGAACATCATGCCGCATTAATTCAAAATTGAGGTTAAAATGTGATCACAAAACGGTACTTTTTCCTAAAATAATTAATTTCCTAAAAGAGGCGGCAACATCTCATTCGAAGTTAAGGAGACCTCTTAGAGGAGAAGACAAGTTTATCATTCATGGGTGGATGCCTCACTTTATAAAGGATAAAGGTTGTTCACTTATAGAATTTCGCTTCTTCCCGGAGCCCCTATAGAATTTCTTTAAACTTCTCTCCCATGCTATCTTTTTCATGGTAAGCCATATTAATATAAGGAAGATTAGGCAAACTTAAGCCATTACATCACTTTCGCTTTTAATAGATTCATGAGTGCACAAGATATAAACTCAAGGAAGGTAATCTTTCAGATCAATCTTCCCTAACACGTAATTGCTGAAGAAAAGGATGAATTGTATTAAATTAGGATAGATTAAAATAAAAATTTACTGCCATATTCATTGATTGTTTCATTTAAATTTCAACTAAGGGTTACCAAGAAGTAGCCTAAAGGCGAGTGAATGACGGTTACTAAACTTCATAAAGTTATAATAGCGAGTAACTAGATATTATTTACTAGAAAACTGCTACAGGAAGGAAAGTAACATTCACGATCTGTCAACCTCAAATCATTACCTCTCTCTCAGCTGAAACATAAATATGAATAAAATGTTTAAATTACTTAGATCCGAAGGGTAGACGAGAATTCATGCAATTTTCTTATTGATACGATTAAATTATCCTTCTGTCCTTAATTTCTACGGCTGTTTATTCAATTAAAATATCTGTAATCCTATGGTATAGTTATCTTCAGGATAGAGTTTATGCATTTAGATACATAGGTACTACTTTCAGGAGTACCTATGTATCTAAATGCATAATCAGAGTTATACTTAATCTCTACCATATCGGATATTTTCTCACGTGAAAATAAAAGGCATGCTATTATTAAAGCGTTAATTTCTTAGGAAATGCGGATGACTGTAAACACTAACCGAAGGAATTGAAGGGATTAAATATCTTGATACGAAGTATTAGTTCCTGTTCTGAAATGTTCGTAAATCGGTGCATCAACTTTCTAGAACTCATACCTCACCAAGTATTCATGACTACGTAAAATTTGGAAAAATATGATGTTTTGCCGCAAGTTTAAATTGAATGAATGAAATGAAGTACAAGTGAATGATGTTCTAAAAGCAAGTTATAATCATAGATTATTTCATGTATATTTCGCTAATTCATGCAAGTCAAAATTGCCAGTTTACAGTGATTATATGGTATGTATGAGCAGCGACAAGGAACGAAGATTTACCTAGACTATTTAGACATCCATTGCCCAAACGGAAAACTGATTAGACGTGACCTAGGCTAACATTCTACCCATTTCACAAACGAGGGCAAAAGTCACGTTATCTTATGAAAAGTTACTATAAGTTTACTCTCTGTGAGAGTAACAACCGATAATTTCATCGCATTACTACTAAAATGTATATACCTAAAGACAGTATAGTAAGTAAACACAAAATCAATGGATAGGGTATGATGTGAAGTTAGGAAGCTGTAAGAAGAGAAAAATATGAATTTGTATTCAATAATTAGTGATAATAACTAGAAAGTATTAGTGACATTAAGTGTTGACGTACTGATATGAATAACTTCCTTTATTTAGAATCTGCTACTGTCATTTGCGACTGAGAACTTTGACATCGACGAAAAAAAATAAATCAAATAGTCATCAAGTAAAGAATAGCGCTATCGTTTGTGCTTCGATGAGATTTCTTTGAAAATTTCATCGACAAAAAGGAGACCGATTTCACCAGGATGTCAAACCTAAATGCGTCCCATTTTTGTAATAATGCCTCCTTCCATCGCACAACATGTCCTCAACATATATCTAATCGCAGCTACCAAACGCCGAGTGCCTTTCATCCAACGCGCTGATTCTGGTTACAAGGAGCATCCTTTGTGATCAGACACAAAGGTTTTACCGAGTGCAAGGCATGTTCTGTGGGGGAGAGAATATGGAATCACTTTCACAAAAGTCCTCATGTCACCCAGCGAGCGACGCGGTCAATAATGGACGTCCTCGTATCTAAAAAGCGTTCCCTGCAGTTTTTTCTCGATCCCGCAAAACTTTCGGCGACACAGGCCCGTTTCGCTTCAAAGGAATCCGCCCAAGTTTGATTTTTCCCGGCTTTGGCTCCGTCCACACCCACTCCACAATTCCTATGCTTTATTAATCTAACTAAACTCGCCTGAGCACAACGTTTCTATTTCCAATGAAAATTCTTCAGGCATTTGAAGGAAATAATGATGATTTTTTCGCAGTAAAGGGTTCTTTGACTTTGGGTTTATTTCGCAATACGATTTTGTACGGTAAAATCTGGCTAATTCCAAATTCTAAGGATTAAAAATTGGCTCCTCCAAATTACCTATATTGTTCCTGTATTTTCTCGATCCGCACTGTATCCCCTTATTTTTCTTTCCCGATTAACAACAAATTTATGTAAAATATACTACATAATAGCAATAAAAAAACTGAAAATATCTAACTAACCGAAGATATTCAAGTAAATAAAAACCCCATAGTTATTGAGAATATTGCGAGTTTTTTACTTTATCTCGCAAAATAAAAACTCAAAGATAATAATTGATTCGCTTGATCGAAATTCATATATTTGATTCTCACATTCCGTTACTATGTTCATTTAGGATGAAAGTAAAACTCATTGAAATTGATATGAACAATAAACTCTGACAGCTGATGGAACAGAAATGTAACTTCTCGTCGTTATAAATAATATTTGTGACTACGAGAGTGAAATACGGATATGGAACTGTTGAGTTGAGAACATAAATTCACTTGTTATTGAAAAAACGTATTTAAAATAGGGATCTGATTAAAAGAAATGGATTTTAAAGATTTTTCAAGAGTTCCGCTTATAGTTATAATAAAAGTGTAAAATTTTATGAAAAAAATCTTGATGAACCTGAGAACTTTATTTAAATAAAAATTAGAGCCGTTACTAAGCCTGTCTTAGCCAATACCTGCAGAAATGAGCTCCATATCTGGTAGCACTCAATTCTTTCAAAGATATGAGTAAGAATAATATAGGTTCCCTCCACTAATCAGATTAATAATAGTAAAAATCTTTAACAGTTTCGACAAAGACGTATCATTCGAAGTATCATCGCCAGGCGCTTTTATTCAGATGAAACTAGCTACTTTTGATATTACTTATGGATTATTCTTGATGATGCATGTATTGGTGTGTATATTATTATGAGATTTCAAAAATATCACCTAAGAAAGGAAAGAGAAAGATGATAATTTAATAGCTTAAAGCAACAGAATGTGAGAACAGGCTTGCAGACTTGAAGTGAATGAATTTCTTTATTCTCATTCTTAAGGACTACAATTAGGCACTAAATATATCAAAATTTACCACAATATTACTAAGTTAAAAAAATGTAACAATACTACAACAAAATCATGTAACCCTTTTAATTTTATTCACAAATTCATTGTAGGAAGAGGGAAAAGGTTCTAAACATTTCCAGGTAAATTTTTCCATTCAACCATTCCCTGATTTACGAATGAATATTTACAAACATATGTTCTCTGTTTAAGGGTAGCGAATTTATGATTGTAGTTGTTTTTCCCTTGGTAATCAGGCTCCCTGAGTCTATTGTTTAATTCCTTAAACTTGTTTACGATTATGTTATATATTGTTATTTTATACAATTATGATATATTATATTTACACAATTAATGATTAAATTCTTAATTATAACAAAGTTAGGCCCAAGTTAAGCCTCTCTTCCATCTAAACTAAATTTGAATTTTATATTAAAATTAGAAGGAAAAATGCAAGAAGAAAAACTAAAATATGGGGGTCGCTTAAAAAAACTTTTCTACTAAACTAGAGGTTGAAGAAGACAAAAATCCCACAATGGAAGAGGCAGAGATAAAGATGCAGAAAAGAAATTATGAAGATAACACTCGTTTACTAACATAAAACAAGCTAGAGGAAGATAAAATTTACGAGAGGCCTCATAATCGTAGATAAGGAAACGAATGCAAGCGGAGCACACCACAGTTTAGCTCTCCGTGAAGGACTACCACAGAATCGCATTCAAGTTAGCGCATGAATTCTCTAGTTGGAGTTTTAATTATTCTAATACAGCCTTGCTACGGTGAGCTATAATATAGAGGTAAATATTCCGCTAAAATGCTCGTGACATGGTTTAGGGGATCAGAAACGAGATTAATGAGGTTGACCTCATTCCGTACATTAATTGGACGACAGTGATGGAACACCTGCGCAGTAGACAAATAACTGGGAAATTATTAAATGCTTCTACTAGGAGAGAAGTTCAGCTAACGTTACGATGCCTAACACAGAGAGATCTATACAAGGAAAGGTACTTAGCACATAAGGGCGTGCACCCAGTAAATTCCAAGGAAAAGATGTCTTGAAAAAAGGATCGCATGTCGGACGAAGCCACACTTGCCCTTGCACACAAAATTCCCAAAACGGCTTGTGAAAATGTTCTCCCACATCAGCAGCCTCCCGGATAGAGGAAGATCCCGGGTTCGATTCCCAGCCCCGACAGACTTTTTTCAAGTTCGTTTTTCCTCGGGTATATATTTCATTTAAACAGTGTATTCAGCTGAGCTTATCCTTTTCATGTGGGGAAGCAAGAGGAGAAGGCTGAATAACTTCTTAACGATCCTTATAATAAATCATCGAGTGAAAATGAAGAAAACTAGAATTAACGTATAGTGAAATTGAAAGCTTATGGCCCCTGACTGCGTAGTATATAAGCGTGTATTATCATTATAACAGATTCTCTGTTTTTCTCGCTTTCGAACATAAATTGTGATACATTGTAGTCACTAGGTGACCAATACCCACCAGTATATCTAGAAGGTTGACCTGTCTAGACTAGAGAATAGCTCCTGTCCATTGATCATAAGCTTTCAATTTCACTATACATAGGGCGAAGTTTATCAACAATTATACTTCAAGTGATGGAATCTCTCAAATAGATTTCATAAAAATGTTAAAGTTAATTAGAGTGCAAATTATTTTTTTGGCTTTAGAAAATAATATTTACTTTACCAAGTTGTAACCTATTATCATGAGGTAAACGACAAATCGATTAAATTTACAGAACTGCAATTGCCTTGAAAAGTACTTTCATTATGTGATGAGAATGAAATAATGGTAGTTTGGTGACAAACTTAAGAAATTCCGACGCTTCAAACAATTTGTTTCACCCAGTGGCGGTAATTCACGATATTTTCCACACAACGGATATTTATTAACCTTATCTTATTCTTAACCAACAGTAATCTGAATAAGCTTCTCGAGTTTTCTGAAGGAAGGATGTTAAGGACAATTTCATAAATCGTACATAAAAATTTGACGTTGAAAATAGAGTTTGTATTCATTTATATGCGATGGTTATACTATATTAATTTATGCATTGAACTGATGAGCGTTTGGTGAATAAAAGAATCTATGAATTTTGTATTTGCTGTTAAATGCGTCAAGATATACGTTTCTATTCTATTGAATTAGGAAAATTTAAAGCAGCCAGTTCTAAAAGCTACGTTAATTGTTTCTATCTACAGAAAAAGGGAAACAATATAGTCAGAGAAATCTTCTCAGTAATACCTTACAGTCAAATCATATAAAAATTTTCTCTGGGAATTTAATCATAAATGTAATTTAAGATTATTCCGTTATCTAGAGTAAGCATAATGGCAAAATAGAAAAAACTACGTAAAAAAACTTACCTGGATTTAATAAGACGTAATCTCATTAAACAATTAATTTTTCTTTCCAATTCTTTATGGTAAGGAATGTTGTTGGAAGAAGAGAGCAAAAGGAAATAAATTAATCCGGTGAACAACTTCAATTGTGTTCTGCATTAGATCGGATCGGAAGAATTCGAGGAAAATTGAACTCTAGTTGATTTTGCGAAATTCGGTCAACTTGAACCGAATTTTGCAAATTGCAAAATTGACTGACTTAATTATACAATGCAATATCAGCCTAAGTGCTATACGTGGTAATAAACAAAGTTAATTGGAGAGTGGTCAATTAACATTTGAATGCATAACTCTAAAAACTATTACTGCATATTTTACCAGCTTCTACTAATTCCAACGCAATGTGCGTTGCGTTTTATATTATCGACGTTTATGGCAAAAACTATTCAAGGGAATTGATAGGTCAATTCATGTATTGAGATTTGACATTTTCTTCAGTGTATTTTTTTGGGAAGCGGAACTTAGTTTATCTCAAAATTTCCCTCACAAACCTATTTGTACGTCGCATGAGAAGTTTTGGGAAATATCGCTGGGATTTTGAAATGCAGACCGCTGACCTCAAAATAAATGGGAAAGTCTTTCGGAATCCAAATATGCAAGAGGAGGCTAAATTTGGACTCCGCACGCTCGCAAATGCCCGGAAAAGAGGAGGTTAATATTCAGCCGAAGTTCTTTAATAGTAGTCCAGTATGGCATCTGCGAGACTAAAATGAAATGCAAATACTTTCAGCGCTGCAGAAGAACTTTCACGTCCCCTAACTTACTCTACAAAACCAAAACAAAAAACTTATCTCTTCATTTATTTACTTAGCAGTACTTGGATTCTTAAAGGGACAAAGAGCACTTACATCAAATTGCAATCAAAATTATAGAACTTGAATCAATATCTTGGCGATATTCACTAATAACAATTTAAGCCATACGCACAGCTTTATTGTCTTTGAAATGATATCCCGAAGGTAATAAATAAGTCTCTTAGTAATCATACAAACATATAGCACTTTTAATGTGGAATTTATCAAAGCCCCATGTTATTACTTTGAGGACTACTTAAGTAATTTAACGCTAAAGTTTTCATAAACATATTATTTTTAAATTGACCTTGATCTTTCAGCGGTTTATGTACCATCAACGAATTATGAATATTTCTTATACTACCTCACTCACTAAGCTGATACTCTAAATAAACAGAATCAATCTGATAAACGGAAATCTCAAGTATTTGATTATATTAATTTCCAAAATTATTGCGCGAATTTCATTTATTTTCCTATTAAAGTTCCTGAGAAAAATCTTCAAAATGGGTTCTTTTAATATGCACGGCTACATTTATTTACTAGAAAAGTGATTCAAATATGAAATGAATTGTAAGAAAAAATGATGCCAAAGTATTGGAAAACTTACAGACGCAAGAGAGGCGTAGATTAGAAAAATGAATTTTGGCTGTAAGAAAAATAAACACGAAGGGGCTGGATAGGGTTATGGAAGAAATGGTTTGAACTGAAGTAATTAAGCTACTGCAGAAGAAATAGTTGTGTCAAATACTGAAAGGAGTAGGGCAAAGGTAGAGGAAAAGTTAAAGACAGAGGAGAAGACGAGGACAAAGGCTATGATATTGGATGACATGAAGGGTAAGATAAGTTACCAATAAAAAAGGGTTTTGAAGAGATATTAGGACACACGGACCTACCAAAAGTTTGAAAAATTACTTAAAAGTATGAGTTGAATGAGAATACGGGTACGATGTATAGCTTTACTAACTAAATGTAGATTTCCACATGTTCTATAGCCATCGACAAACGAAAGAACTTACGTCGCAATTATTTAGTTGCAAATTATCTCTTATACCTTTAAAACATTTAAAGGAAATTCTGGTCCCAATATTAGCGAGAAGTGACGCGAGATTATTCCTAAGCTACAAATCAAGAGATCCCGTCACGTTTTATGGCGATTTTTTTCTTTCTCCCAAGAGCTGTTGCCGTCATCCATATGTTACCGTAAACATTACGAAGGCCATTCGCCAATAAAGTAAGATAGATACGACCATATTTAACAGTTGATGATTATAGCTCATAAATAAGGCGAAAGGGGAATTTGATTGAAAATCGATGTTCATCGAAAGACTCTTTAGGGGATATATATCGTTTGTGGCGTGTAAAAAATAGTATTTTAATCAAGAAAATGCGGAAATAATGGTGGAATGGCTGACGCTTGATTTTCGGTGTTTCAATTTCACGACGGAATCCTTTCACTTAAATGCATCGAAAGAAAAACATACAACATTTAAACGTACTGGGCAGATTTCAATGAGATTCATGTGAAACCATGAAGTTTAACGACCGAGTTGGAAATTAATTAAATTTATTACATTTAATCTGAATAAAGTGTAAATTAACATGAATAATTAACCTCGCTCTTAATATGCTCAGCGAATTTTCTGAAAAAAAGGATAAAAATCTCAATCCAATTATAACATTTTCACAAAGCATGTTCAAGCTTTTGAATTTTTCCTTATACTAAATCACAAAATAAAACATTCTCATAAGCTAATTATATAAAGTGAAACGCAAAGCTATGGATTAAGGCGTTGAATTTTAATGAAAATCTTTTTTTTAACTTATAATGAAAATAAAATAAAAGAGGCTACTTCCACGAATTTTGGAATAGTTTTGCTATTAAAGATTTTCAGAGGTTTTGAAGTTCTCGTTCGTAGAGAATTTAACAAAAAACTACCTTAATTTTTTTACGAAGTTGTGTTATTGAGTGAATTACTGCTTGATATATCAATGAATTTGTATTGAGCGTAATGTGATAATTGAATAATGCTTTCAGATAGTTTTTTATCTTGTCTCTTAGTTTAGCCTCGAAAACGGAGGAAAATTAAAGTTAGTACGCTATCACTCATAGAGAACGGTTTAACGGTTTATTGTAACGTGTTAGTGGGAAGAATTTTCTCACTATATTATTCCCGTATATCTTTAAATTGGAAAAATTTCTCTAGTTCTTTAAGTATGTCTGTAGTGACGTATTTGATTATACGTATGAATACGTATTTAATAGTAAATTATCGTGCGATTATCAATAAAGTAATTGATTAAGCATTGGAAAAACATATGTATGTATCAACAAAAAATATATTTGTCACTAAAATTTTCTTCATATACGGTCAACAAATTAGTTCTTAAGTTTCCTGTATAAGAAATCGAGTCATTCTAAGGTTTAAGATGGTTGAAATTTATAAGATATGGTATGTCAATATCCTGTTGGTGGGAAATCTCTTGGATGAACCGGCTGTTGGATGAAAAAACCCTTGGATGAATATTCTGTGAATAACATGTTTTGGATGAAACGTCCGGATGCCATTTTGGCTTTATTAAAGTATTTATAACAATATTTTCTAAGGTTCTTATGTTCTCAGTCTGAGAAAAATTAACGATTAACTATCTTGATTCTTTAATTAAATTGTGTTATTCCTGTTTTATTCATAAAGTGATTAGTATTGTACGTTAAAAAAATGGGAATTGCTCTCATTTGGAATCATCAAGAACAATGCATATATGAGTAGTAGCTGTTAGAATGATCGGATATTCCCAGTGAATTTGGCTGAGGAAGGTTTCACGGGACCAGTAAAACCTTCCTCAGATAGTAGTTGTTGTTTTATTGTAGTTTTATCTGAATAAAAGTCATGAAATCGCTTCTAATGATTTCACTCATTCGAAAAGAAAATATTTTTCTTATGAGATTGAAAATAATTAAGTGGTTGAAGTAAAAGACCGATATAAAAATATGGAAATATTAATGAATAATTAATTTAAGGAATTCCACCTAATTGTGCTATGCAAGATTAATTGTAGAGGATGGCAAATTTTTTAATACGTTTCAACTCCATCACAAAAGCTAACGTTGACTTCTATACGTCGCAGAGGCGTAATAGGGCATCACCTTTGCTATTCTTCGTAGGAACGTGTTTCCTATTTCAGCCTTTATCTCCGAGAAAATCGTATTTTCCCTAAGTTAAAATCATTCTCGAATTGCTAAACCAAGCAAGAAAGCAGAGACGGATTGAATTCGAGACACAAAGATGAATAATAATGCGGTTTCACCTTTCCACCTCCCCTCTCCTTTTTCAATTAAATTGCCCTGTTATCTTTTCGCTAAGCACGCCACTACTACATTCCATTTATTCCTTATTCTTCCTCAGCCATTTCCTCTCCGTCTCAACTCATCAACTGTTTCGAGCTTAAACTTCGCCCCAGGCTGTCTCCTCTTTCAATTCACTTCCTCTTTCCCTTTCAACAGTTTCCTCTCCCTTCCTCTTCTCCTTTCCATGCCGAGGACATTCCTTAGAAATTCCCGTCACTATATTTCTCGAGAAATTCTCGTTCGAAAGAGCCCATAACAGCTTTCCGCCATTTTGAGACGTCATACAAAATGCATCATTGTTCAACAAATCCGTACGAAGAGGTTAGAATTTCATACTTATCGATAAGGACGGGTTATATTAATACTATACCTAAATAATTAAACGCCACTTTTGCTCACTGTATATTCTATTTTATAAGTGTGGTTCATATTTTGATCAACTCAAAAAGCTTAGAAAGGTGTACTTTGTGTCACTAGAACTGATTTTTTGGAAATTTAGTGTTTAGAATTAGTGTCATTTGTGAAGATATTTTATTTGATTTGATTGATTGTACTGAATGTATATTTTTCCCCTGTCTCTTTTGCATAATTTTTATCTATCCTATGCTCGTCTTTCATAACTATTTATATTCTCCTTCTTCACAAAATATTGTTTTCTATCTGTAGGTTTCGCAGGTTTTTCACACTCCCTTTCCTGTGAGTGTTTTCTTGCAGTGGAAATTGTTTCCTGAGCCCTCAGCTTAGGTTTTTAAATCCACATACTAGTTTTCTTTGTGTACTTTTTCAAACTATCTCTTTCTTTCTGTTTCGAATATGACGATGGGTTAGATGTAAGAAGAGACTTTCTAGTCTCAATCACCCGAATAAAGGCCATTTATTATTATTATTATTGTGAGAGGAAATGCCACACCTGGGTGAGAATATTGATTGTAGAAACAGACATTTTTAGTAGAGCAAGTTCACTGAAATGGATATCGGTAGGCCTGATTTAGTTTGGTTATATCAAGACAAAGAAAATCATTTTGAATCATACAAGGATGAACATGAAAGCTATTGATATGGTACGAAGTAACAATGATAAAACGTGAACAGGAGTTCATATTTTTGAAAGAGAAAATGCATTCAAAAATCATTGATTTCTATTAAGATTCCATACTGCCACCATTGATAAGAATGATGAAAGTAAGAGTAAATTTAATTAGATGCACTTTTAGATACGGCAGTATATAAAAAGTTGTATTGAAAATAACAGGAGAAGGGAATCATAACTGAGTAAGACCTAAATTAAGATGGGAGGACAGCCAGTATTGATAAATTATGACGAAATTAAAATATATTTTATGAGCAAATCCTCGGATTTCTGATCTTTGATAAACTACACTAGAATGCTAACGTGCCAATTAGTATCTCCAACTCCGACATCTTGAATTGAAGAAAAGAAATGAAAATATGTTTTTTGGGCGAGTCGAAGCCCTTTCCAGATACGATATCTTAAACTTTACTTGCTGACATTAGCAAGATCACAATTCAATCAATTTCAATCGCGGTGTATTGACTTGTTTGAATCCTTGTTTGATACTGCGCGTCGTATCGAACAAGAAATTTCTTTCCTTTCACATCTTCGAGACACTTGAAACTCAGGTCTCAACTTCTCTCAAAATAAACCCTCCAGTCGGGCTTCTTTCCTTCCCCGAGGGCTTTTGCTTTGAAATTAAAGTCGGTGTAGCTACCTCTTTGTTTTGTAAGCCTCTTCTAATATTCGATCATTACTTAGTTGACTTATAATTAGAGGCGTGCGCTAAAATTTTTCCTTTGCCACCAATTACTTTCATGTCTGTTTTACTTCCTTATACTTTCCGATTCTAACGGATTCAATAACTTTAGTGATACTTTGGAGGTAGATTTATCCATTAATCTAATGTTTCCTTATCTGCATATATCAGGAAAAAACTTTATGGCTGAACTTCGGGAGAAGAAGTTTTATAGTAGCTTCCCTGCACGCAAATAGGAGCTCTTTATTTAATATCAAGATAAAATTTGACGTTCAAGCAATCACTCATTATTTGAAAAGTAAATATGTTTATGCAAGCGATGTGGAAAAAAGAATCGACAATCTTCCGCTCTAGAATTATAGAAAACTTCCACTGAAAATAATTTTACAAAAAGCTATGAAGTACGCAAGAATAGAGATTAGATTTTCAAAAACTAACGAAAGAAAAAAATTCTAAAATAGTCAGATTGTCTCCGGTAATTCACGCAGCCATTGTCAAACTCCAGGCAAAAGAGAGATCCAGGTGCGAGTTCTGGCTATGTACTTCTTTTCCTATTTCGTTTGCTTCGAATAATTATACTATACTAAGACGACATTTTCAATATATGAGAAATTTTTAAAATTTAGATTAAACAGCAGTATCGATCATGTAAGCAATCAATTGCATTGCTTCACTGTAAAATTATATTTTAAAGAAGCCTAAAAAAATGAAGAAAAAACTTGAAATTGATTGAATTATAAAAATGTACATGGAGGTATAAGAATAACACGAATCAGCATACCTTAGCAAACTGTACAAAATATTCCCATTGGATTAATGATGGGAATATGGCCCTGGATAAAAGTGAAATCAATTACATAAAAGTCTAGAATAACCAATATTCTAACCCGTCTTTTCCACTTTCCTGGTACTTCCTCTGACTCTGATAAGAGTCTCCCGGAAAGTAGAATATAGGTTTCGAGTCCCAATTCTGTAAAATCTTTTTCAAATCTGTTATCCCTTGCGACATTCACGAAGTCTTTCAGCGTATTCTGCACGGTTTGTAATGGCTGCATATATATGACATTTGCTGTATTGAATACATCCAAGATATCTTCAGTCATTTCCCCCTTTAGTTAGGAAGAGGTAGACGCAAATAAGCATATTTTGATCATTCCATTCCATCTCATTCTGTATATGCCGCATTATCGAGCCGTAGAGAATTTTCCAGCGAGGAGAATGCTGACCAACACTAGAGGTATAATTATCTATAATTATACACTCGAGGATTTTAGCTGAAAGAAAGAGTTTCCCACATTTTTTCGTCCTTAACTTTTAATTATCATTTATTTTCATTTTCTTGCGGCTTAAATCTTTTACTCGCCAGGATTTGTTAGATTTTATCATTTTTATCGCCTTATTCAGGCTCCTAATTCTTATTCATTCATTCTTGTTCTAGTTTTATGCAGTAATTTTTTGCTTTTGTCTGATTCCCGTCGACTTTAGTTCTATCACAGTCTTAATAAAACCAGTATTGTGTTAAAAGCTCTTTTTATCTCAAAAAATCTGATTATCTCTAACCTTTCTACGGTTATAGAAACATATACGTTCTTTTGCAAGATATTCAAGAAATCTGCGACATCATTTCTATTTATATGCTGTAGTATTATGTATAAGTATCTTCTTCCACAATATTATGTATAAGTATCTTCTTCCACAATATTATGTATAAGTATCTTCTTCCACAATAGTATTATCACAATCAATAAAAAGTGGAATTAAAAAAGTTTGTTTTTATTTTCATCTTGTCATTCTTCCACAAAGTGAAAAATTCAACTTTTTATTTCATTCTTAGATCACTTCTGTTAAATTTTCTACTTATAAATGCTGATGATGATTCTTCGTTTGGAAACAATAGGTAAGGAAAAATGTTCTATCATTGTGTGCTTCGAACATTTGCGAGTATTATCTGCTCTTGCCTTTAAATACTTATACGTTTTGAGAATAATTTGTGAATTCTTCCTACGTCAAATTTCCATATGGTACTATACGAACTCCTTCTAGATATTTTCAATTACCTCGGGCAACCAAAGTCATACAAATAACCAAGGAAATTTCGATTCTCCTTTCTAGGAAAAATGCAGCGGAGAATTGGAGTGTTTTAAATAGAGTTCAAATCTGGGCATAGCTCTGAAAAATATTTCTCATACCAACTCCTATTTATGAATATTTTTATTTATTACGTATCATAGAATCGGAGCCAAACTCAAAATCCGTGAGAGGCTTCGGAATGCGCGGAAGTATATGCTGTTGGAAGATTCCGCCCAAATCATTTTTGAGAGGCAAATTAGGTTACTGCCACAAGCCTTCGAATATTTTCTTCAGAACTGACATAACATTTTAAAGAAACGACTCATGAGCATCGAGGAGTAATGATAACCGCAGAACTAGAACTACTTTCCCAACTACGGAGGTTATTGAACACCGCAATTGATGTCTGCTCTGTTTACTTATAAACTGTAACTCTCAATCTTTTGTAATCTGCGATATTATTCTTTTCAGCCCTCGAATTCTAAATGGAATAGTTCTCCTACAATAGTATCCTCAATCTAAAATTAAATAATAAAACACCTATAAACGATCCATATGGAGATAAAATATTTTTCTTTCAAATTTCAAGGAATCAGGAAATGACTTTTCCGAATGATGTTAACCGAACTTGATCGTTCTCATAAATACGGATAAGCTTTCCATAATTATCTTATATCACTAACGCACAACTTTCTATAGAGGTTTCTTTATACAAGTGAATACTTATTAAATAAATTTTCATTCAAGAAACTTGCATCCACTGAATATATACTGCCAATATTTGTTAAAACATCAAATTCTTTTATGTATTTCAGTAGAGGACAAAGTAAAATTCTCAATTACCTTTATATCATGCAAGTGAACTATCGAAAACAATAAGTTATAAGTAATGCTGAGTAAAAAATTCATCGCTGTAGCTCCTTATTTAATGATATGAAGAAGTTGTAATTAATAGTTTTAATGATAATAACAGTGGATCAATGGATGACTAGCAACCCCACACGGGAAAAATTTATCAATCAATACAATATTATAAATTAAATATATTGTGTTGCAAATACGCGGACTTTCAGTTAGCATTCTGCCTCAAGTTGGAGTGCAAAGGCAAAGTAACACACATCTTACTTTAATTAGCAGACATGGTTACTACTCTAAACTATGGAAACGGTGTTTTTGTGAAAAAACAGCGAAGGGCTTTAGGTTATTAAGGAACTGGCCTTCAGGCTAATTAATTGAATAATACCACCGGATGAGGAAGGTTAACTTACTGGATACCTAGCATAATAGGAATAACTTATAATTATCTTCGCAAGTGCAATTTAAATGATATATATAAATATATGCTTTCATGCATTTCCGGGATCAAAAATCTGCTTAAAATTAGTCAAGCGAAAACAGGAAACGGAAATACTTTGTTGAAAGAAAGGCTGAATATTTTGATGTATTACAGTGCGAACAGTTGATTAATACTAGCAAATTTCTACTTACATCAATTTTGAATCCTATAGTATTAGTGTACTTTTTTAAACTGATTTAAATGTTGAGGGAAATATTTTTCGTTTTATATTTATATTTTCTTATGCGATAGAAAGACGATCTTTTTTATTTCAATACTATGAAAAAAATTTATAATTTTCTATATCTTTAAAAATTTGTTTCTAAAAATAAAAAAAATATACACAAAAGTTGATCTTATTACTAATGCATGCTTATTAAAATATAAAATGTATATTATTGATTACAATTGTGATACTGATATAAATATTGTGATATTTTATTTCCTGCGTTTATTTGTATATTTTTACTGTAGAAAGAGGTAATTTTAATAAATGTTTAATATTTAAATTATTTATTTATTATTATTATATTATTTGATAAATCTAATTTAATTACTTAGCTAACTTGCTCGCTATCAGGCAAAAACAGCAGTATCAAGAATTTCGGCGCTTACGGAAACTAATGAAAACTCTCGATTGAAAACATTCTCGTTATCATTTGGCAAATGGAGACCTAATTGATCGAGGATGTTTTTCGACTCCGCCCATTCATGACGGTTTCGAGGCTCGGTTAATGCAGAAAATCCTGAGGATGTAAATAAATAATGTGGCGAAATTGCGATGCATAACAGCCACCCGAGAGTATAGGGGATCAAGGATATAGAAGGGATCAACTACAGCGCGACCTAAAGCATGGTCAAATTAAAGTTCACATAATTCAAACGCCATTCTCATATGCAGAGGGGTACATAAATCTCGAGGGAGCTAAAAATAGAGCAGTGCTCTTTAAAAAAGCTTTCGTCCGGGCCCGTGAAAGATGCGTTCCGCAGATGCATTTTTAATAGGTTCCCCGCAAAAGTAACGTTCTTTTAACTCAATGGATCTGGCTTCGGTTGTTTTAACTGGCATGTTACACCGATTCGATCTGTTTTAAGTCGCATTTCCATGAACATATTTTTAATTTGTAAAGAATCTATACTAAAGAATATACTATAGTATATGCACCAAAGATCTATTCTAATACTACCTAAATCCATGGAATCTGTACCCGTCTGGGATTCTCAAGACAAGCTATACCGGTGTTAGCAAACCGTGATTTTTATCGCTTTAATTGCGTATTCTTTATTGCATTCTTGTTTACTCATACTCAAGTCTCTCTTTGGCGATATCAGGACTATGAGGTCTAATATTCCATTTAACTCTTGTCTAATACAAAATATATATATATATATAATAAAATTTTTACAATAAAATTTGCTGATTTTATAAAAGATGAATGAGGAAATAAGGAAAGAAACAATATTTCTGTGGAGCAAATAGATATTTTTTAAAGAATGTTATTTTCACTGCAGGAAATATTTGATTCTAGTAATAATTATCATTAGAAAGAAAGAATTACAAAATAAATTATAAAAATAGTAAAACATGCCATTAATTGTCCTACAAAAATTAGTAATTTTACACAGTATTGCAAAAATAAAAGAAAATACAATTTTCGTAAGAAAAAAGAGAGAATACCAGTAATTGGCTTGCAAAACAAATATTTATGAATAAATAAATAACAATAATGATGAATTTATTTAGGAGCGAGACTGATACTTAAATGTCTCGTCTTTACAAAGCCTAAATTTTAGTTCAAAAAGCGCAGACTTTTCGGGGTAACTGAATTACTTAATAAACAATATTTTTTCATCTATTGCACAGTATGTACCAATAATGAAGTGAAGCAAATTTTACTTGGCATTCTACTTATAAATATTTTTAGTAGCTGTTTTATCTTTATTCGGAAACTTATAAATTATGAAAGTAATGAAAAGGATATCTTTACAATCAGTCGGTAAAACCTTCCAAATTTGAAATCTGCCTCCGTCATATCAAGTAATTATGATGAACGGATTTGCTATGTCCCTGTCATCCCGGAAGCAATGACGATGTAATGGAACTGAAAAGCGAATTCTAAAGCGCTTAACTTTGAACAGAGTCAAATTGTTCCATAAATCTAGGGCTTTATTCCTCTAACATATTCGTGAATCAAGTCCGCTTTACTTCAACTGCGGGACAATTTCATCCGAAAAGGATTTACCTAAGTTACATTTAAATTACGGTCGATTTTATGAAACAGATCCCTCAAAATTGCAACCGGGCTATTCGAGAGCATAAGCTATGCAGGGTTCAATCATTTTTGCCTGAATCTCCGAGCTTTTTATCGACGAATGCATGTCCTATATCTGTACTGCTCCGCGTGATGGAAGCACTTCGAAATCTTCATTATCCGATGTAACCCTTGCCTCGAATTGGGAATTCCGTATGATCGATTGGTTAGATGCACCGTTTGAATAACGATTCTGCGATGCAAATATCTCGTTGATTAGTTCGTGCCTACTTACCAAAGCGACTCATGACCAGATGTGCTAAACAAGATCGAAGTGGATGATCATTAAACATTACATCATTCACACAAGAGTTTTGGAATTATTCCTTCCTTGTATGTAACACTAAAAGCTAAACTTTGAATGGATGTAGCATAGCAATATGAAGAACCTGGAATATAAAAAAATCCAATAGCTTCATCTTAATTACTTCATAAACGCAAAACAGCGAGTAACAATCAATTAAAGAACCATGGCCATAATTTAATGGAAAACCATATTCAATGATTAAAAACACAATAGTAAAGTTTTAAAATGTTATACATACATTGTTATTTGGACTACTATGATTTATTGATTGAATTATCACACCTAAAATTCCATACAGTAATAGGAAACAAAATAATCCCTCGTTATTAGCAATGCGAAATAAAATCCCAATATAGGAAATTTCGATTAAGTCTCATGATAAGCCTTTATTTTATGTAAATTTTCTTATGCAATCTTTCTGACCAGAATATTCTTTTAATGTGAAAGTATTGTTCCTCTTATAAATTATAAAGAATTGACTAGCGACCTTATAGTCACTTCCAGAATAACTGATTTCCTATTTGAAAGATAACAGAAATTAGTTTATGCAGTTCTAAATAGCCGAGATGCCTAATGTAATTCAGACAACACATCTTAAATCATACCTAATATTCTCTATTCAGAGTATTACCAATTCTAAACAAAACAAATAAATTTCTTCTCCTTATTTTAAGCAGCCAGTTGATGCTATTCAGGTGTGACTTGTGAAATTGAAGGAAGAAAAATATAAATCGGTAACTTCGCATGCAAATCCATTGCTTCAATCCATTGCTAAAATTTTCACAGATCTATGTAATAAAAAATTCCCCATAAACGTGTTTTACCTGAGTAGAATAAATCTTTAGTCATTCATAAAACTTTGGTTGCTGTTTATTTCAATTATTTCGTAGCAGTATTATTCGAAGCTGAAAAAAATATTTGAGTAATGCTTTTTAAATTTACTTCTAATTACTAACTAAACAATTTCAGGCAGCCAGTTGGCTATGTTTATATTGAAGTTGAAGCTTAACTTGCGCAATAGATAATAAGAGAAGACACTCGTTTATTGAAGCCACTATTTGCTCGAACAAACCCAGGAATTGCATTCCCGTTCTCATTTGGTTTATTTACGAATGATATTTGCATTTAAATTACAAATTTGATGGGAACGCGATCGTTATACACAGCTGGATGGTGAAAGAATTTATATTTAAATGCATGATATGCCGTCATCATTATTTCGCATGAAAGAGAAGGATCAGATGGAATAGACCAGGGCTGTTTTGAGCTGCGTTACTCCGGTGAAGTAAATATATCATTTTTAATGCTTCGGGAAGTAATCATATAATATAAATAAGGGTAGTAAAATGAATAAGAAAATGTTGTTAAGTAAAGTCCGCTAGATTTTGATGTTCTCGTGAGGTTATTCTGTACCTTAGAGCGATGTTTTCGACAAGAAAAATTTACTTTGAAGATAACAAATTTACTTTGAAGATGACAAATTTACTTTGAAGATACAAATCATCAAATGTATACATCAGATAACAAGATACATCATTTGAAGTATCCAAGTTGAATTAATCTCTATTTCTAATCGATTCCGGACAACAGTAAGTATTTCGTGCGGTTTTGCAGTTAATCGACCGAGTAGCCGAGTCTGAAAAAAATTAGCTCCGCACGCTGCAGAAATTCCAAATTTTTTATCAGGTGTTATTTTTTATCATATTTATTTTATAAAAGCGACTGGAGTTGGAATCTGGATAAAGAAAGAGTTGTATTTAATGATTCAGAAACAAGCCCATCTCCTTCTCTAAATATGAGAAAAGCAATGGTCAATGAAAAATATTGGTCTACAATTGTTATAATCAGATCAATTTCCATTTTATGCGCAGTAACAACGATAGTTTTCAGTTTTCCTAATACAATATCACTGAAAATGCTTGAATTAATAAAAACGATAATATTTGTCAAAGGTCTCATGCTTAAGATATCCTAATTCAATTTTATCACGACCAAACCCTTGCTGTTGGCAGCCGTACGAGGGTGAGAGGATGCTTGCAGTAGATGTGCATGTCTCATAAATTTTTTACTCAAGTTTATAGAGATGGCCATATCGAGTACAGATTAGTTAATTGTGCATCGCTCTGAAATACGTCCCTTTAAATATCATGCAAATCTTTGAAAACCGGCTCGTAATGTCTGTGATCCTTGGCGTCGAAACTCAATTTATCGGCGATGCCCCAGTCAATCATGTATCACCCATGCTTGAACCCAACCCCTTTTTTGGAAGCGGGATTCGAACGGGGTACCTCAGTGAAGGTAAACCCACCAACCAACGCGCATATGGGAGACAATCTCTCTTCGCGGATCGGCTCACCACTTCAGAGGAAAAATCGGATGATGAATGAGGTCCTGACATAGGCCGCTTCGTGACGTGGGCAGAAGCGCAGCTGAATATCACTCGACACCCGGTGCAGCACGCAAGAATGCCCCGACCATCGCACGCACGTTCCCTGGCTGCGTGACAAGCCCACCCATCAACCGAAGCACGACCGCCGAGGTACGCTGTTCCATTAATTCGGATGGTCGCAATGGGAGTTATGAGAACGGAGAAGTTGTTAATGTTGCGACAAATGAGGGAAGGAGAATTGCGCAGGTTAAAATGTATAGATATTTGGATAGCATGCTAACGGAGGATTGAAAGAATAGTACAGGGATCAAGACAAGAATAGCTATGGCAAAGGAAGCCTTCTATAAAAGAGAAATGTGCTGTGCAGTAGTATCAATCTAGAACTTAGGTAGAGATTGGTGAAATGTTATGTATGGATGCGAAACATGGACCTTGGGAAGGAAAGAGAATGATAGGATTGATGATTTTGAAATGTGGGTATAGAGGAAGATGGAGAGAATAAAATGGGTGGATAGAATAAGAAATTATGAAGTGCTAAGAAGAGTTAGGGAGGAAAAAACATTACTCCGCACTATACAAAATAGGAAAGGAAGCTGGATCGGACATATTGTAAGAGGAAAGGGGATTTTAACTGCTGAAATTGAAGGAACGGTGGAAGGAGGAAAGAGAAGAGGAAGAAGAAAGCTGTAATTAATAGATGAGGTGAAGAGAGGAGGATGCAAGGAGACCAAAGAAGAGGGCCGGGTCAGGATGGAGTGGAAACAGTTGTGATGTATGGGACCTGCCAACAGGCAAAATACTAGATGATGATGCAATGGGGACAATGGAGCACACGTACTGACTGACGCAAATGTGGAGTTGCCCGCGGAGGACTCGCCGTGTTTTCCACATCGATCAGCCGCTGCGATACGAGACTTCGACACTTTTCCGAATAAATTCGCGGCTCTTATTGATTTTCCACGCGAATTGTGGTCGAGAGGGAATTAATGAAGTTTTTGGAGAATCGAGTGCATTCTTGGAAATTCGAGCCGTTGAATTTCAAAGCTCGCGATCTCGGAATGCGAGGCTAATTGCGTGGAGCGTGTTCTCGGAACGAAAAAGGGCACCGTTTTCTCTGGAATATTCCACATCCACGTATTCACCCTGGAAGCCACTTTTCGGTGTATGATGATGCGAGCAAAAAGGCTCCACTTCCCTCATCGATTACCTTCGCGTATCGTTCGAATAAAAATGAATTTTTGAAGCAACTCGTCCTAGACCCATGATCTTTATTTTATTGTCTACAATAATACCAGAACAAGAAATTGCTTTCGAACTTACACATTTAATTAAAAGTCATCACCCTACAGATAAGACACATTTTCATGTTTATCCAAGTTTTTTGGTTTAAACCTGACGAGTTAAATTGTCCTAGTAATAAAGGAACGTGATATTAATTTTAAATATTTGTAATTATAAAATCAACAGTCTCAGGCGACGTCTTGTGGAAATACGTCATGATGAAAATAACAAAATTTGTACTTTTTCCACAGTATTTAATACTGTGGAAAAAGTACAAATTTTGTTATTTTCATCATTTGCAATTATTTTCACATTTACTTGCAAAATTAACATAAAACATCGTTCGGATCTACGTCAAGTTTTATAAGAAACAAATTCTACGAGGTATCATATTCTGATCATCTTATATATAAAAATGAGATGATGTGCGTGACGTTGTCTAAAACTCAAAAACGGCTCGATCAATTTGAATAATTTTTTGTTTTGCGGAACGAAGTGGTTTAGGAAAAAAGAAATTTAGGAATAACCCAGAAGAAATAGTCGAAATATCGAAAAAGAATTTCCATAAGAAATGCACGTAAAATTCATTTTTCTCGCTGCAGGCTTTATTTCATTTGAAAATTTAAATTAGAAATAATAGTCGTACAAAGTCGAATCAAGGACCAAACGAAGGGGAATAGAATAAAAATTCTTATTTTGGTCGTTAAATATCATTTACGAATCGAAAATTTGAGAATTTTGATAAAATGCGTGAATATTTTATCAAACATTCGAGATTGTAAACAACCTATCCCCCTTAACAATGAAGGCGATTGCTGATTCCAAGTTCATGTATTTATCCATCAAAATACATTAAGAATATAAGTCAAGTTAAAATTAATCCTGATAATAAGTGATACACTTTATGAAGAAGAAAAAAATTGCATGAAATTTTAACATTTGCTACATCTTTTTAAATTTGGGTTCTATTCTAATCATTTAATTGAAATATATCAGTTTTAGCCAGAAAAAATAATCTACCAATGAAACCAATCAATTCAAGAAACATTCTTGAAAATGTGTCAGAGAATTGGGATAGAATCCTATTATTTATTTATAAAGTATCAGGTAAGAGGTCAAGGCTACTTTCTCAATGCTACAACCTTTTCGATCTTACACCTTTACCCAATCATAAATGAAATTGTCCTTTGAGATTCAATTTCAGAGAGCGGAATCTTTACCTTAGCTAAAGCATTCTAGCAATCTTGATTCCAAATAGGTGCGAGGGCTGTTGAGTTTGACGTCGAATTATTCCAGACGACAACTTACTCCGTCGCATCCGATCAATAAACAGAAATTCTATCAAGGTGATAAAGAGATACTTATTGGACTAAAAAACAGCACACAGGACGTATCGGTACCTTAGAGCAATATAACAAATAAATTCAAAATTACGTCAATGTAGTTTTCCTTTTATATCTTCTCGTATAAAACGTCTAATTGATGCACGACGTAGATGATTTCAGGAATCGAAATTCGGAGGTACACTTCAAAGGAAAAATTGCTTCTAAAAATAGTGATGAAGTTAAACCCCCACTGAATCGAGCCGTCTTCATTCATCACATCGTCATTCAAAATGAGGAGTGCAATTCACAAAATAATTTCGATTCGTCCTCCAAAGAGCTTCTACGAGTACTTTCTGCAGGGACAGGTTAATGAGGTTTCAATACACATCACTCATTCTTTTTAAGCTAACATATACATGTCTCTCTCAGACTTCGTCTCTATCTCCCTCAGTTTCAGAAGCGACGTTGGATCGATTGGTAGTCTGGGTCATATATTTTTGTTGCTATACTGAAAGAGCGCTCTCAATCAACAGGCGATTGGGGATTTTTTTCCTTAACAACCTATCTTCGCTTCTTTCCCCAATCATAAAGACGCACATTGACTAGACGCCCATTTACTTCGTCCCTCTTCTTATTGCCTCACCATCTCATTACTTCGCTATATACATATGTAGTATAAGGAACTAGCTGAATCGCCCGTTGATTCTCCACGGGGATTATAGAAGTAGATTAACTTCAAGTTGTCGGTCGTGCAATGATCAAATGCTCTATAGCATGCACATCTAAAATCCCACGTCCTTCTTTCTATACAGGAAAATGCGTGGATTCTACAATGGGATCGGTCGCCAGGGGGATGAGTTGTTTACAACCTCGAATTTTCACAAAAGTTTCGTATACTTCACCAATATTCTCGCAAATTCGAATCAAAAGTAAGATTCCACGAATAAAATAAGATTCTCCATTTAATTTTCTTTCTTTCGGTGTTTGTGTCGTTAACGTGCGACTATTTCTTCTAATTTAATTTAGCAAAAGAAGTAAACACTGTATGCTATAAAAATGAGTTTTATGTGTATTCTTAATGGAATGAGCGATCTGGGTTCGTAAAAATGTCGAATAAAAAGGTAACAGTAATTCCTTTTCGGTCGCAGAGGACACGTATATAAAGTTTGAAGCAAATCGGACGAACGGCTTGGCCTCCAATATAAGACAAACCGACAAACACACCAACAGAATTTCGATTTTATATATACGTTTCCCTCACTTTTCAACATCAATTTCGGTAAGGTGATTCTAGGCCAAAAATTTTCACGAACGTGTGATAGCACAGCACCGAATTATGACTAACACAGTCGTTATTAGAAGACAAAAGGAGGGGAAAGACATAGTGGTTTTCTACCCAGTTTATTAGCGACCGGATTTCGCTACCGGAATAGCATCATCAGGCTACTCCAGTAGAGAATGGCGATCTCATTTAAAAAGGAACACAATGTCTTTCTTATCCTTATTATGATTTTCTTCCACAACTACGACTTGGCTTATTGATAATATTTAAAGTTGTAATTATTTTTATTTAGCGAATACCTATATTGTCGGCTCGCAGCTGGTCTACCTGAAAAATCACAACTAGTATCGTGTGGTTGATATGAACACAAAAAACTCAAATCTTCTGATATAATAGAACAAGATTGATTATCTTGCCATTTTCGATCAAGTCACACGCTGGAATGCTCAAGATAATCATTTACCTGCCTTTGTCAAAAGTTAGGAAATATTATTCTTGGATTCAATTCATGGATGACAAAGCCTCAAAAAGTACAAGTAAATTATTCTGTTTGAGATATTTCAGTGCAAACTACCTTTTGGCAATTAGTAGGCAATTGTCTCATCACATGCAAGAATGTACACAAATAAATATTCTGCAACATGGAATACCAACAATAATGGATTAATTAAAACCATTTAAAAAGCGATATATTGGTTCTTTAGCGAATTGTTGATTGGTCTTGTTGTTCCCAAAAGAGACTTTACAGTCACAAAAAACTGCGAGTTTAGTTTTAGATATTGGTAGAAAATATAATAATATTTACTTTGGCGCACGATTCAATGATATTTTTGATTCTTAGTAGCGGAGGACAAACATGCAGACTAAACTCATATTACTTTGCATGAAACTGCATGGAGGTCAACTGCTTCGAGCGACCGATGACTGAACATTTCAGAAAAGAATAACAAAGCAACTTGTGTGTCAGTAATACTTAACACTAACGTTCCGAAATAAATAGGCGTGAGAGTTTTACAAGCTTCACTCCGGAAAGATTTTCACATTCACAATTTCGAAAAGTTGGGAGAATTGGAGTTAACATCAGCTGTAATTTTTAAACTAAGCCAAGGTCATCAAGAAAAAGATGGTGATTGGCTGTCGATTGATTTGAAGCTGCCACTCAGTTTTCCATTTCCGCCAAATTCGATGGTTCGAAGCGAAAGATAGAGCATATTTTAGTATAATTAAACGAAAAGAAATGAGCCGTGCTGGAAAAAAGCGCGCGTTCGTTCGAGACGAGAATTAATTATCGCCGATCGAGTGCCCCTAATGAATCATAACGAAGGGGAAGAATCGATCGCCAATTAGGACAGATACTCCTTTGGTTTCCATTTGACCAAAAAAGCAAGTGCGGGAAATAACCAAGAGGAAAATGCATTGAGGCGGAATTTAATGATGCAACAATGTTCAATTCAACGAAATCTGACATTTTTAAAGTAATGGCTCATATGGAGGTATCATTAGTATTGATTCAACAAAGACTTTTCATGAAAATCAGTAAAGGTTATTTTGCAAGAGATGGCATGCAACCAGGAAAAATCCCAAGGATAACTGGAAAAAAGTCCGACGGAACCGGGAAGACTTTTCATACTATATAGAATATGTGTGAATAACATACTTGATTGATTTATCAATTTATTTGGAATGATTTCATTGGCTTCGTTCTGAATGTTAATCAAATAAACAAAAAGTTAACGATTTTAGATTCGACTCATATATGATCTGAAGAATTATTTTGAAGGATTCCAATATCTTTGAAAGATCCCTGCAAGCGTGTGGCAAGGGGCTCAAGCACTCTATCATTCCAATCGATTGCCTTCGCATATCGTTCGAGGAAAGAATGAATTCTTGAATCGATTTTTTCAAGAGTCTATTTAATTGATCTTCCTCGGCCTATATAACAGGAGGGTCGCATTATATCAGTTAAATCTTCTAAGAACGTAATTTCTCCGAACCTATTTAGTTGATTTATCTTTTATATTTATCTTATATCTTCAAAGAACTCCCATTCAGCGTTCTGAATCATCTGAGTAACGCTCACTGCTTTGTCCTAGCAAATCTGTACACAATATACCAACTTTCATTGTACCAATTCTAATTCCCGAATACGACACTAGTCAGCAGGATCCCATACACTACGCACATACCCAACCTGAGGCCTATCAACTATGCATAGCCATGCTCAGCAAAATATGTTGAACTTTCGGACACTTTGAAAAGTAAATGTTCACAAAAAGCAGAATGTAGTGCAAAACTACCTTTTCTTGTAAGTGCAAACAAGATAAATAATAAAATTTTAGATATAGCTACACATATTTTAGATACAGCTATAAGAATTTTTTCATTCAGTTGCCTCTGAGCAACGTTAAATTATCGTAAAAGATTACAACATAAAGAAACATCCATTTATTTTATATTCCTTTGAACTCATTATCCAAAATAACATGAATACGTGAGAGTGACTAATTACACGGAAATAACAGGAATTCCCACCGCAAAGTGCCGTGTCAAACTTAAAAATGTCACTATATTCCCCTAAAACTGGCTTATTCTAAACTATACGATATTCCTTTAAAAATGGCTTACTTATTTATTTTGCTGGGTTTGATGAGATGTAATTGGCCCACAAGTTTTCAATTAAAGCAATTCCAGCGGAAAGCGTACAATGATTTCTTCCGTCATCGCTAAATACGTATTTCCTTTGAAGGGAAATGGATCAAACGCTGTTTACGGAATAAACATCCAATCAAAATACCGCGCTTCGGTTAAATTGCTCCCGTGGTGACAACCGATATCCTAGATGCGTAGAATTTCCTATTTCCCTCATGTCAAATGTAACATGCAATTAAATGGAATGACCCTATTTCAAAATTGAATTATTTATGCGATATAAATGTTCGAGAATATCCCATTTACTTTTTATGCGTGAAAGCACTAATTTTACGAGGAATTGGCAATAAACGTTATTCTTTTGGGCTTTACTGGTAGCTATTGAAATTTTTAGTTTATACGCCTTGCTTTTTCAGTTATTGTTAAAAATAAATGTCAAGCAGATCATCATGTAATTTACTCTTTGAAATGGAGGAGAATTTATTGCTGAGTATGATACAAATAAAATGCATCACAGCACAAATTAAATTACGAATTCAACCAAACAAATTGAAAATACTTCGATGTCATAACTGATTCTGGCTAAAGATATCAACTTAAGAGTAAATATTAGTCATTAGAACAAAATAAAAAAAATCTTTTAAGTCAAAGGATAGCAGCAGTGAAAAGTATCGCCTTCAATGGGACTCGGACACAGGTGGCAGTGAGAGATATTCTAGTTCATTCTTTCCAATTGTATATTTCTTTAAATCGAGGCATGTTGAAACTGAGGTATCAGAGTCGTGGCTTTCTATACTTGATGAATTGGATACATTTTAAGGAATACTTTCGTAATACAGGCGTTATTTCAGGCTCTAACAGCATTATTATGAATGTCATAGGACATAGAACGTCTAAATTTCCGACCTATGCGTAACTTCACTTAAATTACATCGATACATAGAAGAGGGCATATCCTGTGCGTAGGCAACCCACAATACAAATGTACCCCTTGTGATGCCTATACTGAAGGACTCCTAGCTATTCACAACTTATCAAATATAATATTCCGAAAAACCTTCCCGTAACGTTAACTTTAATAAACTGCCATCCTTACAATCAGCATACATTGGAAAATGATGGCAGGATTTTAACGTAACTATCTGGTTGACTATATACGAATATACGTGTGTAAACTTTGCAATGTATATCATTTGCCACCTGATCCTTTAACAACTTGCAGTGATTTCACTACATAATAATAAAAATAATATTTATAAATACCAGATTCATTTGATCAATTCAAATGACTATTGTATTGAACCTTTTGAGTTGAATAAAATTTGAGGAATAAGGAAAATCTAGTGTTTCGACTAATCGTTTTGAAGAATTCCATGGGTAAGTTAGTTAAAACATCCATTAATTTGATGCCCTCTCTAAACGGAAAACATTTATAAGAGCACTGCAATTAATAAGAGTACCTTTACGTGAACTTTGTAATCACAGTTCTGAATTGTTTTTCAAATGTTTTACTTCATCACTGAATTCATTTCTTCGTTTCAGCAAGTGTGAGCAGTTTTAATTACCTAGTAGACTAAACCAAAGCAGACGAAAAGATTTTTAATGAATACGAAGCGCCTGATTGCCTCAGTAAAATTTGGGCTATTTCTGGATGAACCGATTCTTACTTCTCTGAGCGAATAATTGCGTGCTCGCGGATTATATGGGAGCGGCAATTAATAGTCGAGAGCAAAAAGAGTCATTAACAAAGATAAACTACATGAAAACTCCGAACGTATCCCTTCAACAGGAAACGCTGTTTGCTTACACCGGCGTTAAAGAATTTCCGCGCCGCTGGAATTTTTGTTACCTTTTGCTATGAATTATTGCGTTGTTCAGATTCATCCTCCGATTTTTATTAAGAAGCGAATTGCTTGGACCGTTTGCAAAATGAACTCGAAAACAGAGGAGCGCCCCTTAATAAAGATTCCCCACGCATCCTACGTATCAACTCCGGGATTAATTAACTCTCGCCTCCGTTAATCCTCCTTTTCCGCTCAACGGCGTTTCTTTTCTCTCGATCTCTTTTACTTCCAGATTATGCTCAAAGTCCTCGTGGAGTGGAAGCACTAAAAAAGAACGAAAAAATAATCTTCAAGACCCGTTATATTTTCCGCTTATATTTTATTTTCATTATGTTCCGGTCGCGTCCATCCCTGTGTCGCCATTGTGTGTCTCTTTCACTTTACGGGGTCGTGGTTTCACTTTGGCTTCTCTATTTTAATTACCATCTTCCCCGTCCTTTCCTCGTGCTTTCGCAATCCTTTATTTCATAAATCGCCTTCTCCTTATCTCGCTTTAGACTTTCTGTCGACTTTTTCCCTATGTGGATATTGTTTCACTTTACCTGGCCGCGCTTTCACTTTTGTCCCTGATTCTTTGCAACCCTCCACGCTCTCTTTCTTAAAATCACTTTGTTTTTTCCATCGCGGTTTCGCGTGTCAACTTCAATTTCTTAATACGGTCTTCCTATTTCACCGGTTTTACTTTATAAAACTCTTCTATTGACACGCTTTTACGTTTATATTCCATCACATGCGTTGCCAAATTGGCGATTGCGAGACGTATAATAATTTTACCATGAACACAATGACAAACGAGTTCCATTTTGGTGATTTAATATTCATCGCAAGTGCTCTGCCTCTCACAAGTTCAAGTTTGTTCCGAAAAATGCGTTGTTCGTCGATTTGTTTTCTGTTACGAGATAGCTCATAAAGCAATTTGCTATACAAAAATATGCATATATAATATATATATATATATATATATATATATATATATATATATATATATATATATATACATAATCATAATAATATATTAATATTATTATAAATATACAAGAATATTTTATATATATATATATATACATATATAATAAGTAATGAAACATCTTTTGCCTTCATATTCTTCTTCCTTTTTTCCGATACTATTATGAGTAACACTTAATAGATAAAAATAATAATCACAATATTTATAACCTTACTAACATAACGATGAATTGGTATTAACAGAAGTAAAATATTATAGCTACAGAAGTAATCGAAGAAAATTATGTAAGAACTTCATGATGAAATTTTAAAATTATGCAATTACATATAAAATGGATAATTTAACTAGAAAAGGTAGATTATTATTGAAAAAATTGCATTTCTTGAAAGGATAGTTAATGACAGAATATTACGGGAAAATACATTCCCCTTACAAATGTCCCTATGCATTAAAATTTTCGTAAAATTGTGGCCCTCCAGTCTAAGACAATCATGTCTTTCATATTGCTGTAACATGAGGCACTCTTTTTACCGAGACGTAGCTTGTTTCAAATCAAATAATTACAGAAATATAGCTGATTGAAAAAGAGGTAGTGAATAATAAATATTATACGTATGACTTGTCTATTATATATACATATATTCATCAATCGATTCTGATGTCTGAATGTGATTTTTCACCATAGGAATTGATATCTTTTATTATAAATTTATTTAACTTAAACTTATAAAAAATTAAAACTTATATTGAGATTCATTTATACAGAGAGATCTATTTTTTTCATGCACTAATGGAAATAAGTACGGCGATAAAGTAGGATATAATTACAAAATGGTACTCGTGTTTTTGATACTGAGAATAGTATTTGATTAAACGTGAACAATTTCTGCGATTCGTCGCCTCGTATATAGTCAATGGTGACTTATAAAGTAAGTTTGGAATAAATTTACGACAGGTACGAAAATTCATGAATATGTTAGGTCGTTCTAACCTGAAAGTTATACAGAGTACCTTATGTTTTTCGTCTAGTCAACTTTCCACATTCATGTATTGATTCCCTTAGTATCTCCTCTATCTCTATTTGCTCGAATTCACTTTGAGTTCCCATTCAATCAAAGAATATCTTTTCACTGCGCTTCTCCGACTCGTCTGCCTTTCCATAGGTTCCGAGACTGATTAGATATTATTTTCATTTCCAGTCTATTACTCCAATTTTGAGTCTCCATTCGTTACCAGTCGAGGAGAAAGGCTTTTAATGAAGAGGCTTCCAAGAACCTTTTCTTTCTAAATTAATGAGTCTAACTCATCCAATAATTTACTTAAAATATCAAACTGAGGTAGGTAATAAAATCATTGGCGGACGTTTTTTTTCGAAATCATAATAGTTCCATCCAAGAGACAATTTGAAATAAAAGAAGAGCTTTTTATGAAAACTTGTGCATTTCTTGGAATAAATAGAAGGAAATGTTAAATCATACGAGAAGAGTTGCCGATTTCCCCGGATTGTGAAAATTACCTAAAATTCTTGGCGTTACCCTTCTGGTAGGCAACCATATCAATAAAAATCATTCCTTAACTTTTGAGATTTGAGTAGAGGAAGAAACAATTGATCTTTTTTCATTTAATTGTTTTCGCCTTGAAAACTCATTTCTTCCAAATTTTACTTTGATTTGTCTGAAAGAGTATCTGCTTACATTACTCAAATACCCACAGTTGATCACTTAAGTTATTGGAGGTTTAAAATCTCAAATACCAGTCATTGTAGTCGTTTCTCATCTCATTCGCCGGTATTCGAAGAAAGCAAGAAAGAACACCGTGATTTTAAGAACACCTAACGCTCATTTCAAAAGGAATGCTTTCATATTCAGGAGGTGTTAGGAACCCATAATCCATTGACAGCCGTATTTCAAATTTTCTTTTTTACACCCAGGTTATTTTAAAAAATTATGATTAATGAATTTATCATCGTATTTCTTCATCATTGTCTACAGTGACTACACATCAAAGACACTATTTGTACTTAAATGAAGTATTTTAGTGTCATTAGTATATATAAGTAGTTTGACCTGATATCCTGGAATCTACCGTTATTTTCTTTAACATAGCGCAAAAATAAGAGCACATACTATGGGCAGCAGAGTAATCAGTGTTACTTGGCTGTGAACAAAAAGAAGCTACTTGTTCAGTTTTAAATAACAGAACGCTGCGTTGGCCTCATTAGATGCCTAGCACCTCTCGGTATTAAACCACGAGAAATTTCTATCTGCGGCAACATCAAGATGAAGTACTTGGCGAAGTTGAGAACTAGAGCAATCGACACTGTTACTGCAAGGAGCGAATTTTGGCAATAACGCCCGAGTAACTTTTAATGTGAGATGTGGAAGTAAGGTTGGCACTTCAATTGCCGCGAAATATATTTTTCTCAGACAAGAAAAAGATATAACATCATTAAAATTTACTATGTAACTTTGCGTCGGATTAGACATTTTCAGTAATAATTTGTCGGAAATTTTGCAGACGTATCAAAGGTTTTCGTAAATTATGAAAAGAGGCTGGAGAAATATGTAAAACCACGTCCATAAATCACAAAGGAGGGATTCGAGGACGAGGCTTACTCATAAATAAAACGAAAGTCGAGAGCCTTGCTCGAAGATGGAGGGATGAAACTTAACGTGGGGATGAATGGCGCAAAGAAAACAAAGCCCTCGAGTTCTCACACATGTGGGAAAGAGGGGGAAAGCAGCAAAGATATCAGGATAACGACGGCAAAAGAGGCTTTTGCGCAACGAGTGGAATTAATGACGAGAGGAAGACTTGAGAGCAGAGTAAAATCCTAAGATGTGTGAACCGTCGGCTTTAAGACGACATTCGCAGGTACCGAGTCGAGGATTTGAGGAAGATTAGGAAAGCACGAATAATGAAAGAGGGATTGAACGGTTGAGTTCGCATCGATTGCTAAAAATAGGGTGGGTTGATAGGCTGAATTAAGAAAACGAAGAATATACTTTCCCTGAGATCTTTAAAATATAAATCTTACGAAATAGGGTAGGATTTTGAGTTTATTTTACGTAGGGGTTGAGTTTTCGTGTTTCCTGCAACCATACTATGATGAATGGACTATTTTAATTTGTTATGTGGTTCAGGATAGAGAAAAAGTGTCTTTCATTTTCTTTTGTCCTAGCCTTGATGGCTGTGATGAAGTTAAAGCTACCGTGGTATGAGAGAATAATTTCACTGATCAAGGTCTCTCCTTATAGGCTGACAAGATAAGTGTTACTCATAGAGTCATTGTGCTTCACTTGCGTGGACATGTTCCGCTAATAGCATTCTGGATCAGTGAGAAAAAAAATGGCAAAATACCTCACTCCTCATCCTGCTAAATAAGTAACACTATCCCCCTACTAGTTCTTGGTATCTAATGCAGGAGGGGATGAGGTATCAACTGGTCTTCGGGCTGAATACAGACTGACGTATTTCTCAAGCTACTATAATATAATAGTGGTAAGCGCATCATAAGGCTTGTCTTTTCACAACACTTTTCTATACTTCCTGTAACTACGCACATCTCAACAGATTCCCCCTATGCATACCATACCTACTGAGCCTCATTCCTCTCTGCACGCTTATGCGAGAGGGGATGAAATACCGACCGGCCTTTGGGCTGAATAACTTACAGACAGTATTTTCGTGAAGAGCGTAAATTGAACGCGCAGTTGGATGCAAAAGTATCTGAAATCACCAGTCGGAGCTGATTTTTTTATTAAAACTTTCAATTTATACTGAGTTTAAATTATATACTATTAGTATACTTTGCGAAATTGATTTTAATATTGCAAAATGTACTTTGTTTTTAATTTATTTCATTCTTTTATTTTATTTATGGAATTATTATCTATTTCCATAGTATACGAATAGCAATTATAATAATATGTTTATAATTAAAGTTTTGTTTCTGGTAACATCACTAATAATAATGATATTGAAGAGTTGACTTAATTACTTACGTTTTGTTGTAAAACATGATAATTAAAATATAAAATGTATATTCTTGATTTATTACATAACGCTGATACTGATATATTTTATTTTCTGTTATCGTTTTATGTGTTGTTATATAATGGAGATAGGACAACTTTATTCTAATTTAGTAAATCGAAATCAATGGGGTGTCAATGGAAAGAGATAACTAGAAAAAAACATACATAAAAACTACCTTGCGGTTTAAAAAAAATAATGTTTCGTTCATTAAATAATATAAACTGCGGCAGGAAAACACTCGTAAGAAGAGGATTTAAAAAACCTGCAAAACCTACGAATAGTTACGTAAATTTTTATGGAGAATGATTTGGAAGGCTAACAAAATAATACAGATATATTTTTACATAGATAAATCAATGTGAATGTTCGCATAGCAGTAAAAGAACACAGCATAAAGCAAATAATTCGATTCAAAGAAGAAAATAGAAAACTAAAATGAAAATAGAATGATGGATATTAAAGAGTTCGGTAGTACAACCAGATTCCTCAATACTTTCAGATAGAATTAACAATTAAAGTTGTCCATAGAACAAAGTAAAACAATGTAAAGATAATGTACAGTAAAATGATTTTAACTGTTATTTCCACTTTAACAAACCGTGTAATAATTGGTAGTTAAACATTCACTGGTAATTAAATTGATAACTAATATAACAATTAAGAAGTACCAGGTTGAGGAGCGGTACTATAATATCTGATTCAATATGCTTATCAAGTTATCTAAAGATTATCTGTAAATAATATTTAGCGATATGAAACGTAGTATAATTGAATAAAATTTTAAGATTTGTAGCTCTCTCAATCTTGTTACAACGTTACTATCATTTTAAGTACCTGTGGAGGTTAAACTATCGATTATAACACGGTTTTTTAGATTAACAGTGAAGATTTCAAGTAAACTCCAATTTAACTGGCTGTTATAATTTCGAGCAAAATTTTCATTCTCTAATTCCCAAGAATTTAATGTCATCCACAGTATATCTCAAACACAAGAAAGGCTTTAATCGTAGAAAGTGTCGTCTCTGTAGAATTTTGGTTTCTTTAGAATCGTTCCCTACCTTAAATTTTAGAGAAACTTCCATTAAGTTCGTACATTAACGAATAAATGACTTTAAGGTGGAGTCTTTAAGGAATTTGAAACATGCAGGACATGCATTGCAGATAAGATAACCTTCAACTATTAATATCAAATAATTATAATTTTAAAAAATTTACTCGAAAAACTTCACATTTAACACGTATTCCAAGATTATGCCTAACTCCGTAATTTATTTCAACGTAAGTTCTTTCCCATTTAAATTGGTCCACAATATACCTATGCCATAATAAGTCCAACATTTTACCCGTTAACTATAATGACCTTCAATATTTTTACCTTCAAATCACGTTCTGCGAAAGAACAGCGAGAACATAACTCCTCTTCGCAGGTTTACGTGGAATAAATGGAAATGGGAAGTGATATGTAATATATGCAAGAGATATAATTCAGCCGTGTTCAGCAGTAATTTTTGCTGTAAATATTTCCTAAATTTTACTCAGCATTTTTCTCAAACAGTTAAGCTATTTTTTTCTCAAAGTCTCTTAGGTCTTGTAAATCCTGTCATATCTCGCCCCTCTTTCCTTCCAAATTTCACTCCAACTTTGCAGTAGATTAATTAAAAACAGAGAAAAGTTATCAAAAAGGAAAGTTTGACAACTCTTTCAGATATTTATGGACAGTAGATGTTTTCCTTCTTGAAAATTTTGGAGGAACTTGGAGATCTTAATCTCGCAGCTAACGATTATATAATAACTCCAAAACTAAATCTCTCAATTTTGCTTTGGATGTTTTTAAAGACTACCAGAACGTAATTAACTTCGATCATCATTCATGCGAAAAATCACTCAAACAACTTTGGTTAATTAAGTATTATTGAAATACAACTACGGATAATGCAAACTCTATTACTTGACTTTTTTCGTATTCCGCAATCAGATACCACTGATTGCAGAATACTGATTGCGGATTGACTGATGTCATCATAGTTGAAAATTTAATTTATATGGTGCAGGATATTTAAATAGATCTCAGATATTACTATCGTTTTCCTACAGAGTTTAAACTCGCAATCTTCACTATTATGGAATGACAAATCAATTCAAAACGTTAAGAAATACAAATGGAACACAATTTATTGAATGCAGGCAGCTTTCGTGTATGCTAAGAAATATTTTCCTCATTTTTATTTCAGTCATTGGAGAAAATATTTGAAAGAGTCTTCAATGACTTGCCTACAAGATTCAAGAGGTATAAATGTGCACTAATTGTTTTACCTAAGTATTAGGAATTGGTTGAGAATGAGAACAGCAAATTTAGAATAAAGAAAATGCATGATTCGAAGAATTGAGCAATACAATTTATTATGTACAAAACTTTGCCTACTGGGTATAGTTATTCACATTTTCTAAATATCAAGGAGAAGAGATCCCCTGTTATACAACTTTAAAGCTACCGAATCTTTTCTTAAACAATCAACAAGGCTTCTATTTCATATTACACCTGCCGAAGGTAAGTAATCCTGTATCTCAAATTTCATGAATTCAGAGGTAATTTACTAACTTCATCATTTATCCACCCCTAGGAGGACAAAATATATTTCATTCATCATTTACTACACTTCGATGTATGAGAAACACGGTAATAACATTAGGTTAGCCTTTTAGAATACGGGGTTATGCTGATTTGAATTCAATTGGAGCACCGGTAAAAGGAAATATATAAACACTTATCTATCAAGTGTTCATTTCACCCAAGGTTGCAATTTCAGAGGAGTAGATAACTATTCATAATAAAGATAGTCTTGTCTGATATCCACTTCAGAATTGGGGATATTCATTATATCTGATGAAAGTTATATACACTTGCTGTGTGGCTAACCCTACTGGTTAAAAAAGTTAAACTTTCTCTGCCATTACCCATCAGAACTTAAAAGGTAATTCAAATTATCGCGAAAAGAATTGCTGTCTTGGAATTATATTTGTGGTTAATGCAATAAATAATTCATTACATAACACGATTCCTCACCCAACTGGCGAGCATCATCTTGCTATCAGCGCATACCGCGAAAACTTTTAATCTCTTTTTGTTGGGATAAACTTAAACTATCCCAACCCTTCGCGATGTTCAATCCCTTCAGCCTTTATCTCTCTGTTATCTTAAGGCGATCCATCGCTTCCCAAACACACTCTCTCTTTCTCTTCTCTTATTCATAAGCCTCTGTTTCCTCTCTTCCTATTCTTGCCTTTCCTCTTTTGCCTCATTCTCTATTTAATACTCTCAAACTTACATTATGTATATTTTACACTCCTTTCAGTTCTAATTTGACCCAGTTTTTGTAGTCAAAACTGAATTTATAACGATCTATCGAAAAAAGAAATTAATTTGATAGAAGATGCTTGTTTTCCACTTAGTAAAATTTTCGGTACAGTAAGGTTGGTGTACATGGAAGAAATGTTAAACTGTAGAAGGATATTTGTTATTTTATAAATCTACATCGAATGTTTAATTCATGTTTATATCTCACTGGCTAATTGCTCAATGTACAATTATTATAGTTTAACTATTCATTAAGCAAAGTCAGGCCCTAGTGGGTATTTTTTTCATAAACTCCTATATCAAAGAGTCTTTAAAAACATATTGATACTGAAATGTTTCTTCTTCCATCTAATCTTTCATCAAAGATATTAATAACAAAAATAATAGCTAAATACATTAAAGAAAGGGAAATGTATAGGAAAAATTTGAACTACAAGTACCTGCGTAAACTTACTGTTAGTACTAGCCGAAAGATGTGAAGGAAAGCTGAATAAAACAAGTAAATTACAAAAGCAGTACAATTACAAAATTACTCAAAATGAAATTAATAACAGGAAAAATTGCAAACATTCACCATGAGAAAATAATAAATATCACAAATAAACATAAGATAAAACATCCAAAAATTCAAATTCTATAGATGAAATAAAATGTATTAAATTTGAAATATGAGATTATTCAACAGTAAATTAATAATGAAAAATTAAAATGGGCATGTGAAAAATTTAGGATAAAAAGTACCAGGAAATATTTCAGGACTAGTACAGAAAAATATAACTTGGTGCATCCCGAAAGGACGGTCATCAGCGTATCGTGTAACATAGCATAGCATAATAAACTGAGGTAGGAGATACAGTTAGAAGTAGATGAAGGAATATTAATTGAGCTATCGATTCACTAAAAGATGATAGAGGCATTCTCTAGCAAAATTGCTGAGAAAATAGATTTTTTTATAAAAGGTAGAATTTGCGTTCCAAAACGTAATGGTAGATCTACAAATGAATTGCGAAACGGCTTCGTTCTGTAATTTGAAATTATTAGATTATTTTTACCCTCTTTTATATACATATTTGTAATATAAAGCGTATAAAAAGTGATTGAAAAATGAAGCAAAAGGAAAGATTTTGGTTGTGGGAAAAAATCGCCACAACTGAACCCACCTTGTGGAAAAAAATACCTGCACGTGAAATAAGATAAAACGTATTGCAGAAACGCAGATGAAAGATAAAATTATAAAAGTTTAAAATAAAAACGATAAAATGAAAAAAATCAAAGGCCGATGCGTTTTTTCATAATTCATAAAAATGGGCATAAATTGTCATGAGATAGGATATGTTTCTCTTCTCACCTTTCAAAATACAAATTTTCAATTCTTGCTTTCCTCGACGATGCCACGCTAACTACCTGGTAGATCTTTCCTCACCACTTTCTCCATTTCCTCCCTACGAGTGATCTACATCCTTTATCCCCATCCTCTCACGTCTTTCCCATTTTCTCCACCCCCTGCCCCCCAGTCTCCCTCTGCCTCCATCTCCTGCCTTCTTCCACTGCCAACGTCTCCTTTACTCCAAGATTTACAGTTTGCTCTCTCAACGGTTTTTGTCTCTGAAATATCTCTCCGCTCACGTAACCCTTTTACGGAGGAAACACGGTTACCGCAATACCAGTATGTTCTTTCGGAGTACCAAAAATGTAATAACACACCCAGCCAAAGGAGGAGCTCTCAAGGTTTTCCGTTCAATTAAACGCAGGAGATAATAACGGATTTTAAGCCCCACCACGTTCTCGTTAAGTTTTATGCATCAATTTAGAGCTAACTGGCTCTCCTTATGCGAGGAAGAAATTTCTTTATTGTATATACGTATGTATTACGCAAAAGTTCGAAATGAAAATAACATCTATGAACAAATATTCAAGTTTGCTTCCAGTAAGATATTTCTAAAATAACTGCATAGCAACTTCTGCCCTAAGAAATTGTTATGAATGGAATACAATACATGTATAATCATCATATACATATCACTGCAAGTAGAATGATGACTGAAGATACAGACATCATAGATAAGGTAAGATCACTAAAATGGAGGTGGGCCGGCCATGTGGCGAGAAAAAACGACAACCGTTGGATATCTGTAGTTCTTAACTGGATACCAAGAAGAAGAACTATAGACAGGAGGAATAGAGACATCATCAAGTACCTAGGTGTAACGTGGCAACGGGAAGCTCAGGACAGAAAAAATTGGAAAGTACTTGAGGAGGCCTACATCCGACGTCGGATTGATAATGGCTGATGATGATGATGATGATATATAAATAGTCAAGATTACATGAACTTACAAAGAAAATAGTCTATTGCATTGAGGGGATCACTCACATATATGGAATTTGCCCCAAAAGGGAGGGAAACCCCTCAGAAAATATCCCTTACATAGTAGTAGTCATAAAACGTTCAAGAAAATAAAATATATATCTTAGTCCAAAATATTAAGTGCTCATACATACACTTGTCCTTCAACTTGCAATAACTTTCACAAGTAACTTTAAATCTTTTTTCCCTACAAAGCGTTCTTCAACGTTGCCTTAAAGGTATGCACACGAAAAGAGAATGACCCGAAAATACTCGCATGCAAGGCGTTCTACTGCTCAATGGTTCTTTTACAAAAAAAGCTTTTTCCTGCATTAGTCCTCCGGGGGTTTAATAGTATGTTTATGATCCTACCTGCCGTAGTACGATGGCTTTTGAAATCTACCGCTGCCCATGTAGGTAGACCGCAAGACTTCCTAACCTATACAAATTACTTCTTATTGGTAACGAGTCTACCCCCTCTTCTAACATTTTAGTGATATCATTCTCTTTGGAGTGCATGCCATAGCATCAATCGACGAAATGGGGTTGTATCGTGATAAAAATTCTTTCTAAGTACACCGCATATCTAGTAATACTGTTAAAACTATAAATAAATAAATCCAGTAATTTAGCTTATGAAAAACTTTCTTTGGATCTCAAATAAGTTTTGACATATTCAAAGGTAAGTTGTCATGAAAGCAAAAGATTGAAAACGCTTTTTTATTCCAAAAATATTGTAATAAATGACATCACCATGTCACGAAGATTGTTAGAGCACATTAAAACCGGTAATTTAATTTATAACATAGAAAGTTGCTTTTTCAATATTGTGTTCTTAAGATGAAATTCCACTAAATCATGGCAGATTTGATTGATTTTTAAAGTTGTCACCTGCGTTAATTCTGAATGTCTTTCTGGTATGCCGTCTTAATCTTAACACGCTAAGCGTCTTAACTGTTTTAAAATTTTAAAATCCTTTCTTTTAATCAACCTAAAGTTATACTTATGAGACTAGTGATACTGAATTAGGTATTATCTGATGCATTGATTAATTTATTAAGAAAGTACCATGTAGGTACATACGAGAAAAGGATATATACTCCAAAATTTTAGCGGAATTCACACAAGGTTATTAATTATCACCACTTAACAAGGTAATATATAATTAATATGAATTAGTAATTGAAAATGAAGTAGATTAATGATCACAGAACCACAAAGGATACACCGCGGCTTCTGTTTTAATATATTAATCAAACCTATTGAATCCTCTTGAACATAGAAAAACAAGTAATAGGCGTTTTCTATCATCACTACCATAGAAATATAAAATCAATAAGTTACTTTTTTCCTTATGTGCTTTGAGAACTCGCTCTTTTGGAAAAACCATAGGAATATAAAATCAATAAGTTCCTTTTTTATCTTATGTGCTTTGAGAACTAGCTCTTTTGGAAAAACTTAGCTATACCAAAGAGCTGCTCTTTATGTATTCGTTTCATCATCAAGCAGCAACAGCAGACCAATATAAGTATAAACAGAACATTTACAGTTTTCCAATGGCAGCGGAAGCCCCTGGTATTTCCTTTCTCATTTTCTCTTAGATTCTAGCTGTTACTATGTACACGGAATCTCTTCAACATAATACTATATCACTATTTTTGAAGAATTTAAAAATGTTTAAAACCACAATAACTGCTCTCCGTAGCATATAATAGAAGTTTTGGCCGTCTCTTTTTCCTTTTGTGATACACTTTGATAGTCTTAAAGTCAACCGAAACTCCTAATGTTATCAATCTCTTATAACCGAAGACACTATAAGAAGCCACCGAGAAAAGTACCTTTTTGCTTCTATTCCAATATTGTACTTAGTTATAATGTTTTTTTAAATACCATAGAAAGTGTATAAATATCTCAATCAGGACAAATAAGAAATGAAAGTTTTACACACACGTGAATCTAGAGTCATATAATAATAATAATAATAATAATGTATTTAATAATGTCCTGTGGCGGAGAACTACCTAAGGACAAATTGACAGTGAAAAAAAAAGAAAATAAATCGCAGCGAAAATACAAATAACTCAATAACACAATTTTAGAGTAATACAGTATAAATATACAATCAAATTACAAAAAAATATAAAAAAAATTCACACATCCAGATTTCAGCGTTCGAAGATGCTTAAATAATTTGCACTTAAACTGTGACAATCCCTGCACTTTCTTTAGACTGAATCTGAGACTGCGAAGTATTCCAAAATTTGATGGCAGAAACAGTAAAAGATCTCTAAAATGTGGCTGTTTAATGAGAGGGATAATAGAAATTGCCATCAGGAGTACGTGTATTTGGGCGGTGAACAAGTGAAGGTCGACATTTAAAGTTTTCAAGCAGATAAGAGGGTCTTTCATATTTTAGAATTGAATAAACAAATACACCCAAGAAATATGTTATTCTCCATTTAACCCTCAACCAACCTAATTCATTTAAATAAGGACTAATATGTTCGGTTTTCCTTAAATCAAATACGAATCAAGAATTAACTAATCGTTGCATGCCAACATTTAATGTATCAGGTAAATCAATATTTCCAACTTCCTTCCGATTTCTATTGGACAATCAAAATAAAGCCAGGAAATTTTAAGACAGAATGATTTTGTAAAATCAAGAACAAAATTCAACGTTGATATTTAAGAAATGGGTTCTATTTTTTAAGAAGCGAATTTAAAAATTTGCTGCTTTTGAAACTCACAAAATCTCGGAATAGGAGCGTAATAATTTGAAATTTAATTTAGATTTTCGTGAAAAATATTTATTCAATTCATTACGTTACGTTTTATTATCAAAACAAGCATATCATCATATAAATATACCATGTATCCGAGTTTATGGTTCCACTTTTTACTTCGGTTGTAAAATGAAATCCACAGCACAACAGCCTTGCTGCTGTTATGGCGGACAAGACGCGCATCGATTCTCTTTCGATTTTATTGGCTTTCTAGACCGCAGTGTAATGCTCCCGATAGCTATTTTTTTCAGGATCTTTCTAAAACTTTCACTATGCCGATATGACATCACTGCGAATCAAACCCTGGGTTATTCCATTGAAAGCGAATGCATCGCTGTTATAATACTTATTGTAATACTGTCTGCGATATCAATGTGCTGTGGAACACAAAAACTTGCAAAAAAATAATTCATTTATTTGTTTCCAAAGATAAGTAATAAACGATAGATGCTTACATCAAAACAGCTAGTACCATCCTATGAGCATGTCACGCCCATAAGGATTCATTATCTCGTAGTTGGGATACTGATTTTATTCATAACTAGGAATCAAGAAGTTTATGGAGGTTCAGAGTTACAAAACGCGAAAATTAAAACAAATAAGAAGAGGGCTCTGCATGTTACTAAAATCGATTATATTGTTATTACGAAGTGGCATTGTGTTAAAACTGAGGATGATTGAACCCAAAAATGTAATATACCAAAAAACTAAATTTAAACCTACAATATAAACAAACGTAAGTACAATAAATACCTACAAATGCAGTATATAAATAAAGCAGAAATAAGTATGCACAAATATATTAATACATATACAGGAAGAGGGAGGTAGAATGGAAGTGGAACAAGGAGATATTTAATTTCTTATCTATTTTCCATAATTTGTGTATATGTATTAATATATGTATTTTTCTGATTTGTTATTATCTACTGGCATTCATTCAGTAGATAATTATATAAATAAATAAATAAACAAATAAATAAATAAATATATATATATATTTACACTACAATTTGTCCTTCTGGACAATCTATCTATGAAAAAGTAAGTGTATGAAAGTTTAGAATAGAATGCTTCAATTTGTTCCTTCAATCTGTAAGAACGGTTTAAGTCACTGAAATTCTGTAATATTTTTTCCTAAAATTTGAATTGATGTTGATGGATAATTTCGTCTAGTAGTGTCTTCCAGTTCCAACAAGAACGTCTTTCCTTCCAGGAACGCCGACAAAAACGGCTATTGGAGATTTTAAACCTCTAATTCTTTAACAGCCGTCCCAACTTTCATTTCTTTTCTCGCATTTGAGCTACATCTGTTTTCCTCCACCTAGCATAAAGGAATCATCCCGTTCCGTGAAGTAGCCAAGTCTAAATCTCCCGAATCGACTTTCTCCATCAGCCCTAATATCCCTCTATTTCTCTTTCCCATCCCTTCACCTCTCTCCCCAGCGCCTGCTCGGGTCATTTAACCTAACCTCTCATCCGTTCGCTTTTTCGCAGGAGGCGGAATAGGCGATCCCTGAAAAGTGTGGCCCTGGAGACATACAGGGAGAGAAGGAAGAGAATTAAAAGGAAACAGGACCTCGAGAAGACAACCTCTCGATCTCCCCCGGAGATGAATGGACAGATGAAGAGGGGAAGAGTGGAGAAATAAAACACCGGGTTGATGAAAGAGGCCGCTGATAGAAGAGAAGAGTGGTGTGTGACAGTTGAGGAAGGTGAACGGGGGAAACGATAAACAAGAGATAAAAAGTGGGCGCTGAAAGCAGAGAGATACAAACGAAATGGAAGTTTGATGTAGAGAGATAGAGTTAATAGAGCCATAAAGATAGAAGAGAGAGGCCATTTTTCGGATAGAACAGCACTCACTAAAGACGTTCACGCACAACTTGTGATAAATTCGATTAGAAGGCTAAAAGTTTACGAAATAAGGGTAATATTTTCGCAGCGTGCATTGCTGGTCGGTCGGAAAATACCACACTGCGGCAGTATCAAGAGTCGCTAACAGAAATCAAGATGGCGGAAACAGATGAGCGTTGACAAGATCAAGCGCGGGAAAGAGTCGATAGGTCGAAAGTAAAATCTGATACCTGTTGCGGGTGAAAAATGATGATGAATAAATGGTAAAATAGAGTCCGGGAGCGTTGAATTTGGGGGAGATAATATAGAGGGGAAAAAGACGATATCGTCAGGAGTTACGAGGGAATAAAAACGGAAGAGGGAACGCGTGGGAAGTGAGAATTTCCTCGGGAGCAGGTAATCGAAAAGAGGCGAAGTTGATCGAGGCCTAAGGGAGGTTCGGTGATAAAAACATAGGTGGCGGTGAAGAATTGGACGTCTGGGAATTAGTTTCCGTCTCCGGCACTTCTGGGTATTCGATTTCATCCAGTGGAGAAGTATGGAAGGTCGGCTGCAGAATAGATATTGAGATAGAAAATAGAACGGCCTACGAGGAATCGAAAGAACTGGAATAGAACGCCAAAAGGGCTTTGGAAGCAATCCGCTGTGAAGACAAAGCGAAAGATTTATTTCGACATTGTCTTTTTGACGCCAAAAATCGATATTTTTCGATAACATTTCGATCACCCAGAAAAACCTTGTATTAGAAACGAAAGGGGGAGTCAGATGCCATCCATCGTTAAAACAACGCAACAGATTTATTATATTTGAGCATCAACAACGTAGTCGATATTTTTCGATAATTAATCAAACACATTGAGAAATCTCTAGAGCAGACACGTCAACAAGTCAATTCAAAGTAAAACTTATAGTGGACAAATATAAAGAGAATTATTTCTATATCTAGTCGAAAATTAATATTTTTCGATAATTACTCATGCACGTAATTAAGTAAAATAAAAACACACAGTAGCCCGTAAAAAGTAGTAGCTGAAGTGAAAATTTCAACTAAGACGGCGTGTTTCTCGATGATAATCGAAAGAGTGTAGTCTTTTGGAAGTAAAAGCAGTCGATATTTTTTATATCGATCCATAAGGGGAACAGGTTGACAAAGGCGATATTTTCCGATACATATCCAAGTGAAGACTACTTAGGTGAGTAGATATTCATTCGATATTTTCGATAACTGTCAATTATTAGAACGCCACAGCAAACTGACGTAGTGATTCGTCAGGTTTTTCGCACTAAAACAGCGAGCGGAAAACTAACTTCACCGAATCAACAACCCGAAGAAGAAAAGTGATTACAAGACCCACGTGAGAGAACGATAAATAAAGCGTATTTCCGCGTGGCGTAGTGATATTGCTTTCGGCCTCGCTTTGTAGGGAGAGAGGGAGAGGAGAAAAACTTTCTAGGGCCCTTTGTCAAGTCTGCAAGACAGTGGACATTGATACCTCCAATAGCGAAGGTATCCAAGGAAGATAAATAGGAACTAGGGAACGTTTCTACGGTAAACACGAGGTTAGTGTTTTGTTTATTGAAGTAAGAAGAGGGGAAAACAGCGATGGCCGAGGAGCAAGGTTCGGGTTCGACGAGTCCCCTTCGGGTGCCCAAAGGTGACCGGAAGCTCTCGACGGAGTCCACTCTGACCTTCAGTGACCCGCTGGAAGGTCGCCGGAGTCCACGTGGTGAGTAGAAGTTCCTTTTTAGATGCAATTGAAAATCGATTTATTTTTCGCGATCAAAGTGAAAAACAAAACAGGCGCCAAAGAATATTCCGATACTGGCCTTTAGGAACTTCCGCTTCACCTTCACGTACTGTAAACATAGATTTTATCGGTTAACCTTTCTTGAGTCCCGATTTTCTATTTTAACATTCTGTTCAAATTTCCGATCCGTGATTTCTTTCACCGCTATTAATATATTTCTCTATAGTTGATTTATTCCTGAGTAGATTCAAAAAAATTTCGAAGAGTCTCAACCTTTTTTTAGGCTTTTACGTGAAGTATATGACCAGAAGACACCGTTAGTTCGACTTTCATTACTTTTCATTGTATTTTAACAGATGATTATTATGTTCTCATTCACGAAGAACCCTATCCCAGAAATTCTGTACGATGGGTTGCTTGCAAACAACGGCTTTCAGTAACTTTTTAACACTAGCGTATTGACACAGCCGTGTTTCTTTTAGATATATTAGTTTCTTCTCCATTTTAGATTTATCAGTTTCAAGATATTTACTTATCGATTTCACCTCGTAGTTATGTATGCACTGGTGGTGGTATCACCACTGCCCAGTTTGGTTTCTAAGTGTTTGTAGGTGTATATAGACTTATAGTCCAACTATGTAACCAATCTAAGGCCAACTATAGATGTATTACTAACGTGTCAATAAAATGGGATATACGAGTATTACATTAAATTTTTGAATAGGAAAATTAAAATTTGATAATACGTGATACATACCTTTACGATGCAGGACGTCCAGATACTGAAGACTTATGTAATCTTCAGATTAATTTCTCTTCTCTTGAATAACTCGAGACAGAACTGAATTACAGGTTTAAAACTTTCCCAAAGCCGTCTTTGTTGGCGTATCTACGTTGCTATCAGCTCTGGAAACAACAGAAAGTTTCGGCTTAGCGACATTCTAATTATTCAATAAACAAACATTCAATCCCCAAACATTTTAAAAATATTTATTTAAGACTGAATGCTCTAGCGCCGAAAGAAATAATTTAGCTGGGATTAAGTAAAGATTTCATGTCAAAAAGTTGTTTCAAATAAAGGAATATTAAAATTTATTCATGTATATTTGCAAGAAAACGAAGATTTTAATTGGAAAAGTAATAAAAATGATATAAAAGTAATAAAATGTAATATTAATCACTAATTTTGAGCGTTATCGTAAACAGGAGGAGTTATTTAGACAAGCTTTAAAATTTGTTTTTATCTTTCTAATAAAACGAAACTTATTAAATGCAGTAAGAAATCATTATTTATTGTATTTAATAGTTATTTATTAACATATTCAATTAATAATAATTTATCTAATTCAGCATGAGAGATTATATCCTTGTACAGGGTACGGCAACATGACTTCCTTTTTTAAATGCTTTTTAATGCGAAAAAAGGAAGTTATGTTGCCGCACCCCGTATATATATATATAGAGGTGACAATGTGCGAATTCTTAATTTCTAGCAATCTTAAGGTGGTAGAGACTGTTTCCTTTATTTTTTAGGGCAGGAGAAAGGGACTCGAAAAAGGTTACGAAAATAGCCTCTTCTAAACATAACTCCAATTAAGACTGATCGATTTCCTTTCGCGGCAGCGATCTGATTCACATCTCTCGTGCCACACTTATCTAACTGAATGTGAGATAAAAAATGATGACTAAGAAACTGAGGAAAACGACAGAGGAATTTTGAAGTACGTCGTGATGATAACTTAAATAAAATAAATTGTAGCCATTATGGTTACTGAAAAGAAAGGAAAGTTTGGACACGACTGTCAAGAAATTAGAGTTTTAAAATCTCCAATAGCTGTATTTGTCGGCGTTCCTTTTCTCATTCCCCAGTATTCCGGGAAAACAAGACAGAACACTGCAATTTGCTCTCAAAAAGTGCAGTTTCCTGTCTCGTTTTCTCGGAATGCCGGGGAATGTGAAGAGGAACGCCGACAAAAACGGCTTTTGAAGATTTTAAACCTTTACGTTAGTAAGGAAAATAACACTTTGTCTTAGTTCCACAGGATAATTTATTGTGGGACCGGTTTCGACTAAGGTCTAGTCATCTTCTGGCCACACATCTTTAATAAATTATCCTGTGGAACTAACAATAAGACAAAGTGTTCTTTCCCTTACTAACGGTATGGAGTTCCACACAGTGACAGCTTCGTCAATTGATTTTATTTTAAACCTCTAACTATGGCTAATGCTATCATTATATTATGGAACTGCTTTCCAACCTTTGGAAGTGTCTATTCAAAGATTGCAGCTGACTTAAAGAGCTGATTGATGATGGTCTTAATTCAAATTGAAAAATAAGGAATGCCAAGCGAAGAATGAGGGTTTTAGTATTTTGCCACGAGCACTGATTAATCTAACAATATTTGGCAAATTATTATGCTAGTTGCCAAATTTGAAGATGAAGATACCAGCAAATACTACGCGGAACGTCACTGCGTCGGCTAATTCGGATAAGAAGAATTTGATTACAGGTCTATTTGATAAAATAAAAAAGAAATTTGTGGTTGAAGATATCTTAAGAGCAAGGCATAATACAAGTGCAACTGACAATTCAGTTGAAGAGGGCTAAAAACAGTTTATTTTCGGGAAAATGCAATTTCTCTTGTAAATTTCTTCTTTGTGCTAGATATTTGTCTTTAATACATTATGCTCAGTCAATCTCACAAGGATACTTACACTATATATGTATACACTTTGTGAAACAATTATAAAAAAACTCCCGAGGCTCTCACGGTATGTTCCTTTCACTTAAATAACAGATAGGTACCCGACCGTTTATCTCAATAGTCCTTATATTACACAAAATTGGCATATAAAAAACATAGTTAGGCAACCACACCACGCAGCTCAATGCCATGTAGCACGTGAAATTTTCCATTACTACATTTGTCCCATTTTCATAAATAAGCAAATTTTTTCTCTCACAAATTACAAAATCTTAGCTTCCAGGCATTATTTGCTTTTTTCCTATTTTTATTATATATGTTAGGAAGTCATTCGCGTAGTGAGGGCAAAGCAGTGGGACGCCAGTCACGAACTTCGGCGAGTGACGAGGCGAAATACGTGCGCGAAAATTTAAATTCTGTGTGAGAGTTGTTAAAGCGAGATATCCTGTTTTTCCCATCCTAATCGTCCATTTTTTCACCAGGATACTTATAGCGAGTAAATTCATAATTAAAAAGAGCAAAGTTAAATATTAAACAAGACAGTTTAGAAATGGAAAAGTATATGATGATTGTTCTTAATCTCAATTGTTAAAATAACTTGAGTAAAACGGATCGTAACTAAGACAGGAAACGGCCTAAAACTTCTCACCTCAGGGCAACAGAGTCTGGACCGGCCCTGGTCGTGTTACATACAAGACGTCGACGGCACGGGCAGCCCTGGAACTAAATAATAGAGCGCGAAAGGCGATGCTGAAGTTGATGGGGCTGAGCAAGAAAGGCGTGGCACTTCGACGAACCGCTTTCTCTTGCCAAAAAGGCCCGCGCACGCGTGCCGCACGGCCACCCAAATACGTGACAAGGCCCGGAAACGGGGTTCAAAGGTCGCCGACTGTATGGGCGTGTTCTTCCGCACAAGGGGCGGAAATACTTCTAAAGGTCGCGAAGCACTACTATGATAAATCGTTCTTCCTCGACTTCGAGGAATTTTCCTTTTTTCGGGAGTTGTTGATGATGAAACATTGCCCATATTTTATCCCCGCCTTTTTATTCCCCGTGGGGTTTGGTGGGAATAGCGTTTTCAGGTGTGGACTCCGTTGAATCCGGGGAGAGTTGACTCTGCCGCTGTGAGATCTTGTGGGGCTCAACGCGGTATTCTCCGATGCTTTTTCATTAAGTGTGAGGTTTCCGAGAAGCGTAATGTGGTCATCGGCCATGACCGGAATGATGCGGTTAATTTTTTCACCTTTCTGTTCGGGCTTAAAGCTGATATCCGAACATGGATGGTTTGAAATTGTATGCTCCTATCATAACTCATAACTCCTACATAACTAACTTTGCTCTTTGCAGATGACTGCAAATTATTAAGTAAAATTGATAGCGTTGACGATTGCGACCATTTCTAGCAGGCATTAGATGAAACAAATAAATGGTGTGAAAAGTGGAGACTACATCTAAATCCCCAGAAATGCCCTGTAATGTCAATTTCCTTACGCAAGTCCCCTCTAGATTTTGTTTGTACCTTAAACTCTACTCCTCTGAAAAGAGTCAGCTCCCAAAAAGACTTAGGAATTTTAGTCAATTCTAAGTTAAATTTTATTGACCATATCCTGTCTGTCAGAAGAAAGGCACTTTGGCTATTAGGGATCTTATATCGTTTTACCGAAATGAAGCACCCAAACGCTCTTGGATTTTATTTCACTACCATCGTAATCCTGGTCATTACATATTGCTCCCCTATCAGCCTGTCAGCCAATACTAATATTGCCTCCCTCAATCAAATCTTTAATTCTTTTGCTTTTATCGTTAAATCTCGTATTCCCCATCTACGTAATACCAATACAGAGACAGTCTTAAAATACCATTCCCTAAGATCCCTAAAGCAAACTTTAATCAAGGCCGATCTTTCATTAATATTTAATATAACTGACTCCCACATTGGTTCCCCTGGACTAGTTTCCTAATTTAGTTACCATGTTCCACCTAGAGAAACTCCTCTTCTCCATGTTCCTTCATTTAGATTGTCCCTTGGTCAACGTTCCCTACTTTATAGACTTCCAAATCTTCTGAATTCCCTACCTGCCTCCAATAAATAAATAAATAACAATCACACCAACTATTACAGGGGTTCACAATGTATACATCCTGGTTTCGATGGATGAAACTGGGATTCACCGAGATAAAAAATATACGTTATCCTTAGGCACTAATGGGTGAAGACTTAGGTACTCCCTGATTGACTTATGACACGCGAATTCAGCGCAAAGTAAAATATTTGAAATAATTGAAATCACTTGGCAATTTTGAATAATCTCAAAAACCTGCAGTGCAGAGTTGAATGCTTCTCAAAGATCGACTTGCCAATATTTTTAACTTTTTAAGGACAACGAGCTAAGAAAGAGTTAAGTTAATAGTTAAGCTTTGGCGGTTAAAATTTGAGACTGAGACCCAGAAGTCACAAAGTATGGGAGTCAAACCCAAATTTTTAACATCCTAGGTGGCTTATTTGAATCTTTTTTTAAATATTTTTATCACCGTTAAATTTATAGGAGCGATTTTTCCAAACTTTTATTTTTCAAGGCACACGCACGCTAGCATGTATCAACTCAAATTTTGTGGCGCGCTTAACAAGAGTTTGTAAGGCGTGAATGAAATTTTAATAAGAAGAAAATGCCGATAGAAGTAAAATATTTCAGTTTCATCGACCCAATCTCTTAACGAACCAATAAATAAAAAATACCGTGGGAATGTAATAAGAAATACTAGTCGTGTTCGCATATTATGGGGAAACTAAGAGCTATGTCAAAATCTAAGGTACCAGAGCACGCCTGTTGACAATGCAATGGAGCATCCAACTGTATTGTAGAGGATATGGGTTCGAGGTGAGGAAAAATTAGTAACTAACCAAACTATAAAGACTCACAGGTACAGTCCTGGCCAAAATTAACGCAGCACCAGCCGTAAGGATCGCTAGGTTGGTGCTGCGTTAATTTTGGCCAGGAGTGTACATTATCAAGTGAAGTAGTCAGCAATTTTTTGCTAAGGATTAAATTCATTATCGATCATTACTAAGTGTATCAAGAATCAAGAACTACACTGAGGCGAACACGAGCTCAACTTTTAGATGGAATTTCATAGTCCAAAGGATCTATGTAATAATTATAAATATAAATATAGAAGTAAGTGAACCTTCATAAAGGAACGCAGAAGTTATAGTACTATTTTCATATCTTTTGAAAATGAATATTCGATCAATAAAACGTATGACTTCATATTCCCTTAGAAAGATACCAAAAACTGAAGCGAAATTAAAGTCAGAATTTACAGCATCTTTATATCCAACTTATTCAATTTGTTATTTTTCTGATGTCATTAAATGATTACAGAAACGACGAATCTCGAATGTCTCAGCACTATTTATCTCTCTTGAGAACTGCTAAAGTTAATAAAAATTTATTCCCAGTCGTCAGCCAAAATTTCCCTCTTTAGAAAATCATCTGTTACCTTCATAATTCCAATATGGTCGCATTCATAAATAACCTAGTCCTCAGAAACGTCCACAGTAATTGCGAAATATGATTCTTCAGATATTTTTCGTTCGACCGAAATATCCCTGCCAATTTCACCCATATATATTAATAATGGAATGGAGATTTTCAATCAAACGAACCGTTGATTGCAGCAAATAATGCGAAATATGTCCAATGTGGTTGTGAAATAAATTTCAAACAAGGCAGAAATATGCATTTTCATCATTCAGCTTTCAATTTTTTACATAAATGTCATATATTGGAATACCTATACTTTTTAAGGCGGGTTTATTTCAAATAGGACGTTATTATCCTGCCTCGAAACGTATTTATATTGTCAGTAAAAATCTGGCACCTGTATTTTATGCAATACTTTGAAATTCGATCCGCGGAAACAAATATTAAAAGGGAGTGTAATTTCAATAGTAAACAAATTTGCTCATAAATCAACTAAATTTGCGAACAAGAAATTTATTCCCAATTTCGTTTTCAGATGAATTTTTTCATTTAAAAGAAAAAATGATTTACCGATAGCACTGATGTAATGGTTTTTAAAGCGTGTTTGCAGATAGGAATCTATTAATGGTATTTGCGTGGAGCAATCAATTCTAATTTTCGCGAATATTCTTCCAAATCAGTGAACTAATAAGAACGCGGAACCAACCAACGAGTTCTACACCTCATTGCCTGCTCATATTCGCAATATTTACCGACAAAAATCACGCATCCCAGTGCGAGCTTTAAATATATATAACATTGTAAATAATATTTAGGAGAAGATGTTAATGATTCAGGATTTTAAAAAGTTATATCGTTCTACAATCATACAATGTGAAATTTTCATAAGGTCACCGCGCTACAAAGCCAGTTTATCTCCCAAATGTGTTGACAGGTTATTCCATCATGATCAAATAAATTCATTTCCTTATAAAGTGCTATCAGATATTCACTTTTAAGGTATTCTAATGCAGGTCCCGTAATGCTTCAATAGAAGGGGACCAAGGTTTGCACGGAATGTCACGCGCTTAAAAAAATGTAGCTTGCAAGTCATACGTTACTAGAATTCTAAAACTTCTGAAAAGTGCAAAATCTAGGCTAGAATCCAGTCATTCATCACTTTTTTGCTTTCGTTAATTAAAAGGATGATGAATGAAATAGTTTACCACGTCACGATATTTTATTTCATAATTATTGAAGGTTGTGGGAGTGGCAGATGCAATCAAATTCAGCTTTAGATGTTTCCCCAGAATAAAAGCTAAATTAAAACTAAAATTTATTCTGACTAAAGGTTAATGGAGTTTTTCCAACAGTGAAGGACGCCGATAGTACGAAATAAAATTTCGGTTCACAAACTTTATCTCACTAATGCTATATGTTCAACCTAAATTGAACGCCTCCGTTCCATCCCTACTACAAGACCCTCTGTTTCAAAATACAATTAAATATTATCAAATGAGGAAATGAAACCATCAAATAAGAAGAAACCAGCCTTTATTTTATCGTGACCTTTTGGCACGGTAATATCCGCTGAAAACTTTTTACAATTTAACCTTAACTTTATTTGCCCATCTCCGACGTTTTCCATAATAATTGCCACATCATTTTACACAAAGAAGCTGAATTAACGCAATTCTAACTTGAATCAATCAATGTGACTATATTTGTGATGAAATAATGACATGCATTAATATTTTGTTTACTGTTCAAATGATAAAGAAGGATTTTATGGAGGCAAGATTGGCTAGTACTTTCGCGTTACTTTCGTTATTAAAGTTCCTGGGTTCGATTCTTGGTAGGGGACAATATGAGAGGAATGACCTCGGCTGCCGAAGTATTCTTAAAAATATTATAACTATGTTTATTCAGTTAATACTTTGACCTCAGTACATCAAACACTACCTAAACCCACTCAGCTTATAATGATTATGTACCTCATGAAGATTTCGAAAGACAGGTTAACGAATGCTATGGAAGTATTGCAAGATTCCACTAAATAAACAGCTAAATAATAATATACAGGATTAAATATCATATTAAATAGATGGAAAGAGATTAAACATTTGTAATGCATCTTTGGAAAATTTTTGACACCGATTTCCTTTTCACTGCATCAGCTGTGCATCATCAACAAAACTTTTCGTCGAATTTCCGAAGTTGCCGAATTTCGAAAGGTTATTCAAAGGGAAGTTTGCTGCTTTGCTTCCAGCAAGAGCTACTTGTTTGGAGAGAGGTGCTGAAATATGACTACCTATCAAACTATGGACGGAAGACTCATCCCGAGCAAAAAGAAAACGATGCATGTCGCTTCCTGTGCACGACACATCTTGAAGTGAGGTATTCATATTACAGATGCCCCATAAGACACCTTCGTAAACAGACTAGAAGCTAGGAAAATGGTAATATTTTATAAGAGCGCACACCTTCGAAGTACGCCGCTAAAGAATGCTTTAACGAGGTTACATCCCAAGGTTTGCGACGTGTCTCCGGAGGTATTTAGATATGCTATCATTATTAGAGTTGCTCAAGCCGGGAAGTTTCATTTTGTATCCGGAGGTAACTTGTAGCAACGGATTACTCTGGATTCATAGGGACTATTTCCATTTTATGGATGCAAGTATTGTCGCAACTGAATGAAAAAATATATTATTTGTATATATGGGTAATAAAACGCACAAATACAACAAAGCACACCCTCTTTGATAGCATTTATCTATACAATTGTTATGAGAAACGAATGGATTACATGAATGAATTTAGAGAATGAAGGAGAATAAGTATGCAATACACGGAGCAGTAATCCAGATCTATTACAAATCCAATTGAAGCTACCACAAATGAATTACCTATCCTATCAGGAATCGAAGGAGAAATTTTTGTTGAGGTAGCTTACATGGATACAGTAACTACCCGAGAAGTTGGAGATCCGGGTACAAGCACCGGGAACGGTTGACTTTTTACCTCTATTTCTTACTCCATTAAATTTCATTTTATCTAGCCATAAAACAAGCAACATAATAAAATTATTTCGTAATAATTAGATTTATTAACTGACAGATTTTTAGACACTCCTTATTCCATGCTTATTCTATGTAAAAAGAAGCAGCTACCCTTGACAGTGCCCTTCCTGCTTTTACATTCGAATATAGGATTATTACCTTCTGGTTACATAAGATGATTCAATATATTATATTTTCAGTAAGACTTCTTGCTCAGATAATTATCACTGTCTCAGATTTCACCCTACGATTTAAAAGCATCTATTGCATATGTATCTATCAAGAAGTCTGTATAATAAAATAACATAACTGCTGAGCATCGAACCATAGAAAAACAAAGATTTCCTATTCGTACCAATAGAGTCACCAGAATAACCTTTTGGTGATTTGAACTTAGCTAAAAATTAAATTAACAGGACAAAATCGCAAAAGCACTGCAACGAATAAATTGATACTTAAAAGAAGAGAAAGGTTACGTAAAATCGTACGCTCAAATACCTCAAACAAACGCTGAAGTCTGTTTGTGGTGTTTAATCAAGTTAATGTTTACAGATGTTTTAGAAACCAGTACAATTTTTCATTCTGAGAAATTTTTGTGCTATGCGTTCAAAATTTAAGTCGTATGGCTTCCGATCAAAAGATCTTTTTGGAAATTGCAGAGATATAAGTTCGAAGTTATTTAAATACAGCATTCGTGGTATACATTTTATTACTATATCATAAGTAAAAGAGAAAGCGGTTACACAAGTCACTACGATTTTCTGCTTGAGCCTCTCTTCGTACATCTATTATGAAACCAGCAGCCATGAAATTGAAAGAAAACTCAACCCATAAATTATATTTAACTTATTAGACTTTTTGGCAAGAAAATTGAGGAAAGTATCAAACTGTGTTTTCTTCTTCCATATGGTAAACTTTGACAGCGTCGAAAGATTTATTTCATTTAATTTTGACACCCCGGTCATCAAGGGAGATGCTTTTATGAAGATGAAAGATGTTGAGGAAACGACGAAAAGTTCTTTCGAGATCCTATATTGTGTTTTTTTTTTAACTAAAATAATATGAAAGTATCAGAAATAGCTCACATACGATCCATTTTACGCTACTGATGATAAACGACTGTTCATAATTATTTTTTATTGAAAACAATTTTGGGAATATTTTTTTGGGATGATAACTTTTTTTCCGATTTTTCTTAAAAATTAAAAATTATTGTATGCAAGGATGACAGCTAAAATGTTTTGCACTCTCTATAGATTTTTAGGCCATTTTTTTGAATCTTGCGTTTGTAAATGAGTGTGTACATACATAACTTTTGCGCGTGATCGCATATCTACATGCACCCATATTATTTATTAATAAAATTTTAAAATAAAAATTTTTAAGTTTATCGAACTCAAGCTTATTGATTTGAAAAAGATTTAAGTCACTTTATTCCATCTTTCATGGGATCATGAAATATCATCATAATCATAAATGATTCTAAATTGAGAATAACAGCTCATTCCCAGTCAACAAAAGTGCGTGCAGTTAAAATTTAAAATAGAAAAATTTCCTGATAATTACTACTCCTTTATGTATGTGCTTTAATCGGGTATCCCGCAACTACTCTGAATGAAAATTAACTTAAGTAAAAGTTAAGTTAATTATTTAAACTTTTAAAATGGTAAACTAAGGGAAAGAAAGCTTAGCTACCTATAAAGGTGGATGGGGAAAACTATATCAGGTGGATGAATTTTCTTACTTGGGAAGTACTCTTTCGTCGGATGGAAGATGCAAAGCTGAGATTCGAAAAGAATACCCTTGGCCAAGAAAGCATTCATGAAGCGAAGGAAATTGATGACCAAAGGTCTGGACAAAGGAATCAGGAAAGGATTGGTAAAATCCTTGCTTTGGGGTGTGTTGCTTTATGGGCGCGAAACGAGGAATTTCAGAAAAGAGGAAAGAGAAACGTTTGGAGGCCTTCAAAATGTGGGCATTGCGTAGAATGGAAAAAGTAAGTTGGGTTAAGAGAAAAACAAACGCGGAGGTGCTGGAGATGTTTGCGGAGAGGGGGGCTTTAATCGAAGTGATTAAACGTAGACAGAAGAAATGGGTTAATATTCAGGGGAAAGTGGTTGGTGGAGATTGCAATTGAGAGTAGAATTCAGGGGAAAAAACAGAGCATACGACAAAGAATGAAGATGTTGGATAACATGAGGGGTGGGGTTAACTATAAGGAAATGAAGGAGAAGGCGCTCAATAGGGATTTTTGATTGTACATGAACCTACCGAAAGGTAGATCACTCAAGAATGAATGAATTAAGATTCCTCTTTCAAACTTGATGCATTAATTTTACTCCATCTTCAGGAAATTTCAAACAAACCTATATAGCATATCTCATAGCATTCACATGAGGAAACGTTAAGTACAACCCTTACTCTATGGTACAACCATAGAGTAACAACGCATGAAATTATTAGTACCCATAATATTCAAGTACATCTTCCTTCGTGTACAGGTTGACTATCCTTATTCGTACGCGTATAAGGGAAGCTAAGGTTAGAGGGTCGAGTTCAATGAACGACACGAAGGGTTATCGTTCTAAAATGTATTCTCGGCGCAGAATGAGTTGAGATGTAGTGGATGGAACAAATAAAGAAGTATATATGATTTGAAAACATTTCAATGTAGATAGAAAAGCAATTTCCCATTTATGCATAGGAGTCTTATTCGCTTAGCTAAGGGTTCTCAAACTTATGAAAGGTTTTTGACATCTGTATAGAGATAAACATATATCTCAACCAAGGCGAAATTCATTTTAAAGGATGGTAGATGATATTCAAGTAATACGGCGATATTTCTAATGTAACCACATTTTATTCGAATATTCTAAATTTAAATTTAGATTAAAACTGAATTTGAATTCAAAATTTTTGTAATATTTCACTAAATAATTCTTCATTCGTCATAGTTTTGTGTTAAAAAAGTATCAGTCAGTCATCAATGATCCTTTGTTTAATTTTTAATATTAACAAAGTCACATATACCATCATCTGAGGATTCCAATCTTTATTGTGTACTTGTAAAATTATTTTAAGTAATTGAGGTTAGAATACAAGGAAAAAATCAAGGATGAAGATATATCGATGATGACTTAAAGAATGGGATTTAATAAGAAATTGTAAGGTTTGAACAATATCAACCTCCCTTAGGTCAGAAAAATTATGTATGTATTATAAATTTCCAACCTTCTATCCTAATGTACGCTTAAATGACTTTAAGAGACTATACGCATGGCCAAACCATTCCCGTTCTCATAGAATTAGAATTTTCTTGAAGATACTAATCTGAGAACATTTATGAATAGATTAAAATCCCAGAAGAGTGATAATCTCACTCTAAATAAATCAATACATCTCAATGAAAGTTGAATTCTCTACCTTCCCATTAAACACCAAGTGTAATAGATGCCGGACATTCAATTAGAAGACTGACAAAAACGCCGTTGGATGCGATAAATCAGACGTTTTTCATACAAGTCGCCTTGATATCGATCGCAGTGATGAATGCTAACCTTTGCTCTCTGAACATTAGTGGTGACCATTCATCCGCTTAAAGTCTCCAGTCAAAGTTGATTTGCGGGAGATGGGTTAAGGGGCATTACCCAAATTAATCCTCGTCATGTGGCCAAAGGACGTGCCACCGAGAAAACGATGCCTTCATCGAACGGATTTCAGCAGTGATGTAAAGAGATGTGCTCTTAGGAATGAGATATCTTCAGTTCATTGGGAATTCCGTAAAGTCTGGAAATATATATTTCTTACAATAAATCCATTTTCGCTCATAGCGCTTCTGAACGGTGTTATTGCGTTGTTCCTAAACCTTAAAATTCCTATTATACATCGAAAGAATATCTGAATAAGAAACTGACGCGACTATATACAAAGGGAAGTCCGAATTTTGACTTTTGACCTCTTTTCTAAACGGAAATGTATCTTTTCATTTCCGCAATTGAAGATTGCGGATTTTCCACTTAAAAAAGGAACTCCACAGATTTTTCCCTGAACTCACCCATTTCTTTTAAATGGATTTTCAAAGTATAGGCGATATTTAAATATGCGTTTGAAGAAAAGGATTGAGAGAAAAACTCCTTTCATCTAGTTTTAAAGTTACTTAGGTAAGGGAATATCAATGAAAATAATGTCTCTAGGGAATTTGTCTGGAAAATTTTACTTTAATTAATTATTGAAGGAAATATTTGAAGAACAGCTCATGGGCTTTACGTTGATATAGTTGCGGATAAGCAAATATTGAAATTCAACAAATAGTAAACTACATAATTATGAAGAAAATCTGATACAATAAAACTCACAGAAATGGATCATCAGATGAGGCTAAGAAAATGAATTAAATACAAAAATCTAAGAAATAGCTTAAAATACAAAGGAAAATAACGAAGTTTACTACGGTTATTAATAGATCGTGTTCATGCAATGCTAGATAGAACGGAGTTAACACATTATCATACGTTTAAAGAGTCGATGAAAGAGACTATCTCCCCTTCATTTGGTCGTAAAAGTTGTGCATGAAAATAAATATATGTTAAGTGGAAAATGTGCATATAAAACGCGTAGAATTTGTAATAAGGCTGAAAATGTTAGTGTGGATGATAAGAACAAGAGCAAGATACGCTAAGAATGTCCAATAAACCACACTTAATTTAACAGGAAGCGTTTTGTAATTAGCGGAACATAATCAACTTATTCGAATGAGGAAATGGCGCGAGATCCTTAGAAACTCATTAGCATTGGTTAGTCGTATCCCTTAAGGTGGGAGCAGGTGATCATAAGCAGGTTGTGCGTCGTCTTTAAACCCCAAATTCCGTGGTAATTGAATTCCCCCGACCCGTATCAAGGGCGGATGGAAAAATCTTCTTCTCGAGAGGATTCCACTCAAAAATCTCCGAAAGCAAGTTAATGAACGAGAATTCTCAAAATATTCCGATGTCCTCTGATCCACGTGGACATCCACCGCTAACCTTAAATCGAGAATGTTCTTACAAATCTTCGCTTTGTTCATCTTTAGCCTCCCTCCTTTCATATCCTCTCTCTCCGGTCATAATAATTCATCTTTATCCACGCTCTGTGGAGAGATATAAAGTACTGAGTAAAGATGTAACCTTTTGCGTGCTTTGGCTCTCTCCCCATCTCGAATTTCTCTCGAGACCTGTCATCCATTTTCATCGATTTTTTCCCCCAAGGATTTTTCACACAAGAGACAGTTTGTCCAGAGGACATTTCGCAAAAGAGGCACACTCCCAAGGATAAACAGAAGTAAAAAATAGCATAGTGGCTGGAACTGGAACCCAAGTCTAGCTTTCTAGGAAGGTATCTTATCTACTAAACTACCATGCCGCGTCAACCTTACTTCTGTTCAAGGGATAGGAATACATATTGAAAAGTGGTAGACATGGGTTCGAATCCCAGTTATGTCGATACTTTTATCACACACAATGTTATTAAATATATAAAAGAAAAGAAATCATTAAAGTCAAAAAATCATGCATATGAAACTAGAGATAAGTATCAAAAATATGCACAGGCAATGAGTTGTATACAAACAAAAACACAAGCACAGTTTCCATGTATAATAACTTAAGTATATAACTTAAGCCCAATTGATATTAGCTTATTAGTAGAAAAGGGTAGACTTTGGACAAAAAAAGAAAATCATATTATTATGGGTTAAAAATAATTTTTTGATAGCATAAAAAAACTGTATTTGTGTGGATAAATATTTTTATTCATACTCTGTAAAAATTTGTATGTGTATCTAGATGAAAATATCCGACTATATTTTGATTTGTCTTTTGTTTATGAAGTTTATCTTTACTCTTTTATTCTTATGTTCCTGTACTTGTTTGTCTTCTTTTTCTTTATAATGTTCTGTACAGTGTATTTTATTACTTTAAATTTCTTCTTACAGCCAGACAAGATTTTTTATATATTTTGGCTACGTTTTTTTCATAAAATATAAATTTTTAATTGTACTATGTTTTTATGAACATTGGCCAATAAAGAATTGCTGAATTATGAGCAATGCTAGTTCCTTTCCCTCATCCTTAAGAGACATATCATTAAATGGTATTTAATAGGCAAGTAAAGCGTAAACGAGATCATACCGTAAAAATAAGAACATTATATATAATACCTTGAAATAAATTGGGGTTGTTAAACAAGCATGATGGATAACTTAAAGGGCGGGGTAAACAGGAAGTGAAAGATGGCGTTGAATAACGATTTTTGAATTATGATGCACTTGAACATACCGAAAGATATCATATAACACTCAGGTGTGCAAACAAGCAGACGAAACATGCTCAAAACTTTGGAACGTAAAATATTCCTTATGTGAAATATCTATTGGGTAAAACGACTCTTGGATACTTGTTAAAACTCATATGATATTTCAAACTCTACAGCTTCGGCCTTGACTCAGTAGCTTTCCATAATATAGAGAAATAAAGTACACCTAATGAATATGCTAAACCACTAAACCTAAGTCGTGTGTGATGAAAGCTGTGATATCAGGTACAAGTTGTGCTTTAATTTCTCTACGGAATATGTTTCAGGTGAACAAAACAAAAGAAATGGGCCTGTCCGGGATTTGAACCCGGGACCTCTCGCACCCAAAGCGAGAATCATACCCCTAGACCAACAGGCCGTTCGATGATGGCCGTTATTTTTTTCACCTAACGTCACAACTCATTCGTCCGATGCTTATTTAGAACGTCCATATCAACGAAAGTTTGCCGAGAAGAAAATAAACCACTCAGCTTTCCTTCTTTTCCTCACGTATACAGAATTCGACCGACACGTGAAAAAAATATTATGCGGCAATAACTGACTTCATATATCCATGTGAGGTTCCTCTCAAAAAGACAATGCAATATTTACATATCCGATTACAAAATCCGCAAAGAAAAAAGAATGCGTCGGCCGGGAATCGAACCCGGATCAACTGCTTGAGAGGCAACTATTTGTTCACCGTTACACCACCAAAGCGAGATAAGTCTATCGGAAACATTATTTAACTTTAAGGTTTAAATGGATTAAGTAAGATTTATCCATAGATAAAAATCTAACAAGGTGAAATATCTATTTGTGAAAAATATTTCTGGCCTGAAAAACCATTATTAGATACAATAATCCTATTTTAATGTATAATGTCATTATTTTACAACCAAGCTGCTAATACATATTATTTTCGAGCGCGTCCTGTACTTTGGTTTTTAAATTTATCTCTCTTCAGTATCATATGTTCCCAATATGTTTGCATACTATCCAAAGTATTTGAATTAAAAAAAAATAGTTGTTAGTTTTGTTTTTGTCACGGTCACCATATTTACACGGTTAATATAATCCAGAAATATGGTACTTTGTCAAACTTCAGTTACAAATCCTTTCTTTTATATGGTGCATTTTATTAATATCTTTATTAGCCTTTTCAAATATTGAAACGAAACACGAAGTTTAGTGGAAGAGAAGCACACTTGGACAAGACTATCTCAATGAAGGCTCTGTCTATCAATATGGCTGAACCGCATTTAGATTTAGAGGTTAAATTCCTAAATACATTAAAGGTACGACATTTCTCTCTTGCTTTCTCCGACTACCGGCAAATAAGAGGAGGAACGCCGACACAGACGGCTTTTGGAGATTTTAAACCTCTAATTCATAACCAGACGTGTTCCAATATTTGTTTCTTTAACCGCTTTTAGAATTACTAGTGTACCGTTTTTAGCAACCCATATCTTGGGTGAAACATTCCTCGGATAAAAATCCAGCCGCATATTTTTCCTCCAGCATCATCTCTGTGAACCAGTCGATGTCTGGAGAAAGTGGGCGAATTTGCGGCTCGTGAGTAAATTGGCACTTGGTGACGCGAGATCTCCGGAACTGAATCTACAGCTTATTCCGATGGACGGGGGAAACTCGGCGAGCGGAAGCTTATTGTGGAACGAAGATGTATGGGAAGAAGGCAGGCATAACGGATGAGGGAGCTCACATGAAAAAACACCTTGCCAAACAATGAGTTTCCCAGTAAACTCAGCCGGAAAACATTTTCCAGAAGAGCGGCTCCATGAGCCCTGGAATTTCTTTCTAAAAACATTCACCCCGGGCTCCGTGATCCGTATAAAGTTATGGGAATAATATTTTCACGTTAAGTTTTCCCTGATATACTTTGAATACGTTCATTATCCTCGAAGTAGTCCATTCATACATAGGTGGATGAAGGCTTTTCTACGCTGTTTTCAACTAGTGTTGGCCCACGCCTACCCTTCTTTATTGTTTCCAGGGCTCTAGCAACATTTTTCTTATCAATGATTTCGTCCTTCCTTGCTATCAAAATATCTCTGATTTTTTTCCGTTCCTCTGTATGCGTGAATACACATTTACGTGAGTTAAAAATTTAACATTTGACATTTAATTTCGGCGTTTCCATTTACATTATCTGTGTAACATATATTTTAATACGCAAGTATCTATTCATAATGCAAATAACTACATTCTTGCAATGCCTTCATTACATTACATTATAGTGCATTAGAGTATCATCTAAATATTTTACAATCGTTGCGTTACCATTCGAGAAAGAACCAATCCCAACGGGTAGACAATGTAGATTATTCATTACTGCGTAGTGATAATAATGATGAAACTACTTTATTTCACGGCTTTTTTGAGATAAGCAAGTCTCTCCTTACATCCAAACCTATGTTATTAAAGATTTTTAGGAAGAAATTTCAGGAATTAGACAAAAGAAAATGTAAAAATAGAGAAATATGTTTAGGTTATACAAAAAAACTTGAGTTTACGCAATGGAAAGAAGAAAAACCCTAGCGAAAAACACCTACAAGAAGTATACTAATTCGTTCGCATAAAAGTTAAAATTCGAAATCTATTTCAAAAATCTGATGTGGCCAGCACATGACTTTCTCCATATATATAAGATGTAAATATTTATCTACCGCAGTAATTTCGAACTCTATATTCCATCTAAACTTGGAATATGAGTGATTAATATATATATATATATATATATATATATATATATATATATATATATATATATATTATTATCTTTGACGCCAAAAACATGAATAATAATGTTTTATAGGACATGATCGATGAAAAACGATGACATTGGCATTTCGCCCATAGAGCCCAGAGCGCCCACAAAGTACATAATCAGCAACTTCCGGTTTATCAGTATTTCATGAATAACTCCTACACAATCAGTGATACAAAAATATGTTTCAACCAAAAGTTATAGTAAATTTTATTTTCTAAAACTTTTATAAATAATAGTATATACCTAAATATTATATTTATGGAGATATTTTGAAAACCGGAAATGAGCTTTGAAGAATACAATTCGACTTATAATCGAATATAATATATAAAACTAATCAACTCTTAAGAAACTAAATAAAGTACTATATATGAAATTTGGTGTTGATATAATGCATCGTTTTTAAGTTAGAGCGCCCACAAAGTACATAACGGCTACTTCCGGTTTATCGGTATTTCACGAATAACTCCTAATCAACCGGTGATACAAAAATATGTTAAATACAAAAGTTATAGTAAATTACATAATCTAAAACTTTTATAAGTAATACAATGCACGTATATATCATATTTATGGAGATATTTTGAAAACCGGAAATGAGCTATAATGAATGAAGCTCGACTTCCGGTTGACCGATTTACTCCAAAAACTAATCAACTCTGACAGCACACACCACAGTACTATATACGAAGTTTGTTATTAATACGACCAATAGTTTTTACGATAGAGCGCCCACTAACACACACACACATACATACACACACACACACACACACATACACACAGGCATCATTCCGAAAATAGTCAAAACGTGTTCTAGGGACCCCAAAACATGTATTTCCGTTGAAATCTCGAATTCGAATTTTTTCATGAAAACAATACTTTCTCTATACTTCGTATATGGAGAAAGTAAAAATGAATCATAGCGGCTATAAATATTACTGAACAAAGCAATAGATCCAAATTGAGATATCCTACCGTTAAACACTCCTTAATCTTATACCATCAACACTATGGAACAAATTTTTAATTCCGCGGAACTCCAAATTTGAGAATGCACTCACTACAACTATCTGTTCTGAAAACTCCGATGAACAAGCTAGTGAAAATATTTTGTCTCGTAGGTAGGTTTGTACCTTCCTTGAACAAATGTTTTTGCAGCAAGCTTCCAAATATATTTTGATAATTAACACCGCGGGAAATTGCGATGGAAGCTAACTTCATGGGAAGGATACTTGGGAAACAAAATGCAAACACTAAAGATCTCCGTATTTTCCACGCTGCATTCTCGTTTACGACCGGCCTCGGTGGGCAATCAGGCCATTATGAGCTCTGAGGTCGTGTTACGACTTGAAACAGGTCGTGAATAAAGACATAGTACATCAATTATGAAACCCTTTCAATATGCAGCTAGTCATGGTTTGGCATATCCAAATGATATTATTATCTTTTATGGGAAATTCAAGAAAAAACATGAAATGATGATTAATTTACACAAAAACCTAACAGTATTTACAAAATACATACCAAATCACCACCATAACACTAGAAACAAGTATAGAATCAATTAAATTATCCTATAGATACTCTACATAGTTAAAAATCATATGAACTGTGTCGCGTATATATGGGAACAAAAATGTTGAACAATTTGCCTGCGGAGATCAGGGACAGATTTTTTAATAATTCTCAAATTTCTTTGCTTGAATTAAAAAACATATTGATAAGTAAATGCTATTATTCAACTGATGAATTTTTAAATTAAATTGATGCTATTATATAGTTTATGTACTACAATTTAACAGTTAATAACTTAGTGCTTTCACTATGTCATATAGTTACTCAGATGTTAAAATAATTAGGTTGGGAAAGTTCAGAGGAGCAGAGATTCAAGAAAAGGCTAGCTATATTTTTTAAAGTACACACAGGAGTTAAGTCGTTTGAGGAATTATCAAACAAAGTCACTATGGCGAAATTTCATGGCAGAAAAGACCATAGATATAAAGTTAAATTAATAAAACAGCGAACAAACATTAGTCAATTCTCTTTCCTAAATCGTGCTGTTAAGGATTGGAATGATTTGCCTGCAGTGAGTCTAGGAGCCCTTCCCAAAACATCATAGGGAGTTTGTAAAAAGATTGGGTAAAACTTTTAAGAATGAGTGAGCTTGACGTTTACTAGTACATGTGCAGTGAATCAATATATATTTTTTTGTAATTCAAAAATTTAGATGGGATTTATAATAATATGTGTAATATAAGTATATGTATATGTGTTACCAACGGACGATTAGTCCACTTGTAGCATTTTTACAATGATAATAATATATAAATTCTGTAAGTTTTGGGATGAATAAGGTATATGTATGTATATATAAAAGGTATATTTATCAATCAAAATATGAAAGTATAATTGTAATATATTTCATAAGGTAAATATTACTGTGACGAGACATCTGTTCACTTTCAGTATTTTTGTCTGAATGTAACTGTGAACGTTTTATGTCAATAAAATACCATTACCATATCCAGGAAACATTTTCTTTAAATAGTAAATATATCATATTATGAGTAATTTATTTTACCGTTTAACGTTTAACTATCTTGAAATTTTTAGTAGCAACATATTTGATAATAACGTCCATTTACCATAATTCATTTGTTACGGGAAATAACGTTATCGAAAATACCATTAAATATCCGGTCTCTGATAAATATTTCTCGAACAGTGGAAAATAAAGAAATTTATATTCAGCAGAAAAATTAATGGCCCGAGGCCTATTTAGCTTAGTGCGAAACGCAGGTATCGTAAAAGAAAACATTCTAAAAGTTAGCAAACGTATATTAAATTATAAAATGTAACGCATCAATTTAAGATAAATATTTATGAACGCGGGAAGTTGCTCAATTCTCATATTTGTTGCTCAATTAATTTGACGCTCACAATAACCATTATTTTAAATCACAAGGAAGAATAGACTTTAAAAAAGTCTGACAGGAACGGGAATCGAACCCGGGTCTCCCGATTGGCAGGTCAGGCGCTCTGTCCGTTGAGCTAACCCGCCGGAACATTCTCTCAAGTTATTCGGGAGACTATGTGGGCAAAAGACTTTGCGATTTCGACCGCATGGCGGCATCGTTCTCTATCACACGCATAGTGATGGAAAGGAAACCTCCTTAAGGTGGATAAACAAGGAAATTGGGTATAGGTTATCTGAACAACTTAAAAAATAGCTTGAGAGAATGTTCCGGCGGGATAGCTCAACGGACAGAGCACCTGACCAGCAATCGGGAGACCTGGGTTCGATTCCCGGTCCCGTCGGACTTTTTTTAAGTCTGCTCTTCCTTGCGATTTATCCTGGCTGCACGCCATTTCGCGCAAATAACCTATACCCAATTTCCTTGATTATTTTGACTATTGCGTGAAGGCTTGTTAGGCTCAGTTAGCAACTCCCTCCTCTAAATGAAGTCTTTAAAGGGAAAATATAATCGTTCTCGAACTTAAAGACAACTGATGGAATGAAAGAAATGAATTTACACATGAAAATAAGCTGCTTGTGCACACACAAAGCAGCAACATTTCATGTGCAAATTCATTTATTTCATTACACCATTTGTGCATGCCCTAGAGAGGATATTCTCATCATCGCTTTTTGGGTTTGTTGCATCAGTGAGGACCTCAGGTAGTGGTCGGTGCAACTGTGTGGAGCGCCGCCATCTTGCACATTAAAGCATTCCGATTAAAAGAGGTGAGAAGGACGTGGATCGGTAGCTCAGTGGTTAGAATACCTGCCCGGAAAGTGGGAGACCTGGGTTCGAGTCGAGCCAAGTCACTGTTTCTCATCCTTGTATAACTTCGGTTAAAGACAACTGTTGCAAGAGGGAGGGTCTGAAAAAGAAACAAGGGAATAATGGTTCAACAGCAGAATAATGGTTCAATGAATAAAAGAGTGAAAAAGGGAAAAGGCTATTGACATAGAGAGAGATCTCGGGAGATACGTGATGGGATCAGAGTCCGAGAAAAGGAAGAATATCGATGATACCTTCGTCTTGGAGGAAGTATGTCGTGGGGTATGAAAGGGATATAGAAAATAAAAGTGAAATGAAATCTCTCGATTGAGAGGGAAGTGGTTTTATTCTTGGCGTCGCTTTCCGGTCAATATCTCCCCAGCCTTGTGATTGGGAGATCTACTTATACAGGGGAAATGTCTCCTTCAGAAAACCGAAGCGAGAAGAAATATGCGCACGGCCCTTGTCTTGGGAGGAAAGTATAGTTGAGATTGATAATTGGCCGTCGCTGCGTTTAAGGTTCATTAAAAATATTGAGCATTGCGGTTATTATTAGAATACTGCGCGTAATATTCTGGAATTCAACATTATTACTTTATTAAGATATTCAACAAATCTTCCTGTAATGTCTTAAGTGAAATAGAACGAATTACGCCCCTAATTTTGTGACCGAGGGTATATCATTGGTGGAAATTATTTATAGTGTTGCTCATTGTTGTTGCGAGAATGTAGGTATCAAAAGTGAGCTGTTGGTTTTGAGATTTAATTCATCAAAACGAATCCCGTAGTGCGACAAATTTTCAATGGTGATTTTTACTTTATTTAAAAATTTCTCTCATTAAAGACATTTAAAAATATTCGATTGATAAAATAATTTATTTTTATGCAATATCTTCTTTGACAAGTTGGTTACATTCGGATTGAAGACAATCAAAGCTCTTTTCTAAAATCGTATCGCAAGTAAGGTTATTAGTGACCAATCATTGAATTCGACAAATTGCTTTCATTTTCATAGTTTTGTGTGAGAAAATCAGTGAAGCATTTAGCCTTAAATAAGGTTCGAACAATAACCACTTTACTATAAGCTAACAAAAGCATTTTTACGAGTAGGATGGATTTCTCTCGAACCGTTATACTATCAGTGTAAGAGCAATAATAGAGAGAGAGAGCAATAATATAGCTCAATGACGATTTGAATGGTGTAGTGTATATAACAATAAAATAGATTTGCCGACTCTAATGCTCCATTAATGACTGTCTGTGAACTTTTGACTGTATAAATAAAGATAGATAGATAGATGGATCCTTTATTGGAGAAGTTAGGCCCAGGTAGGCCTCTCAAAATGCTACCAATCAGTTCGAATATATACCCTTCCATGTAACCTCGTATTTCGGTAATATTTAAGGTTAGCATATTTATACAAACAAACACAAAAAGAAAGAGTAGTGAGTGGGAAAGCTTTTTGCAACTGAAGGTTGATAATGAAAAAACCCACGTTGCTGGAAAACACCCACAGAGAAGGGGGTGAAAAAAAACCGCGAAAACACAGTAATAAGAAAAATAAATAATAAAAACAATACCACATAGATATATAAATAATGAGCGGTGAAATGCAATACATATACAATAGAATTATTTATACAGTTAAGTTAAAAGAATATAAAATGAGCTAGTGGCTAGAGGTGTACAATATAAGAAAATTCAGCTTAGTTATTATAATTATGCTAAGGTTTTAAAGCTAAGAAAATTAAATTATCATATATAAGTAGGTGTAGTGAAAAGGAAAAAGGTATTGAATGTACGGATTGCCAGGAGAATATGAAAATCGAGGGCACCAATAGGATGGAACATGATTGGGAGCAGATATACCTCGTTAGAGGGGGTGAAAGTAAGACGCGGGAAATATATTTATTTATTCAGTGAATCGGCAGGTGAAAGAGATCGGAATGCGTCTGGAGGTCTCGCAGTTGAAAAGATGAAAAGGAAGCCAGGGATAGAATGCTTGGAAAAAGAAAGAATGAATAAATAGGAGTCGAAAAGAAAGGCGAAAAAAGAGTAATGGAAATCCATCAGAGCTTGAGAAGAGATGCTGCATGATGATAATGATTCCATTTAGGGAAAGAGAGGAAATTGTTCATAAAGGCTCTCTCTTACGCATTGCATACGAGTGCACATTACACATGAGATATTCAAGAAGTTCTTATTACTTAAACACTCAGCTTCTACAATCCAGCGTTCGCATTCTAGAGTTCGGTAATATTCTTACTTGTTTTTCTGGATCATTAAATACCTCTTAATACACAAAACCTATTAGATAATGAAAGCTTAAGGTTAAAATAAAAACAATTTATTTCAATTCACCGATTGAAAGTCAATATCTTCAATATTCGGTTTTTCATTCATGATCGTAGGTAAGATCGATCTGAAGGCTGAGTTGATTTTTCGTGTTAAAAATCAATAACTAATATTATATTTTTTTACTGTATGCTGAACCATAATGCTTATCGTAAATGAATAACTCTTAAAACCCTTTCCACTTTTTTTTGCATCTTCGTAATCTGCGCCCAATGATTCCTTAAGGTTTTTGGGATTTATTTCATACCTCGCGACATTTTAAATGGTGCAAATTAGAAGAACAAGTAATTAATGACGACAAAGCAGCTAGAGAGCACAAAAGAGCAAGTGTAGCAAATGAACAGCTATCAAAACAATGAACACGAGATAGAGGATTGTCCTGCCGAGCCGAGCAATTCCTCTCTACAATGTACGAAGTCAGAATTTTAGAATACATCTACATTTCTGTTTGAGTTTGGGGTAGATAATTGTAGAGAACAGTGCGTACTTGTAATTTAACAGTAAACAGTTTCGAAATTTGATCATTTTATGAATATGTTTAAAATATCCGATAACCGTCTTTATCGGTGCTCATGGTCTCATTCACCGGTATTTGGAGAAAGGATCACTGCACTTTTTAGACTTTTTCGTCTCATCAAACCATAACTTTCTCAGTCGTACTCAAACGCCAATTTAACTTCCATAAGAGCAATGACGACGTGGGTCTTCAACCCACGCGATATAATTTCCAATTCCGTCGAAATTAGATACACGAGGATCGCCATTTCACCACTTCCGTCCCCATATTCCCGCGTGTATCATCAATAGCGCACTCAGAGCTCAGATAATCCCACGGCCGAGGAAGCAGACACGTAGACGGGAGGCCGTGGAGGAATTCATCAATATCGGACCACTGGAAGATGTTTACTTTTGTTTCGTAGGGGTCTCTCGACCTCGGAGGGATGAACGTGATGGAGAAAGGGACACGAATGAAGGACAGAGGTAATGAAAGTGCGATAAGAATTTCATTAGAGAAGGGTTTACTCTTGGATTAATAAAGGGGAGAAGTGCGATGTGAAATTCAACGAATGTCATATCCTGTAGTGTGCTTAAAATAGTAATTTCCTTCTGATTCTTTAGTGTTCCTTAAATGGATGGATGGAATGGTGCTTAGATTAATAATAAATCATTACTAATAATCAATAAATTAATTGAAATAAATTAACAACGATATATGGAACCTTATAGGCAAGGTATTGTGTTACTGTGTTAATCCATTCATAGAATGAAGAAATCAGCTTTTCCATCACAGTTACCTTAATGTAAACAGACGCCCAGGTTAATCGTTGAAACCTGGTAGTGTGTTTTCGTTAAATAAATTTTGTAGAAAAATGACAAGGTATTTTCTTCATTATAAAAAATAAATACCATAATTTGTACCATACATCCTTCACTGCTTTTCGTATAAATCACTCTCATAACTAAAACCGAAACACAATTAGTAAAAAGATACACGTTTCACTATTATTTACCGAGAGCTAATGGAAAATACTCAATTCAGAATCGAACAGAGAATTAAATTTCCTGATTTTTCTCGCTCTATCAGCTAGACTTACATAGTCTAGGACGCATATTACCAGCTACGCCTTCCGAGAAAATATTCTCTAAGTTTATGGAGCAAGTTTTACCTTTCTCCCCTTATACTTCGTGCTCTATGTTAAGCAATTCATAACAACACGTAACACCTTTCGGTGTACCTTCTCTGATGGACAGTTAGTACACCTTTCTAAGGATCTCATATATTCTGAAAATGATCTCCATGGGGCAAAGTTCAACGGAAAATAACATCGTTCGCTGAATTTTTAATCACTTCCACAATGTCTTCGACGAAGATGTTTCTTTGAAGAAGAAGGCCATGCACATTTTAGAAAAACACTACTTTCTCACAGCTGCGTTGTTCAACTTAGAAAACATTTAGAAGGCAAACTGCGATTCTAATTAATTATCAATTTAGCAGACGGACACATATATGAACACGAAATTTTTTGAAAGATCCTAACGCACAATTGCGTTACAACTTCAGTAGTTGACATTTTAGATTTTAAAGGGCAAATAGTTCCATCGTATAGTATCATTACAAAAAAAAATTTAGGTACAATTAATTTGAATTCGTTAAATTCAATTATATAAATAAACATATATGTATGTTTAAATCAAGAAGTTCATAAAATGAAGCCTGCGTCATTACTCAGTTGCTTAAGGAAGTTCTAAGATGAATTCGGAATTTTAATTTTCTATATATATGAACCTTACATTTAGTTAAACATTCTTCAGATAAGCCATGTTTTGCCATAAAATACTTGTGAATGCAAATAGACGTACGCTAATCCTTTTACTGCAAAAGATAAGACTTTCATATACAGAAGAAAATAATGAAAGAAACACACATTATAGGTAATAATAGGAGATATTTGGAGATTTCTTTGAGAACATTTTTAACATGTATCCCTTACAAACTGAAGAAAACCATTACTTGGATTTCCAAGGGCGTATTATTTTTTTAATATTTTAACATCTGTTTTTCCGTAGATCGGAAAAGTTTTTCTACGCTTCTTCTTCTGAGCAGCAAATAAAAATCATCAAATTATGTTCAATGATATCTTAACGTTTTTAAGGCATTAAGCATTCGATAACTACTAATTCTAGGTGATACATTTCTCTCGCTGAATATTTCTTCCCTTCCTCGAATTATTCTGATTCATTTCTGCGAATTCGTGGGCATAATGGTACGGCTAATGAAATATGAGGGTTTTTGTAGTTATGGGGCATCCAATGAATGGCACGAAATGAGGATTTTCCATCTCCGAAATCGAGGGTGAAGATCTTTCCAGAAAAGGGAAGCTAACTGGAAGAAGGGAGAAGAAAGTTGAAGGAGACATCAATGGAAACGAATTGACATAGCGGAATGGGAGAAGTGGAAAAGAGATGAAAACGAGAATCATCTCAGATACGAAAGAGACTTAAAAAAAGATAAATTATGAACTCCAGAGCCGTGAATTCCTAACAAAATTCTTCTTCCAGTTCAGTAAATGAATCCCAATTTAATAAAATTTCAAATGAAGAGATAATTAGGGGCCGTGCGATAAAAAGCAAGTTTCAGATTCTTGGAATAATTAGTATACTTTCATAAGATTTCTGTTAGAACACTCGCTGACTTTTTCTACTGACTTGCGTGAATAATAAATTATTGGAACAGTCATAACCATAGGAAGGCTTATTATTACTCTTTTATTACGTTCTTATCCTATTATATACTCACGATAAATTTGGAAATATTACTAAGAACCCCTATTTCAAATCTGCATTACTTCTAAAACTATGTACTACTTAAAATTATGTAATATCTCCAGATTAATAATTAAACTAATTCCAAAAGAATTTATACAATTCTTCAATAGATTTCATAAAACCTTGAGATATTTGAAGTCGCTATAAGTCGATATAAATTTTATCGTGTGCAAGTGATATATTATAACTTTGTCTTTTAAGCAAGATATCTAAGTTCATGGTAATTCAGAATATAACACTAATAACAAAAGTTCTAACTGAAAAACAGAGATACAGATTTAATCAAAACACAAAACTTTGAGAAAAATATGCGATATAGCAGCAATAAAAGTGTTCAATTAATTTAGGTATTGCCCTTTTTCATGGTAATCATGGTATAATTTCTCTCGATGTGATACTTGGCAGTTTATTTCAATACATCATATGATATTTGTTATTAGACAACAAGTACCGGAGGACAAAAATACAAATACTTATTTATATATTTACGTATAAGTCACGAAGATCGTTGTTCTTCCATTAAAAGAAGACTTTCACTATCAATTGTATTGTGGATAAAGTTCTCTCGGGTTGCAAGGTGTCTTCGATATCTCTCGACGTTTCGGTCCTTGTCTCTGGACCATCTTCAGGAGCGAAGTGGATGATGATTCCAGAGACAGGGACCGAAACGTCGAGAGACATCGATGAAAACCACCCGGCTTGCAACCCGAGAGAACTTTATCCACAATATTCGCAGGGAAAGCACCAGATCATTTCTATCAATTGTATTGTTGCGATAGGGTATAAGCCTGTAATAATAATATTATTATCACTGTAGCATGTGTTTGTTTATCTGTTAAAATATTGTATTTCTACTACTTACTGATTCCCGTTGAAAAGCGAGTATTGTTTCTGACCTTTCCTCTGTGTTTCCATCACGGTGTCTTTCGGTGAAAATGTTCAATTACGTTGAATGATAGAGGCAAGCACTCGTGCAGCAGCCGGTCAGTCGCAATATGTCCAAAAAGGGAGACGGTGAACAGCTGTGACTATTTGTTATGTTCCAAAACACCAATGCCTCAGAAAGGTTTTATTGATCCTGAGCTAATACATGAATTTTTCCTTTACTGGTTAAAAGCAGATACCCTCGTAAAACTTATTCAGATATAAAATATCATCAAACCTAATAAGTCTCTGTTAGTAACTAAATTTATCTAAGTTTATTTGTATGATAGTACAAATAAAATGGCGAACTCCGACGATTGGTGGGCCAAATAATGAAAGAAAGGTTTTTGCAAGGGAGAAGATATCTCTACAAGGATTTTTGAGCATATTGAAGTATATTTAGAAGAAGATAATCCAAGATTCATCTTCAGACGAATTCACAGATTTCGTTTCTGTTTTAAAACTTTGAACGAACAACGTGATACTAATAATGAATTATATTATATGATTTTATGGGATTAAAAGAAAATTAAACAAACAATGAATCTAATAATGATTTACCCAGCAACAATAGATTAAATTTTCTATAATTATTCTCACAAAGAACATTTTTTTCTGTAACGTTTTGTTTAGATTCTCGTATTTAACTTCTTGTTACGTATGTAATCTTTTTGTAATTTATAAACGCAGCATATTCCGTGACATCCATATCACAGCTCGCACTTCATATAATCTTACATAATAATCACCGATTTGTATATATTGTTCATCCGATGTCAGTAACTCCCGTAAGAAATGCACTGGAGAAATTTTCGAACATTAATTTCATGCTGTTGCCGACATGATACAATTATAAATTTTTGGGAGTCGTTAATGGTCCAATAGAGTATTACACATTGATATTTGTTAGTCCAAAATATTCTTGGTTCGACTCTGGACGACTCGAATCACCTCTCATAAGAAATGAACATAAAGTTCATTTTGACCGATTACAATTCATTGTAGACATTGTTTCTTTTGCAATATTAAATTAGAAATAATGGATTTACGAAATCGAGATTGGTACCAAAATAAAGCAAACTGAATAAAGATTCTTATTTTGTTCGACTATGATTTATGGATCGAAATTAGAAGATCTATACCAAAACAAACGAAATTTATGTTAAATTTCTTCGTGGTAAATAAGCCCTGGCGACCAAGGCCACTGTTGGATCTGTGCTCATGCGTTTTCTCATCTCGATGCACGAGGATTTTACGTCCATACCGACTATATGGTAGGAACCAATTATGAGAAAGTGGCAATTTTCTGAGATCTCAACATATGCACACTCTGATACATGGATAGCAGGTGCAAAATAACGGCCGTTTTGGAGTTTTTTGAAGGCAATTAAACGTAACATTCCGGTAGGTTGCAAAATCCAAAATCACGGAGGTCCCAAAAGATCTCATCTTTTTAATATCTTCTTAAATCATTAAAAATCATCGCGAAATAATACACGATAACATCAATATTTATCTCCACCAGCAATGAGGCAATGTATATATGTATGTAAAGTACATTAAAGTATGTAGAAAGGCTATTATCAATTTAACTATTTATACGTTAGAATGTATTTGAAACGTATAACTTGAAAAATTTACTAGTAAAAACTTAAAATTAAGAGTTATTAAATATGTGCTTGTGCTAGTATATTTAATCTAATTACGTAAGATCAACATGATATTAGGCCACTTAAGGAGAATATCTCTTCCAAAGACGATGAAGTGGAAACCATGGTTCATACGTTGCTGGACCGAAAGATTTATTTTCTCGTGAATTAAAGAAACCGGAGAAGTGGCGACGCAGAAGCAAGGAACTAAGAGATGTTGAAAGGAGATAACAAGGTTTTATTAGAATATATTTGTAATTTTTATAAAAAATATTTAGGTTACTTCCTACTCGCCCTTGTCTATCCGGGAACGTCACTCGTAAAATGAAATAATAGCGTGGTTTTATTGCGAGAGAGTAGTTCGTGATGCGTATTTTAGATATGAAAGCACGGAACGTACAAAGGCTTTCAGCTGTAGGCTTTCAGCTGTTGGCTTTCTCTTACCTTTGTTTCCAGCGTAAGACTATCCGTGCCGCAGCGTAGGTGAGGTTTATACTTGCAAAAGAGAATACGGGAGAAAATTGCTATATTCCGCACATCTTGGGATAGTAACGCATGGGAGCCCAAGGGGGGAATATGATAAAAGAAGCGATGGGAATTGCGACATAAAAATAGATTAGCTCGTCCAAGTGGAAGCAGGAATCGATGTTGCCTCGCGGAATAGAAAATCGGGGGTCGGCTGAGGGTAAGGAAATGGGGATAAAAAGGAAAAAGGTATAAATAAGAAAAGAGGAAACTAGTAATCTTGAGAAGAAAAATCATTCTTTAACTGTGGAACAGTATAAAAAAGCAATGGAAATATGGAGAGTAAATGAAAATAAAATATAAGTAATTACAGACAATCATGTATACCAACTTCGTGATTTTTTTGCTAAATATAGGAAGCTCTTTCTTCTTTTTCTTGTTTAAGCGATTTCTCACACCCTATGAAATATGTTCTATTTTGTAAGCCTTTACCAATGTACTCTAAAGATAACAAGTTTTACTCATCTTTACACTAAAATAGCATTACTTTCAGTAGCCAAAAGACTTAATATTTCTACAACTATCTATATTGTAAAATATAGGGCTGGCATTAAATTTACGGAAGCAAATTTGAGATATTTTATTTTTAATACACATTGCGATATTTTTCTGAGCCTGACAACTTTTCAGGGTGTATCAGAGGTTATCAAATATCAATTATCATTGCTGTAGACGATATGTAATGATTGCGATTATATGTAACGTGAAATAATTTGGTACAAAGTGTTCAAGAGTAATTTCAGTAACCAGTGGATTAAACAAACTCAGAAAGACAAGGGAAAGATAGAATAATAATAAAAATAACAAGAAATTTTTAGAGAAAATTTAGTGTTAAGAGCCCAGAAAAGAAATGAAGGAAAAAAGTCCGCCACAGCCAGGACTTGAATCCGGATCTTCCACTTGCCGGGCGGATGCTTTAACCAATTAAGCTCCTGCGTCATTTCTTCTCTAAATTCAAGCATGTGTATCATGCGAATTCGATCGCTTATATGTTAAGAGACCAATCTCACAATTATATCTCTCAGACGAACTGGATCTGAACCTAGGTAGGCTAGGCTAGCACGTTAGAACTTGCACCGCCTATGCCCGCAAATAGAGGACATAACAATGCCTTCGGAAGTTCGATAAAAGTCATAAAAAGGAAGATCGAAGAAAACCTTGAGCCAAATAGAGAAAGATTACAGAGAGAAAGAATGGCACTAACAGACCAGAAATAGAGGAGAAAATTAGATTTCGAAGTAAAATTATTGTAGAGAGCAAGATGAACTAACAAAGTGAGAGTTCTATGCAAAGAAATATTTCTAGTTGCAACCGTTTTCAAATTGTAAAATTACTGAAAGTTATAAAATTTGTCAAATGACGAAATCAGAATATTTTGAAATTGATCGTAAATAAAATAAATCTACCTATGAAATTCACGCTTTTTTATTTCATCATGCTCCTTGGTAAGTTGTTCCACGGAGTCAAAGTTACGTCAAATAAATTCAGTTTAAGGTATAGTGATATTTAGAGTACCCCAATATAGCGAACATTGGATAAAGGAAGAAAAGTGTTATGAAATAGCAATTAATTATTATCACATTTTTGTAAAAGTATCTTTAAAAATCGTATAAAATATTCTTCGTGTTACTAAAACACGCCTTGCAATAATGCAAGAACTTCTTCAACTTCTTCGTTGGGGAAACAACTAAGAATCGGAAGAGCCTGAAAAAAGGAAAAAAATAAATTTTTAAATGAGTCATGTTCCAAGAAGTATCGGAGAAGTGTCGAAGAAAGTTCTTTCTCCGGCCGAATGGAAACAAAGCTTTGGAGGAGTGATTGGAGAAAATAAAGGGATGATGGATGGGGATACGATGACGGAGGTCTTACTCGAACAGTCTCATGAAGCAACACAGCTCCTTGAAAAGCCATTTAATTTCCAACATGTTCCTCAATTTCGAAAAGTGATCGACACTTCCTCACCAAGCATCCTGTTTAAGAAAAATTGTAATTCTAAAATCGCAATTCAAGGGTTCCATTCGTGCCCTAACTTTTTTCAAATGCAAGGATGTTGTTGTTGATAGTAAGTAGAACTTACAATGCTACAATGCCTGCTACAATAGCTCCGCGAGTATTATTCATTTTCTACCCTACCCTACCAAAGGCTCCCGGATAGTCATGTGGACAGCGCGTTCGCCTTTGATGAAAGCGGTCCCGAGTTCGAATCCCGGTGGGTGCCAATGTGCGAAATGACCTAAGCTGTCGAAGCACTTTTAGCAATACTATGAAATACTACCCTACTTGGTGTGTTGTCTGACTTTCCCATGCAAGGTTGGTGAAGGGCATCCGGCCTTAAAAGTCACTTCATCGCCAAAACAAACTTCATTCTCACATTCACCCAAAACCATCATTCATCAGCCGACCGCATAAAACATATAGGAAATGGCATTAAAAAAACTCTTGTTGTCCAGTACTACTGCTATTAATAAATAATAGTGATGAATCGTTCGTATACTTTTTCTTCAACTATTTATTCCTAGTAGTTGTAATAATATGAAAGATAGCATCGTTATATTGGGCAAAGTTAGGCTAGAGAGGGCCACTCTTTCTCCTAACCACGTATGTCATCTTATCATGAGTACCGTATACTTGCGCAGATAAGACGATAGTTGAATCCTAAAAGAAGGCCCTCAAACTCAAGGGTCGTTCTACAGGACCGATACAAAAATAATCAGCTCGAATGTTTGCAGCAATCGCAAGGAAGTGAAGCCAGATGCGTGGAAATAAAATTTTCCCATTCGAAAAATTACGAATAGGATGTAATTCAATGTATTCTATACAGTATTATAATCCAGATGATGATTGCTGATCTTAACTAAATCCATAGGCCGTTTTTAGTTTAGTTAGTTTTTATAGTTTTTAGGGGTCGTCTTGTAGGACATATGCTCGTATGCTGAAACATTGACGAAAATTCATAATTCGTCGTATCTGAAGGGCGTCCTATCTATACAGTTTATATACAGTATTTATTATATAAAAGAGGATAAAGAGAAAAGTAAAATAATAGGAAAAATCTGGCGTGAAACATTTCTTGAGGTGGAAAATGCGAAAAAGAGCCTTTGAATAGAAAAGACTTTGTCCAAGGAATCCTTCCTAGTGCGAAGAGAACTATAATTCGAAGTCTCGATAAAGGAATAAGGAATAAATTGGTCAAATCCTTAGTTTGTAGTATTTTGCCGTATGTGTGAGAGACATGTACCTAAGAGAAGAGGAAATAAAGGTTTGGAGCACGTTGAGATTTGGGTGTGGCGTAGAATGGTAAACTAAGTTGGATGGATTGGAAATCAAACACAGAGGTACTATAGACGGTTAAGGTGGAGAGGGTTTTAATGAAAGTAATTAAGCGTTGACAGAGGAAATCGATTGGTCGAATATTGAAAGGAGATGGACTGCAAAGGAAAGTGATTGAGGGTATATTATAAAGGAAAAGACAGATGGGAAGACAAAGGGAAAAAGCATTAGATGACCTGAAGGTGGGGTAAGTACCAGGAAACGGAACCAATGGCACTGAATATAGAATATTAAGTAGCATGTATCAACCAAATGGTGGAGCACTAATGTATATACGTTATTATTTGGGGTATAAAACAAGGCTTTTAGCAGGAGAAAAAGGTTAGCGAAAGTGCCATATGTAGACTCACCAAATAAATCAATAATAAAGTAGTTGATGGAGAGAGGGAATTATTTGGAGGGTGGAGCTAACTGGAGAGAGAGGAAATATGGGGAGGAAGGTCCAAGTCTTAAATGAGAAGACGAAGAAAGAGATGGAGGGAAGGATGACGATAGAGGAAGACGAAATGACGTATGGAACATATGGGAAAAGAGTGAGAGAAGATGCTCTTTATTAACGAAGATCCTTCCTTGAGAAAAGCATGTAATATTTAACTTATCCTATAATTCCTCTACATTCAGGTTTCTTTAGAAATATTTAGCAGTGTACAATTACTTTGCCCGTAAGCACTTGCGTAAGCTTCCACGTTTGAGCATAGCAATTAGAACCTCTACTTTACTCAGTCTTCGGTTAGATTATGCAATAAGTAAATTTTATGACTCATGAATCTGTGAACTAGAGGTAACACAGCACAAAGCGGTACGTTTTACCGTTAATAGCAATGATAAAAGAGCAAGCGGTACTAACATTATATCCAACGCAGGTTGTTAATCTTTAGAAATAAGGAGATTTGAGGTTAGCGTGAGATGAGGGCAAGATGTTCAAGTTAACAGTTCGAGAACATTAAAACCCAAATATAAACTGAAGTGAGAAATAAGGACTCGAACCCAGGTCTCTCACTCTCTGGGTTGGCATTCTCACCAATCCCATCTCTTTAGCAGAAGTTGAGTTGTCACGGCGTGGTAGTAATGAGGGTAGAATTCCTGGAATGTGGAAGACCTAGGTTCGAATATTAATTAACTTACTATATTCAATTTTTTTCCCTCTATTATAATTGCAATTAATTCAGATGAAGTATGTTTTTGGAGTAAAGCATAGATAGTAAATGAACTCGTCTCTGCACCAACCGATCGGACAGTGAGAGTAAAATTAGAGACATTCGCCACGACAAATCGATTGATAAACAACTTCTTCCACAGAATACTGAGATTTTTAAGAAGCGAGGAATTTATTGATCGCTTAATGTCTACACCCGAATTCAAACGCCAAATCACATAATATAATGTCAGATCAAAAAAATTAGACTAAAATAAAAAGGAAAATAAGTGTTTCAGAAACTACACGAATAACCACAATTACTTTAACTACCTAAATTACCATGACATTTGAGGAAGGGATCAGTGGTATATGGAGGCGGGACGCAACAATTCCAAAAACGTAAACGAAAACCCGGCTTGGTTCCGATAGCAGAAGAGGGTAGAAAAGAGGATTTGGGTTGAATAGAAAGAGAAAATTGGAGAGGAAATGGTTACGAGGAGATAGAGATGTGATTGGTGGAGTGGCAAATGATAAGGGGGAGCGTTGCCCAGAGAACGACCCCTCGGCACGAACTCACCCCTGACTCCCCTTTGGCCTTCAGTGGACCCAACTGTTGATCGCTAAGCTTTTCATAGGTTTCGTGTGAACACCTGCTGCTTCGAATAAACACATCTTTTTATAGAAAATTCTCCGCCGCAATTACATCCTTCGAAGGAGCATTCAGCAACTGCGTATTGTGACGTCGCGAGATGATTTTTCTTAAAATATAGTCTTTCCTTTCCGAAAAACTCTTCATTTCCGTATCCTCAACACTCACATCGCATTTCTTCTCCAATCCTCCTTTTTCTTGCATAAACGTTCAACAATAACTTATTTATCAACACAACATGACAATCAACAAACGTTAACGAATCATCATTTCAAAACCTACACAATCCAGCTAATTTAAACAAAGAAACAGCATTAAAAGAAAAAATAATGAAACATGAAATAATAAAATTTAGGAATTAAATAAAAAAATGGCACGCCGTTACAGTATCTGACACCTTACCTCCGTCTCGGTCAAACGGATTTGCAAGATGCGCGAGTGAAGAATGCCAACGGAAGTTTTTCCTCAGATACGTAAAAATACATTTATAAATAGGTAACTATCAAACACATCTTTTCTTAGGGAATTCTCCGCCGCAATTACATCCTTTGAAAGAACATTCTATAATGGCGTACCTCGTATCTTACCTTCGTCTGGGCCAAAGGGCCCTGCAAGATGCACAGTTAAAGAATTCCGACAGAAGAATTTATTTTTACTTTTATCGAAAAGCATAGAATTCTTCTAGGATTCGTCACACCGCTGAAGTTCTATTGAATTCTTTGGAAATATATCGAATCACGTGCAGTATTACCGTATATACTCGTGCATAAGTACAGTGTATCCGCATCTCGTTTGTACTTAGCACGGCAGTGGCTTGGCTTCCCTATCCAAGGAAATTTTCAGCTCACGAAACAACCATATTTAAAGAAATGCAGTAATTAGTAATACAGAATGATTATTTGTTATTACTTTTAGAAGAAAAGCAATGACTGACGCATTTATGTAGAGTTATGTATGAAGTTTTGTACGAAGTATAAACGTTGCTGCCGGACAGTTTCCCATTTGAAGCATATATACCTAATTTTATTCTAATTTATTTATTTCATACAATAAGAACATTATTTGGCAAGTTCCTGTCGATGGAACTTTGATTGAAGTTGATTTAAACGAGGTTAAATGGTTTCCTTGGTAGAATACTGTTCAGTGTTGACAAAATATAATAATTAATAATAATAATAATAATAATAATAATAAGCCGAGATTTTCAGCACATTCTTATTCTGTAAAAGCCTCCCTCGGTTTATACTCGAGTAAGGGTTCATATTAAATTAATATATTAATTGCATAATATAATAAATATTCAAAAGATTAAACCTGCTGATGCCTCAATTACGGTAATTTAATTGGAATCAGGTATAATTCAGAAATTTACCAGGGTCAATTAGTTTTTCCCAGTTTTTGTGATAAAATTAGACTCCTTAGCTTCTCTTCGGGTCGGCTTATGCTCGAACATATGTTGGATACGCAGTTGAGAATTCTGTAGGAGAACTTTCGCAGCTGGAAACACGTAAAGGGCAAAATATCGAAACTCGAAAGAGTATTTTTGCGAAGGGAATAAAACTCTTACACTTCCTATAATTATTTTCCCCTTTTTTCTTCCCCGCACATTCATACTCTGAAAGCCTACACGTATTGACTAATTTCTTACTTATTTATATCTATATCACACCGTAGCCGCCTACTACCCTCTTTTCGGTGCATGTTGAGGGGTAAAAAAACCTATCGACCTATCTTCTATTTTTGCTGGCTTAAAAATAAATTCACAGCGCAACAGTGCACGTGAGATTAGGAAAGCGTCATTCGTAGTGGATCTCACGACCTTAATGACTACCACATGCTAGCGATGATTTTCGGCGATGGGTGGAACAATTTGTTTAGATTACTTCCCAATTATTTACGTAGCAAAAAACGTCAGTACGTGAAAACATCGTTGGTCTAAAAACATAACTCAAACCTGAAATAGAACCTGAAATCGCTATCACCAGCCACAAAGCTGTTATCCACTAGTATTTTCGGGGCGAAGTTGTGTTTCTTATCATAGTTATGGGAGGGATAAATTTTCTAAAGTTATTTATTTCATATCTTTCTTTATCTGATTTTTTACAAATTTCTAGCTTATATATCGTTCACTTTGTCTCCCATTTAAATCCTCAAACGGAGGTCTTCCTGGAGGGGCGTACTCCGCCGCGCGGATTTGCCCTCGCAGTGTTGTCGAAAATTTGTTATTATTATCTGGGGGGCTAATTGGGGCAAAGTTTTATTCCAGATTCCTCTTCAAAAAGCTTCAAAGAATAACATGGTGTACTATTTTCCTCGCTTTAGGTAAACATTTTCTCTAAAACAAGAGTTCGCCATTTTGTTACATAAAATATGCAAATATTCATTTGCAATCATTAAATTTAAGGGTTGTGAAAGATAAAGTACAGTTTTATAACGTGGCGTTGTGTTTCATCCGATAAATTACCTTTATTGGGTTCAGCATTGTTTTTAAGTTTAAGAATTTCGCGAAAAATCGAATATCGGCATTTTTCGCAAAATTTGGTCAACTTTGACCCCCTGTAGAATTGTAATGCGCAGTAAACAACAAAAACTATTTCGCATTTATTCAAAGAATTTATTCAAGTATAACCATGCAAAGTTTCAATGTCCGCACTCAAGAAAACCACTTTCGTATTTTTGGCCAGCTTTTTTCGATTCTAGCCCACTGTGCGATGCTTGGATACTAAAAATAGAGATTAATATACACGGACAAACACTATTACTCTAGAAAATGAATCCACCAATATCAGAAAGGTAAGATAATCTTACTAACTGCTCAATAATTTAGACAAACACGAACCATGTTCGTGGACATAATGTCTTTATACATAATCTGCCGTAATGGCTCCTCTTTGATACCTGTTGCCTCTGATTTAAGATGGAGATGAAAGATCGATATTCTGCCATGAATTTTCGCTATAACGTGAGATGAATATTGGATTTCAATTTTCGACATGCAAATGTTCCCTTTGGTCCCTTAGAAAGGAGGAAATTAAATTTGGAAAATTGTCTCCTGATTTGGGCCTCACGTCATGCAATGACGGCTTTCCCCGATACGTCAGTCGGATCCAATCATTTTCACTAATACCGCGTGTTATGGCCTACCATAATCTTTCCAAATAAATCAGCGCATCATTTGGTAGTATCGGAGTCCATGCTGCAATGAAATCAAATAAATTTTCCGATTTTTTCCATTTCGTAGGATTAGTGTGACATTGGTGAATAGAAAACATGCCCTATTATCCACTATTTTTTCACTTCGTAGGATATGCCTGACAGCAAAATATGTAGATCATATCAACACATATCATAATAATTTATTTCTAGCATCTTAAGCGGGCCCAGTTTATGAATAACACATGAGGTTTGTTAATATAGCTCCGTTGAATTGCATAATTTTATACAGTGAAACTCTGATACGAAGCCTTTTGCAAGAGTAAACATTAAACAGAGTAAAGAACAGGATTAAATATTTCAGAAAGGAAATAACACGATTAGTCCTTACTCACAGTTTATAATTTATTATTCTAAGGTCTTAGTATAAAGAATTAGACTATTATTACTTACTGACCTAATTTATCGTTAAAACCAATGAAGATAGAACGGTTTGTTCACGAATTAAGGTTTTAATAAATTGCAATTGATTCATGATATTGGATTTCCTTCAAATTTGCATAGAAAGAACGTCAATTCCTTTTATTTGGATCATAAATGAGGTTATTATATGTTTATACTTTATTTCATCAATTTTTTTGACAATCCAGCCTTACAAATCGAATGAGTTTCTTCCTTCTTGAATTAACTGTATTACTGAGTAGTGTTATTGGAAAGATTACTGATTCGATCTTATCTAAGCGTCTACAAATAATGGATACATCTCTTAAAATTTTCTAATCAAAGAACATTGTCCTAATGCCTTGGAGTAATTTTAAATATTAAGTCACTGCATATCTCTGAAATTTTCTCAAACAAAAATAAACTTTTCTTCCTCCCCTATCCTTAGAGGATTGCCTTCCTAATCACCACTGATTTTCCTCCTGTAGCTGTATCAAGTATGTACGTAGTAACATACTCTCCCCAACAAGGATAAACATAAGTGAAAAATATCAACACAACTAAGACTGTAACCCAAGTCTTCTAGCTTCTGGCATTGTTCCATGCTCAAGCAAAATATTGACATATCGCAGTTTCCATACGTTAGATGAGTCTTCTATGTTTCTTCTGACCATTTCATGGCTATGAATAGCTGAAACCAATTATCTCTCAGTTGAAATTTGCAGGAAATAATACATTTATTCATTCTATTAATAAATTAAGACAGGAATATCATAATACAAGGAAGTGACTAGCTGTAAAACGGAAGCTCCTTGAAATTTTTTAAAATATTTTACCAACTCAATCCGAGAATTTGAATTGATAATAACCTGCAGTTCATGAATTATTCAACTTCGCTTCGATCTCATCCATATCGCTAGGCTCATATTTGTATCCAAATATCTTATGCAAGAGTTCTCAAGAGAGAAAGTCCTTCCGTATGAAAAAGCAGAATGGATGGTTTGAGAGGATTTCGGAGTCTCACAGCGTCCGGCCGCTGTTCTTTGAGTGCTCTCAAGAAAAGAGTCCTTAGTGCTGCCCTCTATCAACGGAGACGGAAGTCCCCATTCCGATGTCAAAAGTTCATAGAGTTTGAAAATAAGGTAAAAGATCATGTCGTTACGAATTACACCTCTAAACCCTGTAGAAAATGTTATCAATACACAATATGCGTTTCTCATATAATATTAATGTTGTAATAAATTAAAATGATAACTATAATCTGATCAAATAAGTATCGTGGTTTACCTATCAGCAATAAGACAAGAAATTTACACAATTGCTCACGCTAACAACGGACGTATAGTGGGCCAAAATGAAAAAAATCTGGCCAAAATTATTAACTCTGGCCTTAATTATTATTATTAATAGTTTTCAGTTATACGAAACATGAAGTGCATATCTAAGGTATTTTGGGCTGATAAATGTGATTTAATCGTTATTTTTTCAGTATATTTTACGCATTCAGCGCTATTAACCCTTAATAAGTTTCATGTGGTCAAGATGACCCCAGGCGGTGTATTCCCCGATATAACGAAAAATAATCAAGATATTTCGACCATATTTTCGTTTTTTGAAAATTTTGCTATTTTACGATTATCTGAGAACTTCTTTAATTTTAAATAATAAAAAGACTGCAATGTTATCCATGTTACCAAATTTACAGAAATAAATTTAAATAATACCTATTAAATATTTTGATAAATTTTAATCGCCCGTATTTAAAATAATTCATAGTTAAGTACTAGGTAAATAATGAACACCATATCCTGCATACAAACTGAAAAATTATATTTTACAACACAATTTTAATAACAATATATTTCTAACGATTTTACCAAATATTTTTCAAAAGATAACTATTCTGCTTGGTTTAAAAATAAAAAATCTCAATTCTGAAATTAATAAAAAACTTCCATATTTCACCAATAATTCATGCAGCGCTACCACGATTACAAAAAAATTTTAATTTGAAAAAAAAAATGAACTCATATCGTTTGATCGCATATTTCACATTATATTTTGCATAAGCACACATTTATCATTACGCAGGAACAAAAAATTGGCAAATTTCATTACATTATCATACTCAGGATGTTTTTTTTAGTTTAAATATATCCTATAAACGTTTTCGTTATAATTCTGTTTTTGTTATCAATTATTTTTTCATCTAATTATTAGAAAAAGGGCTGAATTTGTTCCGACATGGAAATTTCTTTTGTAATGATTATATGAAGTCATGGAGCATTGGTAGCAATGGTTTTTGGAATTTATAGCCATTAATCCTTATCAAGAATAAAAATTGAAATTCTTACGATGTTCACGTTAAGTTATTTTGCCTGAAAATATTATTTAATTCATCGGTTTATAAAAAAAAATTTAAAGAAATAAAAATAATTGGTAGTGTTGGTTATATTTTATCTATAATTTTCAAAATTCTCTCAGGGATCACAAAATATTAATTCATTCTTACTGAGTGAATCCGTGTTCATACAACTCCATTATAATAACAAAGAGGTAAAATTAACATTCTAAGTAACGACACATTAAGAAAGCTATATATTTAGCTATATTTCAAGTAAAATTTCCGGTTGCCAAAATCACCTTGACATGTTCTACTCTGACCGGCTGTAAAAATTATCATGGAGTATTCCATGCTCTGTGTGGTACCCGATCTTAAAATACATACTCTTAACAATAGAAATCATCTTTCTTTGGTTGTTTTGCGCGAACTTCATTGTCCGACTTTTGGTCTGCCTTTTTGGATTATGGACCACTCTGGTTTACTTCATTTGCTCCTTATATCGGAGTCAAATACTTCCTCGCTTAAGCTTGCTTTAACCAATGAAAGGTTCCACAAATAAATCTTCAAGCGATATCTGGAAGTATTCTATTCTACACTTTAATAAAACAAGCAGTGTATATATTTTCTTCAACGTTCACTGCTTATTTTATTAAAGTTAAGAAGACATTTTTGTAGTAAGATCAAATCGATGGTCATGGTGATCTAGATATAAAATGGTGAGTTACGTATAAGTCAAAATATTCCCCTAATCCTCTTATTACAGTTCTCACAGTGATAATCATAAGTCAAAGCTACACAGGCTTCATCGATATGATATATGTTTGAGATTTATTTACATTGTCTTAGAGAAAATGGAGCGATAAGGTTGACTCGAAATATCAATTTTCCTAACAAATAGACTATCCATAATTATTATCATTTTATTTCTTAAAGCTAAACAAAGCTGGTAATTGAAGGGACACCTGCCACAAATTACTCGTTGCATTACGAGTTGATAATATGATTTTATAGATATTACTCCAAAGAAATAATCATCAAGATCATAGGAGTCATTGGAAAATATAGAGGGTATTCTAACAAATAAATGAGATTATTTTGTAATAAGTACATATATTTTTACAACGTAATAAAGAAGAGATACGTTGAAAATTGAACGAAAAATAAATGCAAGTGAAAATAATAGATGCAGATTGATGATTAAATTCAATGAGTACTCGATAGAAGCTGTCACCAGACGGCGATTACTAAAAGACAGAACAAGCCAAAGGCGAACTGTAATCATACAAAGTTTGAAAGAATGTTCTATATAACTGTAAGCCATGAATACAGAGAACTAAGAGGAAGGAAATGAAGAATTCTTTTACATTGAATAATCTGCAATGACGATCAAATGTTGAAAACCTTTCTGGCGATTTCCAACTGATCTATGAATGTTGAATTTCCGTCCACCGCCGGTTTTATTTGCTCAATTCTATTGTATCCAACTTCATCTTCCACATATTTTCTCCAAATCCGTCCCATAAGCTTTTGGATTTCTCTCGGATGCTTTCCCATCTCCCTTCGCCATTCCGAAGATTGCTGCTGACAGTCCGTCCATCTATTCTTCGGGTCCTTCGACCGCACTTTGTGGGCTTCCTTCCATCTGCCGACGAGTGCTAGTAGGCTTCAGTCGCAAAAATACTCGCCTTAAGATCGAATTGAAAGGATCGGCGACCATGGAGACGGTGTCGCCATAGCAACGATACTTCACGGCTATTAGGTAATGAATCCACGGCAATCAGGAAAGGGATCGAACGAAGTTTCGCTTCGTCATGTCTCCTTCCTTCCAAACCAAATAGAAAAGCTAGAGCAGAGGTGGAGAACCTGTGGCCTTCAGACAACCTCTGGTCTTATTTGTACATTTACAACGTCGCCTTTTAGTCACTTCCTGAATAAAAATACCCGTATTTAATTAATTTTGCTTTCCAATCTTGCTAATGACACCGAGCGAAAAATGAAGGAGACAATATTTTCCTAGTTTCCGGAAGAAATAATTTCTTTTTTGCTAAGCAATTCAAATTAAGTCATCGAGGATTGGCCTGATCGATGAGAATGAATACTAATTGCGACCCTACGATAGAAAAAGGTTTCCCATCCCTAGGCAGGAGTTTGATCGAAAATTCATTTTCCAGTGATTAAATGTAAACAGAAAGCGTTTTCCGTTTTACAAAACCGCTAAAGCTTTTATTTTGGATCATCTGAAACAAAATGAGGTAATTTGTAAATACTTCAAACTCTAATCTTGTATTATACATGGTAAACCGTTCACTAAAACCTCGGTACATAGAATAAATCCATATTCAAAATATATTTTATCCTACGTTGCTTGATATTTCGACTTCAACAAGAACAAACCAAGTCAATGCGTCCCAGGTTCGATTCCCGGTGGGAGCCAATGTGCGAAATGACCTAAGCTGTCGAAGCACTTTTAATAAGACGAAAGACCAATTCAATGTATAACTAATAAAATTTTGAAAAATCAGAATAAAATATAAAAATAGGAGCATATATTGACTTTTAATTAACATCAATTGCGTCATTTTAAACAACATATTACAATAGTTTCTCCATGAGAGAAAGACTAATTCGTGACTTACAAGCTGTTGAAATATGAATCAAAACTGACAGACTGAATAATTAGGAAGTATGATAAGAAAATTCAAGGCTATGAATGAAACCAAACCTATATTCAAGGATTAGCCCTTGTTGTTCATTCGCTCCATAATAACATATATTAAAGAGTGGCGGCATAAAGGATACAGTCTTGTAATTAATGCAAGCAGGATGCAGGCAATATTCAATCACCATATGATCCCATCGTCATTATGCTAGCACACTAACTCCATTAATTACTAACCTAACCCTCGTAGGTTAGGCTCCGGACCAAACCAAAGTAATAACACCCAAGTAAATTATTAATCTAAATTAAATGAAAGAGGTTTATACATATAAAAATCGACAGAAAAGCAGTGCATATTCAAAATTATTCATGGCGGATGAATACTCCGAAATATTTTGGTTTCCACAGGAAAGGTTTTTATTAAACTGACGACCAATTTCGGCGCTTATCAAGTCACGCAAAACGTCAAAAACTATGACTTATAAACATCTCAGAACAATAGGAGGAATTATGAGTCATGGTTTGTGAATATTTTGTGACTTTAGATTGACGCTTAAGCGCAGAAACTAGCCGTCAGGTTAATGAAAACTTATCCAGTGGAAACCAAAATATTTCGAATTATTCACCATGAATGCTATCAGAACGTACCATGAAGTGAAGGCGGAAGTAATCCATCATAAATTAAAAATATCAAATACAGATTCACAAAGGAATAACAGGCAAACAGGATTGACGAAGAAAGGATAATAACAGTGACCCATAGATAGAAACCATATTGAGAGAGGTCAATAAGAGGGCTCTAGAATTATTCAAGTAATTAAACCCCAAAAATAGAATAATTAGAAGGTTTAAGCTCGAAGAAATAAAGGTGGTAAGAGATAAGAACGGTGAATCTCTGCCAAATTGCGAAAGGTATACCAAAATATCAATTTCATACCAAGAGTTTGAACCAATTACTAAGATTCTCCAATCATTATAAATGGGTCTCCGAAGAATTAAAATCCAATACCATAAAAATACAAAAGAAAAAAATTTTTTTTCTTCTTCAAATCTGAGAAGGGGTTTGACCTTCGTTGACCCCACCTTTATTTCAGTAGAACGAATGAAAGAAATCCATGTGTACCTGCAGGTACAAAAACGCATAAACACAAAAACATATATTCATATTTATTATCTTAAAACTTCCTCAGGGGTCGTACACAAATTACGTAAGGCAAAAATCTGCTCGCACGAATCAGAGCTGCCAACTTTCCCGCGTATATTGTTTGTATATTGCGCGCGAGTTTTAGATTCAAACTTTAAACATGCAGAAATTTTGCTGTTTTTTTGCAGTTCTAAAATCTTTGACGTAACGCAAACCTTGGCCCCTCTCCCCCACGTACCAGGACTCTAACGTCTGGCTGGACCCCCTTTCCCCCTAAAATGCGTTCCGGAATTTGTGTGCGGCCCCTTATTTAAAATAAAATATCTCAGCTTCCCCCATAATGTTTCTATTATAAAGGTTTGGATGCCGTGTTTATGTTTATTTCACAAATAAACTGCAATAAAAAGCTAACACTTTAATTAATATGTAGACAAAAATGAGGAAATCTATTTCATTACGGTCATAAAATGATATTTCATACCCATTCCAGCCAAAGTTACGGTGGGAGAGGTCATACAGAAGAAAATTGGCTCGATGTAAGGTAATTTGCCGTCCGGAGAATGTCCAGTGAAAGTCCATAGGGAGAGTCCGGTGGGATTTTGAGATGACACCGCCGACAAGTGACTTTCGTTATCGTTAGAGGTATCATTTGAAATGCAATGTAATCTCTCTTAACAATTCCACCGGCTTCAGAAGTCTATATCCGAGTGAGACAGATAGCGAAAACATCTTCCAACGAATAGTTGCTCGTCAACAAAGAATCACCGCATTTCGAAATTGGATACTAAATATCTTTGGAGCATAATCATATTTGGTAAATTTTTTTAAAATATTAAAATGACGAAATACAAGGTTTGGTGAAAATTTTATTAGGGTCGTAATCTCGCCTCCTAAAACAAATAATTTGATGGTGTGTTAGTGTTTTCATAGATTCTCACTTTGAGATATACCTCTGTTTCCCCTAATATATAACAAAATTATGACTAGTTCTGAAAATCTTCATCCTAGCTTCTAAGCAGGTCAGCATCATCGGAAACGAATCAAAAACAGAAGTTACCGTTATTTACTCAAAAGTGAAATTGCTTTTACCCAAACAGGAACTGAAAACTGCTATTTATTCTGCTCAAATTTTCGGTCCCAAAGAGACCATTTTCTTCTAAACAAGTAAACCGAACACACATTTTCTCTTAGGGTGTCACTTTACCCCAGTCTCCCCTACTATTATTATTACATCATGAAATATGCATTTCCAATCACTTCGGCCTTCACTTGGTGGAACTTCATCTTAAACACATGAGATAAGAAAACTCAGTTTGATTTTATCTGTTGTGTTTAAATATTGATTTATTAAATCGTGAAAATTATGCATTATATCATTTTTTATAAATTATGAATAACTGCTGTGTAATAAAATAATTGTCAAGGCGAAAAAATAGATTCGAACCGTTTCGTTGTTTCCTCGCGAAGCGAAATTCGTACCAAAATTCGTATTTTTTCATCGTACGGAGTGAAAACCGGAACGATAAACATCGCTGCTTTCAGCGGCAGATCGTCACCTTTCCACCTCCTGTAGTGGAACACGCTCGGGCACCAAGAATCCGAGGAGCATCGGTCCTTTGTCTTATCGATCCCCCATAATCGGGAGCATATTCAAAGCGTGAATGGAAGCGGCCTGTCATCGGCAAGAGCGCTATCTACCGGAGAATATCCGGGGAGCAATTTGCACAAGTGCCTCGACGGGTTCGCATGTCACGGGGATTAACTCGGAAAAGCGTTTCCTGTGAAATCCACGATGCGAATGCGGGAATTTCCCGGATGCGCCATTGAGCTTCCGACTCTAATCCGCATCCCTGTGATTTGTGACGAGGAAGAGAAAATACTTCGCGAAGAGAGGAGGGACTCTTTTACGCGCCTCGGGAGTTCCATTACATAAAAGGTTTAGACTGTAAATTCTTCGCCACCGGAAATATACCCTATCCTCTCCAGGAGCAGTTTGGAGAATTAACTTTGTGAGAATGCCCAGCTTCGACCTACTAATACTCAGTACCACGATGGCACTAATCTAAGATGACTCCGTTTTATCCTTCCGGAATTGCAAAGATAAAAAGTTCGTTTAAAACTTGTAGGACAATTAAAATACGTTTAAATTGTGTATAGCATGAGAGAAAGCAGGGCTTTCCGTTGCGAATCGGTTTTAATGCGAGTAAATACAGTAATTACTAGCAGAAGTACCCGTTTATTCTTAACTGGGTGAATTCTATAAATAACGTTAGGTTGCTAATGAAGCTTTAAAATATCGTACTGCCATCTATCGAATTGATCTGCACTATGTATTCTAACGGTGAAAACCTTACGTTTTGATTCAACAATCAACTTGGTTGTCTAGGAGAATTTGTTTACAACCTCAGATTTTCCCGGAAGTTTTCGTTTATTTCATCGCTGTTATCGCAAATTCGAATCAAAAGCAATATTCCACGACCAAAATAAAAATTTTCACTCCATTTCTTCTGTTTTGATGCTTGTCTCGACTTCGTACGACTTCTGTTACTAATTTAATGTTGCGAAAGAAACAAACCCTGCATGCGATTAATATAAGATTTACGTGCAAACCTTGTGGAAATCTATCTTAGTCGTCCTGGTTTGAACCTAGCAGAATTGACGAATAAATTTTATGGGCAGCTTTGGGTCCTAAGGAACACAAGTGCTAAATGTGGTAAAATTCGCACCAGTAGTTTGGACGCCTATAGCTGTGACATACGTACGGACGCACTGACAAAGGAATTTAGTATTACAGATGGTAACATTTGAATTGAATTAATTAGTTACAGAAAAATAATAACACACACCTAGGTATGGAAAGCTGACAAAGACGGCCATTGGGGAGTTTTTTAACCTACGAAACAAAATTAAAATGCATTTTAATCTTTTTCATTCCCTAGTTTCTCCTATTTTTCTGCATATGAACAAACGTTCCGTATGTTAAATTCTGTGCATGCGTAAAAAGTGAAAGCGTTTTTATGCGGGGTATATATTCTTTATTGAGATCAAATTGATCGCAGTTTTTTATTTGCTCCATGTAAGCAATATTTTCTTCATTTTACCCACTATCGCCAGAACCACTTGTTAAAAATTTGAAAGTATTCTTGTTTTCATTTTTTATATTCGACCGGGGTTAAATGGACGATGGGGCTTCCAAGCCCCATTGCACAATAAAGACTTTTGTAAGTAGGAAAGAAAAACTCATACTTGAGTGCCGGAAGCTGTATATGAAGATGATGTGACCGAACCCAGAAACCAAGGTCATTTTTAAACAAAAAATTCGTAAACAATTAATTTTAATTAGAGTAATATTAAAAGGTTAGATTAACATTTCGCTAAATTCAACTTAATAAAGTTAATTTTCCTTATCAATTGTTATCTCTAAATCCTTGGAACGATTGGGGGTAGATTGAAAATAAATATACGGTGGGTTGGAAGTTCGTAAGCCTCATTGATTACGGAAGCACATTCGGCGAGAGTTATTTTATCCCAGTGACTTCCAAAGAGCGAGGAGACTTTATGTTTCCCAAGGGAGACACTAAGGACTTAGGTTTGGTCTGGGTCCGCTGGAGATGGATTTATCGGGTCCACGGGGGCTGGAATTAGGAAGAGTGTGGGAATTGCTGTTTCAGCCGATAACTCTTCTTTAGAAGAAACAAATAGTTTCTAAAGGCTCGTTTACTTCTCTACATTTGAAAATTTTTCAGTTACGGCAGTTAAATTCTATCAATAAATGAATCGAAAGTTAGTTAATTAGTTTCAAATTAATACAAAACAGGCAAATAAATTTCATTTTAGATAATTAACAGCTACTTAATTTTTGTTAGTTTTCGAAAAATTATTCTAAAATCTCAATAACAACGAATAAAAATTAATTAATAAATATTATCGATTAACTAAATATCTCATCACAAGAATACAAAAAAGGGAGTAATTTATGTATAAATACGAGGAAAATGAAATTTAAATTTTACGCTATATATACCGTAAAGTAAGAATTTTTCATTTCTCGAAAGAAAGCAAAGAAATAGTTGCTGCACATCGAGAATATTTCTCGCCCAGTTGAAAAGAAACTCCTTTGATTTTCAGAGTTGACGAGCTTAGCACAAAAATTATAATTTAGATTATATAGTGATTTCTACTTCTGCTTTCAAAAGTCTTTTTTTAATAAAGGAAATTCTTTGGAACACGTTGATTTCATTTATGAAGGAATCAATAGTATTCGTCCTAAATCTCATATCTTATTATACTAGTTTTTTTAGCTTCAGCTACTTTTCTGCTGCTCATGTGTGATAATTTGACTCATTACTTTGGTAGGTAAAGAAATGTTGACATTGTAGGAAACATAATGAAAATCTATGATTAAATTAATAAACCGAGAGATTAAACCAAATTCATTAAAATTAGTGGTTTAAATAGCCGTCTTTGTCGGCGTTCCTCGTCTCATTCACCGGTATTCGGAGAAAACAAGGAAGAATCACCGCATATTTTCTTGTTTTCTCCGAATACCGTGAACGAGACGAGAAACACTGACAGCAATTGGAGATTTTAAAACTCTAATTCATTAAACATCATTATCGTAGGTAGTCCCCTATCCCCCGCTCTTCTCTTCATCCCACTGTACCGTTCTTCATTCTTTAAGAAATCTATGAATTTCGCTCTTCTCCTTCCTCTCTCCACTTTTACTTCCACTGTGCTTCAAGCATATTCTCAAGTGAACAGTTCCTTCTTTTTCATTAACAGTCGTGTTCAAAATTTTATTTCATTACATAGGCGAATAAAACTTCAGAAGGCCACCCCTGCCCTAATGGTTTCACACGATTATACGTCTTATACGATCCTAATCGTATAAGACTCCTTTCAATGATAAAGCCCAGGCGTAATTAGCCTGGATCTAAAAAAGCTTGCTGACTTTCCAAATCATAGAAAAGCATAGGAAGACGAAAGACGATTTTCTTTATGCGACAAACAGACAAGGGAACTCAGTTTCCAGTATTCCGAAGCACACATTGGACGAGCAGTCAACCAAGACGAGCGTCCTTTTTTGACGATTCAAAGGGTTTTAAAGTCGGGCCGAAGAAAAGGTGATCCGTTTTTATCTCCTCACAGGGGAAACAACTTTCCGGGAAGAGTAGTCCTCGCGCCGGACGTTTTCGAGCTGTCGTAGCTCACACTGCAAGGACTTTTAGAATGTGCTTCTGCAGGAACTGCTGGTGTTGATGCAGAGAGAGATTATTTCCTTTGAGGAAACGATCCGGACGTATCCTAAAGCGGTGAAACAGTCGATAAAGCATCTTTCGCTTGAACGGGAGGAAGTCGAAATGCTCTTTCTGCTTAATACCTGTGTAATGTAGGCGCGACGAGTCCTATTGAGACATACTTATATATAATGTGATCTAAATACAACCTACGAGGTTTTCACTATAATAAAAAGACTTTTCAAGATTTTCAATATAATATAAAGACTTTCTTTTTTATAATTCTAATTTTTTCGTGATTCCAATAATTCCGCAGCGTTGCAATGCATCCAAGCAAAACAAATCTGACATTTTTCACGATATTCAGTACTATATCGTATATTACAGCCATTAAATATACACCCAGAGAAATTTGAACGAAGAGTAAATCCATCCAAAAAATACTGCATAAAACAGATGTATTAATAATTTAATCAAAGTGACCCTTCCATACGCTTAAAATTATTAAATATGAAATAGTCCAGTCAAACTAAAATATAAAGAATAATCAATAAAGTTCATTTTCAAAACATCGAATCTTTATTTTTTGAAACGAACATAATTATTGTATTCCCTTCGTACTATTCATAACTAGACCGAATTACTGCCGAACTCCTCCTATACGTTTTCTCTGAGAGTAAATTGAGATCTAAAGGAGAGAAGTTACAAAATACAAGTGGAAGTCGGAGTTAGTTCTGACTGTACACTTCCTAAAAACGGAGTAAGCAGTTATTTATAATAATAATAATAAATCGTCTTTATTTGGGCGAGATTGAGACTTAAAAGTCTCTTCTTCCATCTAACCCATCGTCATTAAGTATAAAATAGGAAGTAGAAATAATTAGAAGAATTGTGGATGTAAAAAACCTAAGAGATTCTTAGGAAAAAAATCCACTGTAGGAAAACACCCACAAGGAAAGGGGGTGTGATAAACTTGCGCAAACCTACCGATAGTAATAGCTGAAAGATAAGAAAAGAGAAAAACATTCAAAAATAAATAAATACACTACTAACAAGTACTTACATGTAATACATAAATAAGAATCAGTTCACATTTAAAAAAGACATAGCAATTTACAAAATAACATAAAAAACAAAATAGAAAAACAGGGAAATCGTACATACATGGATTTTCATCCATAAAGTACATTATGAGGAAAAATAAAAGAATATTATAAAAAATAGTATTAAAATAATGCATACAGTATGTACTAGTCAAAATTGTATCGTAGTAATGAAGAAATAAAACTTTGTAACACGATCTGTTTTAATTTAACCGGGGACCGGTCGTCAATTAAAAAAGGCGTTTGGAGAATTTACGATATTTTATTTCTTCATTACATCAATTGCTTTCCACAAAGTAACGCCTGAACATTTAGATTTCATTAAGTTATTTATCGTTCAACTGCTATTCGAGATTTCAGCTTAATTATGATTAGCATAAGTTAAAATATGAATGAGCAAGAGTTAAAAAGGATTTTTCATTTCATGACTTCTTTCTTGTATATGTATTGATGTATTGGAAAGCAAGCATTACCTGATGATGCTAGTCCGCTAGCGAAAGACGTCGCATCAATACACATAGTGGGAGTGTACAAAGTGATTCTTTTCCATTAATATACCCTTTCAGGAAGTAACGCCTTCGCATATCGAGTTTATTATTTTACGAATCAATTTGAGAACAGCTTACAAAACTTTGACAATTTTCCAGTAATCTCTCAATATCGAAAGTAATTGAAATTGGAAAGAAGTTAGCTATTAACAAGTAACTTTATGTAGAGAAGGGATGACGAATTTTTTTTCCGAGGGTTGTCATGTTCGATGGTAAACCGATGTGATGCCGAACCATAGCGTAACAAGCCGCCATTACTTACGGTGAAAATATCACGTCTTCCTTCCACAAAGTAAAATTTCAACTCTAGATTATAGTATCTATGACATTCGTTTAATTTTGGCTAGACATTTTTTCTCCACGGAAACCATTGTTTGACGGAAATATTTACTTTGAATTCCACTTGATCCCGGATCCTGATCTTCCGATTGTCGATTAGTTGCTCCATTCTTCCCGGAAATTTTTCTTGGTGCACGATTTAACGCGCACAATCACCTTAAACCCTTTACCTAAAACGCGTCTCGGAATGATTCTCTCACGTGCCACTTTCGTTCGCCACCCACGGTCTTGATCAGGGGAGGACAACCTTTTTGAGAGTGCGTGCCGAAACCGGCCAAATCTCTGACACCAAAATTTTCCGCGTGCCAACCGAAATGTTTTGAGAACACATTATCTGATATTTTCATTTGTAAGTCATTATGCAAATCGTGTAAAAGTGACTAAACGGATAAAAATTATGGCAGGTTTAAATGATAAATTACGGAAGGTTTCTCCTAAAAATTGAAAATACATTTGTCACGAGCTTGTTTCGAAGGCCGCAAAAAGGTCATCGGCGTGCCACGTTAGTGCGCATGGCACGTTTGGTTAGCGTGCTATGTCTTACACCCCTGGTCTGGGAAGATGTTCATTTTTCAATTTTGTTTATTCCCTGGGTTTTCTCAGCACGACCAATTTCCGTATAAAGTTATTCCGAAATCCTTCTCGTTTAAAAAATAAAATATACTCTGATTCCATGACGATATTTTTGAATATTGTTAGATATCTTAATCGAAAGAGCAACCGATCGGATTTGAGACCCGGGTTCGAGTCCTAGCCCCGGTAGCCTCTTTTCATGCCCATTTTCCCTTGGGGTCTCACTCCTTTACTAATTATAACTAATATTACAGATAAATTTCATGACTTTAAAATATATTAACTCATAAGAGTTTAACTTTGCAAGTTAAAGCACCACATGACGTCAATACATGGATTTACTAATGATATCACGTTCGAGAGGACCTCTAGTATCCGCTCTTCGAGTAATCGTGAATTCCATTGACTGTTCCCGATGCAGAGGACGGTCTGGGTCGGGAGAAATTGTATCTGAAGGTCACGCTTGCAGGGGCACTAACTTGAGCAGAAACATTCATAGTCTGTCCATAACAAAAGGAGAATTCACGTTAAAGGGATAACTTCCCCCGTTCGTGAGCTCCGTATGGCATTAAAATTGTAAGAGATGCAAACAACCATACGTCAGAGATATCTTAAGGGGACTCCATGAGGGCGAGCGGAATATTTAAGAATTTCTCTTCGCGATTTTAAAGGAACGTCGCCAAATAAGGACAAGTCATTGTAGAAAAACTAAACTTCCATTTTTGTTGATTATCCATGACTTTTGAGATTATGCAGGAAGGTACCCGTTCTTAAGTGTTGATAACAAACATAGTACTGTTATAAAAATACGCGAAAAAATCATTTGAACCCACGAATACGATTAAGAATGATATAGTTTGAAATAGAATACATTGCGGGATAATCTCCTTGTAGATCATGCGATGCATTGATACAGGATTGGGATTTTATAGTTTATCTTTCCTCTCCGGTCTTCATTTAACATACAATCAATATATTAACTGACTCAGTGTACCAACATTCATTTCCTATAATAACACGTAAATGGAAATAAGGTTTTCATTCCTTGGAAAGAATTATATCGATAGGAGGATAAGAAAGTTTAAAGTTCATGAACACATTACACCCTAAATGATTTCCAAATAATGAAACAATTTATTTATAATCCCTGGAAAAATTACTCTTGAAAATAAGGAAATTCATAGAAATACTTATACTACATCGCACAAAATATAATTTCTAAGATTTATTTACGTGCGATATTATGTAGTTCAGTCTCATTCAGCTTATTTACTTATGAATTATTGCGCATTGAAAATATACAATAATACCCACTTCAGTACAAAATATAAAAAAGTAAATCACTTATTGATTCATTCGTTACCTCATGGACTTATTGACCGGAGGCTACAAAATTACTATACTGTTTTACCTTAACACATTTACATACTGCACACTGTTACGATGATGCATAAAATAGTAATTACCATAGTGAGTTAACTATTAATAATAATTATGTTATTGGCTATTATAAAACATTTATAATCTAGCTAGCACAATACAACCTTAAAGTAAATATCTCTTTAGTTTAAAATAATAAAATATATTTATAGTTGGTACGACCCAGTTGCGCCTACCTTTAATCCTATATTCCCTACTCTTTTTCTTCCACAGTACTCAAGAACGATCTGCTACTTCACGAGGCTGTGATAAAGAACGACGCAGAAGCTGTCCAAAGAATCCTGAAGGAGCCCCACGACGCCAATTCCCGCAATAACGTGAGTACTACAAAGTACGGCATCGAAAAACCTCTCAAGCACGCTCCAAATGCACAGTCGGCATATGTAGAGCCCTAATAGCCGAATTTGCGATCCATTTTAAACGTTCGCGATGAACTATTCCTAGAAACACTCCCTGACGAGTGCCACGAGAGAACAAAGAAAAATTGAAATATTTTTGTCTTTCGGTTTGAATGCAAATGCTAAAACCGTCCTGCCATTGTTCTCGGACCGTTCTGCTCCCGGAATAGTCTTCGCGGAAATTCCGTTCCTCTGAAATAGGTTGGGAGATCAATTACGGCGCAAATGATAAGCATTTCCATGAAAGCTAGATAACGTTTATGCAATCTGCCTTATCCTCAGTTCCTGCCGAGTTCAGAAGTTGATGCGTCTATTTTGAAGTTCATTTGCCTAATTTCAAACGACTCCGAAATTATGTTGAGAGAATTTTCTTTTCTTACGTTCTTAAATGATAAATTGATACCTAACTCAGCAGCATAGTGTTGTAAGTAAATAAAAATGAAATATCCATAACAATAGCATGTATGTAAAAATACATGCAATAGAATACATGCCTAAAAGAGTTAGATACAAGAATGGAGTAAAAAGTCTCAATCTCGCCCAAATAAAAGACGTTTTACTATTCCATTTTTTCTCAGCACTGCTGGATTACAAAAGGTTACGGGTATAAATACCAAGTACTCCCAAAGAACAATATTTCTGATATTATGATATTTTTTATTATTAGTTTATATATAATGTTTCGTTTTATTATTAATATTAAAACTATTATTATTTATTCCCTTTTTTCTTAGCACTGCTGGATTACACATGGGTACGGGTATAAATACCAAAAACTCCCAAAGAACAATATTACTAATATTATGATAATTATTTACAAACCAAAATTTAAAAATTCCCTTACAATATGGCATGTTGAAATAATAAATAAACAGCCTTTTCAATTGTTATGTAATTGTTCTTTTTAAACATAAAGAGTCCAGCTATGAAAGAGTTCTTTTAGGATTATACCGGTGGCCGATAACACTATGAGCACCATCATAACTTGTTTCATACTCCAGATCCTTTATATTTCATTCGCTAGTTCTCGATATTTACTTTTTTATCATGACTTGTTCTTTCTATATTATCCGTTAAAGAGATTGCTATATCTATCAGAAAAACAATTTTCAAGAGTAAAGTACAATGTGTTTGTATTGTAGGGGTTAGTAAGTTATTGGTTGAAGATACCACCAGTCACTAGTCAAACTGCGGCAAACATTGAATAAAAATTGAAGAAAACCCTGCAAAAGTAAGAGTAAATACATATACAAACAAATTCTCTGAATATCTCGTACGTCATCAAATAATAGAAGTCTTTCCCGAATTGTCAATATGAAATAACTTAAAATTCTTCAGTACTGATAATTGTTGTTCTTTTAGCACTATTTTCTAAAAAAATAAAACCTTAATCCTAAATGGTATTTTCCGTTTATTTACTTTTTTAGATGCTAAAATTCCCATTAATGGAGTATAGAAAAAATGTTGACTAACTCATTAAATGCCGATATTTGTAGAATATAACTTTAAAACTTCAATTATGTATTGTTTGTGGAGCTCCTCACAGAAATTTTTCACAATAGAATGTATTTTAAAGGAAAATGTACAACAAAGCAGTAGGATTGAACAGAAAGAAAAAAAATTACCGGAAGGCTATACATACAAAGGCACATACGTTAGATAGAGAACTGCTTCAAAAAGGACACATTATAAACACATGGGAGATACTGGAAACTACATTCAGTAAAGATGCGTTTGGAACAGAAATAACAAGAAATTCTCAAGATAAACCAATTACGAGAAGTAAATCGGCAGTTTGAAAGAACCCTTGAGCACTTCCTTTCACATGAAAGAACCAGGGTCGCAGAAGTGTTCCTCGTATTGGTAAACAACCGAACCAATGGCTCAACAACGTCCTCTCTCAATTCTTTTCAAAGAATTCCCAGTGCTTTTTAGAAGTACTGCTATTCGTAAATAAAGAAGCCAACTGCAACCTGAGATGTGACCCAGTGGTTACAGGAAACTGTATGTAGGTCATAAAAAGGGATAGAAGTATAACGCAAGGAGAGTAAGAAACAGGGGATTCAAAACATTCTCTTTAACTATGTTTTTCTTTAAATATATGTTAAGATTGAAAAATAGTTTTATAAAATATAGGAAAGTGATATCATCTGAGCTATTAAAATTCGCAAAACTAGTTAGATTGTAGAAATAAATTTTAAAATCGAAAAAGTATAATGTATCTACTATACGAATATTCTTACTATAATTAATTGGAAGATATAATAATTTTCTCTGGGTTGCTGAAATAATGGACATTTTACTCTCGAGGAGGGTACGCAGATTAGAAGCTACTTCTGGAAATAAACTAAGAAATGTTAGTGCAATAAAAAAAATACACTTTCTATTTTAAGACTTCTTGAAATTTGAAGCTGAAAACATTTGCGTTAAGTGATAGGACTTCGACATCTTTTGTAACTTTGATAGGCTGTGTAAAGCTTTCAATATATGATTGAAATGCTTTATAAAAACCACTATGCTCCCATTCCTTCTAGGTAATAAGTAGCTCTGCAATTGTAGTTTATTCTAAAATCAGACTAACAACGGAGTAAATGTGTTTTTGCAAATCAGCCAATTTTTCATTAAGCGGAAATAAATGTAATATGGATTAGACAATATTAATTTCTAACGGGTCACGGGTAGTCTGAATGGATAAATCGTTCTGCCGGGTTTAGTGCAAGAACGTAATGTAAGTTAGAGTGTAAGTTCTAAGGGTAAAGTGCCGAAAGTTTGAGTTGGTCTAATAGGGGAAACTGTTGCATTTTATTGCAGAGATTTGACTACAGTTTTTCTGGAAATTTTAAGGACAATAAGAAATCGAAAATGTTAAATTATGAAGATATTTTTTCTCTCTGAGTTCGTACTAAATATTAAAAATAAATGCATTAAAGCAATTCAACCAGTCGAATTATATAAAAAAAGTGGGTCTCTCTCGAATCTGTGCCTTTAACAAGATCGATCAAAAAATGTATTTCTGCTGCAAGACATAACGCAAGGATATCGTTGACTGGAAGATATAATTTGCATCCTTCTGTCGGCCATCTGCCATCCAACTGCGGAAAATAACAGAAGAAAATGGCGGTTAACAGAGAAAAGCCATTAAAACAGGCGAAGCTTTCAACTATTCACGAGGCGAAGGACAGACTTCGACCCGATCCTCTGTTTCGCATTCATTTGAATTTGATGCGATTACCCCAATGGAGGGCTGTTCGCAATTCGACCGACAGAATGTCCGTTTGGATACAGCCCTCAGTCAGAAAACTTCGTTTAATTTTGGATGGATGTCCACGTATTTGTAAATAACGGTCAGCACATCCAAAAGGGTTGATAAACAAAGTGTCTTTGAGATAAGGTTAGAGGAGAGATGTTTTGATTGGAAACCCAAACAGCACTGAGAGATGTTCATTAGGATTTGCGAATGTCTTTCTCTATCCATAACTTACTCAGCGTTAAATTTCTGAGTTTTGACGTAAGAAAGAATGACTAACAAAAATAATCTGCCTTCTATATAGATTCCTCACATGCAAAAACTGTTATGAACATTAACTCTTAGTATCAGATTTATTGCAAGATATTACTTTTATTCTCTCAGGTCAGCTTTCGAGAGTGTTAATGGTCATAAGATAGACTCCATGGTTCAGAAAAGCTCTCATTTTTGATATAATTAGCAATACTTAGTTTATGACTAATGTTTTATATAATATAATATACTAACAATTGCAACAATATTTAGCTAAGAATTACGTAAGCTATCCAGGGAATTATTTTCCACGATTAGTCAATAAGTATGAAAAAATCATGTTATTGACGAAAGTAACCGAGTACTTTGACGAGATAATGGAAGTAATGATTTGTCAAAATCTATTAATTTCGAAATCAATATTTAATTGAGGGAAAAAATTTCGGAAGGATTGAATGATGAATATGTTTCGATAATACAGAGGGGCAAATAAACTAATGGGTGACATTCGAACTGTCTACCCATTTACTACATAAAAGGGAAATCGAAAAATATTCATAAGTCAACATTACTGTAAAAAAATTAATAAATAACCTGTAGATATCATTAATCCTTATCTTTGATACTTGTAGCGGTATTATAATTATAATTTAAGCTGTGAATTATAATTTAAGTTACCTGTAGGCCTTAAACTGCAGCGCCTTAAGAAATCTGGTTTAAGATCTACTGCGTAACTTTTTGGGAAATCGTGTTCTTCAATCTTCCATAATAAAATAGTGGTTCAAAATGTGACGAGTTTGTCACAGAGGTATTACTACATTAACAAGGAGATAAAATGCATAGTTATAATGATGACTGAAAAAATGGGTGTAGATCGAAACAAGGATTAAAGCATTATTTAAATTTGGACTAATGAAGCAGATGGGTGAAACGAGGGCAAAAATGATACAAATTAAGCGTGTGATTGATTAGAAAAGGAGAGGAAGAATTGAAGTAAACTGATGGACAGTTGTAAACAAGTTCCTGAGAAAATAGAATACGCGATCTGTGGAATACTAAGGAAAACTGTTTGAATATGGCTCCGGAAAAGAACGCTTTCATTTTTTTTTTCGAAGCTAGAAGATTTCTAGAAGAAAATTAAATTACAATGAAATGGGGAGCTTAAACTAAAGCCTTCGTCTCCACTGAAAAAAATCGAACTTCAGCAGAAAAGATTATTAATTTTAGCATTTCCACGGCAATCCTAATTTGAATCTTTACGAGCCAAATTTAACCCAGATACTAAATTCCATTTATATGTAGATGCCACGGCAATTCTTTACTTCGCTTTAGCGTGGAAAAAATTTCTAACGATTGATTTGAATTTTAAGAGAATTGAGTGAGAGGAAAAATATATTGATTCTATGAAGATATTTTTCTACCACTATAATTCCTCCATCTTACAGTTATTATGTAATATTAATTATTTTATATAATCTAAATTAAATCCTAACTTTCACTTTTTCCAAGATAAAGAATAAAGAACTTTGATACTGTACTAAATTTAAGTTGAAAACTAAATAAGCAAAAAGTTAAATTGAAAATTAGATTATCTTATAAAATTATTCTAACAAAAATAGCGATACGGCCGAAAATAATCGCGTTTTCATATCTTTTTCATCAATTACTTAGTCGATGAATATTCGTATTCATAGTTAATAAAGATATTTATATCTGCCATTTATATAACTTACATATTTAGAATAAGCCGTAATTTTAAAAATAAATAACTTCTTTGACCGAACATTCTTCTAATAATTAAAATAAAAACACTGATCAGTATTTTATTTTCAATACTTATCAGCAGTTTTTGGTACACTTAAGTTAGAGTATTTGACATTTTTTTCGTGATTCATTTGTGTAATCCTTTCCTTCTTTTGCGTAATATAGGTTTCACGAACATATACATTATCATTCTCAGCCGTAAAGATCCTATATTTAGGGAATTAAAACACAATTGATTAATAGTATAATTCACGGCCAGTGGGTGCAAGTTTTTCTACATAATAAGGGCCATTTGAGAAGTCAAAGGGAGACTTCGCAATCAGTTCAAAAATTTTTTATTCTTGGAAGATAGATTACTTCATTAGGGTAATGATAGTCTGCAATTGAAACCGGAAATGAACTGTACACTGCAAGTGAGATCGCCTCTATCATCGAATCCATGGCATTACTTCAACGGATACAGCGTAGTGACACTTAGGTTTAGTTAATTTAAGTCAGCATTACTTTCATTCACCTATCCCATTTTTGTTCATATCCCCAGCGGCACGACTTCTTTTCTTCATCAAAAGAAACCCTGCGCGGAAGGGGAGACCTCGGATCCTCGCAGATTAAATTTAGAATAGCTTGATAAGAGGACCCCAAAATCCAGCTTTATGTACACGAATTTCAGTCCCAACTTACGACCAGTTAATAATGAACTCTAATCTTGGAAAAGGGGAGAAAAAAGCATTCGGATAGGATATTAAAGCGGCCATTTATGCGACAAAGGTTGAGGACGCCATTCAAAAGGGTTAATATATAGTCAGAAGGGACTTGGAACAAAGGGAAGAGATAGCGAAAATATGGATTTGATTATGAATTTTGAACGAGAAATGGAGAGAGGGTGAAAAGATAGGAAGAAACTTCAAAATCAGATGATAAAGCCATCTCTTTGTCCTTCGATGGGTCCTACCGCCAGAGATGTCTGCTGCATAAGGTATTAGGTTTATATTAATTATAATGATATGACTTTATCGCAGGGCTAGTTTGAGACCAGTGATTACTCTCTGACATTCAACTCTATGTCGTTAAGTAATGCTGAAATTAAATTATCAGGTGAACGCGGTAAAATAACACAAACGAACAATGCAAGACAAAAAATATTGAAATAACGCGAAACATGAAAAATACCCTATATACATTGCTATTTTAACAAATTATTTTTTAATTATTAATTATTACCCAGTTTAACATCAATTTTTTAATCGAAAATAAATGATATTAAAAGAAAAATAGCAAACATAATGGATAGGGAAGTTTTGGTGGAACTGCTCTACTATCATAAAGAAAGTAATACTCATTAAGTAGAGTATACAAAAACATTTTTTTAATAAGATCAACCTAGGTTTCGTTGCAGCGTAACATTTTCAGGTGAAATACTCTTTCTTAAAATCTTCAATTGAAATTCCCCATATTAAATACCCATATTTATGAAATACCGCAATTTCTTTATGGTGAAAATAGCAAAATGAATACATTTCTTTCAATGCACTTTTTTTCGCGATTAGCCGCTGTTACCCTTTATCGGTGAAGTGCTCTTAAGTTCTCATTAACTTGCCAAGGGGTTCTTCACCAATGAAACAGCAACAACGAACACAGACAACCATTCCCTGATCGGAAAAATCCGATCCGCCGGGATTCGAACCCGGGACCTTGGGGGTTTGGAGTGATAGTGTAGATGGAATGCTATCCACCCCGCCACCAATGCCACTTATTCTTCGAATAAAGCAATAAATACAATGATTACTAATTTGACTACTGATATTACATTAGAACAGAGTTTCCCAAACTATGTTCCGCGGAACACCGATGTTCCTCTGAAACTGAATAGGTGTTCCGCGACAATTTGGAGTGTCAATGGAGAATTGGAGAATAAAAAACATTAAATGCTTTATTGATTCATATTTTAAGCTTTTATTACAATATCATAGTTTTATATTTAAAAACAATTACCAAATAAATAATTTGTTGTAATTAAATGATTTTTTAAATTTTACAAGTAGAATTACCTAAAATAAAAATAAGCATAGTGTTCCGTTAAAATTCCCAGGTTTGCGAAGTGTTCTATGGTAGAAAAAGTTTGGGAAACCCTGCATTAGAAGAAGCTCATGAAAATACAGAAGGGAAAGATAAATACAAAAGGGATTTAAACTCTAAATTACACAAAAGAATGGAAAGCCAGAAAGAAAGAAATAAATAAATGAGAGCGGTGATAGAAAAGTGAGGCAATTTGGGAAGATGGAGGCAGGATTGGAAATATTGAGAGAAGAATAGAATTATTTGACGTGAACGATGAATAAAGGATGGAATGGAAAGAGAAAGGTAAAAAGGAAATGAAGTGGAAGGGTCTGATAAGGAGGTAGAACATGATTGAAGGGAAACTTAGGAAATCAACGCAATTCCGCGGAAATTTTTTACATAAAGATTTTGGAATAAAGGTTCCCGCGTTTAAACGAATTTTCTTATCGTCATTCTTTAAACCCGAAATGACGCGATAAATCTAAAACTTCCGAATATTAAAGGAATGGTGTGATAAACTGCCCACGAGTTAACTGTGGTTCTCAAAATTTCGGTTTAAAGCTAGTGTTTGATGATGGGATGATAATGAATTCTATTTTTATGTGAAAAATCTTTTCGTGGAGTGAAATCCTCAGATGTAGCTGGTATCTTACTATTAGTCCGAAGTGGTAATAGGTGATGATAATTCTTAAGACGAGGAAGTAAGAGCTAATCAGCAGACTCAGATTTACATCATATGCATGTAGTAAGTACATTAGATTCATGCAATAGCCTGTTTCAATTGATAGTAACAAACATACATTTGCAATGGAATAAATTGAACATACAAAAAATGCATTTCATCACAAAAACGGCCTAAAATCATTATCGTACATACTTGTGTACAAGCCGATTCTTCCAGCATATTTATAAATAGTGAAATATCCCCTGTCAGCTTGTACTCGAGTCAGGGTCCCACTTTCATGCTCCTCGGTAGAGAAAGTCTGTCTTGGTCGGAAATTGGCTTGTAAATTTTTGGCCTTCTTTTCCACTTACAGAATTATTTTACTGCTTTTCTTTGAAATAAATATTTAAAAACATTAAACCAACCCAAAACCTCAATTATTGTAATATTATCGGTATCTATTTTTATAAAAAAACAGTACCTGCTTCCTTTCACACCCAGGGTTGCACTCGATTCAATGAGTTTCTCAAGTTTATTGTAATAAAATTCGGTGCATCGTTTTATATTCGGGACGGCTATACTCGAGTACATATGGTACTTCATCTAAGAAATTTGATAAAAACAATGATAATTTATATCAAGAATAAATTATAACTGAACTTTTCTCAAATGATGTAAGGAAAGAATTGAATTTGCACATGAAATGTGCTGCTTAAAATCAAAGTTATACAGAGGTGAAAAATAGTGACTTGGCTGGGACTCGAGCCCAGGTCTACCACTTTCTGAGCAGCTTTCTAGCTACTGCTCACTAATTTTCATCTCTGTATAACCTTAAATGTATTTGTCTCTACCATTTTATCGACGACTTGAACAGGAGTGACCAGTGTAGGTTTGTTTCACGAACTTGAATGATTTCCAAAAAATCCAAGCGCCTTATTTTTTGTGAAAATTTGAAAAACAATTTCGCTTACGAAAAATCCGCCATAATCACAGGGTAGCAGATGAAATGAAACAATTTTTTTCGGATTCCATATCTAGAAGCCTTGTAGATTGACGTGGTATAAGAGATGTGATAGTCCATTGCTGTTTACCTAGTTGATTTCCTTACTTTATCTCGAAATTTGTCCAAAAAAGGTGTCCGCCATTTTTTTGCTTTAAATGAGCAAATAATCATCTTTTAGCATAAAATATTCAGCAAATTGAAAGACAAAGAGTTATGCTAGATTACTGCATTGTTTTTTTCCAACAGTTTCTCTCAAAGCAACTATATATCAACAAACTTGAACGTTTTTCCGAAAACTCAGAAACTTCCCGTTTTTGTGAAAATTTCTCAAGTTTGACGTCCTATATCTTTTTGAAGCCTGCAAATTTTAAAAAACAAAGAGCGAGATCATAAAATTCAATTTTTTTGCAATAACTGTGCCAAGTTTCAATATCCGCACTAAAAAAAAACATTTTTCGCCCTTTGTCCAGGTTTTTTCGATTCTAGCCCACTGTGCGATGTCCAGGATTTTTTTTTTCAGCACACAATGCGCCGGTAACGTAGAGCAATGCTAACATAAACCTTATTCCACCTAGCCTTCCGTCACGGCAAAGTTAAAAACTCGAATATTATTTTTTATAAAGTAACGCCGAATTTTCGGCCCGAAGATTTAGCAAGTAAGCATGAAATCGAATAAAAATATATTTAAAAATTTTGAAGAGCCTACAGAAGCCTGTGTGGAACAATGAGTGTCATTTTGTGGAAATTCAATATTGATCACCATGACTAGCGAAGGCAGACAAATGTCACATCGATTTCCCGCTACGAATTCGATAATTTCGCAGACGGAATCTCGAGGAAAGAACCTGGGAAGCGGAAAAGAGGGGAAAAGACGATGGTATAGATAGTCGAAGAGGAAGTTTAGAAGAAGTAGCTGCCACAGAATGGAAAGAGTAACAAAATCCGCTGATATCGATTTTATCTGTGAGGTATACGAGAGCAAAGGAGTGCGAGACTATTTTTAGAATGCGACAAGATATTAAAGACGCTTCGGGGTAAACGAGGAAATCGAACTTTGAGGAGAACAGGTCTTGTTTGAAGAATGGCACGGGGAGCCTTGTCAAAGGGTACGTCGATAACAATTTTCAGATGTTGAATGTAAAATAACGACATATATCAGCCATTCAGGGTTAGATATAGGCCATTGTTGGGGATAAGTTCTGTAAATTGCATGAGCATAAATTCAATTGACGAAGCCTTGAATTTATTGAGCTCCATCCTGGAGAATATATTGACAAAACAAAGCATATGTCCCAAGAGAAGAAATACCCTAATATTGACAAATGTGTAAAACTATAGCAAGTTTATCATCAGTTTATATCACACCGAAATAAATAAAAATGGAAATAAATTACGCCGTATAGCTTACCCGATGGCAATTTTAAAAACTCATATTCCATATGCGTAACCCTTTAAGAAATTGCGTGAATATTTTATTTGTAATAATTAATTATTAAGTTTCTTCAATACCTAGCTCTTGAGAGGGAAACCTTCATTAACACCCATCATGTAAAGAGGAATCAATGGTAATGTGGTTAGAGGAGCTATATTTCCTCTAAAAGCTAATGGAAGGCAGGTGCGCCTACCAAGAGAAAGACTGTAAAGGAAGAAATAAATTCAAAGTTGTCTCCCGTGTAAGAGAAAAACTATGTTATTCTGCGCTCTGGGTGATGACAGTGGAAAGAACATATGATAGCAGAAAAAGGCTACTAAACAGTTGCTCCTCACAAAAGCGAACACTGTTTTTTTTTGTAAAAATAATAGATAGTAGCAGTTAAGGCTGAAATTTTTTAACTATTTTTCTTACAAAATATCTCTCGCGATTTTCTTGGAAAGCTCTGAATTCAAAATTCAATTGATTTCTTAGCTCAGGAAACCATATGAAAGAAATGATTTTTCTGAGAACGAATATAAAAAAATAACTTTCCGGAATGATATTCGATACTAAAATGCAAAAGCTGTGTTATACACCCCCTCCCCTACACCAAAGGCGGTAAGTGGATATTTAATATAGATGCAAATATAGCTTTTAATTTATTTAACCGTATAGTTTTTGATTTAGTTTATCAAATCCAAAATCTGTATATAACTATAAATGGTTAATAATAAAATGTATTATTTGTGATAAAGTACATTTGCACCCGGTAATTAATTGTCACAATATTTACGAAAGTTAACAATACTTACTCTTTATTAGCTTAGTGTGAGACGAAACAAGCATTAATTTTTTTACAACAGGGTTAGCTGCCTTTACAATAAACAAGTCTAGATCGCACACTAACATTTCCTGCATTAACTTTCATATTCCAGCATAAAATCATCGTAGTAAGAAAACGAATACCTTCATATAAACTGGGAGACCTGAAATAGAAAAAAAAACAAACAAAAATACAGACATGATCTAGCTGCTAAAATGTGAAGCTCTAATACTGTTCTTCTGCAGTCTTTCATTCCCAATTTCATTCCGTAATGGAGCAGCCTTATGAACACGACGCACGGAGAAAAGTCCCTCGTGAATCGAATTCGGAACGAAAACATACCGATTCAAGGTCGACTTGAGTCGGAAAATTCCCCAAGGATTTCCAGATGATCCCCACAAGATCAACGAAGACAACGGAAGAATTCCATGCATTTGTGAAATAGACGCAAACCGTCGAAGCAATTTACTGCAAGCGGCGAAAAGTGTTTTCATTTGAATTCCTGAATTTTCATTGCTCTTACTGTGGTACTTTGCCTACTTTTATCTCGATTTCCATAATGGCTCACAATATTGCGACCTTTACCAATCCCTTGATATGAGCGGTCCCCTTGAGACCCTGAATGAAATTTTTTGTCGGAAACTAGTCTTTTTCGCTGAGCATCCTCATCAACCCCACTCATATTTACTTTCAACGATTCCTTTCAAGAGATTTTTTTCATATGAATATCGCTTCATGATTTTCCTTCCGTTAAAATAGGATATTCGTAAATTGATATTTTCGATATTAATTATTTATTAATTGGGAAATTCTGGGATCCTTAGTGATTATAATAGAAATTTTAGCAAATATCCTTTTATGTCATATTATATTTCAAATTTTTTTCCATATTAAATTCTACTATGCTTATAAAATTTACCTGGGCTATATTTTTTATTTGTTGGATTTTTGGAATTTTAAAGTAATGTACAATATTTGTAATCCTACAATTTGAGTGGATGGTATTCGTTTCATGTTTTATTTATAGGTCATGTGTACTAGATTCTCTGTTTTATCATCTTTTAGTCATTACCCTCGGTAGATCTGTGCCTTTTTTCACACATCCTTTTTCGCTGGTATTTTCCTACTGTGGATTCTTTTTCCTAAGATTTTATTCGGTTTTCCTTAATCCAAAGCTAGATGTTTCCTATTTCCTATTTGTTTAAATAACCCTTTGATTTTTCACCAAATAGATCCGTTTTAAATTGATTTTGGGGTTGAATGAAACTGGAGACATTAAATTTTCATCTTTGCCTGAAATGAAGACGTTATTTATTTATCGATTAGTAATATTTTAGGTTTTCAAATTCATCCTGTATTAAGGAATTTTGAGATATACAGTATGATTTATCTTATTGATAAGTTTATCTAACGTCTAACAACATATATGAAAATATTTCATGCCTGAAATCTAACGTATCTGCTTAGAGAAAATGGGACAGCGACGTAGAGAGCTTTTTATAACTCTTCTTTTTCATGAAAATCATCATGAAGAACCTTCTCCACATTTATAAATTTCTTGAACAACAGTAATATAAAAGGAAAAAAATGTCCATAATACCAAACAATGTGTACTTACGACAGCCTGCTTCGACAGGTAGCTTCATCATCAGGTAGTCATCCTTCGTAGTTTTTTCTTTCTTGCTTCGTACAGCACCGAGATGACGCCGCGGCCCAAATAGTCGATTAGTTTGAGTTAGATTTTCATTTATTAACTGTAAAGACAGACTTATAATGAATTAGTTCTATTAAACTCTTAGTTAAACATCCATAGTTTAAAAAATTTGATGAAACACTTTTAGTTTCCATCTTTCGGTACAAAATACAGAGACTATATGTATCGTAATACCTGTGATACTGTCAAGAAATGAAATTTGGTAGACTCGCTCTATAAATTAGATAGTCAAGATAATCAATTCGTCCTGTCTTACTGTCTCATTTCACAGCAATGCATCCGTAATCAATTAACTTGTCTTGTTTGATGAAAATGTTTTCTTTACCCAAATCATCCCATGACTGCACTAATCAAAACTTATATACTATTCTGTCAATTAAATATTACTTACTAACTTTCTATGATAATTTTCCCATTGTGTATTTTCTATATAATCAAACACCAACGAAGTAACTTGCTGAAACTTCATTTCGAGAACAGAAAAAAATATCTTCGTAAAGTTTCACAAAAAATATTTTATTGAAACGACTATCACTTTGCATTCAGAGCCAAATAATGAATCTATCAGTTGAAACTAGTCGATCCAAAGAAACATTTTTTGTGAAACAAAGATACTTTGTCGTCATTACAGTATGCATTTCTACGTTGCCTGTTCGACTTACTCTGATATCGATGCATAATTAAAGAGAGTACGTATGTTACAGTTAGATGCAAGACTCAGGTGACACGTGAAATTGTAGAATGTCAGAGAAACAAAGGCCTTCAGGTAAAAGCTGGCAAATTCCAAGTTGAAACCAGGCTCTTTTATCGCTACTCAATAAATTCTTGAAGATGAATTTTGCGTCGCAACAAAGTATCGTAAGATTTAATTGAAGGGAAATAACGCCAGCATAAACATGAGTTGAGAATCGATAAGTCCGAAAGAGGTATGGGATACCAACATCAAGATTGTTTGATATTGGAGCAATCGCAACCTTACAGACCTCTTCTCCACGGAAAAATCTTACGTGCCTTATCTACAATCTCTATTAAGGCGAGAGAGGCACGTTCTCGAAAAAGGCACTTGATGTCCTTGGATCGTGCCAGAAGTGAAAAACGGAGTTTCGTGGGCGAATGCTGAATTTGTTTCATTTCCTTACCTTCTCTCGCGTTGCTTTTATTTCCCTTAATGACACACACAAGCCGCGATATCAAGAGGGAAATTTAAAATCATGCTCTTTCTTGTTTGGAGTGATCTCCAACCTCAAGGTGAGGCAGGGAACCTAAAATCAACTGCTCGAGTCACGCGACGCCGAAGCCGAAGGAAGCTCCACGATCATGCTATCCCACAATTCGAATGGTGTAAAATTAGACTTGAAAACCTGTTGGGTTACCAGATTTTTTAACGACGATTGTGGTCTATTGGCTAACTTATAATACGCCTATGAAAATAAATTGGTCATATCTATTCATCGAAAAGAACAAATGATCGATAAAATCACAATGGAGCCAAAAATATTAAAAGTAAAGAAAATAATCTTACACCATAATCTAAATCAACTCAATAAACTTGTCTTGTTTTATGAAATATCAAGTTCCCGAATTGAGGATTTAGTGGACGTTATTAATACAAATATTTAACGCAATGTGGTTAATTTAGTCTTGTATATATTTTTAAAAATGCTCGTCACTTATGTATAAATAAGTTAGTTTGTTGATGATCATTCTTGATGTTGACGTGGTTGCCATGTGCTTGTTTAGATAGAAATAATACAAATAATATTAACACAATATACCCTATAGAGATTTTTACAGTGATATCAAAAGAACGGAAATAAAATATATGTGGAGTGATATGAAGACTTTAATTTAATCGCTCGGCGCATCCTATTCTATCAGTAGCTTTTGTCAACTATCAAACGCAAGTCAAACAGAAGATGCAGTGTGAAAATTACATTGATATATATTGTGCAAGTCCCATCACACCTCTAAAGATAGTTTATTGAACGAAAATGAGAAAAACATCCTCATTAATTCAATAATAACTACCGAACCCTGCTATAAAGGAAGTAGACATGAGATTAATGGAAAATCTTGCAATTTTTTGTAGGATATAATGCAGGTTTGGTTTATATCACCAGAAGTACTCAGTGTCTTTTTAATTCGTAGAAACCGAAATTCTGGATGAAATAAATTTACATTATACTCAAAGAGACGCGTATGGCGTACGTAAGAGGGAGTGAAAACGTCTATCTCCTTAATTTAACATCTAGTATCTGTCATGCACGCCTTACCTTTATTACAATATAAGAAATAATAACTGCTTGTTTTCTAATTTAATAAGCAATAATCTAACTATATCTTAGAGACGTCTTCCATGATTTAGCATGTTTCAGAATATAAATAACCAAAAATTTCTCTAAAATATAGATTTTATTCAACGCCGAGATTTCAGAAAAAATAGAAGATTTTGCCTTAAGAATAAGTTAATTTAAAACTATTTTCAGGAGATAAATTTTAATTTACATTTAAGATGAGATTGAATAACTAAGAAAAGCTTCCTTTACAAAGGATTTAATTAATTATTGTTAGAACTTTCTCTAGTTGATGATGAAAGTTTCTTTGGAACTCATTGGGATTCACAGTGTTATCAATCTTTACCCTTGGGATAAACTCAATTAGAATAATCGTTTTTGTAAACCTCAGCTTAATAAAAAACGGCGGAGAAGATTACGATTTGGAACATAAATCCACAGCTCGGAGTGGTGTTTAAAATAATCGCGTTCGTGTTTCTACTAAAGGAGACTAAGCATCACGAAAAGGTTTCCCATTTTCATTTTACGGGAGGAAACTTATTCGCTAAGAAGCGGACTTCTTCCTCTATTAACTACGTAGTTAAAAAAATGCCTTTGGTTGATGGCCCATTATTTCCTCGGCAGCAAGTATCGAAAACGGCAGAGGTATTATGAAATTCTGGTGCGGTATGTAAGAGGATTTGTGTGGAGAGCCCTAAAGGAAGGCGGAAGGTGATTTCGCCAACGGGAATCGGAAATCGGAAGAAACCGCAAGAAGATGAAGAGGTAACTGCGAGCGAAAGAAGGGTAATGAGGTGGTAATTAGTGAGAGACGTGCACGAAAAGGTAGGAGCGATTGCCTCCGATCTCCAGTTCGCTAAAATGGCGGTGAAACGAAACTCCGAGAGTTTCAGAAGTTTATCGTCGGCGCTGCCTCAACTGCGTAATGAACACTATCGAAATCCCAAACATATCTGCGGGCGATTACAGAGTTCCTGCAGTAAATTGGTCAAAAAATAACTCCAAATTCATGGTCCGTGAGTTAGCATAAGACCGGTGGTTCAAACAGTGACTTCCTCTCTTTCTGAAAATATCAAATAACTATATGTTTCAAAAAAATACTTTCAAACTTACTTTTTGTATTAATTCGCAGAATTTAAAGGATAAATTTCTACTGAAGAAATCCCTCCTCAATCACAATTTGCTAATGAAGATCTAGTCTTTATCAAAGGGATTTCTGCCCCTTCTTCCTAACCATGAATTTATCATCTCAGGGTGTTTGGCCATATATTGCGTGGTTAGTCAATGATCCTCTTCCAAAATGTGATTATGAAATAGCTTTTACTTCGTCCATTCTGTACAGATTATTGTTAATTTCTCCTTTCCTTTATTTTTCTCATTTTTTATCGGAGATATATCATTTAAGTATCTTTTATTTCATAGAAGATGCAATCTATTCTTGTCTTGCATCCTTTCTTTTTTCTCAGAAAGCCAATTTTTCAGTACGTGACTGCTGTTTAAATTTAAGTACGGCATTAAAGGTCAAATTACTACTTCGTATATTCTTGCTTTTGCTTATGCTCGTCTGCAGTAATTTCTTCTAATTATTTATCTCAGAAATAACTACACCCGCTTCATCAAAATTAAACCTAGGGAATGCAAAATAAAATTTTGGTAGAAACAGACGCTGTGAATTGATAGTAGTTAGACTGATCTACTAAAACACTATTCACAAATGAAAGAACACCAGAGAACACCGACCTTGGAAGCCGAATATTTTAGCATTTTAATCCCGATTAACCGTGGGGTAAGCTGGGAAGGTATGGAGAGTTTCCAGGAATAATATTTAATAGGAGCTTATTACTCCACGATTATTTTGGTTAAAAACAGTATGATTAAAGTAATCATAAAATGGTAATTGGATATCCATAAGAGTTTATTGTGTATTTGTTTAACGACAACAGGAAAGGAGAAGGTATATTTTTTACAGTAGAGGTAATCTTTGTACGATATTAATTGTGGAAAAGAATAGCATATGTTTAAAAGTGTCTATGTATATTATAGCGGACTTGCGGAGAACGCATTATCAGTTCTCTTTTTCTACTGTCGTTTGAATCCCACTTCCTCCGTGTATTTTAGTTTATTTGTTTGTGAAGACCGCAAATAGGCAAGCCCAGATGGTAGTCATCAGGCTGTTAGAGTCGCCGACATATTTTACATCAAAACCTTAAAAGTTTTTCTCATAACCTAGAGCCATAAAAAGTTTTATACGTATAAAAGTGTTTCATATGTATATAATAAATCTCGCTGACAGCCACTATAAGTCCAAACAGGTTTATGAAAGTCGAATCACAGTCCTTTTATTTTGGTTCGCACCAATCAGATTTCTGACTAATAACCAAACACCCTAACAGGCGATTTTAGTTCCCCAAGTGGCCGTCGGCCGCCTGTGGCTCTTCCCAATGCCAACACATGATATTTTAAGCCCTCTTGGGGGCAGCAAAACCCTCTTAGAGACCCTCTGTTGTAAGATAATTAAACCACGACTTAGAATAATGGGTGTCGTGTTCCGAGAAGTATGCTGTAACTCCATTCAAGTCTTCTGCAAATTAAAGGAAGCTTTCCCAAAGGAGATTCGGTTAGGCTTTTAGATGGACAAAACCTCTCACCAGTAGATGTGTTCCGATAGCTTTGAAAGATGAAGCCTGAGTAAATTTACTAGTAAGAAGATGGGGAAAGAACTGGAAATGAGGAAACAGTGAAAAATGATAAAATAAACACATGAATAAATTTGTAATTGTGGCTATAGAATCATAATACCAATTTTAACGTGGAATAAACAATTTTACGAGTACAATCCAGTAGTCACCATTCACTGTTCTGAAACATACATGTCAATTTACTAATAACCACGAACTAAAAACGAAGGGACTAGACATATTTAGCTCTATATTTATTTATCTCTATAAATATCATTAGATTTCACAAGAAATTTAAAGAGTTAATCACAAGGAGAATATTTCAAGGAGAGTTTCATAAAATTCAACGATAAATTTGATAAATATTTAATAATTTAATCTCTAAATACCCATTAGGATTATTCCAATTTTATTTTTACCATCACACATTAACCTTCAACAAAATTAATCAAATGATAAATCCAAACCTCTAACTTTACTTCTTAAATTATTCGATTCCCAAAAATTTTAATGCAAAATCCTAAGAGCAACTAAATAAATAGGTATCCCTGAATATCCAGTAGGATGACATAAATTTAATCTGTATTCTAATATAGAAGAAAATCAACAAAAGTAACCTAAAATCCTAATGCAATGATAAATATTCATGAGAATAATTAATAAAGGAGGGATTTGCAACAAAAATTCATCACATGCTAAAATTTGCACACAATCATGCTTAACATGATTAATCTGAAGTATTCCAAACTTGCAAACAGCTAATTAGCAACTCGTAAGTTCCTGCTGCTCTCGGCTTAGCATCGGAGGAAAGCAATGTGGTTGGTAATTGATCTTAATTAAAACTCTGAACCAGCCCAAACAAAGTTTAAACTCTGCGTATAGTGTACGCGTAGATTATTGAAAGCAGGAGTATAGATCAAAGCTCAGATATTTTTCGTATAGTTCATTGATTGAAATAGGAAAAAGTTAGCCCTCTAAGATACCTGCAAAAAACTACGTGAAACTGGTTTGGAAATGAAAGGCTTTGATTAAAAATGCAGTTCACGTAGAGAAGATATTTCAGGATCCGTGATTAGAGTAGAGGTAGTGGGAAAGGGCGCCGGGATAAATTTCCATCGCTCGGCCTGAAAAATGCTCCAGAAGATCACAGAGGTAATTGCATTGGCGCAGGCCTTCGAGTACGTGGATGGAATCGAAAAAGTGGGAGAAATATAAAATAAACGGAGGTGTTTATCTTTCGCTTTTAGGGCTCCTGCAAGTATAATTTACAAAGGGAATCAAGATCACATTCAAAAGCCATGTTTCAGCCTCTGGTCTCGATCGTGGATTTGAATTTGATATCTTGATGCTTTGATCCGAATTTAAAATCCAATCAACGAACAACGCGCTTCTGCATGGAGATACCGAAGCTTTGTAGAATTATTTATTCATCACGGCTATATTTTACAAGAAAATATTATGCTAGTTATTTTTTTCGTCACCGATTTCAAACTAGTATTTTGTTTCTATAACAGAATATTGAACAGAAAGAATGTTTTGGATATTATAATTGTTTTTATTGTGTATAAAATCACAATGCATACATTTATAGCCAAAAGATATGTATCGATTGTCGAAGGAAATCAATGTTTTTATTCATATGGTGACATGAGGGAAAATAAATTAAATCCAATTTATTTCCAAACAACTAAATACGCCATGTAAATCAACCAGAATGAAATTACTTAGCGTAGCGTTTCGATATGCAGCGTTGGAAACTAAATAACGTTTTAAACAGCCAGTGTCTTTGATAATTCCGTAATATTACTAATCGAGTAAAATAATATCTGAGCCATGTAAAAATAAAATGAATAAAAACGCTTCGATGCATAAGCTTCTATGTTTTATCTACTTGTAACGGAAATTTAAATATAAGCTTCTGTACATCAATATGAATTAATAAAATATAGTTCTCTTTTGTTGTCGAAAGGCAAATATAGAAACTATCAGAATAAAATAATCGGATTAGTCCTATACGTACGCAGGATATTGCGAGACTATCACCATTGGGGAAAGCAACTACGCACCTTCCTAACAAATAAATGTAGAATGGGCAAATAAATCTTTAAATTATTATTTGAAATTAGACGGCAGTAAAGAATGTTACCTCAATATCAATTTTTTTCCAGGCGGTACTTCTAAGGTGGTTATTGTGCGCGCATATAGGATATTTTGCTGTAGTCTACAATAAGAAACAAATACTCCTTAGCGTGAAAGTGGAAGTCTTAACACTGATTGTTAGAAATATTTTATTAGGTTTAAATAAGCCTTCTCTTTGTTGGTGCTAACAATATGAATCGGGATTAAGCGAATTTCAAATATTTTTTTCTTACCCGACAAGTTATTTTTTACTGATACTGGAATATTGTTATAAAAATTAGTATATGCAATTTTTATTTAGTTTAACTTGTATTATTTTCGAGGTGAATAATGCAAATCGGGTTTATTTTCCTTCTTACTTGTTACAGTTTTGAATTGTACATTACATCCGGAAGATACACAGACACCATTTGCGTAAACTTATGAATTCGATTTTCGTTATCTAAAACTATGTGATTTACAGCCCAAACAAAGATACAAAGGGGAAACACTGGGAGTGCACTTCTTCAAGCAAAGAAGACTTTTATGGTGCCGAGGGCTATTTACGAAGGCCGTTTACAGAAACTGTGTAACGTTGCTTTAGTAAACAAAGAAAATATTGCTGATCTTCCACATGTGTATTGGTAAATTTGCGGCAATCCTTCCTGATTATGATTTTAGATTCCAACTGTTGTATTTAAAAGAAAGTAAGGAGCTTAAGCATTATTATGAAAATCAACAAAACATTTATCTTACAATTAAAGAGTCTGGTTTTATCGGAATAAATATCCAACTGAACGAACAGCTGCTAATATTTGCATATTTGCTTTAAATCCTTGGAATTATTTGCTTTAACTAATCCTAAAGTTGTCGCGACGGGCCATTTTGACTAGTAAAAATTTTATATTTGGAGGTTCAGTACCAGATCAAAGCTCCTGTCTATTCCGATCAACCATTTTAAATGTCAAAATGTATGGCTGTAAATCAAGCTTGGCTTAATATACGTAAAACATACGAATACTCGACTTATGTGCCTTTAAAAAAATAACTTATTAGAAATAGACATAACTTACTGAAAATCGCCGTTACGATGTACCTTAAGTTCCATTATGATTTTATCTTTCACTGTTCTTCGCAGTTGTCTTGATAACTATAAACACTCTTTTTCATTCTGTGTAAGAGCAGACGCATCGTAGCATACACAATAACTTCACTTCACTGCTACGTTTTTATCTCCACAAATTCTAACCTGAACTTGGTGTTGCTAAACAGAAGTTCTTCAACAGAGCTCATCACTTCTTCTATTCGGTAAATCAATTGAGTTGATCATGAACATCATTTCCATATTGTTCATTAGGATACTCACGTCTGAGGAGCGTTTTTAAGCCTTATCTCAATATGGGCTGACGCGAATGGTAACTCCATCACACACCATATAACTACTTAAGAGTTAACGATGTTAAAAGAGTTTGTAGATAAAAAGTGTACATTCGCCTAAAATAGCATAATACAGTATGAAGTTTACCAATGCTCAATATGAATTTCCAATGAAAGCCTCTTACAAAATAGAATAGAGTATAAAAGTATTTATTCCTTTACGAAGAACGTCCTGATTAATCTTCACCGAAAAGATTTACAGCAGCAGAAACGGTTAGGGCGAATTATAAGCTTCAAGAGGAAGAATGGGAATGGAATAGGAGAGAACAAAGGGTAGAGACAGAGTGTATCTTCTCATCAAAAGAGAAAAGGGAGGCGTGGACCAAAGGGAGTAAAAATAGAGGTCATTAATTTATCCGTCCGCCTGACCACCGCCTTCATACTTTGCCTCATTATTAATGCACTCCCGCCCACGCTCTGACAATTCTCGCGGGCTACCTTACGACTGCCTCTTTCCCATATTCTGGAGGCACAATACCTTTAAGAATAGCCTCCCATCTCCCTCTAATTAAATTCCCTCTCAGATGGAATTTCCTACACGTAGCAGTAAAGATAGCACTCCGGCGGGAATAAATCTTGAGCTAAGTAAACCTGGTCTGAGGGAATGCACGACAGCCACCGTCGATACGTGTCTGCTTGTTTGTCATCGTGTTAATCAAACAAAAACAAACATTAGAGTAAAATAACAAGGAAAATTTTAATGCACATAATCTTTATATGTTTTAATTTTTATTCAAAAATGGCACTTGACGATTTCATTAGTAATGTTCAGTTTTACATTAAGAGATCCGTTTAGATAGTGATGAGATGCCGATAATTCCCACACTAAAGTTTAAATAATAAGGGATACGTGCATTTATTTATTCTTGATATTTCAAAATATTTCATGTATTAGCTTATTTCACTATTTACTTCAAATCCTATTCAGGTTTAGATTCCAAGACCAATTTAGATCTTGATTAGAGCCTTTCCAAAACTTAAATTTCAATTCTGGTGATATTCAGCATTGAAGTAACAGTTTTTAATACATCGGGGAACACTCACGTAATACACAGCGAGCAATAATGATTTCTGCGGTATTTTTCCCTATTATACAAATAAAACCAATCTTGTAATACCTCCGTAGTACTTATTTCAGGTAACTAGTTTTGTCTAAGGTTTAGACGTCATCAGGTCTTCAATCAGGTCAAAAATTTTACGAAACTAGTTGTCAAGAACGTATATTCTTACCCTTCCATCATATTGAACTTGAACACATCGGATTTACTCCTCCATAATTAAAGTAAACTATGAACAAATTGCATGATTCCTAATCGCTACCACAATCGCTTGGATGTTGAGCTATAACCATAAATAACATTATTTAACTACGTAAGTATATAGATCATAGAGAATTAGGAACTACAATACTGATTTATAATAAATTACCGTTTTAATTGAAGAGAAAAATTTAAATATTTATTAAACATTAAATTAAAGCGTAAGTGGAGACCGCTACCACACCATCCACCTACAGAAAGTAGATAAGGTATTTCCAAGATTTCCGTCCTGCTGCTTGATAGAGTGGGAAAGCTTTGGGGAAATTAACTCAACTTAATTTTTTCTCGGCGGAATTACACTGGGAAGCGGTGAAATTCTTTCTTCTTTTCATCTTCACTCTCTCCCGTAATTGATGGCTCAGGATATCAGATAATTTTCTTGGATAATCTTAGGTAGCGGAATTCTACCGCTCTGGAATTCCTTCAGGGGACAGAGTTTGAGCTTTCCAGAGACAGATTTATCTCTCATTAGATCCGCTTCTTCTCCAGAAAAGGAGGAATTCGTGAATGGATACACGATTCTGAATGCCTACGATAGCTCTGATAATATACGTTAAAAGCGTGTGATTACATTGAATGAGATAGAATTCTCGTCTTTATCCTACTCAATGGATCAAGATACTTCTAGAACATAGGTTCACAAAGAGGCCCTTACGGACCCTCAGGGGACCAATATTAGACATTATAGATTTACAGGGGGTCCATTGGAGGGAGGAAAAAAAGGGGGCCAATTTTGGTTTTCAATCTTTCAGAGTGTTTTAGTTTTCGAAAGGCAAATATACCATTTTAAAGTATAATTCAATCAAATGGAAACCATGTATGGCTTTTTAACTATAAAATTCAACATAAGGCAGGCTAGGTAATCCATAGAAATTGAAAGGGGCTCACGGGAAAAATGTTACTAATAATTCTGGGTAACCTATGACTTAGAAGGATAATTAGTACACAACGTTCTAAACTCTGCTGGAAAATATAAGCAAGTCGATGCGATATTTTTAGAATTTCGGAAGGCTTCCGATAAGGTACCTAGAAGTTGCGGGTATCAATGTAGAAGTTATTAACTGGATAAAAGACTTTCTCACCGATAGAGAGCAACGAGTAGTACTCGTTGGTATTAGTTCCAACTTGGTTAAGGTGACCTCGGGCGTCCCTCAGGGCAGTGTAATTGGACCGTTGTTATTTTAAGTATACATCAACGACCACAGCAATCACATTGAAAGCAATGTTAGCATATTCGCAGACGACACAGTCATTTACAAGGAAATAGATAGTTCAGAGGATAGATTAACCCTTTCGAACGACTTAGATAGAATTATGAACTGGTGCGATGATTGTTAATTAGAGCTCAATCTATAAACGTGTTCGGTAATTAACTTCTTCGAAAGAAAATCTATAATAAATGATTAAACTTACAGCCTCCGTGGGGTAAACCTCATGACAGTAGAATCTGTGAGGTATCTTGGAGTAACTCTTACGAATAATTTATCATGGAGTGCCCACATCCGAAATATACGTGGAAAAGCACTTAAGAAACTCGGCTTCGTTAAAAGAATAGTCGGAAGGAGCGAAGAAAAAGTTCGCGAGCTATTTTACTTAGCAATAGTTAAGCCTCACCTTGAGTATGCATGTAGTGTATGGGACCCCGCCGAGAAATGTCATATTCGGGATTTAGAAAAAGTACAACGAAAGGCGATACGATTTGTAAAGAATTGCTACGATAAAATAGCGAGTGTCACTCAGATGTTACAGGACGCGGGATGGAAATCATTAGAGGATAGAAGAAAAATTCAAAGGATAAATGTATTAAATAAGTTCAGAGAACTTACGTTCTCAGATGATGTAACCGATATAATGCGACCCCCCTGTTATATGGGCCGTTCTGATACTGCCAGAAAGATTAGGGAAATAGATGCTGGAACGAATCGTTTCAAAAATTCATTTTTTCCGCGAAGTATACGCGAAAGCAACCGTTTAGGAAAATAGAGTCAAGGTGCTTGCACCCCCTACCACACGCCGAAAGGTGGCTTGAAGGGTTCTTAGATAGACATAGACATAATTTGCTAATGCAAATTTCTCTAAGAAGTGAAAATTAATTTAGTGCGGAGACTGAGACAAAGGTAAATATTTCCAAATCTCTCTGGATCAAATTATAACAGTAGTAGAGAATAAGAGCTTAAAAATCTCCAATAGTCGTCTTTGTTGGCGTTCCTCACCTCCTGCCGAGAAAACAGGTAGGATTGCCGCTCTTTTCAGAACACCCAATGTACATTTCAATAGCGATGCTATCTTCCTCAGGGGAAATAAAATCGGGTGCTCTTAAAAGAACAGCAATCCTTCCTGTTTTCTCCGAATACTAGCGAAGGGGCGAGGGACGCCGACGAAGACAGAAGAAGAAGGAATTGGAGATTTTAAGCCTCTAATTCAATAACAGCCGAGTTCCAAATTTTCTTTCCTTATGGTAATAAGAGTACAAGAGAGTTAATAATCGGAACTACCAATGAAAACTTTAAATGCTTGTTTATTTTATCGATCGTAGTTAAAGAAGACTAACTCTGTGAATGAAGCTGTCGTGTCTATGTGTATCTAAAACAATGTCTACTGATTGAATAAATGCCAAGTCATTTAGGGTAGAATGCGAGCGAAAATTACAGGGTGAAAGCCAAAGGCATAATGTGTTAGATGACATAAAGGTGGGGTAAGTTACCAAGAAATGACGGAAATGGCGTTTAATAGGGATTTTAATGGATCAGAACCTACTGAAAGTTTAAACACGATGATAACAGAATAGCAATGTAAGTCATCCCCACTGATACGAGCGTTTTTTATGAGCATAAAATACCATCTCTTGAATATTTCAATAACAATTTGACAAAAAAATTAATATTCGTAAATTTATATTTGCAAGGTTGCTTTTATGATTTTTTCTCAGATATTTTGTTTTTTAAATGGACATGGTATCTGGCATAAATATTTAAAAATTAATAAAAATAATTAGCTCGCAGTGACAAGTCGTAATTCAATGCCAGGAGAAGACAAAGCTAAAACAAATGGTTCGTAATCCACCAATATTATTTATTTCAGAATGGTGGAATAATAAGAAAACATGCGAATATTTTTACAAACAGATTTTGGCATAGAAGCTTCGTCAATGCTAATAACTAAGTCTTTACTTATTTTATATTTTTTCTCACTTATATCCCATTTTAAATTTGATCAAATTTTGATTTTCAACAATGTCATAAATTTGGGAATGTATACATACATATATTACTTCCTTACCAAGCAAATAAAAAAAGATTCGTAAGTATCGTGTCCTCTTTCCTTCTATGTCTTTAGAAGTTTTTCTTCGTTCCTTGGAACTCAATTGAATTATTAATGGTTAAATAGCCAAACCGCGTAAAATTTAATTTTTGTCCTAAATTGTAGATTCCTTACTTTGTCAAAACCTCTATTTTCCGAAGCAATGGAGACATTTTTGGGCGGACACGTTTCTTTGGGAAATATCAAATCCTAACTAACGCTCTTGAAAGTGGAGACAGACTTGATTGAACTAAATTACGGATTTTAATTACTAGAATTTTAAAACATATCGTAAATGAAAAGAAAGGAAAGTTGGGAAACGGCTGTTAAGATATCGTAAATTTATAAGGCATTGCTCGATTGTGGGGGCTTCTTCTTTTAAATTTGAGAGTAACATTACCTTTGGCATTTATCGAAAAGCGAATTTATTGAATTAATTTAATTTTGTTCAAAGCAGAAGAAATTATACTCTAACCGGGGTTTTCTATCTCTCTGAAAGGCGATTTTCTAGGAAAGTACATTTAAGAGGCGGTAAGATCTACAACACAAAAGAATAACACAAAATTGAGATAACACACCGAAAGCCGCGGAAATGGAAATACAAAAGCTACTCCATAATATTTGGTACAATATCATAAGGAACAAAAAAGAAAATAAACTCAAGGCTTTAAATTTAAGATTACGAATATCCTAGAGCTAGTTTACTTCTTTCTTGTCTTCCCAATTAAGGGACTATAATTGAAAATTTATGAAATTTGCCAAGGAATTCAGTAACCTCTTGGTAATCAAATTAATAAAGAATTATTTTGTATGAGTTACACTCTATTTCATATGTTGCCTCCACCTCCTTATGCAATATATGTAAAAGTAGGGCTTAGAAAATTTAATCTAACCCACTTAAAAGAAAGACTAGAATAAATAAAAAATCTGATGTGGCCAGCACATGACTTTCTCCATATGTAAGGTGTAGATATTTATCTAGCACAGAATTGTCGAAGTTTATATTCAATCTAAACTTGGAAGATATATTAGTGATTAATTGATATAAAATTAACTTTTACATCACAAAGGTTATATCACAGGATCTACATAAACAATTAACAAAATTAAATACCACACATTTAAAGAGTGGGAACTTAAAAAAGTAACAGATAATGACGAAATTATTGATATACAAAAAAGAAAACAAATAAAGAAGATAAATGGACTATAAAACAAAGAAAAAACTTTTTTTAAACTCATCAATCAGCCAGAGCTCAATCTATAGCAAGAGAGTGAGCAAAAGACGCTTTGCATTGCATTGTTTGCCATGTAAAGAAACCCATAGCAACGAAATTTATTGTTACTGTGAAGAGTAATCAATAACGGCATGAAACAATTATAATTTAATAATTATCTTGAAATAAATACGCGTGTTTTAAATTTAAAATCAGCTTCCAAATAAAACCTTGAAGAAATGTAGTAATCGTTTTTTATATAGCATAATTATGAAATTGTATAAATGAAAACGACATTTTAACGTAAATATGTCGCAATAACTAGAAAATTGGTTAATTATGGCACGACTCCTAAACGGTGGTTGATATTGATAATTTTTTCATACAACACTTATAGAAAATTACATTTTTTGTAAATTTTGTTAACAATTGTTTATACCTAAATATCAGAATATTGGAGAAATTTTGCAAAAACGGAAACGAGCTTCGATTAATAATGCTGAACTTCCGGTTAACCGATTTACTCCAAAAACTAATCAACTTTAGCGGCACCTACCAAAGAGCTATATATGAAATTTGGTGTTGATACGACGAATAGTTTTCATGTTAGAACGCCCAAAAAGTACATATTCAACAACTTCCGGTTAATCGGTATTTCACAAATAACTCCTAAACAATCAGTGATACAAAAATATGTTTATTACAAAAGTTATAGTAAATTTTATTTTCTAAAACTTTTACTAATAATAGTATATACCTAAATATCATATTAATGGAGATATTTTGAAAAAACGGAAATGAGCTTCGAAGAATCAAGCTCGACTTCCGGTTGACCGATTTACTCCAAAAACTAATCAACTCTGATAGCACCTACCACGGTGCTATATATAAAGTTCGGTATTGATAAGGCAAATAGTTTTCACGTTAGAGCGCCAACAATCATATACACAGACACGCATACACACAGACATTCCGAAAATGGTCAAAACGTGTTCTAGGGACCCTAAAACATTTATTTCCGTAGAAAACTCTAAGTCGATTTTTTTCATGAAAACAATACTTTTTCTATACTATGTATATGGAGAAAGTAAAAATAAAGGATAGGGACGAAAATCTATTCTAACCTGCAGGAAATAAACCTATAAAATATAACAAAGGGTAACTGTGCGAAATCGAATCAAATTACGAAAACACGATTAAATTGATTAATTGAAAAATTTTTATATTTTACAAAAATTCTAAATTAATACAGCAACGTAAAAATTATTCTTTATTAGCATAGACAGCAACAATTACTAAGTCATACGTAAGCAAGGATAATAAAAATAGCCATCTCCTTAAAATACTAATATCAACTTTTCCATATTGGCAGACCATTAGGCACAAAATGTTCTCTTTGTTATTTCAATTGTAGGCACCACAAGTCTCATTGATCTTTATTCACTTATTGTTAAACATCATTTAATATTTTAACTTGAATTGGATCTGCAGTAAAGTCGATAATGCTTCCTCTTATCAACATGCCTTCATACTGATTTGTTTTCGTCATTTGTATACAGAGAAGACTTTCATTTTTATCCTTATAAGTGTTCCCTTTTCTTCCATTTCATTTCTTTGCATAACATCAATTGTGTACTTTGCCAATGCGTTTACTCGAGCTCTTTTATTCGCTATACAGTTCTTCAGAGCGTCGAGACGAACTTAAGGTTAAACATCGACGGCTTTTGTTGGCTCCGACTGTATCCTGCTTTCTCTCTTTCTTTCCCCTCCGGCCATATTCGTGAGGCTTGTTTTTGTGGGGCTCATTTTCTTAGCCGTATCTCTCCATAAAGACACCTGGAAAAACCTCCTCGACACGGCTTGCTTGAGAGCCGAGCATTAATATGTCTCTCAAAAGCAGATCAAAAGGAAGAATGGAAGAACTAAAAGTGGAGAGGAAGGGGTTGGAAGAGGAGGAGAGTGTGAGTGAGAATCAAATCAGGGAATGGGAATTGTCCTGTGATTTGATAGAGGAAATGATGCTGATAGAGGAAAGGATAGGGAGATGAGAAATGGCGAGAGGTTAATAAGTAGTGCTCCTGGTTGGAGGGTGAAACAAGAATTCTTGGAATTAAAGTTCATCTATTAGGGTTTTTTATAGATTTTAGATAAAGTCATATTTAGTGATTCACAGTTGTTAGAAATTACATTTTTTAAAACCCTATCGCGGAATACATATTTACCCGTCTATTTTATACACCTAAACTTTTTCCACGTTCCCTTACTTTATTAGGAGAATTGCTCTTATTTTAATAATTACCTTGCTTAATAATTACCTTGCTTTGTGTAAGAAATATAACCTAGCTACCTCCAGACTAGACGAGTAGTTGCTGATATAGTATTTCTTCGGAATATTCTGAATGGCGTCATTGATTCTGGTGATTTAAGTTTTTAAATACATAATTTTAATGTTCCTCTTGGACGTACCAGAAATAGAAATCTCTTTCGAGTCACATTGAGAGAGTGAATGTCTGTAGATTTGAACCCCTATCCAGAGTCATGAGACAGGCTAACGATGTTCTGAATAGGGCCAACGAAATATATTCATTTTTTTATTCACTTATTTTAAGAGGAAACTGTATTTGAATTTGCCTGGATAATAACCTTTGTACATTTCTTTTTATTTTCACTACTTCTTTGCATTTATGTATTTGTTAATTTATTATTTATTATATCACATGTAATTGGGGTTTCCTGTTTTTGATTAACAATAAATTATTATTATAATTATTATCAAGATGGACCATAAGGAGTGAAGGGGTCCATCGCGAGGTGTATAGACCCCTTTAAAATGTACTAATGTCATTAAAAATATTGATCGAGTTTGCGGTAAACTGGTGTTATTGTTCTATACATGAAATGGATTTTAACTATATTCAGCTATCATCCCCAGCTTTTTCCATTTCGTTTATCTATCAATCTAAGTTATCTTTTTCGTAATACACTGCTCCTTTACCTTGAAGACTTTTGATGTCCATCTTTCCTGGGGTTCATGTTTTACATCCATAGAACCTTAAGAACTTCAAACGACGTAGCTTTTAATTTAATTAAATTTTAATTAATAAAATGTCGACAGAGTGAATGGATGAGTCAAATATTAAGAGAAAAGAGATCGCTGAAGAAAGTAACTAAGACTAAAAATGCAATGGAAAAGGCAGAGTGAGTGGTGAAGCCTTATCTTTTTCGAATGCAGTGCCTCTCGCTTCTGTACCTGTTATCTTCTGTATCTCGCTATCCGTAACAAATCAGTATAGCCGTAGCCTTCGTTTATATTATAGCTGTCTCTTTGTTTCGCGGAAAAATGTTAAGTGTAACAATAGAGCAACGAAGTGTTGTGAAATTCCACATTAAAGTTGGAAAAATTAATACTGAAACATAATTTATTGAAAGAAGTATATGGCAATGAATTTTTATCGCGTGCACGTATTTATGAGTGGTTTAAGCGTTTAAAAGATGACCGAGAAGACGTTCAAGATGTTTCACACCCCGGTCGCCCTTCCACGCCCAAACGGGTAACAATATTGTCAATATTAAAAATCGAAAAAATCGGTAATCTGATTCGAACTGACCGTCGATTAAGTATTCTTGCGATTGCTGAAACTGTAGGAATGTACAACAAAAATAGGCCAGAACGCAGGTTTAGAGCATGCCTCTAAATTGTCTCAAGGATTTTTTTTATATATATTTAATTTAACATCATAAAAGAGTTGACATCTTTGTGTTCAACCCGTTGACTAAACTAGTCAAATAATAAACCTGCTGTAGAAATTACAAAGCTTTCTTTCTTTCAACATGTGTGATCAATTCCAAAAAGTTATGCTAGATCAAATGAAATTCATAGGACAGAATTTGTGGAAGAAAGAAAAGCAGGGTATTACAGGTTGCAATGCAGATTTGAAAGAGAACGAATTCTCATTGAACTCTAGGAAGATAGTGATTGTCTGTGAGTTTATATAGGGGACACTGGGATAAAAGTGGCCTGTACTTGCTGGAAACTACTGTAATTTGGTGGAAAAAGTTTTGAACTAACTTGTAAGAAAGCTATCATAATTGTGTTAAAGTGTTAGTGATCAGTTTGCGGAATTGCTTGAGTTATTACAGGTTTTCTATTTTTTTCTGAATTGATCTAAGGTAATTGTTAAGTTTTATTCTTACTATTTGGTCATTAATTACTGATAACATTTTTAAATTAACATAGCTGAAAACTCAGTCTAATCACCTTTAAAAATATTGTTAATGACGAATTACATTTTTTCAACTGTAACTAAAGTTATTGTAAACTAAGGATGAATACGATGTTATGGTTGCCACAAATGGGCATCATGAAGCGTGTGCTGGATGCGAAGAAGGTGATGATGATTTTATTTGTGAACACTGCAAGAAGGTTCCTAAAACAAAACAAAGTTTATTTTTGCAAAAACATACTGTTTCCAATTGATCAACTGTTTATTGTAACATTCATGTTGTTTTATAATAGTTAATAATACAAATATAAATTTGACTTTCTATTTAAACAAGTTTATCATCTCAAGTATCTTATGTGGGTAAAATGGCCACCCGTGGCCACTTTACCCCGCATAGTGGTGCAAAGTGGCCACTACACAAGAGTTGAAAAAAAAAAAACAAAATTTCGAAAGAATCTTCAAGATATTGTTGATATATTGATGGTAATTGATTCTGCACTAACGAAATTGCATCATTAGTAATTTTAAATTATATTTCCTTCCAACCAAGTAAACTAAACACACATTTTGTCTTAGGGTGGCCACTTTACCCCTGTCTCCCAATTAGTTGTTTTATTGAAATCACTTTTGATTAGTCTCCCTTTCCATACTCTTAAAGACAACTTCTTTTCTAGCTCCGCCTTATCAGCCGCGATTTTAAATTCAATTGGGCAAAGTTAACATTTTTCAGTTTAGAATATGATAATGATAAAATTCGATAGTTGCTTACGTGTTCATGCTTTTGGCGCAATCGGTACAATTGTAGTTTTGCGAAAATACGAAATTATTTTACGAGAGAATGGTAGTGTACCTCAAGGGCTATTCATTGGCCCCCGTATTTGATGAACTTTCTCATTTGGTCCTCCAGCCGAAAAGGATGGTCAACCCTGGGGTAGTGGAAGGCTGGATGTAAAAAAAAGGCGTTGGATACGATGATACGAATGGGGTAGGCCAAGGAGAGATGAGGAGAGGTAAGGAAGGAAGTGGAGAGAATACGTCATACGAAGAGGAGAGAGAGGGATGGATGGACACAAAGGAAGTGTGCGAGGAGATGAGGCTTTCACGCTCGGAAGAAGGATTAGGTGAGGATTGATGGATGAGGAGGACGCAATATCAAGAGGAATGCCCGCGGCAAACGCCAACCTAATGTACCTAATAAATAGTAACAGAGTCCTCGGGGGATTATCGTCTGCACCACTCCTTGGCGGAGCATGGGAGAGTGAAACGTGCTCACGGAAATGACAAGCAGAGATGAATTTATTGCGCAGGAAACAGTGAGTTACGGATCTACGCAGTGACTCCTAATCTTGATACCACTTTAGTTACGTTATTTTAGCCTAATGAATCAGAATGTTAAGCGGTTAATCTCTATTAATAGAGAACCAGTTTCTGGATAGGTCACGGATTTTGAAGTAATAGACGGTTACTCCTCGATAAAGGAGCGACCCCGATAACGAAGTTTTTCGGCTCAAGATTTTTTTTCTTTTTTGTTAGCTTAAAATAAATGTTGAGAAGGTTGAAAAAATATTCCTATCAATTATTTGATATTCTTCGTCAAGTTTTGCATGAGTTTAAGGGTTAAAAACTCATAGGAAGGAGTAATCTAAGCAATAAAAATTCACAAATATTTATTTCTTAAGTTACTTGTTGCAGATTTTCGCGAGGTAAAGCCTTCCACCATTGATTAATTCATACTAAGGAACTTAATGTCAATACGTTGAGGACACTGTTCAACTGAAACTTATATTGTGGAAGTTAGATAGTGTTTTTGTTTTAAGTTTGTTTCTACAAAATTCCACCAAGTAGCGATTGACCATATTAATGTTAAACGCATCCAAATTAATAATCTGCTATCTACCTGTATACGTGTGGCTGGGATTGTAAATACCTACTTTTAACTTTCTGTTTCACTTATTTGTGTTGCGTATCGTTTGTGGGAAGAAAGGTTCTTAAAACGGCTTATCAAAGCGAATATTTCCCTAATTTTCCGCAATTTAGATATAGTTTCACCATAAATATTCATAACGTAGTATTCAGAGTTTAGTAAGAGTAATAGGGGTGGAAATCAAAGCGATATTTAAAATAATTCTTTTTGATGAAACGTTCAAGTGAATTCAGAATATTATGAGATATTGATGAAAATACAAATCCGATTAAATAGCAAAGATGATTCGCGTTAGTAGTTCAATTCACATAAATCTAGTTCAATATTTATGAATAAAATTTAAATCCACTTCAATATAAATAATTTGGTTGCATTTTAATCCACTTACATCGATAACATCTAGGTAATGCAGCAAATATCAAGAAGTAGAAAATGATTGCAATTAAAACAGAAAAACAATGAATGGGGATAAAGGATAAAAAGAACTGTGAGAAACATTGCGGTTTAAAATGGCACAACATTCCGTGTAACAGCTAATATTGCCATTGGATACGAGTAACAGCTCTGTTTTAGTTCCTGTTAGCGAAGATTTCCAGCTTCATTTCTTTCCTTATTATCCACCTTGTAGTTAAGTACGTAGAATATAGCTTCCTCATTGCGTTGCTGTCGTAACAACCGGCAAACGGAAATTAAAATAGTTATTCTCGCGTTATCAAATACGGTTGAGGCCTCTGGGTGCACTTTTACGAGATTTTCTGCCACCATCCACAGATTATGTGAAGTAAAATAGAAAACAGTTGAGCATAGCACATTGAAAAAGAGAGAGGCGTGGTTAAGCGCATAGAGAGAACAAATGGAGATTAGCGCTCGTTTATAATTCAAGCTGGTTGGGCGAGGTTCTATTATTTCCTTTCGAATCATTCGTGGAGGGCTTGACCAGACGAGCAAACATTACTATGTATTCGTCAGTAGAACGGATATTGGTTTTCGGCCCCTTCTTCCATGAAACTGGGCTTTTTGTAACTTGGACAACGCGGAAACTGCGGTTGGCGTAGGTGGAACCATTGATCACGGCCTACGTATATGCTGCCCCATTAGTCGATTCCTTCGTGCTCTTTGTCTATTTCTTTTTTTTCCCCTAAACTATGTTTACGTGACAGAAATAATATACTGCAGCAAACAACTCAGAGGTTTTAAGTTTGTAATAGTGGGAACTGAGTTGAAATAAATAAAGGTTGTCACATATTTGGGAAGGAGGGTATCGAATACGAAAAGCAGACAAACTCATAGAACGATTCCCCTCATAAAGAAAAAAGCAGTTGCTAAAATCAAAACATATAGACCTTGGAAATGAAAATAAATTAATAAGGAGCAACTTCTGTATTTCTGCTCTATGTGGATCACAAAAATGGACCATTAATAGTAAAGAAAAACAGAGAATAGAGAAATGTGAAAATCGGTGATGGAGAGGGGCAGAAAGAATATCTTGGAGAGAGAAATTGAATAATAAAGAGGTACTTAATAAAGTCAAAGAAAGAATAATGTTACTGAATACCTTGAAACGAAGAAAAGGAAAATGGATGGGTCACAATTTTAGATAAAATAACTTCGTTTTATTTATTTACATCGTGATTGAAGGAAAAATGGAAAGCAAAGAGGGTCGAGAAATATCTAGGCTAGAATACTTATATTTGGATGATATTGGAGAAAAACTTAACAAGACAATAAAAATAACAACAAAGAACATGGAGGACTGGAAAAAAGTATGGGCGCCAACTAATCAGAAGATTGAAGACCGAAGATGAAGAAGTGTATCCAGAATCCATGATTAAGTAAATTATATTAATTACCGTTAAAAACACCAGCTGTGTCTTAATACTGAAACAGACATGTACACCAATTAAATTGTGTGTCTTAAGCGAGATCACTGGATTGAATATGGGCACGTGGAGATGAGTAAGAACGTAAACCGCGGGGCATCAGCAATTCTCGAGTGGACTCCAAGAGATGTGGAGAGGCCAGAAGGAGAGCGAAGAAAAGATGGAACAGAGATTATCGAGAACCTAAGGGTAACATGGAAACGAGAAGCTCACAATGGAAAGAATCACACTTGGGAAGGCCTGCATCCGACGTCGGATTGAAAATGACAGTTGATAATATATATACCTTTTTAAACGTATTTACTTTGGATGAATTGAGTGTACAAATACTCTATGATTTCAATTTCTATAGTTACGGTTCTTCTATGAAAAATTAATGGTTAATATAAAATAATTTTTTCAGCTAAATGTTTCTTATATCCGCTAATATTTCAGTCAATGTTATCTCACTTTGGTAGGGGAACCGGCAGTTGGAATGTGTACCCGCGAACTCGGGAAAGTACTGCGCAAGGAGATACGTTTGTTCAAAAATGCTATGACAAATAGGCAAGCGTTACGAAAATGCTATCTGACGAATGTTGAGAATCTTCGAAAGAAAGAAGAAGCTATTTCCTGACATATTTTTGGAAAGCACGTTTGCGGAAGTTACAACCGGTATCATGCATCACTCATGCTACTTCGGCCGATGCGATAATGAGCGTAAATTAAGAGAAATTACCTAAGTTCAAGCGGTGTTAAAAATTGCTTTTTTTAGCGAACTATACACGATACTAATAAACTGAAAAATTACTTCAAACGCATGGTGTTTACACCTCCTGCAACACCCCAAAAGGCGACTTGTAAGGTATTAATATAGATGCAGAAGTTCATGCGTTAACGTGTGATACCAAAATTTTAGAAATTCGGTGGTACAACTTATGGTATGCACATCAACATCGTCGCAAAAATTGTGCTCACATCTGTTAGATGCATGCGTACAAGAAAGAATTGAAAGAGAACTAAAATGCAAGTGGAAGCAATAAGGGCGAGGCTTTTCCAAATTGAAAAATATTCTCTGCGCATGGATAAGGAAAGAATGAGTTAAAGGTCGAAGGAGGCAAAAACCGAAGTAAATCTGTTCAAGAAGAGTCTCGGAAAATATCCGGATTGTATATAAATAAGAGATATAAATAACGCATTTACGACCAAAAGCGGTGGAAACAGGTTTATGGGGAGGGACGTGTTTTATAAAAGCGGGCGTGAAAATCTACAAACAAAAATTTATGTGACATATTCATTGCGCTTCAGGAGGGAAAATCCCCGAGGTAGTGCAACAAACCTTCTCAATTCTACCTTCTCAATTAGAGCAGAATGTTGGCGCTACGAGTTGAGTTCATGCTGGCTTGAAATAAATTTGTGATGCGTGGTAAAATTTCGCCCTTTCTTTTTTCTTTTAATTGTCATAAATTTGATAATTCGGAATTTCTTGCCATAGTTTTCATTTTTAATGATATTCAGAAATAGTTCACTACTGTAATTTCAGTGCTAAATTGGGAAGAACGTAATCCATGGTGAATAAATACGAACTAAATACGTAGGAAGGTAGAGACTTAATGTAATGGTATTCCATAATACAAAATAATAAACTATAAAGACAAATTATTTACGCTAAATCATAAGTTATTTACAAGATATGTGACCTAGGTTTCATATCTTGAAAATTTCTTGTGGTTTAGTATAAATAAACTGTCTATAGTTTACCAAAAAAGCAATGTTAAGCAAGGATGAGTTACACTTTTACAAGGTAATCGGAATATTTAGTTTGCAATTTTCACCACGAATTATGTTAGATGGTTTCAGGAAGTTAAGACTGAAGTAATTCATTCTGGTAAGTAGAACACCTATAACTTGAACAAAGTGTAGCTACTTTATTGATAACAACAAAAACTTTATACTAAAAACCAGAAGTTATAAAGAAGTAAAGGAATAGGAGCAAAGAATATATGGCAGTTGTTTGAAGACGAATATCTAGCATCATTTACATCGATCTGACAAGATCCATGACGTTGAATATAATTTAATTAAGGTGTCTTTTGGGGATTCCATCCACATTTATACCTTTATATTGAACATTGGTAGATATATATCAAATTTAATATGGTTTGTGTTTATAAATCTTTGTTGTATGAAAAAGTTACGAACTTAATTATTATAGGCTTCATCATAATCAATTTATATTAAGATCAGTCAAACTAGTCGGGAGTTTTTATAAGTTGAATTCAATAAATGTCAACTTAAATGTGTTTTGAGGTGGAACATGAACAGAATCTCCGGAGTATATTTAGGTTGAAAAAAGTATTATCAATACTTGCACAACGTTAGCGACTACATAGCATTTTTCATACGCGATAAAGAGTTATCTCTTTAACCGGCATAGTTGCAAAATTTCATTAGTGTTACCTCCAATGATATCCTGAAAATGAATTTGTCCAATTTCAAATGGCTTTCGCTGTTATAAAATATTCGCAGGATACATTCTACTTGAATTTAGGAAGACGTATCTCTTTTAATCGGAAAGCGGATTTTCTTAATTACCAAATGCTGTAATTTTAAAGTTTTTATTACAAATTGTCATGCAATGAGTATGGCTGCTCTTGAAAATGCTTGCATAGATAGCCAATGATTGGCTTTGAGAGATCGAAATGCACAAATAGTCTTACTTTAAAATATTTTATAAGGGGTAAATGCTTATTTGGTGACATATAGCCCTAAATAACAAAGTTTTGGCTTATTACGTTCGTATTTAAATTTGTGAATTAAATATGTCTATCTTTTTGAACAGATTATGATGATTTTGATGTTATAGTTGACGATCTGATTTAAAATTCTCTAATATGATTATATTCAGACGTTTTTGTACTTTCAAAATAGTGCAATTTAAACGGTAATTTCTGCTCGGTTATGATATGAAGAATCTCAAACCGGATTAGTTATCCTCCCAACGTTCCCTTCGGCAATATACATCTTGTCTCAAATTAGACAAGTTTCCTAATTTTATATTAGATTCTCGATCCTCAGTCTAATTTTATTTCAATTATATAAAGCTTCAATCACGGAAAAATCTAATATCGATACTTTTCATGTAATCACGTTCGAATGAATCAATGAATATGCCTTTTAGAGGTAGCAATGAATTCAATTACTTACGTAAGCGGATTTTCGGACGCTATTTCAGCCATGGCTCCGATTCCCAAAAGGTAATTAAGAGGGTTGATCCGATTATTCAATGACTTCAGTTTTTAGAATTTGCTAATTGAATTTCCGTTGGATGACTTTCAATTTAAAGCTATCCCAGTATCTCTTTGATTTGGCGATTTTTCCAAAAATCAGTTCTTCTATTCATACACGTTCTATAATTGAATCAGGGTTTATTAAAATTGAAATTCACTTCCGGTCTCATGCAGATCTTTGCACGAATAACTTTCAAACTAAAATGGCAAAGATACTTCTTTGCATACCAAACCAGATGATATAGAACTTAACTTTAATTAATATATCATATTTATAGTCTAATATACCTAGAAGTAAATATAATCTAATATAACACATTCAATCAATTTGAAGCTAACGTTTTCGAGTCATTAGCTAAATTTGTTAATTTTTTATATAAAATATTACAGTTTGTACGAGCCTTTATGGTAATCAGCTATTCTATGGAGGTTATTATCCACATACTTCAGGAAAATAAGCATTTTAAAATATAAAGTAAGGCTCTTTTGTAAAATAAAGTGATTCAAGAAAAATATTTTCGAGTGTATTCTTAAAAACTATTAGATTCATCGTATAACTTCAGTAAACTAAGACGGTTAAATGTAGTGGATTTACGAATTGGAAAACATCAGTATACGACCTTCGTACAGAAGAGTGAAATTGAAGAGAGAAGAGAATATTATCCGTTCTTCTATTTCTCATCCATAAGTATTACTTTCTCCATCAATCTCAGCTCTATCGTCCTCGGAGTTTCTTCAACTCCACATCCATTCATCATATATGCCTCTCAGACTTTCTGCAATCGGTTTCCTGTCCAATTCCAGCTTAAAGCAAAGCTGCACCTCTTGAAATCATTCGGATGCGTAAGAAGTAATTTTAACTTTATCTTTAGACGTAAATCAGCGATTAACTGCGTTATGACCTCACGAAAACCGTTCGTTTGTCCAGGCTGCAAACTGACATCAATGGCTCGATGCTAAAATCACATAATAGCGCCAGGTCAATAGCATTATTCTAAACCAGGTCAGCAAAACATACAGCTCACCGTGTTCACAGTGCGATCTTTGATGGGTTTTGAAAACTATAAGCTCACAAATTATTGTGATAGTTTTAAAAAGCTGAGTGAAACGCGTTTATCAAAAATATGTCCTCGAAGTGGCAGTCTTAAATAAGACGGACCTCTCATTTTATTCCGAATTACAAAAATCTCTAAAGATATGAAGCACAAAAAGGAAACATTTCTACTAAATTCTTCATCTACGGTTCGATTTAATATTTTAAACATATATTTCCTTCGTGCAAATTGCGCAGGCGTGTTTTAACCCATCCAATGATTTAAACATTTAGCAGCACACCACTTCAGCGTACACATGCGCAATTTTACTACATTTTAGTTCTCGTCAGGTAGGCAGAAGTAGAAAGGTTTATAATCAAAAAAAGCGTGACAGGGATAGCACTTTTTCAAAAGGAAGTAAAAGTATATTGGGGCACTGCATTTTAACAATCAAAATGAAAAATTAACACCATATGTATGCAGATACTGGAATGAAACGGCTGATCCAGGAGCTATCTATCTTGAAACAGTGATCTTTGGGGGATTGGTCTCTATTCTCTACGCACATTCCATCTTGGTTCGTCGTCCATTATCTAATGTACCTTCCGTGGGTAAATGAAATCCCCTCCTCCTGTCCACAGAGTGAATCCTCCGCCGCAGGCGACATATTGGTACAGCGGAGATATGACGTAGCACGTGGACTCCCTCACGTGCAGCACGAATTAATCCCTAACACATTCTATTCCCTCGGTAACAGCAGTCACTGAAGGCGTACTGCCACAACGCATACGTCCTCTCTGACATGCACTCCATGATTATGATGTATGCCTTAATTTTCTCTCGACTCTTTTTCAAATATCTTTCTCGCCTCCCTTCACTAACCGTTGTAATATTCCCCTTTAGTCTCAATTGTAATTTCCCTGCACTTTCTTCCTATTCTCACCCTCTACTGAGGATTCTTCATAGCAATCTTTAAATTATTTTTCATGGTATTACTGAATAAAATCGAGTACACGTATTCATAAATCCACAAACTGTTGAATTTATTCCCTTTAGTAACATTTTAATTTCCTTGCACTTTCTTCTTAATCTCACCCTCTACTGAGGACTTTTCATGTCCATCTCCAATCATTTTCCATAGAATTACTATAAAAAATCGAGCACAAGCATTCATAAAAATTATTATTGATATATTTCAAAATGAAGATGTTGGTACGATCAAACAGCTGTGTGCTAACACAAGGAAAATAGTACTTCAGTAATAGTATGCAAAAAGCATAACTTAATATTAAAATTAAACACAGGCAGAATTGGTAGCACAAACAATTTAGCTACAACTACTGTCTCAATGCTATAAAGTAAATAATATTCAGGGTTTGCGATCAAAATATTACTCAAATGTAAATAAAAACTTGAAAGAAAATACACCATACACATATATCAACACAAAATTCCAAATAACTACCGTAAATATTCAAGTATATGCCGACCAAAATAGCTTGAGAATAAGCTGAGATACCTAATTTTATCATATATTATTAATCTTACCACACAAATACTGGGAAAACAAGTTGACTCGAGTATAAGCCTAGGGCGGGAAATGCAGCAGCTATTGGCGAATTTCAAAATTAAAATAGATACCAATACAATTGCGGTATTTGAAGCACCAGTAGATTACAGCAGAATTTCAACAAAGACATGCTAACTGAGCAAGTGAGGAATTTACAAACCGATATCCAGCAAAGGTAGACTTTTTTCTCTGGAGAAACGTGGGACCCTCACTCGAGTATAAGTCGAGAGGGCCATAAAAATTTTGCTAAAAAAACTCGGCTTATACGCGTCAATCTCTTGAAATGTTTTTCCATTTAAGATTAGCGAAAATGTAATAATAATTATGCCGTATTTTTCATCGGCGAATTTCAGCCTTTGAAGGCCAATCTTCCAACTGATCCCCATTTTTGTTTTATTATTTTTTGCACTCCTTTATTAATAAACACAACGTACGCAAACAACCATTCCCTGACCAGAAAAATCGGATTAGGTGGGATTCGAACCACGCCGGAGAACCACCCCGCCATTACGGTAGGTATGGTGTTAACATAGAGACGGCAGCAGCGAAACTTCGAAATTTTGATTTTATTCTAAGGAAACGTATATCCATCTGATAAATAGAGTTAATTGAAGTCATTAGAAGATTAATACTCGAACAACCTTCGGGAAATGTGTGAATATTTCAACTCATCCCCTATACATAAGGAAAAAGTAAGTATGTACCACATTAAATATGGTTCATGCACCCCTTGTCACTAACACAGAGGATATCAAGCTCGATAAATGAGTTTGCAGATGCAGAAAAGCGTTAGAAGTAAATATGTTAAATGGTAATCTCATTCCTCTTTTAAGGTAGCTTTGCATTTTAAATTGGGACCGTTTTATCACACAGAATTTTTCACTGGTATATAAAAAGAGTTTACTATTTATGTTCGCACTTGCTCAGTTAATTCTCTATCAGCGTGTCAGCAGTCAGCAGCAAATTCCTTCTCAGAGGAAAATTTCATCTCTCTGAAAGATTATTTTCTCTTTATACTCTTATTTACTCTCTCAACTACATTTCATGTTAATTTTAGAATCCTTACACCCATTTTTTTCTACGCATGCTCACTAAGCTTCTATCTTATCTCATCTTCATATTTACTTTAATGCATTCATTCCTGTTTGCTTATCTACATTCCCGCATTTTTTCACCTTATTTAGCCTTTTACTGGGTTGATAGAATAAGGAATGATGAAGTGCTAAGAAGAGTTTGGGAGGAATAAACATTACTCCGAACAATACAAAAGAGGAAAGGAAGCTGGATCGGACATATTGTAAGAGGGAAGGTGATTTTAACTACTGCAATTGAAGGTTTAAGGAGAAAAGAGAAGAGGAAGAAGAAAGCTGAAATTAACAGATGAGGTGAAGAGAGGAGGATACAAGGAGACCAAAGAAGAGGCCTGGGACAGAATAAAGTGGAAACAGTTGTGGTGTATGGGACCTGCCAACAGGCAGAATACCAGATGATGATGAGCCTTTTACAATATTCGTCAACAAATACTTTTCCTTAAGTTTACTTGCTCCCAAATATTTCTATGAGCCTTTGTCATTACTATTTGCTGTGGTCATTGATATATAATCTCTATCTAAACTCTATAATTAAACGGCAACGTTCATCGGTTTCCTCACAGAGCAAATTATTAAAGCTATCCAAGCGAAGGGAAGATCTAAGAGAAAGAGCAATTCATTTCCTTGCAACGTAAATCCTATTACTGTATTTTCTTGTTTGAATATCACGCAGAATTTCGTGGAAGAGCGAAAAGTCTCCGCTCATTTTGAGTTCCATAACGAGTTTTCGTCGAAAGGAAGTCAATATTCCCGCTGAAGATGGATTAAAAATCGAAATTTGATATTTTTATCAGATCCCTCGGGCTGTAATTACTTTGTGAAGCGAAGTGAATGAGCCTTCCTCAGTATTTTCATAACAAAGAGGCCTCAGTCAACAGGCGATTCCATCCTAAACAGATAACGGCACATCCCGGTTGCTAGTTTTTTTATAATGAGGTCTTTTACTTCAGCAAGTGGTCTTACATACATAAATACGCATCTATTGAGCTGAAACACATTTAGGCATGTGGAAAGAGATGAATCTCGCCTACGGTAAACCTATTATCCTGTGACAGGACTGTAATTATTATAGGGTAGAACTATACCTCATTATGATATGTATGATATGGTAGTGTGACTCGTATTCATTATGCTTCACTCACGTGGATATGTTTTGCTTATTGTATTTTGTCTAAAGGCAAACCACTTTAAGCCTAATATTACCAATCCTCAATTCTAGTTATTGACCGCTAATTTTACAGTGGATGAGTTTTGAGTGGATCATCCGTCTGAATACTTTACTGACCAACCATACCTCATAGTTCTCAATGTAAAAGTTTCTCATATCATTTAGGAATACATGATATTAAAAATTGTAATATTGTAGCTACATGAGTTGGAAATTAAGGAATTCATCATATTTTTCATTTAAAAAATAAGCAGTTTTTTCAAGAAAAGTTGCAGATGAAGAATCATTTTACGAATCAGATAGACGTTTACCTCAGAAGAAGAGTAGGCTTCTGTCAGAATCATACAAAATTTAACAATTCAAAACATATAAGATATAAATAAACTTATTTTGCGCTATATTAAAGACTTTATATAATTTGTGGAATAAATTTATAGGTAATTTTCATGCTATGTGTTTAAGATGAAGTTTCCCCAAGTTAAATCCGATGTGATTTAATTATAAATTTATCTTAGAATGTTAGAATTAGCTTTATTTATATGATACAATATTAAACTATTTGGCGTCTTATCCATGCCCGTCTCATTGCTGAGTGAAACCTATATAAAAACTCCAAGTTATGGGAAACGGGATATTCTCAATATAAATGAAAAATCTATACTCCAATCTATATTCATATAATTCCAAAAAAACACATCAAAAGTCAGCGTTTATGTACTAACAATTTCCACTCTCATATACCTTATACCAAGCTACATCGGGATCTATTTTTACCCTCGATTAGCTTGAAGTGGGAGAGCTCTTATACCACAGTATCGGCGATTTCTTTTGCATTTTTCCTTAGTGCTCATCGGACGTCAGACTTTTCCGACGAAGCAGACGTTCCCCTGTTCTGGTTTTGATTTTGAAGAAGGCGAGTGGTGTAGACGTTGACAAGCTTCCATCTGTCAATCCTCGTCGGCTCGAGATTTTTGTTTTTATTGAGATTCCCTGAGAGAGAGAGATTTGAGAAAAGAGAAAATACGCAGCCGATTCCAAAATGACGCGGAAGATAAATATAGAGGAAAGGTAGAAAATCCATAAAAGGGCCGAAAAATAAAGTTCTGCGGTTGAATATTTCCCTTCAAGTGAAGTTCTCTGATGCCTGCACGAACCGATTGAGTACCTCAAAGAGACCGTTGCATATAACAGTGTATGGCGATCTTTTAAGTGTGAAATATGGACCAATAAGAGAGTTTACTTTCCAGTTCGAAAGTACCCAGCAACTCTCCGAGTTCATCTGGATTTCAAGATAATGTTTCTGGCCATATAAATTAATTTAATTTTAATACAAAGAGGTTATAAAGGAATTACTATAATTAATATATATTTGGTTTGGTAAAACCGGGATAATATTTTAAATATTCGGATATTTTTTTTTATTTTTCGTTTCCTACTTGGATGCTGTAATAATGCAGGAAAAAATCCAAAAATAAAGACAACATTTAAGGTAATTGTTTCGCTCCCGTCATTATGAGAAAATACATTGAGAAGGTTTCCGTAAACGGATACGAGACTTTACATTAAAGTTTTACAATTTTCAGCTTAATTGTCCTCGAGTTTGTTGGATTTAGCAAATGTTACTAAGTAAACGCTTCTGACCTTAACAATTAATATTACGTTTTAGTTAAAAGCAATAATTAAGTAATTAAGGTATTTAGCATAGGTTCATGATTACATATCTAAACAAATCCAATGTAATACGTTAATATTCGATATTTAATGTTTCTAAAGTTATTGATAGAAACTTTTTAGTAATGAAATCAATAAATTAAGACAAATATGAGTGCGTTATTTTACTACTCTAAATTTGTTCAAATACAATGCTAATATCGAAAAAGTATCTTTGGAAGTATTTATGCATGAATAATTTGAGTTACGAACTACTGATTGTGAGATCCATGTATTCTCTTGAATAGCAATAAGTTGAGTTTTTCCAAAACTTCGCATTAGTATCTATGATAAACAACTAGAGTTATGCATTATACATACATATGATATTTTATAATTCCTCTGGTAACTAATATACTGACATAGAGAATCGCTTGGGTTTGTTTGACTTCACAATGACAGAGATGTTAGAGATGACAATATTTCCATGGCATCTTTTGTCTCGAATGATTTTAGCAACTAATCCAGAGCGACACAAATCAGTTAAAAGAATTTTTTACTTTTATAGCTCTTTGATAGTTCAACCGTGAGTTACAGTCCAATTGAATTATTTACTCGCATATTTTTTAGTATAAAGGATTATTACTTTATTGTGGGTTTCATTAAATTATCGTATCGATTTTTTCTTCAAACTCGCCTGTACTAATTAGGCCAAAATGAATATCAATCTGATATATTTCATATAATTTTCCGCTAAATTTACCGTAATATAACGTATTGGATCCCCCTTCAAATTGCTGACTTTTTCCCCTACTTCAAGAATTTCCTCCTCAAAAGATAGTAATATGATTGTACACCTTCGTTAAATAAACATAATTACTTTCTGTCATATAAATTACACGAACATTATAAAGCTTTGACTACAAATAGCAAAAGTAATAAAAGCTTTATTATGAGCTTATTTTTCATACACCATTTGTTCTATACCATAAATTATTCGGCGGGATTATTGCCTTTTGACAGCTAATAATCAATTATTCAGTCCTAAATGTTAACAGAATAAATGCATCATAACTGTTTCATAAATATTCCAAAAATTTTATATCATCATTGATTAAATGGATATAATGGCGCTGAATAAATAATAGCCGGCCAATAAATAATAATGTACCGATGGCCTTTCCTTTTACTCACGGAATTAATATTTTTCAATGTCCATGTTATGCCTGAAAATTGAGGGACAATTCGTAGATTGACGATCGGCAATTTTTCCAAATTTATACAAAGCAGAGCAAAACTCTCTCTTTAAATGGTCAAATGAAAAACGGGGATGCAATCTGATATGAAAAAAGGTCGTCCCAGCCCACCCACGACGTCCAAATCGCCTTTGGTAGCTGCAATTGACCTTTAGAATACGAGATAAATTCTCTACCTTTGGCGCCCCTTGATTCCTTTAACGTGCGAAGGCTATTACCACGCAATCCCGCAATAACATCGCAACCTCTTGAGGCTCCCAACCTTAGAATATTCCGATGCAATAGGCGAACGGTCGAAGGACCGGGATTAATATTTCAAAGGCCGTTGGAATCCCATTTTACCGACTCCTTGCAATTTTAAAGACGGCTTCCTTTGGCAAAAGTGAGAATAAACGTCCGAGGCGTTTCTTATGACACCGACACTTTAAAATCAATTCGAGCGGACGGGACCCGAGCGTATTTTTTTCGGGCCTACGCAACGAAGAGGAAGAAAAGTGCTAAATTTGGAAATATTAAGAATAATGAATGTGGGGGTTCAAAGGCTGTTGGAAGGCTGGAAAAAATTAGGAGATATTTGAGGGAAATTTGGTGTAAGGTACGTCGTTAATGGAGTGAGATTTGTTTGAATAATTCGATAATGTCTAGTAATATTCAGCCGATGAATAATTGTTGAAAGGAAAATTTTTTTACGTTTTTCAAACTGAGCCAGTGAGCTGAGGAAAGTAATTGGAACACGTCTGTTAATAATTTAGAGATTTAAAAAATATCCAAAAGTCTTCTTTGATAGTGTTCCGTACCACACCACTACCAATTCCGGAAACAACGTAAAGGCCCGGATCATTGTGCTTCTGAGAACTACCCAATAAAAGTAAATTTTATTCGCCATGCTAAAATCTTTACGGGATGCAGAAAACAAAAAAAATTAAACCTCCGACCTAAGATTAAATAAGTACTAGCTGAAGTGTCCCTTGATTCTCATAAACGTAGCATTGAATATACGTTTCCTAATTGTACAGAATGGTAATCTAGCATATCTGATTTCATCTTAATTCAATAGGAGAAGTATAAGATATGATTGAAAATCTTTATTTAGTTCATCTCTCATGAACGAATTGTAAATCTTAAGAATCAGAATATAATACAAATTTCATTAATAATCTATATTTATTATGAATTCTATTTATTTTCGAACTTTTCACCTAAGTTCCGTTTTTCCGACGACGTATTATTAGTAAATAAAGCTTGTGTTATTGTTTAGGGAACCCTCGGTAGAAATAGTGTTTAGATTCGGTTAGAATTGAGTTAACGGATTTATAAAATCCTTATAAATAAATATTCTTTAATAAGAGTAACTCTCGTTTTCGTTTACTCAAATTATTCGCTTACTCAATGAACAAAAGCAATAGATTGGAAATAGGACATAACTAGAATAATATACAGTATAAAAGTATAATCAAAGTAGAATAATAGCCAGAGGTAAAAAAATAATAATAATAATGCCGTCTTTCATTTTTGGGCGAATTTTAACCTAGGAATTCCTCCAATTAACCCCTTTTCTTAATTTTATTCCTTTTTTTTGCATGTTTTATTTTATTAATATCACACACACACACACAGACAACCATTCCCTAACCGAAAAAAATCCGATTAGCCGGGATTCGAAACCGGGACCGTGACGTTGGAACGTTAACAACGTAGCACGTTAACCACTCCACCACCACGGCCGGTGTTAATAATAAACTAAAATAGTTATCAGGGGTCATATTAAGTTATTTACCGGCTTCAGTAGCGTAGTAATTATATCCGGGGTTTATCCCGGGTTCTAATCCTGGCTAGGGTATAGTTGTTTGAATCCATTGAAATTGTTGAATTCTGAAATTGGTCTCTCGAGACTAAAGTTCACCATTAAAGTACTTCATACATTAATTAACATACATTAATAACATTATTCCTATACTGTTCCTTCAAAGGAATTTTGAGTTGAATTGTCTAGAAGAAAAAGATTGATTCATACATTCTTTATCGTATTATCTCGTATCTCTTTAAAACACCAAGAAGAAAATAAAGTTTAGTTTAAATTGTAATGGGGAAAGAAAGAAGGACTTCTTACAATAAAGTACTGACGCTACCCAAGGACCTTCATTTCTGCTTACTTGATGTCCAACAGCGGATGTTAACTCAGAAAACTGAATCCAGTGACAGTTGATAGAGAAATCGGAGCGACGATGCTGCCCAACCCTTTTAGCTGAAAGCGGAGACAACAAGTACGGAAAACGGGAAATATATGCGGAAGAAGAAAAATGTTTTATCGCGCTCGGATAAACGGGCAAAGAAGGAAGGACGGGCACAGATAAATAGAGTGTTTGAGGGCCCCTCTGGCGCATGAACCAATCCCCTCTCAGAACTCATCTACCATATGCTCCCTCAATTATTCAGGATTTGACCCCGAAATCGGATTAAGATCTTATTAAGGGGGTGAGGGAAATATGGAGCAAGGGTTTGGAAGAGGCAACAGGAGGAATGAACGGAGGGGTGAGGAATTGAGTGGATAAATGGGGAGGGGAGGTAATTCCAGAGGGAAAATAAACAAAAAAGAACACCTCTTATGACTGATGTATTAATAAACTCATCAGAGTCTTGGTATACAGAAGAGAGAATATGGAGGTGAAGGCGATTTTTCAGGTTTGCAATCCATTTCAGTGCGACGTGAGAGTTATTACTCTCGGGAGAGACTTGAGGTATTAAGGAAGGAAATATGTATGACATCCTCAGGCAAGAAACACAAAAAATGTAGATTAATCATGGAATTTTGGATGCATTATTAGCAATAATTTACATTCCCTCAGCGATGATAACAAAGGAATAGGAAAAGAAATATACCATGCACTGTTTGAACGCGTCCTCTAACTACTGATAGTCTAATGTTAAAAATAATTTTTACGTACTCAACTACTATTACCTCTTTCTGAAATACGTCTCGCTTCATTTCTTCAGACAACTTTATCTTTTGCCTTTTATGAATTTTCTTTAGAATCGTAGCATCCGTAACCTTCTTTAGCAAGCTCTTCAATTTCCGCGTACGCGCTAATTCATTCAGTCAAAACCTTTTCCTCTACCGATATTTTCAGCTACTATTTACTTTCTATTATACATTGTTCTCTTGATAGCTTGTAAATAAACGTACTTTTCTTGTATTAAGTGACAATATATAAAAAAATCGACGTGTTTGTTGCGATTATATTTCTGCATTATATATATTTACCCATTTAAAAGATTAATTTACAAAAAGTTTTGGAGGCACCTCAGAGCCTTTTGTATATTAATCTTTTAAATGGGTTTTAAAGTTAACTTAAACGTTTTCTTAGATCCTGACTTTTAACTTATATTTAACAATTTTATATATAAAAAGCGCATTCCATATTAAATTCAGTTTAAGCTAATGGGGTACCTATCCTACAGAGGTGGGGCGTCTCACCCGGACACTCGGGAGAGATGGCCAAATGCATGGATGCAGAAAAACTTTAATATATAGTGTGAAAATTTTTTTAAATAAAATATTTTTATACCCTGTTAATAATCAATAAATGTTCTACTATATCACCCAGTTTCACATTCTTGTTATCACTGAAGTCACTGTAATGAAGTCATTTCCTTAAGTGGGGCATCTCTCCCGGAATTACGTTATGCATAGTTTGCGTTGTTTATTTGTATGTCTGTACCCAAATCTAGGTTTATCGATCTCCCCTTTCCAAACCATGTTATCGAATATCGCATACTTCACCTTTATGGGACGGAAATTGAGGTTTTATTCAGGAATAGTGCCTGATTCGACTCCAGAACGTATCGTTGTAGTAAACAACTAATCCCTATGAGGACCAAGGAGATTTTTGAATCCGAGCTCATGCGTTTCCTTATGAGAAATTTCAAGGAATTTAGGTCCATAGAGGACAATGGTTAAGGGATAATCGAATTTTCTAAAACATAGTAAATATATATAAATATATGTAAATATATGCACCTTGTTATAGAAAAGCTCTGTCTTATAACAAAGTATACATATTTTGATGTAGAACAGAGCTTTTACAGAACTTTTTATATAACAAGTTGTGTATAAAGTGTATTGCTAAAAAAGAACAAAATGGATTCAATGATGCACATACATTTAAATGATACCTATTTAATGACAAAAATGAAATGAAGACCCGTCTTCCTCGACGGAGGAGCACACTTGAAATATATATTTAAAATACGATTTAGTGTATTGTTTTTCAATTTCAACAAATAAATTAGTAAATTTTTATAGTAATTAGTTTGGACCGTTATTTACGTTCAACAAACATATTATTAAATTGAATATTTATTAGTTGAAAATGTAGATGACACTTGCGGCCGTATAAAAACTACAAGATAAATTTGAACTTTTTAAATTTCAATAGACTAAACTTCGTAAAAGGTCCACAATAATTTTTCGAACTAAATCGGAATAAAATGACAGATAAGTGGGACGGGAAATTTAAACGAGAGAGCGATGGGGAGGAAGAGAAATAGAGTGGGGGGAATTGGGAGCGCAAATTTTCACGACGGGACCCAAACAGCGACAATTTTACAGCCGTAGATTTCAACGATTCCACTCCACGGCACAACGTGTTCAAGAGAGCGTGATCACCTCGTCCCCTTGGGGGGGCTCCGTGACCATGCACATTCTCGCTTCACTCACGTACCACACAGTCATGTTTAGGTTTTAATTAACGGAGGCAGAGTACCTCTAGCATACTCTGCATCGAAACGAATTTCAAAAAGAAAACTAAATGGCGTCTCAAAGGAAGAGGTTCCTTTTACGTAGAAATACGGTTTTCTATTGATGAAATATATTCCTAACTCGGCTTCAAATTATTCTTATGTAAGCCAAAGAGAAAAAACTTAGTAAATTCCACAAAAATGTACTTCCACCTTGTGTAAGCATTGTTTTGAAAGAGAAGCATTTGAAGCATCTACTTCCAAGTGTGTCGCTAAAATAAGAAGCGATTTATAATATTTTAGTTTTAACCGTCCTGCTTGCGTTATATCTTGCTTGTCCTCTTTAGCCTTGATAAACTTCAATGCAACGAATTTAAGAAAATGTTCATGAAATATTTACAGTACTTTGGTTTCAAATGGCACATCTGGACTGGACTATACGACTTCAAGCGACTTCAAAATAACAATTAAGTAAATTTGATAAACTCTTCCGATTTTTGTAGCTGCAACGCACTAATTAACATCAATTATTAGGTACCAAACATCGTGAACGTACTTCATCTTTCCTCTTAAACGTATTACTTTATAAGACTTGCATATTACAGATCTTCTGAATATAATTTTTCAAACTTAAAATTTTTTGCCGTAGTAAAAGCTCAATATTTAATAAACTCTACTTTTTTATCCCACTGTAATTTGTTCAAAGGAGCCATCATTTAAATGAGAATAGCATCAGAGAAATAAGTTTTGAAACAATTATACATTTCCGATAAAAGAATTATTAACAATGATTTTCCTCCAGAATATTGTTTCTTATTTATACACTAATTTAAAAATCCATTTAAACTTAAAAGCAGGCGAAAATTCTCAACAAGATCTAGATACTAAGTATAGCATTCAAAAACGAGTTAGCTTTATGGAAAAAAATCCAAAATTTCTTCTGACGTATACACCCATGTGATGTTAAGAATATTATGTCACCGTGCTGTTTACGGCGTTATCATCTACAGGTCCGCTGAAATGCATTAGCTCATTCAACACTAAAATTACTCATGCGCACGAGCGGGACTATTTAACCTCCTCTTGAGAAATAGAATATGTGAAATGCATTGGCAAGGGAAAAATAGCGAATGAAAGTCACTTAATTTTGAAAAAATAAAAAAATTATCACTCCGAATTGAAATAAAGATTCCATACAATTCGCATGTATTTTGAATCTAATTTGAAATTTAAACATATTTAGTTTTGAAGAACGTTATATTTTCGTTCCCGGATATATAATCGCCAAGAAGTCTAATATTTGAGAGCTAAAAAAAATATTGATAAGTGTAATATATCCTATGAACTTCTTATTAATATTAAAAGAATTTTCATCATACAAATGAAAACTTTATGTAGGTCACTCAATTTAAATAATATCATAATTAACACTTGGAAATGCATAAAAACATACTATGGTGAAATAATAATCTAACCTTATCGTTTATAATGTTTTCCCGGCTCTTAGGCTGAAATTTGAGGTCCCTATAGGCATTACACCCATTTATTTTTCGTATCTTACGTTTTTCCGCATCTTAAGCCCATTTTCTTTAGTTCAATAAAAACGTTAGATCGAGATTTAACTGTTTAATATATATATATTCCAATAACTTCAGTTACAACATAAAAAATATCGCTTTCATAAAATTCATCTTTCATTTTTTAAATATTAGTATTGTTGGTAATTTTTGCAGACCTTTATAACTGGAAGCAGACGTATAGCGAAATACCGTATAGGAAAAATTAGAGAAAATACGACGAAAATATGAATCGACAAAAATTGTGTTCATTCCTTTCCTTGTTTCCCATAGTAATAATAATAGAAATACACTTTAACTTCTAACTTGTACATGCAACTTTTACTACTCTATTTTCTTCCTCATACTCTGCCAACCATCGCAAGAATACGAAATGTTCCCGCTGAGCACGCAGTGTTCTCAGCTCCTACGCTTCGTCTCTAAATATTAAAACCGCTTACTCGCTACTATTTTCAGCTCCCTAATCCCCATTAAACCCGCCTTTTTTAGCGAGCCTCGCGTCTGAGAGCGTTTCTTTCCCTTGAACGTAACCTCGCGAATTGTAATACTGCTCCCAACTCACACAGTAACATTCTACTTACACGTCACTCTTTGCAGTGTTGCCTGTAGAGAATTAATTAAACATGAGGAATGCTGTCAAAAAGACGGAGAGGAACTAACCCCTTCAGATCTGAATTTTTTCCAAGTAAATAATCATTTTTGAATTCATTTGTCTTTTTTTAGATATATTTATACTTAGTCCACTAATAAACTTTAAAATTTATAATTTGGTTACAATTAATGAGTTGTCCAATATTTTGGAGACCTATTTTAAACTGTCGGTAAAGATAAAATTATGAATTAAAACTGTTTGATTTTAAATTACACAAAAAAGACTTAAATATCATATTTTCAATGATATATTAATATAAAAATATTATAATAAGAGTAAAAATTCAAACATAAATAACCCTCCGAAATTCTTTAGAAAAACTCATGGCATTCCGTTATTCAATAAGGTTAATACAATCTTACTTTCTTTGCTATAGTATTGGCATAGTATTAAAATAAAAGATGCAAAGCCATAAAGGAAGGCATAAAATAAATATTGAATAAATATAAATAATATATAATAAACACTAAAAATGGTGTCCATTATATTGGGCACAGGTCTGAAAGGGTTAAGGTATAGAGAAGAAGAACTTGAGGGTATAAAAGTATCTCCCAAGAATAAATGAACATGTTTTTAACTAAATGAATTCTCCTGCATCGTTATCTTTAATGAATAATTGTTCTCATAAATTACGATTTAGGAGTAGAATTTGTAATAAATATCTTCACTTCATTTCCCGGATAGTCATGTGGACAGCGCGTTTGCCTTCGGTGAAAGCGGTCCCGGGTTCGATTCCCGGAGGGAGTCAATGTGCAAAATTGCCTCAGCTGTCGAAGCACTTTTAGCAATACTATCTTCTCGGTTTGGGATTCAATGTCAACCTTATGTAAGCGCTTTTCTCGATAAAAAGTTGTGGTTACACTTAGAAAGTTTCACCTACGTCTAAGTTTCCAATATCGACGAAATTATTGCTAGATATTTCAATCCCGTGTGCGGACTTTTGCGTCTCGGACATTTGCGTCCTGCACAATTGCGTCTCGGACAATTGCGTCCCACGAAGTTTTCCGTTCCTATGCTTTATATAGTGTATTATTTTTAGATTTAGTTGATAAAACAATCAATTCATTAGGGAAAGTAAAAATAAAGAGCCCACTGAGACAGAGATTGGGATAAATTAGCACAGAATTATAATACCAATTTTATTTTTATAGAATATCACGAATATATTTTTTGAATGGAAAGGAAGGATACCCATAGACATATTAGAGACTTGTAGATATCGTAGATAGATTGACCCTTTATTTTAATATTAGCATGAATATTCTTAAACATAAAAGAATTGAGAATTACTTACATGTATTCATAAATCACTTTGACAATCAGCCATCCATTTATAATCTAATTATCACAAGGGGAAAGACCTTTCTCTCCCATTTGGCAAAATAAACTTACATTTGAAGATATCCATATAATCATTCGTTATTAATTCTTAATTATCCACACGTAAAAATTCATCCATATAGACGTGTGCATTTCTAAATTCCACATTTTGAATCCTAAATTAAGTTGATATCCTTATATATTACGTAAGAAAGGAATATGAGGTAAACGCTTTGATTATCAGCTTTACGTTAGAAATAACCCTCAAACGTGCTACCGATATCTCGGATGACATAAAAAATTATTCAACACTTAACGTTGTGTTTGGATTCACCGTGAAATAGTGTTACATTTATACTTCACCATCGGTATCCATAACAATTACTTTTTTTAAGGTTGCCAAAATAACTAATTCTGTAACCATTAATATTTTTTTAAAGAGTACCATGTCTCACTTGCCAGAAAAAGACATATCAGCGGACTTCCTCAAAGTATACGAACGACTAAAATAAGAATAGAAATTTTACACAAAACTTTACCAACTAGGTTAGGTATCAACTTTTAAAAATAAATTATTGAAAAGTTTTCATTGCGTAGCTCTTTGTAACTATATAGGAAATATTTGAACACAGATTTACTCATTAATCATTAGTAAAGTATTTTAAGGTCCCTAAGAGCATTTTAAATAGTATAGATGCATTAGAAAAATATTGGGTAAAATCTTTAAAAAATATCCGTAAAACTTGTTATTTGAAAATATATTTTTTTCAGTTGGTATGCATGATATGGTATACATTATTCAACTAGTACTTAACAATAAATTACTTTATGTAAGGGCACTTAATATTATTAATATACTCATTAGATAATTTTTAAATTAATATTTGTAAATTTGGTAACACTGCTAAAATTGCATACTTTTTATTAATTAAAATTAACTAAATTCTCATATAATTATATCATAGCTAATATCACAACAAAAGTAAAATTTGGTTTAAATGCCTTAATTAGTTTTCGTGTTACTGAAGGAAATACATCGTCTACATATTGACCGCACGCGACAAATTAAGGGTTAACAGTTCCGTGGGACAGCTGGAAAATTGCCGTTTATCCCCCAATTAGCTGAGCAGACTGCTGAAGCCACAGCGGATATATTGATCTTGGACTTGGACTGGTATCCCTCACTTCTAGGAAATGATAAATTTACGCAAGGCATGCAGAGTCAATTCACCTTGATTACTGGAACTGCGCCTGATTCAATGTCCATCCACACGGAGAGCAAATACAATTAAGCCAGAATATATGTAGCGAGAAATTTACCCTTATTTAGTACTGAAATAAACCCGCGCTCCAAATATACTTTTCGTGGAACGAGGTGCTTGAAAATTCCAGTGGTTTTTCCCAACCCGATTGAATCGCATCGATTACACTAAGATTAAACAAGATTAATAATTTTGTCAGAAATCGATTCGTAATATAAAATTTTCCAACACGGTTCTACATGAAGTGATCAACAGTATATCTATTCAACGACATATACAACTTGATACATTTAACTTCCACATTAATGAGTATTTTTCGAAAATTTTACCAATGTATCCTCTCCAGCGGTTTTCGGATGAACAGTTTGCCAACAAAATGTACATAAAGTTAAAATTGATACATTCTTCGTAATACTAAACATTTCTAAAACTTGAAGATACAAAGAATAAATGTTTGTCCTCTAAAGGGCAATTTCATACATATAAATGCTTGCACACGAACTTATTATAAAAATAAAATACTGGAAGGACGTCGGGGAATATTTATTGCCATCAAATGAAAAAAAACTAATGTTTTCAACTAACTGACATTTGGATGAATTGAATTAATTATGCTAAAAGAATTATTTTCCCCTGAAACATAAGAATATAATTAATATTTCCTTCACAAACGGTCGTGACATCGTACAAAAGATTGATATCTACCTAAGGAAAAAGTATGCACCTTCATCCTCTGGATTAGGTTTTTTGGACGATTAAATAGCACTTGCATAAATTACTCACACCTTTATAACAATCTGCGTTATGAAAATATTTGAGGGAAGAAAATTGATCGGTGTGAAAAACATGGAACAGCAACTACGCCTTGAACATAGGCAACAACTATGCACGTGTGTTTTGTGTGCTGCCACAAACAAGGGGCCTAACTAACCTGTCCGTGCGCAGAATTCGTGATGCCAATAGTTTAGCGGAGCTCAAAGCTTCATCTACGCTGTGGAGTTGATAGGTTACGCATCATAATACAGCATGAATGGAAAAGAGATAACTTTGTTTACGAGTACATTTCTCTCACAATATAAATTCATTGAAACTATGCACATCACAGATCAACGTGATGGTTTATCCTTCTCATATTTTGATTGCATGAGGATATGATAAATCTTCATACTATCAAAATAAATAGTGCTTAACTATTTAAAACTCCTTTAACCAAAATTTAAACGGTACGCGGGAATACATAAATATCTGCAGTCTTTACCATTTTAATAAAACTAAATCCGTGAAACTTTAATGGAGATATTTAATTTAACAACGACCCTTGTTTTATGGGACGGATAGGGAGTTTTTAATATACAATACCAGCATAAATATTTAATCAAGTTGCAAAGCTATTGCTTTTTCAGAGGATTCATGAATGACATTGTAATATAGGTAATTTTTTTAATATTCTTTCCAAACAATTTACAATGGTTCAAAATCTCTCACCTTCAATTTATCAGGCATGATGTTTGTACACCTTAAGACCACGGAAGTGGACATTTTTATCTAACTATTAGTTAGGAGGTCGTTAATTCCCTGCTGGAGCGCCATAAAAAGAACAAGAGAATTCTCATAGGAGAGAAGATAATAGATATCGAAAATACCTAGAATCTGATTAACAAGAAAAATCTGAGGGAGAAGAAGGGATATTCTCCTAATCCTCGAATTTGGAATAACCAATCAATAATTATTAAGAATAAAGAATTTTCCCATAGAAAATATGAGGAAAACTATTTTAATTAAACAAACATTCTCTATTTTGATTCAGGCTTTTCGTAATTAACGAACCTTTCTTTTTCTTTTCAGGTAAGATGATCTTTCTCTTCCACTTCTAATAAGTTCTGCAGCCCTACTGATTGGAAGTCTGGTATTCCCATTGAGTAATAATATCGTATTACCTAGTCTCCTACTTATCTTCTGCAGATAATATATGAATCTCCATAATGAAGGTAAGAAAAAGCTTTCCAGAAATGTAAGGAATTCAATACGAAATTCGAAAATAAATTCTAAAGTAAGCCCCTTGCGGGAATATACTGGTCCTATAAAGAACTGCTAATTTATGTATTAGTTAGTTAGTTTGCAAAACTTTTAATTAAATTATTTTAATACGAATTTTGTCCCTCTTCCAACACTCTTCTATCCTTCCGAGAAGACAGAAGAATATGATTTGTCAGCTTTTAGTGAACTATGGCTCTCATTTACCTGTTGATTTGTATGCCTAAAGAAAAGATCTGATTGAAGATGTAACCTAGCTTTAACATATTCTCATACGTGTGTAACGGCTACAAGTACGGAAGACTAGTATTCATAATAATATCAATTTAAAATTAAAAATCTCTGCCTGACGGAAATCCCACTAAGACCATCCCGAAAGCCGTACTTTGTAAAATTACATTACATAATTTACAAATACAATTTAGAAATTCGAACATTTTACTTAGTTTTACAATTTATAGCTCTGTTAAAAATATATATACATATAATATAAAGTATATCTTTATACCATAAAATATCTTACTGTTACATAATTGTATTCATAAAAATATTGTAGGAAGGAGGAAAAGGTTATAAAAGCTATTTTTGGTATTCCCAGTAAATTTACAACAGAATATCATAGGCTTAGAATACAGAAAGGTGAGGAATGATAGGAAATAGTACATGCACCTTTCCATGCATGTACCACAAACGTAGACACGGATTTGACAAAATCAACTTCCAGGAAGATAAGATGGAATTGTATTGTTTTTAGTGGAGAATGTGGGCAGGAAAAATTTAGGTCACGAATGCACGTAGTGTGAGAGGTAAGCTTGGACAGTATGTCCCAAGCTTATCGTGAATCTCGAAAGATTAAACTACAATAAATCATTTGGCATGACACCTTTAAAAGATAAACGACTGCATAAGATTTCAAAATATTTTATATATAGTTCAAAACGTATAATATCCGAGTAAAGTCAGATAGTAGTGCGACTTTTGATCACGCAACATTTATTTAATTTAGTGCACCACATTTTTGTCACAAACACAATGATTTCCTAGTGTCTCATTTAAAATATTTATCAGTGCGTTTTCCTTGTAATAAGTATATTTTTCACAAATGATGGATGTGAGTTTAAACTTAGCACAAGAAAGCGTGTATGTTCAACTATTTCAGGCACTGTAGCAGGGTAAAATAAGCTGCGCCCTAATAAGAAAATAAAATGGACATTTCAGAAATTATCTCTAGAATCTCTTTTCTTTATATATTAACCGTCTTTAAATAGTCTATTTTGTAAAATTCATGAAGTAGTAGAAAATAATACTTGAAGGTAATAAGATAATTCCATTTGATAATTTTCAGCTGATTTATCATAATAAAATATTCTCAGTTTATCCTCATAAAAAAATTATAAGACTTCCCGTACCAATCTTTCCTAATAATCACAGTTAAAGACAGGCTGAATTCATCTCTGACATTCCAAGAAGTAAATCTTTCCAAGAATAGAATCAGCAGCGTATAAATTCTAAACCTTTGTGCTCTATGTACTTCCTTTCGAACATAAAACCATGGAACTAACCTCTGTAGCGTAACTTTACGCATTCTAAAGATGAATAGCGACATTCGCATAATAAGTGCAGTCACCTTCGTTAGCGACTTTGTTGCGAGAAAGGGTTAAGTGGTTATTCTCCAACGATACCCCGCTTCCGAGCATGTATCTCACTCGTATCTCCGAAATGGTCCAGCGATCTGTGAGCATGTGTGCTCTGCAGGATGCAAAATTACACCGCGTAGTATTCCCCAGGGCACCAGGAACGGAGTGACCCACTTGGCCCTTTGATGCCTATGATCCAACTACTGAGCTTTGTCTCTTGCTTTCACACCAACTCCCACATGTCCTCTTGACCACAAGGTTCCAGCCACTTAACCGACCAAAAAAAAACTCCGCAAAGGTGAGCGGGCACAAATAGACACCACTCGGAATTCCTAATAAATGAAGAAGGGCTACACAAAGAGATAGGCTCCTTCTGCACAGCTTGGGATTTCCTCATTATCCTCGCACGGCTAGGATAAAGATGAGGCGAGGTTCTATTCCTTCCTGGCGGGACGTACACAATTCATGGTGGTTTAGCCTCTATTGAGGGGGGCATTTATGAATTCGCGAGCGAGAACTCTTTTCAGGAAGGTGGGAAGCTAAAATGACCGTGCTTCTGAGAAAAAAGCTCCGAGGCTTTTGAAAATGTGGATGGCAGTTTCGCCGAGAGTACAATCGTCATATTTCCTACTTTCAAAGGGTACTTTTAAAGTGTAGTTGTCCGTATTGAATAGAATACATTTGTACCTTATATTAATCTTTATTAATCAAACGACTGCTATTTTATTTATAGAGTACGGTTATGTTATGAGCAGAAAGGTATCTAGAATGAAATGGACCAAATAAACTCCTAAAAAGTTGAAAATGTAAAATATCATCCGCAGCTCAGCATGAAAAAAATTACGCTAAAAGATGAAAGATTCGTTAAAAAAAGTTAAGACGATAAACGAACAAGTTAAAGTAGGTGTCTAAAATGTACGGAAAGATACGGAATAAAAATCAGATGAGGAAGAGGAAGAAGAATAAATCAACAATTTTACTATTGCTGGTAGTGAATGAGAATAGTGAAAATTGAAATAAAAATATCAGATGAAGAAGGGTAAGAAGAATAAATCAACAATTCTACTATTGATGGTAGTGAACGAGAATTGTGAAAATTGGAATTAAAATAAAAATTAATAAATTAAAAATTAATTTCAAACTTTCAGTTTCCGGAGAGTATCAATCTTAGGATGTCACTTTCAGATATGGATAAAGGAAAGTATGTGACAAATAAATTGTTCTACGGTAACGTCGATGTTTTTAGGCATTTAATCGTGGAAAAACATCGAACTTGCTGATAATAAAAATGAATTAAAACTTCAGGATAGCAAGTGAATAAAAAATCCTGATATTTTTTTCGGAAATGGTGAAAACCAAGTGTTACTGCTAACCAGTGCAGCAGCGTGATAGGTCTTCAAGTAATCAAGTATATTAAAACCAATAATTACGGGTTTCGTCAATACAATGCCAGCCAAGACCTACCAAGAAAAGGGCAAAGTGTGTACTGGAGTTAATAAAACTCCAAAAAATCGTAAAAAATGTGTAGGCAAATCTTCCTCTAAAACCTAAAACTCTCAGGACTCCGTCAAGAAATAAACATTATGGGAAATTAAAGATTAAAATTATTCTAAGAACCTGCCGCGGAGCTCGAAATATTTAAAGAATCCGCAGACGTTTTCATCATGCTAAATAAAATATTAAAGGTCCAGCTGCTCATTGACCTTACTTGCCGAAGGCTGAAGCAATGAGTAACCCTCCGGTGAAAAGCCTAATCCAAACAAGAATTATGGCACTTTCCCGAAAACCACTTCCTGGACGAAACTGCCGTAAAAGGAACTTCCTTATGAAATGCTCACTTTCAGGGAAACTCTCCAAAACCAGATTCAGGAGTAATGACTTTCCCTAAAACAAACTTCCGGAACGGCCAATTCCACGGACCAACAGACATTTCACGCAAACGACACGGTTTCGGCAAAGATTATTTTCCAGCCCTTAATGTAAAGTATACCAATAAAAGATTAATCTAATAATATTCCCGGAGAATTTCCTAACGACAACAGAACAAATGGAAATCGTAGGTAAAATAAACGAGAAAAAAGCCATCATTGAATCGCTAGTTTTTTTAAGAAATAATAACAGGTTGTTTAAAATGCAGATTAATACAAAATTCAATTCAATTTAGTAGCTTTATATCTTGCTAAGAAAAAGTTATTTTCGGAAATTCGGTAACATACGTAAAACAATCGAACGAGCAGGACCGTAAATTCATTCTCAACCCTATCAACCGATTTATTTCTTAATCAAAGGAAATGAATATTATAGAAATGGGAGCTTAATTTAAGAACGTGCTCTTTAGTTAATTTCTTATGAAAGAAACAATTGTCTCATAATTATCCGTACAATATAAATCGGATAGATATAAATGTAGTAGATAAGTAGTGAAAATCCATTTGGGCATCCTAAAAAATAACTTAAAGTGGAGCATGCTTATTAGAAGAATCCGCGGTGAAGCAATTAAAATGCTTGGATATATAATTTTATAGTCGGTAGACGCGATAAAAATGTTAGCGGTTGGTGGATGAAACAAGCAGCAGTGAACTTGAGAGAGAGCAGCGTAAGGTTTTGTAGGTAGGCTTAGGTTTTGTCAAAAATGGCAGGGAAACATAGCAAGCGTTACGAAAACCAGACGCAGGTATTGAGGTATTATGCAATTCTCTCGATTCGATGATGAGTGTAAAATTAGAGAAACTGGTTTTAGCACAAATCGTTTTAAGAACTCATTCTTTCCGTGAACTACACGCGATAACAACAAACAAAGGAAATAGTTTGAAATGTAGGTGTTTACATCCTCTTCTACGATACACAGCGAAAGGCTGCTTGCAAGATATTACTATAGATGTGGAAAATTTCATTGCTATGAAAAGCGCACAATAATATGAAAGACAAATAAACCTTTCCTAGGAATAATGAATCCTGAGACTCATTACAAACTCATCTCTAAGTTTCTTTGAAGAGAATCTAAGTCGAAGAGATGCTGCGAGTTGAAACGGAAATTCGATCGACGGAAAATTCTTCATTTTTGGGTTTACGAAGTCGGTGCGTGGGAGTTCTGTAATTTAAAACTAACCTCGCAATTTCGACATTCTCTTCCACAGACGCTTTGACTGTGGCTTCGGTAATTTTATTCTCTCATTCCAAGAAGGCTTTTAGGTCAACTTTAAAGCAATAAAGCGCTTACTCGGTATTCTTCCAAGCCTTACGAAACTATCACGACGAATATGTGTATCGCGTGAGCAACTTTGTTGCTCTTTGTGGAACAGTGAGGTTAAAAGTATTCCATTTAAAGTCTGCCCTTAAAATAGACGTTATTTATGTTTCGAAGAAAAACACTGAGTACGAAATTCTGTATATTTCTGTCGCGGGAATATAATATTAGAATCGTATTCCGTAAATTTTAGAAATCGCACCGCTATCGCTGAAGCTACTATTTAACTAGGTACTTCGAGTCCTCCTCATGTTACCTACATCAGTGCATCTGCTTCTACGAAAATTATCCTCGGACCACTTGGTCAATAATTTCCGGTCAGAATCACTCAACGAGACTGCCATTCCAATTGAAACCCTCAGACAGTTCGAATTATGGACCCAAAACATCGCAGACGCAGTTAAACCACTCTTTAGGCTTCGAAGAGTTAGAAAAGTTGGAAATATAGCGATGTTTTCAGCAATTGCCAATCAATCGCCGGACCATAAAACGACAATTCGTGTATTTTGACGCTTTTAGGGCGGGCGCTTGGATAAATAATGTTTATCCCACCCGAGTGGAATCCCGCCATCTAAAAGCAGAGCGAAGGAAAGAAAAACATTCTGCGAGTGAATCAGCAATATCGGCCTCAATAGGCTCCATCGCCGCTGCATCAAAGAATATGAAAGGGACCAACGGTTCCGAGTATTCGGCTTCGAAGCACAACTGGGAACAAAGACTTTCTTGGAGAAGGGTTAGATAAATGCGACTCTTGCTTCGAATCGGACTCGTTCATTCCGTTTCAGGGAATTTTAGGACGCTTAAACTCAGGTCGGATAAACGCTATTTCCTCAGCTGAATTGCATGGTTTCAGGGAAATAAATATACGCGGATCATTTGTGAAGATTGCAGCGAATAATTCGAGACAAATACATAAAAATAAGGTGGAATTTATTGTGTAAATATAAATATATGGTGACTTTCACAGTACACGTGCTTACAAGGGAAACACCAGGTTTGTGGGAAATGGATTCAAACGAAACTTTAAGGGAACATTTTCTGCTTAAAAAATAATGGACACATGTCCAACCGTTCAATTCAATGGTACTTTGTTTATGAAAAATCAGCAACTGAAAATCGGAGTTATCTCGGGATTTCCACTTAGGAAATTATGTTCTTCCATTTTATCTTTTCTGATAACTTACCTTATTCGCAATTTAATTTCATCTTCTCTACCTTCCTGGGGTTCTATACCTTTTAGTTACCATTTATTCTAATACAATTAACGACGCACAGTGGGCTAGAATCGAAAAATGCTGGATGAATATAGAAAAGGGGTTTTCTGAGTACCGACTTTGAAAATTCGCTCTTAAATTCGCGAAAATGCTATTTTATAGGACTACTATCAAGTTTAAGACGAGAGCTAATTTAGTTTTGTAATGTTCGTTTTAAATTATGTTCTTCGAACCTTAAGTCATTCCTAAGTTGAGTCAAACAATTTTAATTACACCTGAATTGTGTAATGAAGTATTTTTACTTTCTCCATATACGAAGTATAGAGAAAGTCTTGTTTTCATGAAAAAATCCGACTTCGAGATTTCAACGGAAATACATGTTTTGGGGTCCCTAGAACACGTTTTGACTATTTTCGGAATGATGTCTGTATGTATGTGTGTGTGTGTGTGTCTGTATGTGTGTGTGTGTTTGTTGGCGCTCTAACGTAAAAACTATTAGTTGTATCAATACCAAACTTCGTATATAGTACTGTGGTGTGTGCTGTCAGAGTTGATTAGTTTTTGGAGTAAATCGGTAGAACGGAAGTCGAGCTTCATTCATTAAAGATCATTTCCGGTTTTCAAAATATCTCCATAAATATTATATATACGTGTGTTGTATTATTTATAAAAGTTTTAGATAATAAGATTTACTATAACTTTTGTATTTAACATATTTTTGTATCACCGGTTGATTAGGAGTTATTCGTGAAATACCGATAAACCGGAAGTAGCTGTTATGTACTTTGTGGGCGCTCTTACATAAAAAGCATTTGTCGGATCAACATCAAATTTCATGCATAATATCTTATGTTGTGTGTTTAGAGTTGATTAGATTTTGGAGAAAATCAGTTAACCGGAAGTTGAGCTTCATTCTTCAAAGCTCATTTCCGGTTTTCAAAATATCTCCATAAATATGATATATAGGTATATTGTATACTCCATAAAAGTTTTAGAAAATGTAATTTAATATAAATTTTGCATGAAACATATTTTTGTATCAATGATTGTGTAGGAGTTATTTGTGAAATACTGATAAACCGGAAGTTGCTGATTATGTACGTTGTGGGCGCTCTTGGAGCTGGGGCGAAACGCCATTTCATCGTTTTTCATCGAGCATGTCCCGAAAAACATTATTTATAGTGTTTGTGACGTAAAAGATAATAATATATAAATAAACACTCCTCTTCCAAGTTTAGATGGAATATAGAGTTCGAAATTACTATAGTATATAAATATTTACATCTTATATATGGAGAAAGTCATGTGCTGGCCACATCAGATTTTTTAGTTTTATATCTCTTATGGATTTCGAAATAATTTTATGGAATGAAAGTTATAAATGAGCATGATTACTAATATTGTAATTATTTAATTTTTAATCAAATTTTGATAATTTAATTTTCTCCGCGATGAAGTTATCTTTAGCGAATTGTAGTCACGAATACGTATCCATTGTGGCATCCATCAATACCCAACGCCAAGTGGCAGAAAACGAGTGAGTTATTATGCAACCTACAGATAATTTGTAATTCAAAATATACTTCGAGTTCACTTTCAATAATGAAATGTTTTGAGAGGAAATATTCGAATGTTAAAACAGTAAATCGTAGTTTCTTGCTATAGATGTACGTCTTTTACGTAAATTATGGTCCATATTATGGATTAAATCGATCAATAAGTGTAAAGTAAGTAAATAACCACACAAGTAAATTGTGTACAAAAGATATCTGGAAAATATCAGACGGTGAAGTTAAGTAAAAGGGAGTTACCATTGAAGGAGATGCTTCAAAAAAAGTAATTCGGATGCCTTTTTTCGTCTCCCTTTTTTATCCGAATCTATGGAATTTCTTCTGGCTGGAGTTATCTCAAAAGTTATGAATATTCATAGAATCTTAAATATTTCGCACAATTAAGATCTAATATGAAATAAAAAGGGTATATATTGACGAAAATATGTAGCTTTTCTACTAAACTGTGTTTCTGGGAACATATCAATCTATATTTCATTTCTTTTAACGTGGAATTACTAAATTATTCTATAAATTTAATGTTAAAGAAGCATTTTAGCCTAATTAACATTAGTATGAAATTAAATACTCAAAAACACAGCAGAACTCGTTTTTCATTACGAAAGATAAAAACTTATTACTAGGCCATATTTTAATCATCTAGTTTGTAATTATCTGAAGAGACTTTTCTAAATCATTTCGCAAATACTAACATAGGCATTAATATATTAAACTACTCCCGAAAGCATGGGTACCATATCTACTCTATTTCATTACATCCTACGACTGGGTAAGAATAAACAAGCAATTAATCAATTGTTAATTAACTAAAAAACTGAGATAATTTATCAAAGAATTCAACTTTTTCACGTGTGTTAATGTAGAAAAAATTATCAATTCTGACTTGGAGAATAACTTCGATTTGATAAATACGTGCTATAAGAATATCATAATGAATTTAATCGAAATGAACTAACAAATTTGTGTACTGCCAATACTAAGAACATTTCCTTAAATCTTCAAATTAACAACAAATAAAAAGGTTGAAGATTAATATGAATCTCTTGCAGAAAAAGCTTTCAAAGAAATTTACGAATTTTAACAAATAATAATATTCGCATACCCCACTCCCAACCCGAATCATACTCAAAAGCATTCATTTTTTCTTGAATGCATAAAGTCCTTTTAATTCGATTGGTTTTTTTTAATTTTAGATTATTTTATAACTCTTTCTTGCAATTTGGCATATTACATTCATGCTAGGATTGTAGCATGCTTTTTGCAAATACTTACATTTTTACGTGTGGCGATGATGCCTTGGTTGATCAATGTCAAACCTAAGACCAATAAGTAAAATAAATACCTGATAATTCATGTTAATACTCAGACTCTACCAACAATTCTTAGGCAACATAGGGTTGATTGATGAATCGGATCATTCAGTTATAGAGCATATATTATCAATGCCGTCTTCCTGTATGGCAAGATGGAAAGAAATAATGATCTACTCCAGATGCACTTCGTGGTTTTCTAGAGCGAAACGAAGGAATCCGTTACAGTATGTGATAACTTTTCACACTATTGGATGAATGAAGATTTGGGACACTCAATCTCATCGATCCGTAGCGAAAATGGTGGCGAATGCAGAAAGGCCACGGAATCGAAATTCTATCGATAACTTAGTGTTTCGTCTTATTTTTTATCTCTTTGCGATATTTTTGTGTTAAATCTCCCATTTCCCTTCGATCGGTAGGGATTTTCCTGGTTGAGTTTCTGTGTAATCGTTTATAAATAAAAATGGAAAATATCTGTTCATAATTCATTCTTTGAAAAACATTCCAATCCAAAATATTTTAAAATACTCGTTTCAACTCATACTGGAGTGAAATAGGGCCGTACAAAAATAGTTTGGATCAAGTTAATCACCGGTAACAAAATAATAATTGAGAATATGATAAAAACGTTGAATTAACTTTCACCTTTACCTTGTGAGACATTTAATATATAAGTTATAAAGACACTAGTTACATCAGCAAAAAAAATGTTAAGCTTTACTAATAAAGTAACCATTAAACGCGCTTAAGCGGTTTTATTAAATCAAAAATAACGATCAATAACCAATTAATTAAAACGGTTGTATAGAACTGTAATAAGTTTTTACAGCCAATGAAGAATCGTTAGGAAATTCAATATAAAAAATGTCATCCATACGAAAAACTAAATCGCATACAAATTATTGATATGCTAAAATACGTCAAATAAAAAATAGAAAAATTATGGCGCCAATATTTAATATTTTAAATTTCATCCCATCATTTTCAATCTTAATCTCGCAAAAAATTCATCCGTAATATATACATTTCCTCTTACAATACATAAGATGGGTTGAGATGAATAAAGGCATGGTAGCGAATATTACCTTTAGTTTTGGCTTATCGTCTAACTTTTCGTTGAATTTAGTTTTATGGAACTATTCCAGCAAGCAAACATTGAATCTTCCTATCGCTCTTATCTTCATGTGTCCAAATAATAACTCTTAGAATGTATGCGACGGTAGCGAGCTCGCCGATTATCGCAAGTTCTTTCATCTGCTCATGAAACAATTTCCGCCATCATGAGAGCCATAATCCTCTCTTTTGACAGAAAACTTAAGCTCTTTCTTTTCCGGCGCGGCTCCATTCCAGCGTGTCAAGTTCCCCTTTGCATATCTTTTCGCTCTGTCTCCAAAATACAAATCACCCTTTGGAGCAGCGATGATAACAAAGCATCACCGATCCCAGCGAGGTGTTTTTGCCGTAATCACCTGAAAAATGAAATTCCTCTTTCATATCGGAAGACAATTTCGTGAACCAGACAGCCTTGAAATTATCTTGACGGTGAATCCATGCGGAAAGAAAATTTTGGCTCAAAAAACAAAGTGCCGAGCTATAGTGCGATGTCTGTGGGAAATGGAAGTGAAAGAGGAAGTGTTACTACTTCCTCCAAACGCGTATTACTGGATTTCGCAATGGAAAAAGTCCTTGAGCTGTAAATAAGACATAAATTTCAAAATTTTGAAACTCCTCTTAGCAATGGAGTTAATATTAACGATTAAGCTAAATTATGATTATTCTTAAACGGTTGGTTTCAGCGTAGAGGATTTTTGTATTAGCTTAACGTCAGTTAAAATTAATCAATTCGGGAATAGTTGCCTTGCTGATTTTATAAGTTATATAGGCATGCGATAAACGTAGTTTTACCATTATTTCAGATTAATCGAACAAATAGAAGAATTCTAGCTAATTTTGCGGATCAATTTAAAATTATAGGATTTAATTCAGGGTTGAAGCTAGTAGATTTTACTCTTCTCTTATTCTATTTTTGCTTATATACAAACTACATGTGAAATATATACTATAACAATGAGTACCTTTATTTTGGTTACGAATGATTCGTATATGTCTTTTCCAAAATTTTTATTTAATTTCTCTGAAGAATTTTAATGTTTGTTATTGACACCAACAATCACCTGAATGCAGTAAAATTTGGACTTTATTTTCAAATCAAATTAACGAACCTAGATGGTATAATACGGAGACTAGGAGAGCACTAAAGAAACAGAGGCGTTTGCATTCCAAATTAAAAGCCGCTGCGAGGCAACCAAGCAATATCAACACAGATCAAGTAAAGAGCGAAACTAAGGAAGCAAAGTCGGAAACAAAACGAATTATGCGAGATGCACTCCGTCGATATAAAAAGAAGATTTTATGCGAACACTTGGAAGAGGATCCAAAAGCGTTTTAGTCGTACGTTCGTGAGGTCCAAGGTAAAGAGCAAACTGTTGGTTCGTTAAAGGATACTAGCGGTAATGTAGTAAATGATGCTAAAGGCAAAGCTAAATCTTGAGTGATTTTTTCGAAGCGTTTTCCCGTCTGACGATACATCAAATACCTTCCCAATGTTGATAATCCTGAATCGATATCGAAAATCACCTTCAGAGAAGACGACCACATTAAACTATTGCGACAGATTAAACCGAATAAAGCTCCGGGTTCTGAAGACATACCGGCTCGAGTGTTCAAGGAAATAGCGGAGAGCATATCACCTTTTCTTAAAATTATATTTGACAAGAGTATGAGCGAAGGAAAGGTCCCGAATGACTGGAAAATTGCGAATATCACGCCAATATTTAAAAGCGGCTCTAAGGACGATCCAGCTAATTACAGGCCTATATCTTTAACATCACTGAGCGGTAAAATTATGAAACATATAATAGCTAGCTCTTAAATGGGTGTTTTTTAAATCGTCCAATTTCATAATTAGGAATCAACACGTTTTCATAAGGCTCGTTCTTGCGAGTCTCAGATGGCTTTATTAGTACACGATGTTCTGAACTCTGCTGAAAAACATAAGCAAGTCGATGCGATATTTTTAGATTTTCGGAAGGCTTTCGATAAGGTACCTCACCATAAATTGCTGTACAAATTAGAAGTTGCGGGTATCAACTCAGAAGTTATTAACTGGATAAAAGACTTTCTCACCAATAGAGAGCAACGAGTAGTACTCGATGGTATTAGTTCCAACCTGGTTAAGGTGACCTCGGGCGTCCCTCAGAGCAGTGTAATTGGACCGTTGTTATTTTTAGTATACATCAACGACCTCAGAAATCACATTGAAAGCAATGTTAGGATATTCGCAGACGGAACAGTCATTTACAAGGAAATATATAGTTTAGAGGATAGATTTACCCTTTCGAACGACTTAGATAGAATTATGAACTGGTGCGATGATTGATAAATGATTACTCTTACAGCCTCCGAGGGGTGAGCCTATTGACAGTAGAATCGGTAAAGTATCTTGGAGTAACTCTCACGATAATCTATGATGGAGTGCCCACATCCGAAATATATGTGGAAAAGCACTTAAGAAACTCAGCTTCGTTAAAAGAATAGTCGGTAGGAGCGAAGAAAAAGTTCGCGAGCGATGTTACTTAGCGTTAGTTAGGCCTCACCTTGAGTATGCATATAGTGTATGGGACCCCGCCGAGAAATGTCATATTCGAGATTTAGAAAAGTACAACGAAAGGCGATACGATTTGTAAAGAATTGCTACGATAAAACAGCGAGTGTAACTGAGATGTTACAGGAAGCGGGATGGGAATCATTAGAAGATAGGAGAAAAATTCAAAGGATAAATGTAATAAAAAAGTCAGAGAAATTACGTTCTCAGATGATTTAACCGATATAATGCGACCCCCCAGCTATATGGGCCATTCTGATACTGCCAGAAGGTTTAGGGAAATAGATGCTAGAACGAATCGTTTCAAAAATTCATATTTTCCGCGAAGTATAAGCGAAAGCAACCGTTTAGGAAAATAGAGTCAAGGTACCAATATCCCCTGCCACACGCCGAAAGGCGGCTTGCAGGGTTCTTACATAGACATAGACATTGATAGGAAACTAACTTTTTAAGTATTGAACGTATATATTCCAAAAATTATTTTTAGGGTAATCCTGAAATTAAAACGTAAATAAAAACATTCATACCGATATTTGACGAATGAACTTTAATTTTTTCGGAGAAAATAAAAATTCGAATTTTCGATGATACGATTGGGTTTTGAATCAATATACGAGAGAATATAATTCGCTTGCATGCCATTACGGAAGCTTTTCATTAAGTCATTATATGATTCCGAATAAATAGCTTATGTTGATAATAAAACTATCGATTACTTTAGAGTCATAACTAAAGCTCGAGCAAAATCCTTTGAGCGCTTTATCGGGAAAAAATGTGACTTGATTCAACATGTATTTGTTGGCGAGATCCGAAAAACCAAAAGCATAGTCAAATCGTTTCTACGGTTTTATGAAGTATTTCCCAAATTTTCTCTAGCAATGAAAGGTTAACACTTCGGTGAAACGAAGAAAAATTAGAATCGCAGCTTTTGAAAGAATTTTCAGCACGAGAAAAAGGAAAATGTTTTGTCTATTGCTATATATAGTTTGTAAATCATCTCTAATAGAATAATAATTCAAAAGGAGTCGAATATGAAAAACCATAAATGAAATACGCAATAAAGATAATGTCTTGAGCCAGTCTCCTTTACAATAGCATAAACTGCGCATTTTAATGCTTTAATAAGGAATATAATCTTCCAACATCGGCATTAATCCCGAAATGTCAGATGATCCGTTGGGTTAGCCCATCAGTCGTGCAAACGCATTCACTAAATTTAGCCGGAAATATTTCAAACGCTCATAAACAACTTGGAAAGAAAAATACCGCATTCACTCCAGCAAAAACATCCTCAACGTCAAAGATGTTCTAGTAAAAACATCCTTAATGTCACCGACTTGAATGTAAACGTTAAGGTAACAACCCATCCCTGAAGTCTCCCTCTAAAGCCTTCAAATGGATACGAATGGAGTGCAAAGGAGCAAAACACGCCCTTGTAATATTTTCCCAAGCCCCGATAACAGAACTCGGAACCGAGACTCTCTAGGAAACCTCGCGGTAAAGAGCTATGCCGTCTCATATTTTACCACAACGTGGAGAGAGCGCGTATGGCAGACGGAAACACGTGTACCTCCTCCACACAGATGTATCGAGGCCGTTTTATCGACCAAAGCGAGGGGCCAAAAGGGCAGAGAAATAGGGGACTCATCCTTCCCTCACCTGAGGGCTTCCTTCCAGCCCATTCCATTTTCCCCGGATTGCCTACCTCTATCCATTCTGCCTTTCGCTGTCTTCTTCATTTTTGGCGCCCTTATTGGAGATATAAATGAAAAATTCCGCCTCGAAAATGGTGCATTGACTCCAAAATGGGTAAAAGTGGCTGGCAAAGGAGATTAAGGTGCACGCCATTGTCGCGCCGTCGATGACAAAGGAAAAACGGATTCTCCGAAATATATACGTAGGAAACACTATCTTCGCAGCGGAGTAATTTCAAAAATTTCCGCTCAAATGGGAAAATATGTTCAATATTTCCTTTATGGTTGAGAGTAAAATAACGCTCCATCCTAGCATAAAAATATAAAATATTCTAAGATTAGAGGCGATAATTAGAGAAAAAGATACTTTTGTACAGCATTATCTTTCATTCATGTATACTGATACTAATATTTCATATTTTGCCTATTCTGAAAAGTTTAAGAGCTAGAAGACATTGTTAATTAACTTTCTAATGAATCCTCCACACTTTCCTAACCATAAAAACCTCCGGAAATATATATGCACGAAACAATGTCTTTGCTGCGGAGTTACTTAAAAATTTTCCCCTCGAATGGGAAAATATGCACAATATTTCCTTTATGGATAAGAATTAAATAACGAGCCACCGTAGCACAACAACACAAAATATTCATAGCTTAGGGGTGGTAATAAGAGGTAAAGACAATTTCGTTCTACACATATAATACTACGCATACTGATACATACATATCTTTCATACGTTTCCCATGCTTCAAAGTTATTAACCAAGTAACCAAGCAAGGTTGGAATTAATGAGTTTTCTACAAACACAGTTGTTGTTTTCTTCAATATAAGAATTGAATTGAAAAATAATTTGACTATATCAAAATATTTGTATTTATGTACATATGTGAGTATAAATACCTTTTCTGATTACATGTATAAAATACAAACTGGCGACATAAGTTCACATCTTGCTCTTTCATAGAGCACGAAAATGAATCCATCTATGTATTTTTATGTAGAAGGTTCACAACGATGATTAAAATGAAAATAATTCATCTTCAGATGACAGCATTCATTCACAGAAATTCTCGAAAAAATTTGACCTTTCCAAAATAAAAAAAAACTTCTATTTCATAATGTGCTATAATGTTAATGAATAGTCTCCGGTTAAATCTGGTGGAGTGTCATTCTAAAAACTTCATTAAGAAATTATTACAATACCCAACCTTGCATTACTAGAGTACTATAATTTTAAAAATACTTTCAAGTTCTTCTCCTTTATGAAATTTCCACTAAAGATGAAATTTCATTGAACTTTTCTTTTTATGCTTTTGACTTTTCTCGCTCAGCCAATTTACGTCACTGTAGAGAGCTAACTCATAACAATTCTGATCCATTTTACCGCTGCTGACGAAATTGTTGAAAATTTATCCTCTTGACACTCCCATTTTATCAAGTTGAAAATTGGCGGAACGAATCTCACCCTTCCGTGATTTCTCTCAAAAATTCAAGAGAGAACTGAGAATGAAGATATGGGTTCAGCGTCGATTAAATTTACTTGGAACTAAAACTTGACATTGTCCGCTTTTACCAGTAACTGGATCTAATTTACTCGATGGTGCGGATGCTACTCCGCATTTGGAGATAACAGACCAAATTAGTACGCAAAACTCACTCCAAATGGAGGTAAAAACATCCGCAATTCTTCAAAATGGAGGAATTTGTGTCAAGCGTGATTGGTTTAGGTAGGATAGTGAAGAGGTAGTTTATTCAGCCAGAATGCAAGGGAATTAAAAGTGGGCGACCTAATAAAAGAGAGAAAGCATGAAAATTACTATGCTTACCCGAGTCTATAATTTACAAAATGGTAGTAGAATCGTTAACAAAACATTCGTCGCACTATTTCCACCTAAATAATGTATTGTAAAGAGGATATTGGATATATAAGAAAGTGATTATAATGATAAATATCTCTATAATCGTATGATGTCATTTTTGGTGATTTGTGATAGAATAAAGGTTCAGTATGCCTTGTCACAATAATTATTCACTTTATTATTCTGTATATTACGCACTTTTTGTATTTATCCCCTACTATTTGTAAAAGTTATTATTTTTTCCATCTTGTTACTTATGATATAGATGGGTAAACTGCAGTGTTTTCTAGTTTGTAACAAAATATGTATATCCCATTTAATAATATGAACCCCGCGAATAAATAATATGCCAGGGAAAATATTAAATTCAATCCACCTTTTCCTAGCGGTATATACATCAGCAAATCATAATGAATCTAATTTAATAATTTACATCAAATGAATTTATGAATACTCATACTCAGAATTAAAAACCAAACAATTAAAAAACTTAAGCTAACCAACAAAAGACAAAGTGATAATTAAAGCAAAAAAGTTAAAAGATATATATTCAAATGTTAACTTAAGATATCAAATTAAGAGTACCTAAGAATAAAATTAAAAATCAAGTGTACTAAAAAATTCAAATGTATGTAAATTGGCGCATAACATATTGAGAAACAGCACGAAGGACAACGAAAGAATATGATAAGCATATGTTTACTGGAGTTTTCCCTATAGTAGAATACAATTTTGGATATTTGACAAATCACGAAACTTGGTTGTTGGACCTAATATCATTAGGCTACTAAAAGCAGCAAGGGTATAAGGGTTTTAGAGTTAGGAGAGGCAATACTGATGTAGCGGATTGATCATCTTAAGGAATTTTATGGAACAATTTCCTTCAGTCCCTGGATAATGAATTTTTCTTTCGTCGTCTTACCACGATGGAAAGTTATGACATCATTTGACACCACAAAGGCTTTTATTTATAAGTGACTTTTGAATTAAGGAGACAGCTAACTTCATCGCCGTTTCCGCGCCTTAAAATTTTAATATTTCTTGCAATATTAAAGCGTATTTCGACCGCCGGAAAAGTTTCTCTTACTGAAACTCTACATTTCCAAATCGGAGAAAACTTTCGCAGTATATTTCTGTGGCTTAGAATAAGAATTTCCGTGGCTATAAATATGAAATATTTTAGGATGTCTCTTAAAAGAGACATCATAAATTATTTCATATTTATAGCTAGTAGAAATTACTTCTTTTACAAAATAAAATTTAAAATATTAGTCGTTCTCATAAAAAAGTAAATTCAGTTCTTAAGCATATTTCTACCGAGCAAAACGTTCTCCCGATTACAAAATTGCGGGAGTTGGAGTAAAATATTTCTAAAATTCGACCTCACATACTATAGTGTGAACACTTACAATCATGTTCCATTGCCTTATAATTTATGAGAAAAGATCAATCGAAAAATAAATTTAAAAACAAGCGGATTTAATTTCCTTTCCGACTCTAAATAAATAGTCTTGTTATGTTCTGCTCATACTGAATTGAATTCTAATGAAAATATAGTGAAGTGGTAGTTAAAGATACCACGAATTCTTTGAGCAAGTTTTAGATACCGAAAAATTGGAAAGATGTACGACTTCGGTATTGAGTTGTGAAGAGATGCTGAAATAAAGGTGTACGCAACCTCCTCAAAATGAACTATATCAGATGATTCCTCTTGGAATCAATGAAAACAAAACTATCTTAATTTGGAAACTGATTGCGATATTTATATATTTAACGGGATATACCCTTGTTTACAATCACCAAAATCACTTCAACAGAAATGAAAGATATGATACAGTAAACTACATGATGTTACAAGCACATAATATCACTAGCATTGAATATATATTGCAAATTACTTGAGTTGAGAGCCTAAAATAACTATCATAATATTAAAATTTACATGTACAGTCCTGGCCAAAATTAACGCAGCACCGGCCGTAAGGATCGCTAGGGAGGTGCTGCGTTAATTTTGGCCAGGAGTGTACAATGTTAAAAAATAAAGCAAGTGAATACATAAATACAACATTTGAAAATGGAATAGTTACAGAAAAATTGAAGTTTACATAATACATGAATAATGAATCGTCATTGTACAAAAAAGATGGAAACAGCATTCATTAAATAAAAAAGAAAACAAAAGAAGTTTCAAGAGCAAAGCAAATTAATAGGTCAATGCTAAAAAAGATAACCAACACGTGCGCTGTATGTAAACGAAAACAACATTAATAACAACCGTGACGCCATAACAACGAGTAAACAAAGGAAAAGTAAATAAGAGCAGACTTCCTCCTTCGAATCTCTCTCTAAGTAAGCAAATTAATGGAAAGGAAAATATACGGAGTGCGAGCTCTTATTCTTTCTCTTGCGAGAGTATTCCCAAGTCGCGCTTATAAAAGCGTCTGTTTGGAGTAGTGGCGCATCACAGTGCGAGATAACTGAATCCTCAGAGGTAATAAATGATATCTCCTTCGGCCATATCTCAGATCAAAATCCAGATGCGATTGGGGAATTCAAAGGCTCTCTATTTGCAAATGGACTACGATTGGCGGTGTTCCATGAGTACCATTTGAGATATGTCGGGACAATTACTCCCTCTCCAAACATAGCTTATGAAGCAGGGGAGCGCGTCAGAAAACGGAATACTTCCTCATGCAAAGTGGTTGCGTTCAAACGTGAGATATAAACTTCGTGAAAGGAGCTACGTCTAATTAATATAACTCGGAATTCAATGGAATATCGTATACTACTATTTCTCAATTAGAGCAACGCGTCCAAAGAGTTAGACTTGATTAAACCCTATGAGATGGAGCTTAAGCAGGCGGATTTAGTTTCGATTCAATGCCTAATTGATTTTTTCTATTCATTTTCGTTAGCTAACTTCTCAAATGTTACTTATTCATGCGTACTATTCTGATTATATGTGCTGCTTATGATAGCTTTAACTAAAGGAAAAGCGACTAAGTTGTACGGCAGTTAATTTATCCGTTTCTTGGTATAGTATCTACAACAAAAAAGAAGTGCACGACAATTGACTATCTCTGGTCTTTGCAAAGTTATCTATAATGAATCATTATGAAAAGAGTTTGGGTTTCACTCGTATTTTCCACGATTTTGAAGCTGGTGAATAAAAAAGTTTGTAATGGATTTAATGAAATTAAGTAATATAGACAAAGTTATCGGTTTTAAATTAAATTACATAGTCTTGGTATCCATTAAATATTCAATATTTGAACAAAGCTATTTTAGCTTGCTTGGGATTAGTTGAGTTCGGTGAATGAAATAGTAGAACACGTCGCTACATGTAAGGATCAATTTATCAACATATCTTGTGCTTGATCTTAAGATCTTGACTTGCTATTATGATTTTTTATCACAGTTTCATAGTTAAAGCAGTTTCTGTTGAACAGAGTTATAGAGTATCACTCGTATTGCGTTGTTGAGAAGTGTTGAGTAATTGATACAAATACATTGGAATCCAAGAGCCATTTTGAATCCCCCAAAATGCCTGTCAGATATTTATTTGCTACAATATCCGGCAAACGATCGGAAGTAGAAAGGAAAGTCGCGTGGATGGTGATATTGGAGCATTCCACAAAGCGGTGGAGGAGTCCATGCGCATTCGGATACATTCCAACACAGCTTCGACCGAATAAAAAGGTTTGGCGCTTCAATTACGGCATTCAGTCGCTGTTAGAGGTCGTGCAAACTCATGCACGAGCTCTAATTAACTGTCATGTTCATCCGTCCGAATCGGTAAATTATGAAAGCCAAATCGGAATAAAGAAGAGAGATCAAAGTCTGGGTTAACGAGCCGAATTACTACCGGATATCTATAAATCCTGCCCGTTACATACTCTACCACCCATCTCTTGCTTAGATACAAATTTAATGATTGACGATAATGCTCCGTTACCCTCTCAGGTTTTTGCGGGTTCATACACATTTCGCTTATTTTGATCGTGAGCAAAATTATCCAACCCTGCCTAAATTTACAAGTTTCTAAGCGATACTAAATAACACATTAATACCATCGTACACTTAAAAATACGAACGTAGGTTATAGCTCTCGGGGATGTCTACCAATATCTTGTTATTACATATGGTTGGTACCTTCCTACCTAATTTTATAATAAGTATTTCGTTACGCATTCCAAATAAGACTCCTGATGCAGGCTAACTCCATTGATCATTATAAATTACTTTAAGCCTTAGCTGAATTCTGCATGAGTCAGAAGGAGTTTTAAATTTATAGAAACTTAACAGTTTTAGCACAGAAGGTGATTAACACTTAGGAATATCGAATTAAATGGCATCTGTACAGATTTATCATTTACATTATTTGGGTTTCACAAAAAATTCCAAGGACTTACTTTTTTCTTTATTGGATAGTCTAAACGATATTGGAAACCGGTGAGTAATACATATATTATCCAGTACCACTAATAGCAAATTAAATAATCATGTTTATGGACAAAAATTCTTAAATGTCAGTATTAATCCTAAAGAATATGAGAATATTAAAGATCTCGCGAATAGAATAAGTGGAGGAAGATCCCAGGTTCGATTTCTGGACCCGTCAGACCTTTTTCATGCCCTTTTACCTTGGGATTTTTCCTGGGTGCACGCCCTAATGTAGGAAGATATCCTTACCCTTTTTTTTAGCAGAAAAAGATGCAAGGAAGTGATCTAATATATTACTGAATGAATAGCTTTAAGATTAAGGAAGTTATGAAAAATATAACAGCATGTTTAAAAATTACCTCGTTTCTAACTTAAAGGGATATCAACGAAAGGTAAGTTTCATTACTAGAGTTAATCCATCAATTCTTTATTTGAAACAGGAACTATTCTTATTGAATGTGTAGCTGACTTTATACCGAATATCCATTGAGCTTTTCCTGCGACGTGACCTACCTTGTAGAAGAAGCTTTCAGTTGATTAATAGCAGAACGGCAACCATCGATGACTTTCTTACACGTCTCCATGAGATAGAAAGGAAAGATAGGGCAAGTTTTCAACCTCACCATATAAGGTGTTAGCAATTCCGAAAAGTGCCTCCTAATATGGTAAGAGTGCGACGAGATGTAGAGAAATCGATAAGGAACTCTTCTTATCTAGTGCAACTGGGTTTAAAGAATAAGATCATCTCGAGGATTTGAGAAGGAGAGGATATTTTAGCAAGTGAGATCCGCTGAAACAGACTGAATGAGAAATTTCCACTTTCTCAAATCTACTACTGAATGCTTATTAATACCTAAAATGGCAGTGTTTCAAGTGGAAACATTCTCTTTACAAAGAATCCGAAAGAATATACTCGATCTCCTTCTAATTAACTTTCCTGAGCGCATAGAGAACATTTCGATTGACGAAGGTCTTGGAGACCACAAAGGCGTTTTTGCAGATATCGAGATAAACCTTAGCAAGTATAAGAAACCCAAACGCAAAATTTATCTCTATTCCAAAGCCAATTTCGAGGAATTTAACGTAAAACTAACTACTGATTTTAATTCATTTAAGTCGCGCGTAAGCAACAACAACACTGAGGATACATGGAAATCATTCGTGGAGATAATGCATAAATATATAGATTTGTATATACCTTCGAAATACTCTAAAAATGATTGCGAGCCCAGATGGTACGATAAAGAGGTTAGAAGGGCTCTCCGCAAACAAAGAGATTTGCACGGAAAAGTAAAGGCTTTTAAGGGAATAGATCAGCCTGTTCCAAATCCACCACGATCACTATTGCTAGAAAAGCACAAAAAAGCAAAATGCGACACCAAGCGAGCTATGCGTAACGCCCACAGCAACTTTAAAAAGAAAATACTTGGGGAATGTTTAGAGGAAGACCCTAAAGCTTTCTGGTCCTACGTTAGAGAGGTACAGGGAAAGATACAAACAGTGAGCTCGATAAGGGATATCGAAGGTAACATTACTTGCGATTCGAAGAGGAAAGCGAATATTCTAAACAAATTTTACCATAGTGTATTCACATCAGATTGTAACATAGAGATCCTCCCTAAGGTTAATATACTGGATTCCATGCCAAATATAGCTTTTACGACAGACGGTATAGTTAAAATATTACGCAAAATTAAGCCAAATAAGTCGCCAGGGCCAGAAGGCATTCCAGCAAGAGTGCTTAAAGAACTGGCAGAAAGCGTCGCCCCTTATCTCAAAATTATATTTTGTAAATCGATAAATGAAGGTAGGGTCCCATCCGATTGGAAATTAGCTAATATTACTCCTGTTTACAAAAGCGGATTAAAGGAGGACCCAGGAAATTATAGACCCATATCATTAACTTCGCTGTCCGGAAAGGTAATGGAACATATCGTCGTAAGCTCACTCATGGGATTTTTAGATAGAAATGAATTCCTCGACGCAAACCAGCATGGTTTTCGTAAGTCCCGATCATGTGAAACCCAACTTGCTCTATTTGTACACGATATCTTAAAGTCCGCCGAAAGTAAAAAGCAAGTGGACGCTATTTTCCTAGATTTCAAAAAAGCATTCGATAGAGTCCCCCACTACAAACTAATTTACAAACTAAAACTAGCGGGCATTAACAAGGAAGTAGTCGACTGGGTTAAGGATTTTCTCTACGAGAGGGAACAACAAGTTGTGCTGGATGGCGTTAGCTCAAATAGGGTCAAAGTTACCTCTGGCGTACCTCAAGGCAGTGTAATTGGACCTCTTCTTTTCCTTATTTATATCAATGACTTGAGTGACGAGATAGTTAGTAATGTGAGGATATTTGCGGATGACTCGGTTATATATAGGGAAATAACAAACGAGGAAGACCAGACATCTCTCTCAAACGATTTAGTCCTCATCCAAAGGTGGTGCGAAAAATGGGAATTAGATATTAACGTAAGTAAATGCTCCGTAGTTAATTTCTTCGAAAAGAAAAAAATGCGTCCAAATCACCCATACAAAATTAATGGAATTAGTATCAAAGTAGTAGATTCAGTTAAATATCTCGGGATCAACATTACTAATAACTTAAATTGGAGCACGCATATTCGAAAAATCTGCGGCAAAGCAAGTAAAAGGCTTGGCTTTGTAAAGCGTATTGTCGGTAAATGCGACGAAAAGGTGAGAGAGCGATGTTATTTTACCTTGGTCAGACCCCTTCTGGAATATGCGGCAAGTATATGGGATCCGGCGGATGAAACGTGTACTCGCGAACTCGAGAAAGTGCAGCGTAAAGCGGTTCGTTTTGTTAAGAAATGCTACGATAAAAAAGCAAGCGTTACAAAAATGCTCTCAGACGTAGGTTGGGAATCCTTGAAAGAAAGGAGATTGGAAGATAGGCTGCGATTGCTTAATAAATTCAGGGAAACTACATTTTCCAAAGATACAATCGGTATTATGCAACCCCCTTGCTACGTCGGTCGATCCGATAATGACCGTAAGTTAAGAGAAATAGATGCTAGGACGAATCGTTTTAGAGATTCATTCTTTCCGTGAACAATACGTGACAATAATCGAATAAGGAAGTAATTTAGATTCAACTGGTGTTTACACCCCCTGCCACACGCCGAAAGGCGGCTTTTAGGGTATTAATGTAGATGTAGATGTAGAATCCTTCATGCAATAAAAACTGGCTGATATTATGATCCAATGAACCTACCGAACAAGATCCATTGACATATATGCAGCCTTGAAAAAGCTTTTTAAAACTTAGTTATAAACTAAGAAAGAACGAAATAATGTAGACGTTATTTAAAAATCTACAACCTATAAGGAAAAAAGAATAGTGAGGGTGTAATTTTCTCATTTAATAGTTTTATTCCGTTTCTTAGGCTAATATTTGTGGTTTCGATGAACCAAAAAGGAGTTAAAGGAAACAAGCTGCTTTTCCTTTTTTCGCTAAATATTTTTTCTTATGTTCAGTCACGGTTATTCGAGACGATATTTATATGAATGATATAATGCTAAAATTAATTTCCTTGGAAGACCTTATCTTGGATTTTATAAATCTTTGATTAGATAGAAATAAAAACTAAAGAAAAAATACAAAATTATTCGCCAAGAAGGTGATCTCATTTTTATACAAACAATAAATCTATATCTCGCTCTAATATCTGCTGCATTTCTCCTGCAGTGAGCTAGTGTACATGTATTTTCATTCTGTGATAAACTGAGTCAGCAACCAACTTTTGTATACAATGAGTTAAACAAGAAGATGGGAGCATTTTTCGACGACGAGTTTCGCTGCAAGTTCAACGAACGATTCAAAGATTCTTCATCAATCTTCTAACTTCTAACTTTAACAAAGTAATATTTAACAACAAGTTTCCACTTTTGTGGTCAATGGAAACAAAAGAAAAGTATTCACTTCTGGAATACATAATTACATATAATTGAAAGCACTTTTACAGGGACAGAGGCCTTCAAAGAGAAGCGCTAAATACGTTTCTTACAATATGAGAATTTGAATGGCATGAAAAATAATTAGAAATTCATACATTCACCAAACAAAAGCGCAATAATTACCATGATGAAGTCAATTAGATAAAATATTCTTATTTGAATACGCTAGAAAATAGGCCAGTAATGAGGCAACGACGACATTTAGCTTAGCTTTCTATCACTACATTTACTCTTATGCCAAATTTATTATTATATTTTCCAATCAAAAAACATGTGATAAATCTGAATCTATTTGTTTAAAAAATATAATCATTCCTCAGAAACTGTAATAAAATATACTGAGCTTTTTTGATACTTCACTAAAGTTTTACCATTAATGGTCTGACTATGGACTATTCCTTGAAGGCGCAACAATATTTTTTTAGTTATTTAACGTGATTTATTTTTCATCCTGTCAATGCCAGATATTTCGAGTAGCATAAAAACAAAACTAAAAAGAGCATCTGTTCCCTCCAATAATACGCAGCCGATTCCGCGTAAAACAAAATGATCTGTCTCCAAGAGTTCCGCGAGCATTAATTGGCACGCGTAAATAACTAGAGGGAAATTCATTTGCTCTTAATACAAAATTTTTAATTTTATTAGCAAAAGAAACAGCCTTAACTCAAAAGAAAATTAAATACATGTATCGTATTGTAATGCCTCGAAAAGTTCCTGCCAGGCGCAAAGAGCGAGTAAAGGAAGCGCTGACGGAAATATTCGACTAAATATCGGATGAACGTAGCCTTTTTTGATAATTATCCCCTCCAATTTAAAGGGAACGTATTCCTGGAGGTCAGCTAACGGTCTGCTGAATATCCACCGAAGCCTTCCTTTGCGAGCATCTGCCTCTATTTAGGTTGAATATGTCTAAATGGAGAGCGGGATACTGTCTCCACCAAAGCGTGCTGAATTCCATTCTCAAAAGGAATCCCTGTATAATATAGCGAGAAGCAACTGATATTCGCGATCAGTCCCTTTTGCTTTCACGATTCAGTGGTTCGACCCATCAATGTTACGATTAGGAAGCAAAATCGCTTCTTTTACATCCTCTACCTACGTTCATCATATTCTTTGGTGAGCTTTCTCGTTATTAATAAACCTTTTGGATGGATAGTCTATTAGCAATAGCGTCATCGTCTATATCTGCCCGCGTATCTGGGAGTCAAAGTGAATGTTTATGCTTGTGAAGCTTGTGTTTGTGCTTTAGAGAGAGAGGAATACGAGCATCTGCCAAATGACTACTTAATCAAATTACTCGACTTCAGTTATAATCGAAAGCAAATGAGTTTTTCAGGATCAAAGCATGGAAGTTTCGGAAATTAAGCAAAAACAACAGTCCAGTTATTCAGAGAGATATAAAATCAAAATTTCTGACTACAGCATATCCAACAATGCATCATTTCATCCTATATGGACTTTAAAGCTCAATAATTATAGGACGTAACAAAATCCAAGAGTATACAAATTAATATATTCTAATTAATTTATGATTAGTGATAACTAATCATAAGCGAAACACTCAGGGTTAAACTTATTATTTAATAATTCGAATATCAATGTTACTCTCAGGATAATGTATTTTAGATAGCATTTTACCTTCTATAGTTTTTTATTTATTATTTTCTTTCTTTTGTCTATTTAATTATTCAGACAGGTTTTGATTGTTTATTTACTAGTATATATATATATCAGTCTATTTTTACCTACTGATAAATAAATAACTATTTGTTCTTTTTTGTTTTTGTATGATACTATTGGTTTACCTTCTTATATTTTAAATCTCATTTAATCCGATTTCGCGACTAAATTTAGTCTGCCTGTGTGTAGGTTTCGCAGGTTTTACACAACCCACTTCATGAGGGTGTTTTCCTGGAGTAGAATTTTTTTCCTATCCTCTTAGATAAGGTTTTTAAAATCCAGAAATTAGTCTTCTTCTGTTTACTTTTTCATGCTATCTTTCTTTAAAATTTATGTGACGAAGGGTTAGATGCAAGGAGAGACTTTATAGCCTTAATCTTACCCTACATAAAGTCCTTTAATATTATTATTATCACATCTGAAGCACTAAAATTAAGATAAATGGTTTTATCCTCAAAAACTATTCCAAGCACAGACTTTAAACAAGTGAGACGGTATGCATCGACAGCAATGTGTGTGTAGCCAGTAAGTTATAGAATTCTGTGACTATGACGACTAAAAATTATTTATTAATTGGCGATGAGGGGATTCATTATTAAGTTGGGCTAATGTCATGAATTGCATGAGATATTAATCAGCAATTCAGCTTTGATATGCATAAAATTAACGAGAAACAAATATTTATTGAAGCTAATGTAGCGTGATGAAACAACAATCGATCCCAAAATATAATTTGATACGGAAAAGTCAACAGTTGACTGTTGATAATCAAGTTCTCATCGCCTCTAAGTGGCAACTAAACGCCATGAAGTTCGAACCGTTAAATATCTATATCACTGTAGCTGAATATAACTGAATAAAATAACCTATAGTCGAGCGATTTAAAAAATATTATTTTAAAGAAGCTGTTTCAAATCACCATACATTGTAAACAAGTAAGAAGACGAACCAAGATCTTGCAAACTCTTTACCATGAGATTTATTCAAGATCAATCTAGGAGATCGTAGAGGTAAAACTATTATCGGAAAATAACCTTACGTTTGGTATTTTCAGCACGACCTCAATGGATTCTATTTTCTTGTTATTCACTGCAAAATCGTTTAAAATGACAGACTCGCTGGAAATGCTTTCCATATGAATGTATGACCGAGCATGAATACAGATGTATGTATTTGCGTAGCAAAACCATTTGTATGCGTGGAAAGATTAGTAAAAAAATTAATTAATTAAATAAAAAGAAAAATATTTATAACTTGACGTAATATCTGCCCCTTACTCCAAATCTCAAATATAATTTCGTTTATTCCTTTCACTTATCATCTTACTCTAGTAGTCTTATGTAAACATTTATAAATTTATATGATTGTAATATGTAAAATTTCTAATTTCATATAATTGTTAAGAATAACTTGTATGCATATATTCTTGTTATTGTTAGTCATTTTAAGTGATACTTAAACTTCAAATTAAATTCAAATTGATAGCAGGACAAGAATGTATAATCTTTTGGCTATCACATGAATACTATATGTCTTAGATGTCTAATTCATAAATCTTGTTAATGTAAATGGTTGATATATCCAAAATAAATAAATAGAAAATACAAATACAAAGATGGAAATGTTCATCTGGATAAAAACCTGCACGGACATATATTAAATGAAAACCTTAGAAGAGGGAACTTCGTAATCTAACATTGTGGTTGAAATTTATAAAGAATTAGTAGGGGGGAATAACAATAAAATTCAAAGGAAGAGAAAATTCCGTTCGAAGATTAAGTAACATGGATCCCGAGGAGAAACGGGTATGCAAAAGTCAGACGGGAGTGGGACTGGAACGGATTGAGGGACTCGTACTCTGCTGATTGAGCAGAGCTGACTGACTTACTGTTTTCGGAGATGTTGAAATCACCTGCGTGCGGTTTAAGTCGAGTATGCTACATCGTCCATGGCCAATGTCCTCATTGAAGAACAGGGCATGCAAGGTGATGGATAGGAGAACCCAACTACAAGGATAAGACAAGGAGGCTGTAAACAACTACCATTATCATCATCAACGTCGTTCAAAAAAGTACTTTTTCTGAATGAATTAAGCAAATATACGTATACTAATAATCAATGTTTAAGAGCACACAATACGTAAATAAACAAAGGTTTTGAAATGCGCTTTGAGTGTTGTTAAAGTGCGGTGTCCTCACTTGTTTTCTCCATACACCGGTGAATGAGACGAGGAACGGGTACAAAGACTACTATTGGAGATTTATAACCTCGAATTTTTTCACAGCCATGATCCAAATATTATTTCCATACAATTTGAGCCTGAATTCAAGCCTAAATTCCCATCCGTAGTCCTAAAGCATCAGAGTATCACTCTCGTCGAACATTTTGTAATTAACGAATACAAATGCGAACGAACACTTGTCGACAGGGTTCCATACATTGCATACATACTCAATGCAAGGCCTAACTATCGCAAAGTAAAATTACACTTGTACTTTTTCTTCAATTCTACCAACTGTTCTCTTTACTACCGAGTTTCTTAAGAGCTTGTCCACGTATATTACAGGTGTGGAATGAATAACTTCCGTTCTAGTTAGAATTTAAAAATTTCGTTTGATTTATACAAACAAGTTTATAAAGCAACTGTTCATAATGTAAAAGAAGATAATCATAGCGACGAAGATTATACTTTTAATTATATTACAACATCTATTGAAGATGAAATTATATTCCATATACTGTATTGCTTACACTGCTTTTTATTCGCTATTACTATTCTCTTTACGAGTCCGAGTTTCTTAAATGCTTGTCCACAAATATTATTATTAATATTATAATATTACCAAAAACAATTAAATATTTTAAACTAAGATGCTTTAAGCAATTATAAAAATGTATTGTACGAAAGCAATTTTGGATGTGTTGTTTAATATGTTGTTAAATCTATAATACGTTCGTTGTTAAAAGCGTGACTTTATCCTGTTTTTCAATATAATGATGTTATGTAGGAATTTTAAATGTAATAATTTAAGTGTAAAAGGGTTTGTAAATTAAAAATTTTTGTATCGCCACCTGACTTCTGACAAACTGTAGCAGTAATAATAATAATTACAGATGTGAAATGAATAACTTAAGTTGCAATATGTTGTTTAAATTTTAAAAACTGATTCGTAAAGAAATTGTTCATAATATAAGACAATTATAAAGTAGATTATACGTTTAAATACGTTACCACGATATTCCTTCCAATGAAGAAGGAGCTGTGTTGCCAAGCTTCCAATCGACGTATGTGTCAACCCAACGTTGGTATAACACACCCTTGTAATGCAATTTCAGTATCGAAGAATTTATTGCAGTTCCTCGGGAAACAAGCCGAATGTATTTTCCTCTCTCAAAAGGGAAGGAAAACGTTGGCATTCGAGTGTGAAAAAGCGATCTGCAAGGGAAATAACATGTCATCGGGAAGCTTCCTCAATGTGAAACAGGGCCGAAGTGATTCTCATGATCAATCGAATGCGAGCGCGCGATTGATTCCCGATGCGCTGCGGCATTAAACGTGCAATACGTTTGACACTGGAGCCTCTCCTTCATTTACTGAAGAAGCATTCCTTCATTTTAAGTCCTCCTCAATTTAAGCCCCGCGATGTTCACGCCGATCACGTTTTTCACTAAAAGCCGTTTGCTCACGAGAATATCTCTTTCGCTATGCTTGAAAGCCCAACACCCACCATTGAGACTGCCATTTCAAAAAAATATGGGAGACAAGGGAGAGGAACATGTTTAGTAATTCCAATAGTTTATTCACCCACGAGCAAAGTTTCTAAGTAGAGAAGAGTGCAGGAAGTAAGTGGGCGTACGATAGATGGTAAAAGAGGGAATTAATACCCCACACTTAATGGGAATTTTACTGACTACTTTCAAGTGGTTATAGGCAGATTATTCGAAAGCAAATTCTTCCGATGATCAATTGTTCGAACCACAAATTCTTTGAAAATAAACCACCTGCTCTCAAATATGCCACATGCAATGCCTATATCCAACCCAAACTTCAAGGAGGTTGGGTCGGATTGACTGAATTAAAGATTATCTGAATAGATTTCAACTCCGAATCAGTTCCTTTAATGTAATAAATCGTTTCTAGCCGTACTTCGTGGAAAGTTATTGACTAAAATAAGAATTATTTGGTAATTTTCCACAGGAAGTAATGGAGAATTACCAAGTAATTTTTATTTTATTCAGTTCCTTTGATATAAATTTTGGATAACTTTAATGCCATTAGAGTGGTCTATTTTCGAATAATTTGTATGATTTCCTAGTAGGGTGAGGAGGAGACGAGTAGGGGAATAAAATTGAATAGATTAAATATGTAAATAATAAGAATTGAATAGCGAGATTGGATATAATTGTTTGATTAGCAAGAATGTATAGCATAGATAGAAAGAATACCATAGCTAGAATAGTTACAAAGGATAAAATAGATACTATAGATCAATGAGATTCAGGAAAAAGGTATGTTCATTTAATAGCGTGTGAGAGAGTGATTATTTATTTTTTAAACTTTCTGAGTCAGAAAAGAAGGATACTGAGAGAAATCTTAGTAGTAGTAATATTATTTAATCAAAAAATTCCGAAAATATTTCATAGAGGTGCTTCCTAATTTCCACACATATAGCAATTTGTGCGTAATTCCTTGTCTTACACAAACATTGTTGCCGTAAATACGCTTTACTGTCGTCACTTATGTATCCTGAAGATAAATACCTAGCATGAATATTAGATCTCCTAAAGAAAATAATTCAGATAATCACGTAAGGTATACTTCGCATAAATTTGTATTTGCTATTAAGGGAGAATTTCATGAGGATACATCTTTAAAACGAAATAATTTAGCTTTTATCGGAGTACAAAATTCTTTCGATAATTTCGAAATTGCTTTTCTTGCTTTGGCGTTACCCGAGGCGCAAATTTCGAAGACAAAAAGACACTTCTTTCGTTAGCTAAATATTTTTGGATTTCTAAGTGACCTTTGGCAACCCTAATGACTCTACTGAGAGCCATTTTCCCCAGGAATTGAACTAAATTCAGCTGAAATTCGACCAAACTTCGTAGAGAACATCAAATGTGAATTTGCGAGCGTGAAATACGGTTATAAAATGAATTTTAATCTGAAAGCGGACGCTTTCTGCTAGTTCATTCAATTAAGATAATTCCGCCAACACGTTGGACTGGAGAGCTGCTTTTATACAATTTTACAAATTGGAGGCCGTTACCGCTGTCGAGACTGGGAAAGAAAGAATACGATATAAATGTTAATGAATTTAAATTACCGTTCCTCAAACAGCATTTTAACCTGGTTTACTCACTTATTAATTAATACTACACAGGAGCAATGCATCCTCTCCATAACGCACTGAGATACATGAATAAAGCACATGAAAATATCCAAATCGAAGATGGAATCCTATGAGCATAAGAGACAGAGATATGAGCTATTTCCGAGTGAAAACATTAAGATTCGCATCATCAAATTCGTTGGCAAATAATCCTGAGAGGGGTGGTATATTATAGAGTTTATATTCATACGAAGAAAGATACTGAGCAAGGAAATATTAAGTAATTTTTTCCATTATTAATTGAAGCATTATGGTGTATGAGAATCTTCTTTGATGATGGAAACTCAATTGACACAATAAAAGAGTGAGTGTAAAATCGCTTTCATATCTTAATGGAAACTTTATACGAACAATATATTTTAAACCTCATATTCCAATATATTTGACAAATACGTCTTCGTATCGGATAAGCCATTTTTAATATTTGCCAATCGAGCAAAAATGAAACAGAATAAAGGGATTCAAAGTTCTTGTCGACAGCTATAAATCGTAACGTTCCTTTCCGATAAAGCCAAGCGAATCTAACTCTGCAATCGCATTCACATTGTCTTCCTTCCCTCACAACCAAACTTCCTACAAACACATTCATGGTAATCCTATTCCTAAAATTACCGTTACCGGTCCACAATTGCAAATTCAGGAAGTCGTGGAATGCTTGTAACATTGCGACAGGGACAAAGGGATACCAGTAAGAGAAGAGAGCCAAAAAAAGGACTTGAATACCAAAGCTATTTATGGAATGGTAGCAATGCTAACGATTGTTTTTACGGCAGCTTGGGGCAAAGTTAACAAAAAATTCAGCAAGTTAGAACATTCCACTTAGAGGTATTTTGAGATCATATTTCAAATCACAAATTTCAAGAGGATTATTATTAGAAGGCATGTAAAGATCCTAAAATATTGTGTAGGAATGATTTAAAGATTTCACAAGCTTTCACCTATTAATTAATGCACAAGTTGTAGAGTATCAAATCAAACGTTGCGTTATTACTAGGCATGATTCCACATATTCTAATAATAATCTCTTTGATTCTTCGGAAAACCACATACCCTAGACTTAAATTTTACACTTTATACTAAGTCTATCATCGAAATCCCAAAATTTTTATCGGCCCTGAGAAGCACCGTCGTAATTAGAAAATATGGAATTTTTCATTTTCCAAATATTCCATCTCATAAATGAAGCTATTCTGGAAAAGTGTTTCTGTTTCCTTAATATCATTTCCTTTGTTGAAGTTTCGTCGTCTCAGAAAAAATAAAATACTAAATAAAATATTATAAATAATAAATATATATCATCTAAAATGTTTTTAGATACATACATATTTAATATCATTTTAATCTTCGTTTCTAATTTTTTGTTTACACGTTCTACCAAAAACTTGAATATATAACCATTTTCGAGCGCATAATAGAAAGACCTACGGTGGTTAAAATGGTAAGCGCGGACAGAATTTACTTAGTTAAATATCAACGCCCTAGGCCATTGTCTATAGATAGAGCTACGCATTTCACTAACCACTACTGCCGAATATACACACGTGATATTAATTTTCACACGTAAGCAAACAGTCAATGTATGTTTAAATAACGAATAACTCCGTGAATCTGGAAGACGATGAAAATGCTAATATGCATCGCAGTGTTGAAGGTTAAAATAAATCAAAAACGTTTCAGAATATACATTCTCCGAATTATAAACATTCGTATTAGAGTATACTAGCTAAAATGCTCTCCAGGATTCTTACAGTAATTTTGCCGGTTCAGAGAAATATTTCCATTTCCTAGAAAATCAGAAGATAATTTCGTTGCAAAAAATCAAATATAACATGATCTATTCCTAAAGGTTTTTCTGGGAATATTTAGATAACGATCGTACATGTTTATTTGGGAGGCAGCAACATTTATATGTATGAAATTCTACATACCAAGCAGTGAAATGAGACTGTGAGGAATATTAATGGGATACAGCAAAGGCAAAGAGTGTTTTATCTAGCAAAGGCAAAGTGGTTTTATCTAGTTGGAAGTGAAGATAATCCTACTCGATATCCTTTACGCTCCGATTCTTTTGCTCCTTCACGATCGAAAGCAGTCTAAAAATACCAATCGGGAATTAGGATTCTTTGGGCGATGCGCGAACATCAATAATGCAGGAAGGAAAGAGTGGCTCTGCACCCCTCCGAATAAAATATAACTGAAAAATGGCACTCCCACGGAACGGATACACCACGTGACACGGAAGACGAAATATATACTTCCTGGATAACTGAAATTCTGTCAATTTATGCATAGATAATGAAGCTAATATATAAATACATAATTCTTATGTATTTAGCTAAATACAGCAGCATATTATCGTAAAAGAATTACATTTTAATTTATTACTTATGTAAGTCAACAACAGTGATGTACAAATTTAAGCCACCTGGCAATATGCCCAGGGCTAACTTGCAGCGAAAATATGTTAAGAATTTGTTAAGATAGCCGCAAGGTTGCTTTAAAACAATTTTTAGCGTTACTAAGAATCTATAAAAAGCGTTGGAATCCAAGTTCTATTTTTTCTATCTCTTGAAGATATATATCCAACAAAATATCACTGAGATCCTGAAACAAGGTAAAAACACAGATATGCTATGAAAATAATTCTTGCCTTTTAGAGTCGTTGAACAAATACGAGATCTGATTAAAGGTTCCGACAACATTCTTCGAGTTTCGCCTCTTTAAATAGCCATCATTCACTTTCTTCGAATAGAACCGTAAAGTCCTCATGAAACGTGCCGGTCAATGTAGGCATGATAAATTTTGTCATGGTTATTTACATCTGCCATTAAAGTAGCATAAAATACTATTTCTTTGCAGGATACGAAAATTAATGTCTAATCCGTAAAGAAAATGCACAATAGATACAGTTTTCATATTAAAATTACCTTTAGGCCGAATAATTCATGAATATATCATTGTAAAATAGGAGCAACATACGAGGAAACTAGGTGAATTATACCCAGTTTCCTTAAATATTGAAAATCGTGTAAGATACATTTTTTCAACTTAGTTTAGAAAAATTCCGGGCTGATTCTATTCATTTAAAGAATGCTCGTATTCTGATTCAGGAAGTGTGATGCTCAGCGACATTCAGTTATTATCGATTCCTTTTCGTAAAAATACCGTATTTCCCTGTGCACTAATACATTTCCCCTTCATTGGTTGCATGTATACTAAAAACTTTAATGATATTTGACGTGATTTTGATAAATGTATAGGAAATAGCTTTCATTACAAAATGTACCGCGTTATCTGTTCCTGAACGGAATTCCAAAATTATATCTAGTAATTCATGTTATTAAAATGAACTCAAACTGAAATAAAATAAAAATTTAAAGTGTTACCCAATTCCATGAAATAAACTGCATGCTGGTCATTAACAAACATGTGTAAAGCATAATTTTATAGTAAAAGGCTTGCCAACAAAAATGTTTATGTGCAAGGTTACATAAAGTAGCTACAAAGCAACAATACCTAACCAATAATATTCTATTTAATCTGGATTCTCAAAACTCATCGCTTACAAAACTCGCTAATTTCCTGAAATAATTCATTATCTCCCCATGTTTTTGTCACCAAATATTTTGGATAAATACATTAACTTCAAACAGAGCGTATTTTGTAATCAGCGGAAACATTTCGAGAAATGAATTATGAGCAGGGTCATAATTTTCTACCTACTGTTTAAGTCGATTGAAAAATAATACACTTTGGAAAAATCAACCTAATGTGATTCATAGAATGTCAGCAGTAGAGTTGGCTTTCAGAAGAAAGAACTGTCAACAAATGTTGAATTTAATTTGAATGGGATTCGTGCTTTGAAATAGCCTTTAACTAAAAAGATTTTTCCCGTACCCTGCTCTTTCTTTCGATTGTATTTAATTATAATCTGTATATAAAATATTTTCGTGAGGTTAGGTTGAAGAGAGGCTCTCATGGGTCTAATCTTACCTAATTGAGGCTCATTCTATCTTAACTAAAAAAACTTTCGCAATATAAAAATAACTAGCAAATCTGAATAGCTGCTCATGTTTATTTTAAATGAAAAAACTGGGCAACACCAAGCTTAATAATGATCACATCCAACAAATAATCTCAATATAGTATAATAAGAAAAATAAGATTTTTGAAAGAGTACGAATGAATAACACCATTCTACCTCACCACACTAAAGCTAAAAAAAATCTTTTATACTTTCTACAATCTTATTGCACAGTAATGCATTTTTATTCCTTGACGCAACACGGTAAATGGTGATATTGGCGAGGGTTAGGAAAACCGAAAAGTAGAAGTTACTGATAATTATTACAAATCCATACCTTCGTGTTGTGTTCAACTCGCTCATCTACTTCAATTGATGGGGGTAACGAGTACTATTCCACTATGAAGATTTAAAAATTTTCTTCGAATATGGGAGAAAGGTATTACAATATTGAGAAGATAAGATCAATTCGTCTCTTTCATCCTTCTTGCCAGAGTTCTCCTCCTTTTCCTTTTCTCTTCTATTTCCTACTTCGGTCGTTATCCCCCAAATTCCTCTTTCCATCATTCCCCTCCATTTCGTAATCTTTCCGCTTCTTTCTCCCACATCACACTTCCACTCCCCGTCCAATCAATCAAATCCCCTCCAAACTCGTTGTCCCTCCTCTCTCTCACACATTGCGTTCCTCTCTGCCAATTCAAAAAAATTCCGAATGTAATAGCTAGATTATCTCAGTTTTTAGCTACTAACCCTATTTCAATCCATAGAAGATTTTGAGCAGATTTTTTTTTACTTTCACCTTTCTTTTAGGGTGTTCTTCTGTTTTGGATACTTCAAAGCTATGATTAGATTTCTTTTTAAATCCACAACTATATATTTCCTATTCTTTATTGATTTAAATTTACTCATTATTATTAAATAAATAAATATTTATTATAACACGACAGATTAAATGGAAGAGCCTCGACTTCTCCATAAAAAATACGGTATTTACTTATTCACGACCTCCTTACAGGTGTATAATCAGATTGAACAAAAAGTAAAATTTAGCAACTATAAACTAAATCATAAGTATTACTTTAAGATCCCGCTGAGTCCAGATTAACTACTAAGGCCACAATCTTTCCTATCCCAAGCTCCCTTATAATAGGAACTCCTATCCAACTCAAAGTCAGATAGAGAAGAAATGAAGGAGAGAAAAGTCTGCCGCAACTAGGGCTTCTAAATCTTTCCTAACTTTCAAGCATGTGTTTCATGCGTATTCCCATCGCTTAATTGGTTCGCCTTCCCTAGCCCTCTGGAAGTCCACTATGATGGTGAGGTGGTACCTTCGATGTCCCGCGTGTGCGCAGGAGTGGTGCTATTCTCAATGTATCCTCCAGAGCACACCGTGTCAGTTTCATAGCATCAGAAATGAAGTGGGGAATGCGCTGTCGCGGTAGCTTAATTGGATAAATCGACCGGCAAGAAGATGATCCGGGTTCGAGTCCTGGCTGCGACAGACTTTTTCTCCTTCATTTCTTCTATGAATTTCAATCATTCATATCATGCGTATTCCCATCGCTTATCCATGGTCAGATCATTATGTGAAGATTTACCTTAATACGAACTACTGCACTAAACAGAAGGATAATCTTTCTTTCAATAAAATATCCCAATTTCGAGATCATAAGACAATGAAATAGAGTGCTTCTTTTTCCTTGCCAAGCAAAATTATCTTACTTTAAACACTCACTCACGCTGAATATAATAATTATTTTTTACAGACTAAGGCCATGTTTGATAAACACAAATATTCAATATCCTACGCTTCGTTAAGGCATGAGTATCGTGGTATATTGTAAAAAGAAAGATAATATTGAGTTTCATGTAAAAACCAGTTAATTAAACTTTTTGGAGAAAATTTTTTTGTACGAAGTTTACACTAATAGCCCATGTCTTATCACGTTTCATCACGTAAATTTAAAGAGTTATTATTAAACACATTGCATTTTTTAACAACGATTTTTAATGAAAACATCAGATGATGACTGATACTCGCTGAAACCTGGTCATACGTTTTCACGATAATATATTTTAAATAAAAGAATAGCACTATGACGTGACTATTTGAAGTAATATAGTAGTTTTTATCTTCATTCGACAATTATAATGTATATATTCGAATTTGACGTAAGAGAAAAGGAATTAAATTTATGAATCAATTTTGATTTCCCTAACAACAGTTACAAATAAACACAATACGAAATAATTTAAGAAATAGTATATTTTTCTTGAGAATATTAACATTTCCTCCTGTATTTTTTATGGCATATATTCTTTAAGAATGGAAAAATTCACACATATCAACACTTTAAAATTTACAAGCTAAAGTATCAACGGTGGAAGTATTCTTCGGTGGGAACATTGAGCCAATATTAATACCTGAGAAGAAGCACTGCTAAGTAGTCGGTATGCAATCATTAATATATTTAAATTATAATGCATTGTTTGTGGCGTTCTCATGGTCACTGACATTTCAAATAGATACGCTGGATCTGCGAAACTTTTAGTCGATGATGACGGAACAATTCAAATATATTTCATTTTTAATGGTTCGTTTTCTGTTGTTACGCAATTCATGAAATTAGATAGTAAATATGCGTCCAAATAAAGTTATTTTCGTTACCCTCAATCAATGTTAGCTATAAAATCCGATAATAATTTTGTAAGTTCCCTACTTTGATTTGTTATTAATGTATTAATAATAATAATAATAAAGGACTTTATTCAGGGCGATATTGAGGCTATCAAGTCTCTTCTTACACCTAACCCTTCATCAATGTAGTATGTTAGGATGAGATAGTGATACGAGTAAACGAAAAAAGGATTTAACTCAATAGAGCTATTTTCTCCCAATCCAAACTGTTGCTTGTGGGATAAAAAATAATTAGAAAAAAGGAAAAACTTAGCAATGGGTGATATTTAATAAGTAATAAGCGTGAAATTATAGAATTATATGCCAGGTCAAGTTGTTTTAAAAGCTCAATCTTACCGTAAACAATACGTAATAAAAAAATACTAATTAGTTCAAATTCTCGGTGTCTACATCCTGTTTCATACACCATAAGGCGGCACGTAGGGTATTGATGTAGAAGTAAGAATCGTTAAGAATTTACGTCGCTCGAAAAGCAGCCAAGCATACTCTTTGACATCAGAGACAGACGTAACGTACAATTATTACACTTCCATTCCTCTTTTGGAGAAATATTCCAATTACTGGCAATTATATTCGCTATCTGAAGTGCGATTCAGGAAAGAAAAGAATCCGGTGACCCTTGAGCGGCTTATTCAATCAAATGATTCCGAAAGTCTCCCAAGTAATCTCCTTACCAATCCTCTTAAGCTCTAAATTACCTCCATTTTGATCAGCCAAATTGTAGCGAAGGAGAAATGACACTCACAAGCAATATATTTCCGGGAAGGCTTATAAACCCTCGTTTGAGCTTCTATAATTCTTAAATGATTGGAAAGAAAATTGAACTATTCCTGTTAGAATTCCATTGATTAATTTTAAATATATTTTCTTTCCTATTCTTTTCCTCTCATCAAATCCCACCCTTGATTATTTCCACCCATACTTTCCAACATCCCTTAACTTTCTCACTTTACTGCAACTTTTCCTCCTAATGTATTTAAAAAGAAGAATTTACAGAACATACCATAGGGACTGTAAAGAGAATTCCATCGATGCAACTGTTGAGTAATATTTTGCTAATACTGACAAAATCTACACTTTGATCTAAAATTGTGAATTAAATATCCTTGATGGCTTAATAGCTTTCCCTTAAAAATACTTTTCCTGGCGACTAACGCGTAATCAAATCAATTGGGGAAGGGCTAACTGAAAAAAAAACATGAAAGGTAAATTTAGGAAAACATTACACTAATTTTAAAATTAAGCTACTTTGTTTAGTATGTAAATAATACAGATAGAAAATTACTTATATCCAAATTGATTGATTTAGAAGAGCGTAATTGTTTATTACATTATATATTATTATTTTTCGTTACTTTACCTTTGTCACAAAGCTTATGAATCTGAAAAGGAACAAATCCAGCGAAACTTGGTGGAATTTCATGTTAAATAACGTTAAAAATACAAAACTTGTACAATTCCACAAAATATATATTTCACACAGTTTACCGGTTCACAGTCCTAATGACACTTCTTCCCCACTCGTCCCCCCTCTCTCTGCAAAACAATGACTACCCCTTACCATTACCCCCATTTTTCTCCTTGTTTCATGACTCTTTCCCTCCAAGTCTTCCTTACTCTCCCCCACTCTTTTTACTATTTAATACTTTGCTCCAGGTTTCTTACCCAGTTCTGAGGATGGCGTAATAAACGCCGAAACCGGTAAACTGTGTGAATTATATATTTTGTGGAATTGTACAAGTTTTGTATTTTTAACGTTATTTATGAATCTGAAAAAGGTCTTAGGTTTTACACGTAAGTAATAGTGACGAAGTTTACAATTTTGTATAGTACAAACTGACCGCTGTTAAGTTAATTTGTAAATTTTTAAGTGTGTTCTATTTTCTAAATACATAATTTATGTTAGAATGAGTATAGACGGCGCATAAGATATTATACATCGACTCTGATACAAAGACCGGTCAGGCAACATAAAAAATGAAAGAAATAAGGGTTAGATAAGATATTAGATTTTCTTCTCTGCAAAGAAAGTTTGAACCATTTACATTGTCTCTAAAATATTTTTTTGTGCTTAGGATGAGGCTATTTAAAAAGTTCTCTTTGTTAATGGAATTATCTGTTTCTACTGTTAGCAAATCGCGTTTAGTTTCGAATTAAACAAATTAATTTGAAGAGATACAAAAGTTCCACATGAGAAGTAAAATGCATAAACGAAGAAAATATCGCGAGAACTCCGTTTACATCTCCACTAGAGATTACACTCCTCAAGCATTAGCATCGGAATCCTTTAAAGCTAATAGAAAAAGGATATCGCTCCGCTTCCTGCGATTTAGTCCGCAATTACCTCACACCCAGTTCTTATCGCGAGTTCAAATTCGCAGGAATGAATGGGCTGATTCATTAGAGCGTTATCATAGACATTTCCTTTTAAAATCGGAATCAAATAAAATGGATGGTAATAGGATTGAGCTATGGATTTGAAATTGGCGCAGAGACGTGCTTCCATTGAAAATCTTTTTTGTTATCTCAATCCAATTACATACAATGGCCTAGCAAACTTAATTTACATTTTGATTAAAACCAATGATTTAGATAAAGTATAATTTAAATTGACGTTTTCAAGATATAATATTAATATATTTTGTGCATCATCCAGAAAAATTTCAACTTTATTTTCCAAAACCAATACCGGAAAGCAATTACAAACAAAAGTATAAAGAATATAGAATAAATATAAAATAAAAGAATAAAGAAGATGGCGCTTAATAGGGATTTTTGATTGCACATGTACCAACCGAAAGGTATAACACTCATGAATGAATAGGTGACAAAAAGAGACATGAAAATCTATTTTTATTAATCAGAACATCGTCGTCATTGTTTGCGAAAGTGTTACGACAGCATAGGTCATTCCGTATATGAACTCTCACCGGTAATCGAACCCGGGACCACTTTCACCAACGTCGAACAAGCTGCCTACTAGGCTATCCGGGTTCCAAGGTATATCTTCTTCATTGACTAAAGTAAACAATATTTTGGAATAAATTTACCTATTGCAAGATGGGAACGATAGCAATTACATTAATAATTGAGGAGATTTGCAATGCTTGATTTTACTGATTGGTGAATTTTGGATAGAGGATGTACCGTATATACTAGCGTATATGTTTTTCATCACATAATTACGCTGAAAAGTCTCCTCACAGCTCATACTCGAGTCAGTGTCCCATTTAACTGTTCTCGGGTGGAAGAAGCCTGCCGTAGCCGGAAATCGGCTAGTAATTTCCTCACTTGCTGGATTGACAATTCTTTAATCATTTAATCTACTGATTCCTCAATTACTGTAATTTTATTGGCATCATTTTTATTTTAAAATTTACCTGTATTTTCGGTATTTCTTACCTTAGGCTTATGCTCGAGTTAATTAGTTTTCTCAGCTTCTTTTGTGAAAAAATTAGGCGTCTCGGCTTATATTCGGGTCTGCTTATATTCAAGTCTGTCTGTAAAGTATTCAGCTCGAAGACCAGTTGGTGCCTAGCCCTCTTTGACATAAGCTACTACGAGCTTAAAGAGAGGAGTGAGATTAACTAGGCAGGATGAGGAGTGGGGTAGTTTGACCATGCTTTCCTCACTGAGCCAGAATGCTATGAGCAGAACATGCCCACGCAAGTGAAACACATTGACTTAAGAATAACGCTGTTCTTGTCAGTACAGAAGGAGAGAACTTGACCAGTGCAGTTAAGCACTCATACCTCAGTAGCTACAGTAGTAGTAAATACTTCGTCTTCTTAATAACTGCATTCGATTCATTTTTAGCCTTCGGAAAGATGTTCATATCTCCAATTACCACCGTCAGTTGAAGTGGTTAAGACCAGATATCAGGAGAAAATACATGCTTGGTTCATTTTTATTTACAGTTTTTCATGATCTTCAAGCACAGTATATCTATGACATGTTTACTTACAAATATTCTGTTTCCTGTAAAACTACCCGCTCCGGCCCTAACTATCTTCTATGCCCAATCCCTCGGACTAACACCTACCTAAAATCCTTTTTGATTTCTTTATCTAATTTCTGGAACAACCTGCCTTTACACATTAAAAATTCCACCTCCGCACAATCATTGAAAGAAAAACTGTTTGATTACCTTTTTGTTACTACAGAATGACTCTTATTACCATAATATTGGCTTATTTCTTTCTCTTAATTCTTTTTTGTATTATTTTTTGTATTACGACCTATTGTTTATAATTTTATTATTTATTTTTATGTGAGCAGATAGAATTTGTATATATTTTTCTGCTCTTATGGGACTTATAATCCCAGAGTAAAATAAATTTCTTATTATTATTATTATTATTAGCTTTCATTTCATCACAGTCATGATCAAGGCTGCGACAAAAGTAAATAAAAGAGACGAAAGTAGAGAGAGAGATTTTTTCTACCCTGTAGAATCAATAGATACATGAATATATTCCATTCCTCAGAAAATGGTATCAAGGGCATATACTCGAGTGCACATGGTATATAATGAGCATACTAAGTTAGGTAAAACACCGTGAGAGGGTTATACACGTTGGAAATGAAGACTGTTGGAAACATAAGATACTTAGCATAAGCATCGCCGGGTACATATGCTGTTATCGCCGTAATGCTGTTAATCCCGTTAAGGAGGTTTATTAAGGACCAGCGTTTGCATGCAGCAGAGTGATAAATCCGCTCCCGCATTATGCAAACAGCTCATTGAGGAGAGATGGCGCTGAAATTCCGAATTAATCCGTTTAGGAGGAACTAATTTTGGAACCAAACGGAAGACGGAGATACAGGTTATGGAGGCCCATACCTTATCACTTCCAGGCATTTTCTTTCCCCAAATGAGGCCAATTAGGAGGTGGTTGACCTAAGAGCTTGCCGATTCCCGCATTTAATTGCGCTCGTTTCAATTGAATTCCCAGATTCCGCGGCAAAGCCCCGAACTTCCCTGCACACTCTCGACCCTCTCTGTTCAGCATCTCATTTAATCTTTCCACTCCGAGAGAGATTGTGCGCGCAAGGATCCTCCGAATAATGATGAATCGACAACCACTCCTGACTCTCGATTCGGGGAGGAGAAAGTTATTTTCGATGCCTTAGCCATACATCTTAAACAACATGAGTGATCCACCCTTTGGTTCTTGAGGCGCAATATTCCCTATTCAGTACAATTCTTTTCGTTTCTTGTTAACTTAACCCCTTATGTCATCTAACAGCATCTAACGTATTTTCCATTGGTTTCCACATCGGTATTTTGTAAATCGTAAAATGATACGTCATAACGATAAACATGTGATACGTACAACCGCACCCCAAAAAATTCCTACTCAACACTAATACAGCATTTCGCGACTTAGGTTTGAGTTTTCTTACTTAAAAATTTACGAAGTTGTCTATCAGAAAAAACGATTTGTTAAGAATTGTTACGGTATATCGGCTAACGTAACCTAATTCATTGAATCTCGGATACTCGTGCGTATTAATTATTATCATACAGCTTTGAAAATCGGAAAGTCATATGTGAACGCCTAAAATATAATAATTGAAGAAATGGATTAGTGGATACAAGTATACAACAATGGTGAATTACTTACTAATCAATCTGAGATTAATAAGGCATATGAAATAAATATCATTGAGTACATAAAATTCATGCATGCACGTGAGTTGCGTACAATGCTTAGCGTACAATCAATAACCAAAAATAATTTGCTCAATGAATTCAGATATAGCATTCTCACTGGAGGCGTTCCAGATCTGATGCGTTAACTCCGCTGCATATGCCTTTTAGTGCCAGAAACATGAGGGAAATAGATGTTTCATCATTTTAAACATTTATTTTTTACGAACGATAGGCAACAGTAATAGATATTACAGGGCATCTTCTACCACACACATAAATGAGTTCTCCAGGATATTTATTTATGTACAATAAATGAGTAGTAACGCTTTGTATATAATACCCTGAACAATTTATTTCTTTAGCTATGAATATATATAATGGCTAAGATTATTCAAAAACTAATCGGATCGGTACGATCGAAAATCAATTTTTCATATAAAAATTTGTTATTCCATAGAGGCACACACAAAGATGGTGAGAAGCATAGATTTGAGCATAGTGGGATGAAAAGAAAGAGAAGAATATCATATGAAGATACGAAGTGATTTAACTTTTGAATTTTAGTTATGACCTAATTGGCACTCCTTCCACCTAAAGTTAATTGTCAATACATATTTCCATTTTATTTGAAGAGAAAAAGGAAGGGTGATCAGAATGAAATAATCAAATTTTAACTTTGATGAGAATATCAGGAATTCGTCCATTTCACCACGTTAACGTTGAGGTAATGCTGAACGATGTTGAATATATAAATTTCTGAACATACAAGATAAAAACAAACTTATTTTATTCCACAAAAGTTTGGAAAACTATAAAACCAGTATCTACGGTAAAACGTCATTTTCAGTAGTGAGAAGAACAGAAAGAAGAGGGATTACTAAGTAGAACTATGTCCATTAGATAACTCTTCCATCAAGTAAGAATAAAAGCTGAGACGTAGATGCAGTAAAAACGAAATTTATCTAAAACTGTACAATAATTTTTCCCTGTCATGTAACAACGCTCATCTTTCCTCATTTTGACTACAGCTGCCTTGTATACAACGACTTGAGTGAATTACTCAACGTTAAGTTGCAACGAACACTAAATACGTGCGTCAGGTTTGTTTTCGACCTGAAAAAAGATGTTCACATTTCCCCTTATATTACCCGACTTGTAATGCTGAAGATGAAAACTGAAAGGAAATTTATACTTGCTTCTTTTCTGTATTCCTATTCAAAAATAATGAACCGGGTTATTTTATGCAGCACTTCCCCGTCAGAAAAAAAAACAAATCCATTGTTAAGAACAGATTGGCCCTTGACTACCAATAACCCCTCAGCATCGGACCATTTTGTTTCACATATCCTTTTGTGTCACTGGGGGAAAGCTCTGGAATTTGATTCCAAATGAAATAAAAAAAACTCCTGTTGTTTATTCTTGTTTAAAAAATGTACTTCTACCATATTTTTGTGTTTGAAAACCTATACTAGATTTCTTGTTCCTTGTTTTATGTTTATAAAATAGTATTGTCAATCATCTCTATGTTTTTCGAATAAAATTTGTCAAAATGTACCTGCTTCAGTTTTCTTTTTCTTTCAATTTATATTATTATTTTACGTTATATTTGAACGAATTATCACTTTTTTGCATGTTCTTAGTGGACTGTTAAAGTCCAAGGACAATAAATATTTTCCTATCACCGAGCCTAAAATAAGAAAAATGCGTTAACTCTATATTTGCGTAAAAGCTTACAAACTAAGGAGAAAAAGTACAGTTTTTGCATCTTCCTGAGCTACCATTAGACTCCCCTTTCCCCTGGAATAAAATAATCACCTCAAAGAGAGTGCTTTCAGACTCTCAAGTCCCACGTTAAAAGCGTAGTAAGTAAATCTGCTGCCGATAAAAATAAAATAGTTCAGAACTATACTCTGCAGAGTTAAAAGTACCTTTTAAAGGGTATCTTGCTAATAATAAGATGGAAAAAGAACGCGTAATACCGCGAAAGGATAAATCCTAGCCGTCAAGATGCTGATATTCTCTTACATATAAACACACTAGTAATGGAATATTTGAATATTAAACCTTAAGAAAAGAATGCGAGATTATTATTCATGGCTGAAATAAGATAAACAGAAAGGCATCCGAATTGGGAAGCACAGCAAAATCAATGGTAGTAGACTTGACTATGTGGAGTTCCATAGAAATAAATTTTATTTCTTCAATTTATTTCTTGGGAAGTACAGTTCTATGGATCATTATGTCTTGAATATTGATATCCGTATGAGCACCTAAAGTAAATTTAGGGAAGTGGAATTGTTATTACGTACAAAATGGAAAATTTCCAATTAAAACTGTGATTAATAAGATATATGAGGTATGTACCTACCATTTAGCGCTAGGTTCAGGTGCATTTATTAACTACTATTGAATTATTTTTGTAATTAATGTGAAAACATCCAGCTAATGTAGTCTATATTACTTGAAGTATCAAAGAGAGAGTTTTAATAAAAAAAATTGTAAATACAGAGAATTTAGCGTTGCGAAAAGACAATTGACGCCGAAACAGTTGAAGGCGTATGTATCTAAGGAGAAGCAAGTAAGAATTAAGCTCCTGAAAATCATTTTTCAGGAGAGATATTAATATATTATTATAATATATAAATTTATTATAATATATAAATTTATTATAATAATACAATAAGACTATATATACTATACTATATATAATATATAATATAAGGCTATTATAGTCTGAATTATCACAAGTCCTTAGGAATAGTTAAAAAAATATTCTGCTTTAGGTTTAACGCTGCTTGTTATATTTGGAGAGGAAATTTCACTTGGCTATTTGCTTTCGGCTCTTTGCAAAGTTATGAAAATTTTCCACAGATAAGACCGTTAATTTTATAACTCATAAAACAATCAAATAAATTTTATAGATTCTCTGCCATTCTCAAATTACGACAAGAAACGAGTACAAGCTTGAACGATTTTACTATTTTCCTACGAGTAACTATTTTTAACTGAAGATGTGCAAAATTGCAATGAAATTATTCCTACCCTCGCATATGAAGTGAATCGTCTAAGACGATAAAATCGTATTTCATGAACATCACGGTCAACCTGTCATTGAGATACAAAGTATACGTAAAATTAAAAAAATACCGATTTATAAAAGAAACCCTATACTAGAGAAATTTTATGAACGACAGAGGTAGGGTTTCAAAAACTAAAAAGAAATATTCTCCAGCCTTTACTAGATGCTTTTACGACGGAATATCGTTGAAACAGCAGTACCACCATCTGTGAACATTCCTTTGTCAGAAAGGATTCCCATCGATGTAGACCGCATACCTGGCTGAAGTTACGCCCTATAAAGGATCCCATATCTGAAAACCGACCCCTTATTCATCCTTCCCTCGTTATTTGCACTCCCTCATACACACACGAGCCCTTCTCAGCTGCCGCTTCATTGGAAGTGCGATTTTCACCTAATTATATTCCTCTGACATTCCCCAAAACCATACGCTGGCATCACACCTCAGATTTTCTTTCCCCTAAATAGATAAAGAATTCCATCAATTCGTACCGCGATCACTCAATCCACTTCCACCCAGGCGACAGTACGAACATAGAAAGTGATACCTCGGTTGACGAAATAAATTATTTTTCGGAATCTTAATAGTATCCTGAAACTTAAGATAACAGAAAGACTTCTTCTCATAAGATTTTTCTTCTTTTTTCTTTCTTTTTTATTTCTTCTTTTCCTTTCTTTTTTATGTTTGTATGATATTATTGGTTTGTCATCTTGTCTTTTAAATCTTATTTAATCTGATTTCATCACTAAATTTAGTTTTCCTATCTGTAGGTTTCGCAGGTGTTTCACATTCCCCTTCTTGAGAATGATTTCATACAGTGGAAATTTTACTTTGTGTAGTAAGACTACTTCTTCTGTGCATTTCTTTTTTCAAGATATCTCTTTTTTTACTTCATATGACGAAGGGTCGCATGTAAAAAGAGACTTTATAGTCTCAATCTCGCCCTGAATAAAGTCCTTTATTATTATTATTATTATTATTACAAGTGGTTAAATCTTAAGGTACACTTAAGCTCAATCAAAACAGTATGTATTTCATGCTTTTCGTGGAAACCAAGACTAGGCAATGGACATTTATCTAAGGTTTTCTTCTAATTTTCTTGAATTCTCAGACAAGTGCGAGCAACTTCCGTAGAAATTCATCAATCATATCCTCATAAGCAAAGTTAGTTACGTCCAAAAATCTTGAAAAACATAAGTGTTACCAAACAATTCGCTAGAAAGGTCAATCGTTAGGCGAGGTTATTCTTACCTGAGAGCAGTCTAAACTAGTTCGATGAATGCGGGGTGTTTATTTAGTGATTAGTGAAAAATGGAATTTGAGATCCTCGTAATTTAGAAATAGGTTATTGGATGAATGGAACTGGAAACTATTATAACCGAGAGTCTGAGTTAATAATTGTTCGTCATTGAATAATTAAAAGAAAACAACGAGTTGGTATAAAGAGTTGGCAACAAGATAATAAAAATATGTTTTGGATAAATTGTTGAGCCAATGGCATAACAAAATTTTGGGACTTAAAGAGGTGACGGTACTATAAGTGTGACGTATCCTTGTTTAAAAGATTAAAAAGTAAATAAAATAATAATATAATAATTCTAAATAAGTAAACATGAATTTCGCCAACCATTGAGGTAATTGCTTAATTTTGAGCAATTATTGCAATTCACATATCAATCGCATATCATTGACGTAGAATCAACAGTTTCCCCAATTCACAGAACGTTAGAAACGAGAAATTTTTATTTCAAATACGTGGGACTCATGACGCTGCAAAAGGTTCGCCACATATGTCACAGTATGAGATGGGTTCTGTCGGAGATCGAAAGATCGAGAGATTCTGTATGAATGTGTTGATTGAGACCCTGAAAAGGGACGCTTGTAATCTGCGGAGTAAAGGGATATGCATGAAAATATGTATGGATGAGTTTGAAGCGAAGAATATATGCAAGAATAGAGTAATATGAGTGTGGAGGTGTATGTACTATAGGCAAAGGAGGCTTTCAGCTCTCTTTTCATTAATGGAAATGTCGAGAAAGTTACGTAAGCACGGAGTAGTATAAAGGACAACTTTTCTCCTTTGAATTGGAAAATGAAAAACCTCTGTTTTTAACTTTGACATTTTGACTACAAAGTAACATATTTACAGTTAAAGTAGTAATTAACGAAGACACGCAATTGAAAAGAATGAATCTAATATCAACACGTTTAAAAACCTCCTGCATTTTAATTCAGTATTTGTTAGGTAAGACGATAGATTTAACTAATCTTAGAATCATTTCCAATCCATGTATTTATTTCTCCTCTGATTTCAATAATAGAGGAAGGACCACTTGATTTGATTATTACTACACTTGGCAAAAAACTAATAAGATCTATTAAAAAACATATAGGATGAAAAATTCAAAGATTGAGATTCATATCGTTAGATTATGCAAAAATCAAACTTTAAAATTAAAATAATTGCATAAGATATATTTCTGGTGTAGGTCTTTATAAGTTGTGGATGCTAATGAAATCAGAATTCTGATAGAATCGCGATCAGTATTTATAGCGACTCCATGCAAACCGGTAATAAAGACATATTAAGGGAAAATATAAGTTTGCCACGCTATTCAAATCGCGTGGGAGAAACTTAAGTATCGCTTTTGCCATTTACTTCTCATTTGACATTTACATTTAAAATGACGACTTGTTCTGAATTTCCTTTATATTTATATTATAGCCTCCGAGGGGTAAACCTTATGACAGTAGAATCGGTAAAGTATCTTGGAGTAACTCTCACGAATAATCTGTCATGGAGTGCCCACATCCGAAATATATGTGGAAAGGCACTTATGAAACTCGGCTTCGTTAAAAAATAGTCGGTAGGAGTGAAGAAAAAGTTCGCGAGCGATGCTACTTAGCGTTCGTTTGGCCTCACCTTGAGTATGCATGTAGTGTATGGGACCCCGCCGAGAAATGTCATATTCGGGATTTAGAAAAAGTACAACGAAAGGCGATACGATTTGTAAAGAATTGCTACGATAAAACAGCGAGTGTCACTCAGATGTTACAGGACGCGGGATGGGAATCATTAGAAGATAGGAGAAAAATTCAAAGGATAAATTTATTAAATAAGTTCAGAGAAATTACGTTTTCAGATGATGTAACCGATATAATGCGACCCCCCTGTTATATGGGCCGTTCTGATACTGCCATAAAGATTAGGGAAATAGATGCTAGAACGAATCGTTTCAAAAATTCATTTTTTCCTTGAAGTATACGCGAAAGCAACCGTTTAGGAAAATAGAGTCAAGGTACTTGCACCTCCTGCCACACGCCGAAAGGCGGCTTGCAGGGTTCTTACATAGACATAGACATTCTCGCTCGTCGATCCGAAAAGCTTTGAGTTAGTATAATAAGGATAATATTCTGCTTTCACGAGGGCAAATTCTAAGTAAGTTCACAAGTGTCGCTATGAATAGAAATTCCTATATTATTCAACAAGATGAAAATGAATTCCATCTATCATGCTATCTCAACCATAAGTATAACAGAGACAAAATTGAATTGAACCCACACTTTTCTACACCCACGTTCTATAGGAAGTTTTTAATTAGGTTTTTAAACTATCTTTGAAGCAGACAGGCTCTGTAGGATAAACTTTCCTCCATCGCCAAAAAAATTAAAAAGCTCTCGGAGCTACTGCGCGAAAATTAAAATCGCGCGCAAGTGACACTCGCTCCAAATTCGCGCCAAAAAGAACTCGACTACAGCCAAGACTGCGAGGGTATGCTAGCGCTAATTCCCGTATCATTGAATTTTTGCGCAGCGGCCGATCCGCTGCCTCCGACAACCTGATTATCCCTCCGTCACACGTCAGTAGCGTGGAGGCGATAAAAGCACTCGCCCGTGATTCCATCGCATACATCAAATTTTCCCGCGCCCCGGGCCTTCCATCATTCTTTTAGTCGCGGGCCAACGCCTTGGGAACCCGATACCTGAGCAGATAACGAAGGTTCTCCCCGAGAATGCCCCCGGGGTACCGACAACAAGCATTTTACTACTCCAATTTATCGTCTTCCCTCCAAAATCTCTCCCATCCCTTTCCCGCTCAAATGTCCCATTCGACCCCGGCTTCAGCACCCTCTATTGTCGTTTTCTGGAAACAAGCCTCCTGCCTCTCAATCTCTTTGAGTAGTCTCTACCTTTTACCGAGGGATGCATGACCATTAATTGCACTTCACCTTAATCTGCGTAATGCCCCGCGATTCGACGTAAAAGGGGGTGACGAAGGGTTAGGAGACAATGGCCTTCACCTTTCGAGGACCCAAACCTCTGTTTTATTACGGTCGAGTCTTTAATGATACGTCCCGCATTAATATTAATTTTTTTGGATAACTGCTCTCGACTTGTCCTCGTTTTAAGAGAGATCCTTAATGATCTGCAGAGAGCTCTTCTTTATCGAGCTGTGCGGCACTTTTTCTTTCTGCATACTTGGTTGCGATGTGCGTCTCTCTTAAAGCCATTCAGACATAAGTCTTCGTCTTGCTGGTCACTGCATCAATATTCAGGTGAAGGTATTACGTTATCTACTATCGCACGCTGTAAATGAGATTAAGATTGATTTATATATTTTTTGCCCCGAACGTTTTTATAGAATATCTTTATTTCATTCTACTACCACATCCTGATTAAAGTAATGTTTTAGAGTTACCCTTTGAAACAGGTTATAGAAAAATTCATCAATCATATAATTTTGTCGCAATCTTATGGCTGTAATGGCACGTGTTTTGAGTGTTTGAGTGGTGAGTGTATTGATTCTAAAGGCAAACATGTGACACTTTCATATATAGATCGGTCGATTTGGTTGTTTCCGATAAAAATAGATACATAGAAGATGGATCGACAATATACCATGACTTATATATAAGTCATTCATAATTCAGGCACCAATATATCGGATGACCATAAATAAAGAAAAAGTTACACATAGATTAGAAAATAAGTTGAGAGCAAACAAGGGAAACCATCTCATTTTTTCTTTCTCCGATTGTAGGAAAAATGCATGTAGCGTGACGAAATAGGTAAATGAAATGAACCAACAAAAAAGAGAAAAATCTCGCCTTTTAAAATAATATTCAAAAACCAGAAAAGGGAATATTCAGGTTTCCACGACATTTTATTGACAAGCGCACAGTTCCAAGTTACCAGTAGTGTTAATTGTCCAAATGGCCTAAAGTCACGTTACCCTGATGATGACGTTCATGTATTGAACTGCCTTACATATTAGTATTATTGTGAAAATCTGACCAATCAGTTTTTATTTCCATAATTATAGTAGATACTATAATACTTAGAGGTCTATAAAGTGAGGACAGTAGTAGTTAAGGACTTTCTATTTCGTAATTTAGAGAAATTATGTCTCATCATGAGTCGACAAAATACTAAAAAGAAAAATCTATGTTCGAAGGCGTGAATTCGTGGAAAGACATCATCAAACTAAAATATGTTTCGACTCTTTATTTGAAGATGAATTAACGCTATCAACAATGATTGGTAATTAAATCTCTGTGAATTTTTTAAAAAGTATTCTATTTGATCAGGAATAGTTATAGAGGCTTAGAGGACAGAGCTTTTCTAATTACTTCAATTACAATAACGGGGCGTTGTGCGATGTGAGGAGGGCAGAATGAATAGTAACTGTAATGTATGTCTGAATAACCAAGCTTAATTCACTCCATCCCGACCATTTCCTTCACACAACGTCGCTTTTATGCGAAATTTTGTTTGAAATTGTTATGGTTGTGAATCGACCTGAAGAGTAGCATTTAGCACTCCATTGAGTCCGTGATGAAGCCATAATGCTGCGTTGCTTTTCCGATCTCAGTTCACCCCCTCAATATTTTTATCCGACCCATTTCCCTCCATCAGCCCCTCGAAAAACCCATGACATCGCAACCCCTCCTCAATAATTGATGAGAGTCTCCTTTTCGAGCCATGCGTCACGCAAAGTTTCGCCGTGCTCATAACGATCCGAGGTGCGCCGGTGTGGGTGTTCGAGGAGATGCTGGCTGGAGCGTGATCTGCTGGAAAAGAATGGTTCTTTCTTGAAGAGATTTACACGCAATATAATCCCACAACTGCCTAAGCAGGGGTTAGCCTACTCATCTTGCAAGCCCAAGGTCCTAGAATAGAATTCTATTAATATCATGAGAGTTTATATGTACTTCTACATTCTAAAATGATCCCAAATTTATTCTTTCCGCAAAAACACCGAATGGAGAGATGTAAAATTCTGGTGGTCGATTGGTAGATGCTAGGTAGCTGTACCCACAATACGTGGCGCTATCTGCCATAAGAATTTTACATTCCTCCTGCTAGACGTTTTCGCGGGAAAAATTAATTCAGATACTTTTTAAAAGTAGTCGTACGTGTTTATAAAGTTTATATTGTAATAATATAACGACTTAAATATGCCCCATGAAAAATACGAAATTATTAATCTAAACCCCTAAAGCCTCGATGAGGTTTATTTACATCGTTTCACAACGGCAGAATTCCGCTTTCGGAAATAAAGAGAGTTCCCTTAAGTTCAATTCAAGATATTGGCTCAAAACCAACTATAATCGAAAACTTCGCAATTTCACTCGCGACAAGGTCTTAGTCACTTATGGAATAAAAACAGTTTAAGGTGACACATAAACTGGACTATACAAACATATTTCTCTAGAGTTGCGCTCCTCTGAAACGATATTTATGCTAAGTTTTTATTTCTTCAAATGAAATAGCATGTGGTCTACTTTCGTGTTAATGGTACAAGGAGCAGCTGAGGGAAAGAACAGAATTTTATATTGTGTTGGTAGTGAGTATAATTAGTTTTTTAAATGTTTGCGGTTGAAATTTTCGGTATAAATGTTATTAACCCTAAAGTTGATACAATATACACTTTTAATAAAACGGTAATGGAAGAAATGGGAGGATCTATATTTAAAAATGATGATTTGCAGCAGAAAGTAGTTCAAATGGGGCGCAAGGGGAGATAAGGCAATACAAAGAACAGGTGTTGAGTGATAAATAGTCCAGTTATCAGAATTAAAATGAAACCAGGAAAAGTAGGAATTTTAGGGCTCATGAACTAACTAAGAGAGAGGATAAATAATCCTGGCTAAAAACAGAGGATTTATCCCATTGACCTAATTATTTTATCGTTCATATTCCACTTAAGATAATTACACTACGATTTGTTCTCGTAACTATCTCTCAGTAATTACGTAATTATGTTATCGGATCTAGAAAATACTTGTACCTTACCTTTTTTAAGAGATTAATGGCACCTGGGACATGAAAGAAGTAAATAGAGCATTGCCTGAAGGATTACTACATACTTGATTGCTTTGAAGTAGGCTTCGTATAAAATGCTAAAAATTAGAAAATCTTACTTAATTTATTGAATAAGGTCTCCAGGATACCCAAGTGGTTAGCGCGTTCATCTTTGATGTAAGTGGTCTCAGATTCAATGCCCGACGTGGGTCCATATGTTCTAAATAACCTAAGTTGTTGAAGCACTTTTAAATATATTAGTAAAATATAGTTCCTGCTTCCATATTCTAATGAATGGTATATTTTCATTTTTCACTTGGTACAGGTTAGAGAAAAATGTGTATTTCATTTAATTTTGTCACAATCTTGATCACGGCTGTAACCAAGTGAAGGCTATTGAGAAATGAGGGGATAATTGTACTGATCATGGTTGTTACTTATGAACAGACAAGAATGTGTTACTCCTAAAGTCAATGTGCGTCACTTGCGTGGACATGTACCGCTTAGAGCATTCTGGTCAAGTGAATTTCTCAGTGTAAAAGGCAATGCGAAACTACCTCACTCCTCAATGGCCCTATACAGAGGTATATACGTGGCATATTTAGGCTAGAAGAAAAGTTTTAGTCGCAAATGACATATCTTTATCCAAAACATATTCGTTTTAACACAACTAGAATTTTTGGCAATTTTAACGTTTCTCGCCGAAATTTCGAAACTTCGAGGTAAACATTCTCACAAAAGATAGTATTTGATTTGGAAAGAAAATGATATCAGTAATTTGGGTGTTCCACAATTGCCGGGTAATACATTTCCATCAGAAAAAAGACAAAGCGATCCACCCTACTGCCTAACCAACATCCGTACGATTTCTGTCTATTTTGCGTATTTGACGAATTTTGGCGAACTGAGAAACCATTTCATTGATTCAAACGTACTAAATCTTTAATATTCAGCAACAAACAAGTAATATATGTACTTCTTTGCGATTAAATCACTTCGGAAACATTGAGAAACCATCAAGAAAAAATGCAAAAATTTGACATTTTTCACAAAAATTTAAAATTTTGACTAAAATTCTTAGCCTTAGGACATAATCCGATCGAGTTGAAATTTTTTATATGTTATAAGGACCACCAACCACAAGCTTTAAGCAGTAGCCGTTGACGGATTTCGAAAAAAAGTTTTCGATCCACCCTACTCCTCATCCCACCTAGTAAACTTCATTCTCTCCTACAAGCTCTTAATAGTTTGTGGCTGAGGGGATGAGGTCAACCGGCCTTCGGGCTGAATATTTTACAGATTAAACTATATCGAACTTTAATGACAACACTGGTCCCGTTCTCTATAACCTGTTACCGTGAAAAATATCTTATCAGAGCGTTCCTAACCTAAAAGATGATCGATGAGTATCATTGAAAATTCACCTGACTATTACAGATTTTAACTGTATCACTTAATGTATGCTGATTCACCTTTGTAAAATTTGATTTACCTTTCTTTCGCAAGTAATATGAAAGAAACATAAAGTGGTATGCTCAGAATAGCTTTGATAATACCTCATATTCGTAAGATCTATCATCGGTTATCAGTGGGATTCATTTTCCTTCCCAAAATACAAACCACAACATCGAAAACAACACAACCAGTTATCGATACAATACGAGAACGATGTATCCTATAATCCCTTTGCCGACCAGAAAAGACGATCAATCAACCGAGAAAGCACATTCTCCAATAAGCAGGAAAACCGATAATCGAAGGAAATAAATAATGTTTTTTCGCTATCGGGTAAATGGATCAAAACTTTTAGTTCGCGTTTCAGGTTTTTCATACCGAAAATATTGCCTATATTTTCACGCAATTGTCAAAAAGCGAAATTTCTGTCTTACTTAGGACATATCATAATGATGCTTGCCATTAGTAGAGATCGACTAAAGATATCACGATATCAATTCTTGAAACTGAGTTTCCTCATCGATGCTCATTTCGTTTAATTGGTACGTTATCAATTTGGATTAATACCAAAGTAAGAGCTATCGGCACTTACTGGTAGATACCCAATATGAGCGACCTCTTGTAACAAATTTTTTCCACTAAGCGTATTTTAAACGAATTTCAAACTCCATTTAAAAATCATCTTTAAGAATGTATTCCTTATTTTGAAAATATTATTCACAAAATAGTTTTAAACATTTTATTTTATGAGGCATTCAATTTTACATTGTTTAAGCTAATTAAAAAAAATCGTCACCTGAGTACCCAAAAATTACAAATGGCATTTAATTGAAATTTATGAGGACTGACAGTTTATTTTTGACAAAAGGATAAGACATCTCTCACATTAGCTTGTGCTACTAAACACAAGCATTTGGTAACAACAGGATATATGCCATCAGGCTATCCCACTGATATTTTTATATAAAAAAACTGCATGACTCTAAGTTTGTGACATAAACAAACGGAGCTGTAGGATAAATGAGGGCTCATCTACTCACCCCATACTCACAACTGAAGAGTTTGTCGATCGAATGAATGAAGAATCGAGTATCGAGGTATTTCTAGTTCCGATAAGTTAATATCTATTACAAGGAATCACGTGAAATATCTCAGCCAACGGTATCCAAAATCTATTTAAATATAGATGATAGTTTTAGTTGAGGAAAATTTTGATACATTTATTGTTTGAACCAACAAGTTTATTTAGCCCATCTCCATTCAAGAGGTTTGAAAAGGCCTATCGGTCTGTAAATACGTTTCATTGAGAGCAATAAGGTAAAAGATCAATCCAAAAGCTTAATAGCTCCGAAACGATATGCGAATGGAAGAAATGACCCAGGAAGTAATCGCTTTGGACGCAATTCCGTAGATTTGAATGCCTTGGGAAACGAATATCGTTAAAGATGCCCCTATGAGGACCTGAATCTTAACTTCAAGAATTAAATTTTAGTGCTCGTAAAAATACCGTACTGATTGAGTTTAAATAGATGTTTACGAAGTGACCCAGATCATGCCATAAAACGAGTAATCCTACATCATCAAGAAACAGCTGTGCGGTAAAAAAGATCGGATTGATTAAGTTTGTTGTTTTCAAATTAAATGAAAGTTTACGAAGCAAGTTACTCCGACCATTAAATGAGTAATCCTATATCATCGAGAAACAGTTGTGTGGTGGAACAACTCAACCATTAACAATCAACGTCGAGGGACTTTTTACGCTGATGAATCTCGACGCTTCGAGGCAATCATTTTGGGACTTAACAAAGGGAAACAAGAGACACTGGGTAGTAAAACAGGACTCGGGGACGGTAATGAACTTAGTCTGTCATTCTTTTCTGCAGTCATAACTCTCCGGGGTCCTCTCTCACCAGATTATAAAAATCCTTTAATTTCCTATTCCTTATCTGCTTCGAGACATTCCTCCCAAAGCCTCCATTTCCGTGAGCTCCTTTTAGGGTCCTCTCATCCGATCCTCGATTGGTGACACGCTTGCTCTCATCTCCATGGAACCCGTTGTTGTTTTCGGATCCGAAAGTCGTTCCGGAGCAGTTTGTTAGTCCCCTTTTCCTCTCTCATTAAGGGAAGGATTCCTCTGGATCACGTGAACGTTCGGAGAGATTTTCTTTGACTCTTGATTCGGTTTTCGCGCACGGCGTCGACGCGTTTGAGTGGAAGAGATGGATGAGAGAAGTTTGAATCTCGCGTCGCTCTGAATGGAGAAACGCTCAACAGAGACGGAGGAATCCATTTCGCGGATTTATTTCCCGAGGACTCTCGCGCCGTAATGCGGATTCTGATCCGGTGGATGGTTGTGATATTGTTAGGCTCGCGAATCCGGGAGCTCATTACCTCGCAAGTCTTCTTTCCACTTTCTTGAAAATTGGAAGGAGCCGTAAGTATCCTCTCTCACGTAATTCCAAGAATATTTCCAAAATTCTTTTAAGAAGACGTAGGAATGATAATAATCAGGAGTAATCAATCTGATTTATTTTAACAACTTAAGTAAAAATTTTAAGCATTACGATTCAAAAAATAATTACAAACACGAATGGTGTAGTAATTGTAATGGAGTTCCGCTCAGTTATGTTGTTGATTATATAATTAGGAGTAAAATTAATTTGGAAAAAATTGAATTATTCCACCGGATTCGAGACAGAAAATTCTCTTCTTTCAACAAACCTACAGTTATTGACAATGAATTCCATAAATAGAAATGATTAATAGGGAAAAGATACTCTCAGATAAAATTAGACTAGCTAAATTATGTAAGAAAGCTAAGGAATTCTGGGAATGAGAATTCAGGACAGTGAAACAGGAACAGGATGAAGGTAATGCAAAACTAACTAAACTAACCGAACTTAAAATTAATTACGGAAAATATAATAATCATTTTTTATCATACTGAGATATTTCTTTGGAATATTTGTGAGTTGATTTCTTATGATTGGAATTTTTTCCTGCTAATCACTATGTAGTACCGCTTGCTTGTACTTTGTAATTATTTTACTGTAGTTTTATTTTGGAAAATTTAACATTTTCTCTTATAATTAAATCTAATGAAACTTCGCTAAGAAATCAAATAATACATTCATTATCATTCCACATGTTTAGTCTTCTTTGTTCTTAGTTAGTTGGTATCCTCGAGATAAAAGGCTTTGACTAAAACAAAAGAGGTACGCATAACATTCAAAAATCTACAATCTGATAACTGAATAAAGAAAAAAAATGGAGAACGAATTTAAGGAGAAAATATTGAAGCGAACTCATTGAGTCATTAACAAAGCGTCTCCAGTGCTAATAAGAACTCAATATTTACTCTATATATAATTCTACATGAAATAGATCCTCCTGAATACATTAAAACATATTTCGTTGATATATACGATATGGGAATTTTGACTTAACCGGCCAAGTAATTACCTCAATTTAAGCTCACTTCAGATGCACTACTAAAGAAGTTCTGAATGCCTCTTTTATGCATTCTACAACCCTATTCTCTCATATTCTATCCTAAACACATTCCTTATTTGTTCCTATGCTACAAGAAAACACATAGCTGTCTTAGTCATGAGTCACTTTCCGCCTAAAATATAGAGCAATCAAACAAACAAACGAGGATGAAGTAAGAGAGGGTACAACGTAGCGGCAGGAGACGCTGTCATAATTAATGTCTGCGGAGACTGCTAAGAAAACATTATGTTAGCTGCGTTGCTGTGGGAATTATTAAAGGTTGAACTGAATTGCAAGACTAGGATTTCTGCTTAATTAACAAGCGCCTGAGAAGCCTTTAGATCATGCAAATGAGGTATTAGATAAGTTCAACCTCACTTAACGAGATTACGAGTTAATTATATGACATTTATTGCTGAATGTTCACACGTAATTGAGAATTAGGACATTACAAATTATTTTTTCGCTTAGATACTGTCGACACGTTACCTCTTAACAGGCATATGTTTTATGTATTACTATATAAATTGCAAGTATTGCCAGAGTTCAACATGAAATGGTTTCCCGTCCATTTATCCAGTATTTATTTGTGAAATATTTAGCAAAACTTTAAACGCCTTTGTGTAAATATCCCAAGATTGCCTTAAAATCTACCAAGAGAGGAAGATAGAAATGTGGTTGAAAACCATGAAAGAATTTCCGCAGTGTGCTACCTTCGTCAGATAGTTACATTTCCTTTCCTTCAACTTATCGCCTTTCTTCTCCCCTTCTTCTCTTATCTCTTTTCCTTTGTCGTGCATCCTCCCCGTCAAAATTCGACGCACGGAAAACTCAAGACGTTCAGTCTTCAAGCATATATCAGGTGTCACAGCATGGTATACACGCTTTAAAGAAGATCTCCCAGAATATTGCCAATTCAAGGGAAGAGAATAATATTTACTCCAATATGTAGTCTAAAGGAATGTGATCCAAGGGTTTCAAACAACTCCCGTTGGTGAGAAAACATTGCGGCTGTAAGAAGAAGGTAGCTCTCAAAATATCTACGTACAATAAAATCTCAGTAATTTGGTACCGGATATTGATATGCGTAATGCGGAAGTTTAATTTGAAGTAATGATAAGATGCCAGTAAAAAACGTCAACTTTTAAAATAATACAATACGTATTTCTTGACATATCATATATCATTCATCTCGTCATCATTAAGTATCAACTTAAGATATAATATTCATAAATTCACAATTTGGATACAGCGAATACTTCATAGTATAACGAAAGATGAAGCATTTGCGTTTCATAAAAAAGCGAGTGGAAATTCTATTACTTTTTCTTCATATCGCTCCAGGTAATATGTTCGTTCATACATGAGCTGCAATTATTGGTTCGTACTTCTGTACTCGCAGACCGCTAATTCGCCGTCTCTTTTACGTCGCTTCCATATTTTTCGCTGCAATTTCCTTGAAAAACCTTAATGAAAAATCGCCTCCATTCGCGGAGTACGTTAACTACGCATTTCCAAGCAACCCGATTGTTCGCCATGTCAGCTAATACTCCACGCTTGTCAATTCGATCCTACGCCAAACTATTGTTCGCATTTTCAAATTTTTTCGCGCTTTAAACTTTTCTGATTAAATCGGACGGAGTGGAAAATGATGTAGTACCGTATAAACTGTCAACCGCATGATGAAATTTTTAATGAAAATTTCATGTCCCGCGTATCTCTGAGAGCCTTTGAAAGCCAGAAGCAAAGTGCGCAGTTGTTTTCGGCAATGGAAAACTCCATCCTCTCATGCGCTTCCTATTCAAGCTTATAGGAAATCAGGTTAGGCATCCTAAAAGCTCCGTATCCATAGTAAATTCTGTCGCATCAGAGAGTTCCAAATTTATGCGTTGTAAAATTAGAGGGCGTTCTTAATCTGGTGCTAAAAGGCTCCTTAAAAATAATTCAATGTTCATTGGAAAATATGATGGTGACAATGCAATGGATTCACGCTGTGGATGGGATGGAAAACGTGACGGGGATGTAATGAAATTCCCACCGGTTCTTTAGTGCTTCTGCGTTCATTAAAAGTGGAGTGCGAATCACGAAGCCTAATAACTCAGATGCAGCTAATGCACATTTTAAGAGGAGAGAGAAGATGCTTGCTACAAGTAGAGTTGAGCTTAATTGCCTTTCCATACATGTTCATTGCATCGCGCACACATGACCAAGGATGAACTTGAGAATATCTTCACGGAATTTTAATATCAATATAAAATATATAATAAAATATATTTATCAAAATGAAAAATATTTGAAGCGATACATTTATTATATAGTATTATAAGATTTACCTGTATAATTCGTAACCTTTCGTCGTGCTCTTAAATAATGAAAAAAATTAATAAACAGTCTCGTATTCTGGAAAGCCATTTGGCCGGATACCGGAAATACCGGATGCATAAATCATGATATAATTTACAGATACATCGATGGAAAATTTTGCTGTCTTTTCCTAATAAGGAACACATTTACGCATTTTTGAAAGATTAACCAAAATATATTTCTTAATAATCATATTATACTACATTAAGTCATAAATATGATATCTAAGAAGATTAAGCAAAATTGTCACTCATTCGTTACACTTTCTGGGAGCACAACGAGGAGAATGAATTTTCATGTAAGTATACAAAAATGTTGAGATTTCACAAATTAAAGTATAGAACAAAACAGACGTCATCAAAATCGCCACCGTATAAACTATGTCCAGTCACAATAAAGGAAGACTTTTGGATTAAATATGAAGGTACTTGTGAGAAGCCCAACCTAAGATTATTTATGAATAATATAATTAACCAATTAATTATAAATAATAATGAAGATTCATAAGAATGTAAAATACGACTCTAAGATACCAAATTTGGCTATCTGAATAGTAATGCGACTTTGAAGAACTAATTCGAGAAGGAATGTTTCATTAAAAAAAATCGGATTTACACTGACAGTTACATACTTTCAAATCAAATAAAAACTTCAAATTCTTCCCACATAATATCATAGATTCTATTGTATAAGAATGCGAGTAAAAGAGTTTTTTTATGCAACAGTCGTAATTAATCCGATGATATGAAATTTCGAGTTTGTGATTTAATTTGGGGAATAAGCATTCCTGAAGCACGAAAATGTTTCGAAGAATGAAATGTCGTTCAGAAAAGTGTTTCATTTCTCACGTGGAAAATACTTAAATGAGATTTCCTTCAGAAACTCCGAGGTAGGAATGACACCGAGCACATCGAAGTAGCACGTTCTGAAGATATTTTTCGATCGAGATACATTTCCCTAAGGAAAGGTCTGCTCGGAGCATTTGGAATTGCAAGCGGTTTGTCCCATCGAGAGAAATTAGGCTCCCGTAAGCTTGGATACCAGAAGCGCGAACCGCAGCTGTTTGCTTGTTGCGGTGGAATGGCCGCGTTAATTGCGGTGCGGCCGTTGCTCGGCGCGGCTGATCCCGAACGCGCGGCCGAATTAAACTTCCAGACAAGGGGAATTCCGGCGCTATCCAACATTTACGCTTCCATAAGAGATGCGAGGCTCAATTTCAGCGGGGACGAGAATCTTCGATCGATACAAAAGAGGTCAAAAAACTAAAGCTGCCCCGTTATGAGTTCCATGTGGGGAAACGGAGAAATTCACTTTGTAAACTGAAGGAATAAAAACGACACTCGTCCCTGTACAACTCCATCGCACTTGGATCATGTTCGATAAATGCAACCTTGCATGAGAGCATGAGATGAAAGTCACAAGTATTGATTAAAGATACGCTAAACTCAGCAGAGTTTAACTAATGTCTATCATTTTAACACTTATACTTTCCTAACTTGTTGTTGTTTCAGTGCTTCTCTAGACGTTAAATAAATAATAGAATGCGAGTGAAAATATGCTGAGAACATTGAATAAAGACTACAAAAATAAGTTTTGAATATACATTAACAACTATAGTTTTTTTTCCTTAAGTTGACATTTGGAATTCGGGTGAAAACTTTTCTCCTTTATAGACATTCTCATATTTGCTGATATTACTTGTAAATTTGTATTTACGTTTTGTAATTTTGCTGCACAGTTCCCTATTATAATTGAGCTTAATTTGTCGGAATGAAGAGTCGGTTACGCAAAGCAATTATAGGTTTCAAATCGCCAATCAGGAGTAATCTGAAAAAGAATACATCGCATTCTAAATACGTATTGAGTGCTTTCAAAAAATGCGGTGCCTTTTTTTCTAGGAATACAATGAGAAGAGGAACGCCGAAAAATATGACTATTGGAGATTTTAAACATCAAATTCCTTAATAGCCGTGTCCCAACTTTCCTTTCATTACCCCATGCAAGATATTATTAATGTTGCACAAACTGCAGGTAAGCTGTAAGCCTGGTGGTAGTTTTTTCTACATACATACATTTGTACCAGTTATAACAAAATTAATATAAAATACATACATGGTAAACTTACAATGCCCACAGAATGATTACATACATACATTATATTTAATTTATATTATTTTAATGGGAACCTATGACCCTCGTTTTATTTTTTGTAACATACATCTATATATGACTTATGTTATGATTTTACACGAGGAACACATAAATAAATTAAATATTTTGGCTATCAAGAGACTCTTGTTCTTCTGGAATATCTTTTTAAAAATTAACTAGAGGAAATAGTAATAAATGCCTTTAAAGAAAGAAAAAATGTGACACGGCTGTTGATGAATTTGAGGTTTAAATTCTCAAAAAATCTATGTGTGTTTCTAAATAAAATGGCTATCCATAAGCTCTACAGGGAACAAATTCTATACTTTTTTTCCAGAGTGTTCCATAGCTAATGGAGCATTACATTCCAAGACAGAACTTCGGAAAGCGTAAATCAACGAAGCGGACGCCGCATTGACACTACGCGATATTAGAGTGCCGATGAAAATTTCAAAATTTCCAAACTACTTAAATTTAAGAGCAAAATATATTCCATCAATATGTAGATGCTAGCGAGAAGTCGGTAGGCACGAACTTAATTAAGAAGTTTCTAAGAGAAATGAAACAGGTGACAAATTGCTGACATCAGTGTTCAAGGTCCTTGTCATTGATGGATTGCCTTCGGAAGGAAATGAAGTCGGTTTAATTACTTATGGTACACCGGAAATGAAAGAAATTCAAGTTCTTATCATACACTCTAATTAAGTGACAAATTAGTTTCAAGCGTGTTTCACTAAGTAATAGTTATTCGTTCGAATTATGTAGGCTAATAAATAACTCTAGTAGATAAAGTGAGTTAGTATTCTATCACATTAAAAAGGGTTGGAGGTTAAATGAGTGGTTGCGTGTGTATGTATAAGAGAATAAATGATAAATTCGGAGCTAATGAAAACAGGTCAACATGCGGATTAACTGCGCCTCGAACAAGGATGGAAAAAATCATAGGACAGAGTATTCAAAGCCGCCTGAGGTATCACCATGCATTAGGCAGGATTATGAAGTTTTTAAAGAGGCTTTTCTGAGTCCTAAGTCCAATAGCAATATAATCTCCCTAGAAATTAATATTTGGTATGATATAGAGCTATGATATAGAGCTACTGAGGAAAATTAGCTCTAACATTCTACCGGATAAAAGATACAAGATTACGAGGGCGAACATTCGTTGATTCCTAATAATATCGCATGTGAAGTGATTTCCACAAAAACTGAATTTTAAACTATCTTTTTCTTTTAAGTACAATACTACACACACTGTAAATAATACAGTAATTCATACAGTACTCAATGGAGATCGGTATTATTGTTTGTAACATTATAGAAAAAAATTAGCTTTTGATGCTACTGCATACTTGTTTTTATTTTTTTTGTAAATTTGTATTTCTATTATAATTGAAATTGCTTCCGTTAGCAGAGTTTTTCATTAACTAAAATCTTACTAATTATTGGGAAAAAATTATATATTCACCTATAACCTTCTAAAACAGCAACCAGTCAGTGATGATGAAACAAGAACGAAGAACATCCATAAAATTTGGTAATTTTTTATTTACTTTGTAAGCACCTATATTCAGAAGGATTTTAAGCATTCGGTGCTCCGTAAACCTTAATACATCATCGCGCATCGTTCACGCAAAGACTGTATATTCCAAAAAATGTTTTGAATTCGCGGCAAAAATTCCTGTACCAATATATACACAGCATAGAATTAATTGGTCGAGCCAAGCGACCAGCTAAAGAAAGAATTCTTCATCAGACTCACTAATAAGAGAAAACAGTAAGAAGGCAAAGGAAAGGTATTTTCCCACATAGTTTATAAGCCACAGGTTTCAAAAAGAATAATAGCCTGTGCGAAAACATACGTTATCCTTCTTCTCCTTCTAGCGACGGTATTCCACACATTGCGCCAGAACATATTGATTTTACTAGAAGGTATACTAATGATTAAGTAAACGAAAACGGCACCCACTTCCTAAATTTTTTCCCTTTTCCACGTAATTTATTCTCATCTAATTAATTTGTTTTCAGTTACTACATATATTGACCATTATTGCGACCTAATGTTCAGATTTTCATTTTTTTCTTCCATGTTTATTATATATAAACATATCTATATATTTATTTTTCTAAATATACATTGTATTTCACCTACTTTCTGCATGAAAATTTGCTTATCTCTACGTAGGTTTTGAAGGTTTTGCACATATTCCTTCTTGCAGGTACTTAGTATTTTTTATGGGTTAAACCTAAGGTGTTTTAGCCTGGAGAGATGCCTTTTTCTTTCTTTAATTTTTTTTATAACAAAGGATTAAATGTAAGATTTATTTGCATTAATTTAGCCAAAATAAAGTCATTTTTTATTATTATATTTGCGCTAAGAAAATATTTATGATAATGTGTGTTTAACTGGTATTAATTTTAACGACAAAGTTTGATTCGAATGGCAGTTATTAAGCTAACGAGTTGATGTATAACTGATTGCCATTTTAATCTTTACCATACAGTTGATTTGTGCTGGCAATTTTTACTGACAATCAATAATTGTATGTACCAGTATGTAAAAGTTTTTTTCTTATTTGGGCCTTGTTTTTGTTTGTATTTAAAGCACTTTTATTTTTCTGTATTATTTACATTTGTGAGCGAGGAGCTGCATTCATTTGTTGCCTTCATTGCAATTTTTTAAATATTTAAATGTATATTTCTGTAAAATACAAAGCTTCTGGCACGACTTTGAGTTAAGACCCCACAACGTGAAGAAATGAAAAGATAAGACTATTACCAGTACCAATGCACTTCATCTAAACATATTTCAGTGGTACGGATACGAATACGAATCTTATCATTCAATTTCTTCATGTTTACATTTCTGTGATATCTGACAGGATTTCATCGTTTTTTTATACTTTTATTGGAATAAAAAAATCAATTTCCCTGTTTTCAGCTGCGCAAAGGCAATCAAACAATTGATTTCGAGTCTAATTTCGGATCCGAGTAAGGTGGCTGTCGCATCCATTTTAAGCTCCATCTCATTCGACCCTTGCGTGGGGAGAATTGGTTACGCGACGTTGAAGACTCGGGATAAAGAATGGCGTTTATAGACCGGAAGCAATGCTGCTGGGAACGGAAATGTTACGTTCGTTAGCGGATGACTCCATTTCCACGAACGACGTCGGCCGAAGAGACTAGTTTCGCCTTGCATTGGGCAAATCGATACAAAAGCGGCGAACCCAGAGCTGGGTTAAATCGAGCGTGTCAATCGATAACAGGCCTTTATCAATGGAAACTCCATTCACAAGCGATGCCATCCTCTCGTAATCTCTTGTGAAATTTCTGCGACGAAGTTTGCGGTTAACGCGGAAACAACATTAGACTTATCGCCTTTCATTATCTGACCCCATCTTTAAATTGTCAACCTCGCTCGTATTTCACTTAATTGATTTCCACAAAATATAATCATATATATTAGCGCAAAAAATCAATTTTATTCTATTTCGCGGTTAACGCGGAAACAACATTAGGCTTATAGGCTTTCATTCCCTGACGCCAGCTTTAAATTGTCAACCTCACTCGTATCAAATTGTCAAACTCAATCGATTATCATAAAATATAATCATACATAATAGCGCATAAAATCAATTTTATTCCACTAATTAACAACGATACGGAAGTCAGAGAGTAAATTTTTTTTAGTCTTGATGGCTTAATGGTTATATATGCCCTTATAATCTTAAATGCTCTATCATTGAAGGCTCCCGGATAGTAATGTGGACAGCGCGTTTGCCTTTGGCGAAAGCGGTCCCGGGTTCGATTCCCGGTGGGAGCCAATGTGCGAAATGACCTAAGCTGTCATGCTGAAATGACGAAGCACTTTTAACAATACCACTACTACTCTATCATTGAAAAGTGATTAACAGCATCAATTCAATCTGGAAAATATATTACGTATGAAAAAATTCATATCGAATAAAAAGTAAAATAATGCATGAGAGCAATGGGGTAAGTGACAGTGCTAACATAAATAAATTTTAGAGTAATCAATATTTCTGTCGTGACGCAGCACTCGCACTGATTAGTCGCGTGTATTGAGGACAGAATAACACAATTAAAAGGCGGGCGAGAAGATTCGAGAACGTGGGAAAGATTTGGGAAGGGCCACTTGGTTTGGTTTGGGTCCTTCAAGTGAGACCAGAGCCTCAGGGAGGCACGTAGCATGAGATCATAGACGAAGCCCGTGGGAAAGAAATGCTAGCAGTGCATCAGAGACGCTGCGTTGCGAGAAATGGACAATTAAAAGGCGGGCGAGAGGAGGCGCGAGGCCTATGAGGAAAAATGGGGGGTAAACAAAGTAGACGCTGACGGCGCCTCCTAGTCTAGAGCCTGCGCGGCGAGAATGTCCTCTGGCCGTTCTTAGACCTCCACAACATTTCAACCAAAATATTCAAAGGAAAAATATGTATATGGCAAGAAGAGTGGGATAAGTCACCAAGGAAAAATAAATATTGAATGGGCATATGAACCTATTGAAGTTTAAAGCACATGTATATAATATCAATTCAATCCGGGAAAAAAAGATTTCGTACGAAAAACTTCCGTTATCACAACATGAATGATTGGCGAAAGAATAAAATATTGTATATGAATGGTATACAACAAACAGTAATAAACTCTCGACAAAGAATTTCAATATACAAATTCTTCAAAACCAAAGACGAGATGAGATTAAGGGTGGGATGAGTTTCCAAGAAATAAAATAATAGTGAATTGAAAAGGAAATATTTAGGCACACAAATCTACGGAAATATTAAGACGCATAAATCTACAAAAGGGCAGAACATTTATGTATGTAACCATGATATTGAATACTAAGATGAAGTATCATCTTATCAATGAATATTATCATTAAATAAAGCACTATACTATAATTTTTGCGTTGATAATTAAGTTGTAAATATAAATACACCACCGCAAAAAATAGCTTTATAAGTCAAGGCACTCCTAATTCAATAAAAAATTATCTTAATTTAAAAATCATGTTAAAGCAACTGAGAAAATAAAACAGGAATCTAATGAAAAAAATCATATTACCAAGAAATATTTCATTACGCAGTAGTCAACGAAAATAATCACTGGTATATTGATAGATATTCATGAACAAGAGGTATTAAAGTTTTACTACTTTGAAAAATGGAGAAAATTTTAAATTGGCTTGTACCATATCTTGTTTTTAAAAATTTAGGAATAAATATATGCATAAGTATTTATTTAAACTTTTTGAGTTTGAAATAAAAATATTGACTATATCACTGGTGTAAAGCAACGGTTGCCTACGCGTGTAAACGGTTGTTGTTTTCAGTATCGCAACTGACAACTATAGTTAACAAAATTGAAAACATTTTGGTAATTAGAGAGCAAGGACATCAAAAGAACCTCAATTATTAACCCTAAGGCTCGCAAAAGCTCGAAGTTATCAAATTAGCGGGCGATTAATTAGTAAAGGAGCACTTAATTTAGGTCATGCATTATTCATTTAGAAAATAATTAGTTACCTGGAAAATCCTAAATAGCGGACAATGAAAGCGCGAGCTCTGAGTCATAATTAACTGTGATCTTCCGAAATCAGAGGGACAGCGAATTATTTTGACACCACAAAATTTAATACCGAGATGATTAATAACATGCCTCGTATTTTTTAGTTAACGAGCTGAAATACTGATGCAATTTGTCCCGATTTATCGGGCAGTGCCTCCCAAATCCTTCAAAAGCACTTGTGAATATTCTCATTTAAATTGCTGCTAATTATCACTACATGCCAGGGAACTTCTTTTATTCACAAGAAATAGTAATCTTTTTTTCGTTGGGTTTAAATGAAAGCTGATCTCTGAAATCACGTCGAAATTTTGTGGTCTTCAACCATAGAAACTGATAAATTAATGGAAACAATATTCATTGTGATTCAGAGGTTTAAAATCTCTAATTCATTAACAACCGTGTTCCAATATTTCTAAACATGACGGAGGCATAGCCTTTAAAAAGTAATTTGTTTAAAAAAGAGTGCGGTATTTATTTCTTGCTTTTTCCGACTATCGGGAAGTAAGAAGAGGAACATCGACAAAGACGGCTTTTGGAGATTTTAAACCTCTTATTCATTAACAGCTGTAATCCAATATTTATTTCCTTACAATCATTGTGATGTGAATAGACCAAAGGAAATGATAAAAGAAACAAAATGACTGCAGGAAATGAAATTGACACGAAGAAATAAAACACCTGAGTTTTAGAGAGAAGCAAAGGGGTAAAAATATATCAGCCTGAAAATATGGGAAATCAAGTTATAAAAAATAAAATAAACTATCCATGAAACGAAGACAGAGTGAAGATATGTTATGTTTGTTGGTATAGCTCTAGTAGAAAGGATACGAAGAAAATAAGCAAAGATAAATAAAAAATTACCCTACATGAAGATAGTTCACAAACTCAAGCAGATGTGACTGTATTCCATTATCAAAGGTTTCCCTTCAAATCTTGCGGCAGTTCATCTTATCATCGATACAAAGCTGAGTGAACTGGTGAATGGGAATTGGCACCTTAATGCAAGCGAGGGTTACACGCATCAACTACTTAGTGTTGTCGAGGATCTTCGTTTAATCTTCAGACCCTTGGATCGATATACTGCAGATACAATAGCTTCATCCATTTAATCAACTTAGGCGCAGGCTTAAGACGGAACGGGGCAGACGGGGAAGTGGAAATTCCGAATAAATCGACTACAACACTGGGAAGGATATCTCGTTCCTCACAAAGAGAAAGTTGTTTTCTTTCGCTTCGATTTAAAATCTAAGCATTCGATCTTTACGTCTCTCTCTCTCTCTCTCTCTCTCTTCGATCTTCCAATTACATTCTTTCAAAAAGTAAACTTCGAACGTTTGCCAATGTTCTTCAATTGCTATTCTCGAAGGAAGAACATCCAGCGTTTTAAAACATGACATGTACCGCTTAGCTACGAAACTTAGCATTGTAAGGAAGATCCGTCATAGTGCTTTTTATATTTAACCATGTAATCATAAACATTTTAAAAAGTATCAATGATTATATAATAATAATAATAAATCGTCTTTATTTGGGCGAGATTGAGACTTAAAAGTCTCTTCTTCCATCTAACCCATCGTCATTAATTATAAAATAAGAAGTAGAAACAATTAGAAGAATTGTGGATGTAAAAAACCTAAGAGATTCTTAGGGAAAAAATCCACTGCAGGAAAACACCCACAACGAAGGGGGGTGTGAAAAACCTGCGCAAACCTACCGATGGTAATAGCTAAAAGATAAGAAAAGAGAAAAACATTCAAAAATAAATACACTACTAATAAATATATATACATAGATACATAAATAAGAATCAGTTCACATTTTGAAAAGAGATAGCAATATACAAAATAACATAAAAAACAAAATAGAAAAACAAGGAAAACGTACATGGATTTTCATCCATAAAGTACATTATAAGGAAAAATAAAAGAACATTATAAAAAAACAGTATCAAAATCATGCATACAGTATGTACTATAGTATGTATATAAAATAGAAAAATAAATTAATTAAACTAAGTTTAAGATTTGTTTCGTTCGGGGAATACTTTACAATGCCTAGTACTAGTAAAAACGACTCCCTTTTCTCTACATCCTTTTATATAGTGCTTATTTCTTTGAAAAGTCAATCTTACGACTCGTACGGTGATAAAAGCGCATTACGCCATCTCCCGCAAGGTGCTTCACCCAAATTTTGAAATTATCGAGCCTTTTCATCCCGATAAATCCCTTTAAAACTCATCCTTAAGGAGGTTATAAGAACCGATTGATTTTTCCCACCGCTTCACCTCCACGAAAGGCTCCAATCACCTTGACTCTTTTTGTCGAAAATTCACAACAGGGGACGATGTAGACCCGCACACCTTCCCCGGAATAGCGTCGGATGCAAAAATCCTTTCTTTCCAATCCATTCCGTGGCTTGGGGCACCGTTAGAGCAGAAAAAAGAAATCCCGACGCCTTTTCAGGTGAAAGTGACTCTTCTAAAAGCTAACAAAGGTTTAACGGAAGTCTCCGAAGGTTCTTTTGTGTGTCGCTCATTCGACGAGCGATAAATTAAAGAAGTGCTCCAAACTGTTTCGCTGGAGCCGACAGCGCGACAAAGGCTAAAAAAAATCTCCGCCGATTTCCGAAAGAGCAGAGCGTGGGCGAAATCTTCTAGGAAATGACATCGCCTACACTTTTAGGATTTTTTTTCTTTCGGAAACGTCTTTGTCATCAATCAATCCCTGCCTAAATAGAGTTGATTCGGGATAAGGGGAAGAGGGTGCTCGAAATATGTGGAAAATTCCAGATCGGCTGCGAGAGATGAACACTTCCACCTGCGACACCTGCATTTTTCATCCGCTCTGATATTGAGCGCGGAATTGTAGTTTCTGAAATTCCTTGCATAGATTCGAAAATTACCTGCCGAATTATCTCGGCTCACATGCTTCGGCAACAGAGGTGGAGGATCTGTATCCAAAAGGTAACGCATCCTCGTTCCCGAGATGTATGATTTTAGGTGATACAATAGCTTCATTGAGTATACCTATAGTTAATTATATATCTATAATTCAATTTATACATAAATGTACCTGGTTAAGTTTGGAAGTTTGCAATTTAATCTTTTTTCCAATATGTCGAATAAACCTCCATTAATAGTTGATGAAATACAGATGCTGGATTCAAAATGGAAAAAGTGATAATTGTAATAATTTTTTAAAGGTAAAGATAAGAAATATGAAGAAATGTTGTTGACTCAAACACAAAAATGTTTCAACGATTGACATTTTGAGTGTGCATTTACGTAATTGCGTCATAAGTGACCCCCTCGTATCTCTCTTCGTTAAAAATTAACAATAAATTTTAAAATTTGTCGAAGAGGAAATTGTTTAATTTATTATTTCGTGAAAATGTCAACCACATGGAATTAAATTTGCAAAAAGCGATTGATTTTTTATTAACACATCAAATGTTGTGGCAGATAATGTATAGTAGCAAATGATTTTTATATAAATAACTAAAATTCTCCATCCAAACGCGAGAGCCAAGCTAGCGTAACAGACCATGTCCTCCATCTTTATTTTCTCTCCCCCTCTTCTCGAGAGAAAGGCTCGTCGGCCCGAAACTTGGACTTAGTTTTTCGAGTTGGGTCAGTGGTGGTAACTTTTTTTGCCGTTTGGTGCACATCAAATTTAAGTATTTCAAAGATAAATCCTCGGAGGCGGCCGAGATATTGTGTAAATTAAACTTAAAAATGAAGGAATAAGTATAATGCAGAATGAAGGAGATATTTGTATTATTATATTTTATTTATATCTCGCCCGATTCTGTGAATAAGTATAAGGTATTGAAAAATTATAGTATATTTAAGTATATATCTCTCTCCCTTCATTGTGATATTTCAAATATATTATTCAATGAAAAATTCCATAAACATGTCAAGGGTTTTGATAATAATTGCTATTTTTAATTTCTTTTTTTGCCTAATAAAAGAGATTGTCTATATCCTGCTTTTGCAGACAGTTTATGATGCTATCTTCTTATTTCAGTGACTAATTATCTCGTATCATTACGGTTGATGAATTAGATAATACGTTGCAGTTAAAAAATGATAAATCGTACAAAGGGACTTAACATGGGCTGAATATTGAAGGAGATAAGAGTAATTAATAGCTTGTGGAAGGTCAATATAAGATTTAAGAGTAGTCGTTGATGACACAGATTTATAATAATTCTAATAACAGATATTTTGCAAGTCAAATTTATGTATTTCATACTCTCGTCTCCCACTGAATTTCAACAAGCACCTCAAAGAGTATATAAGTATATTCATAATTTAATTTATGATTTTAAATTAAGATAACGTAAACTCTGACCTTCCTCCACCAGTCATGACAGCGATTAAGAATGCCACGAAAATTTATCGTATTAGCAACAGCGCATACATATCCTTGTCTTCCTTGAGGCGAACCATTACTTTAATTCATAAAATGCATTAATATTTTACTACTTCGTTCTCAAATATAGAATCGGGATTTATGGTGGTAACATATTCTGCGCAGATATAGATAATATTTGTATGCTTTTTTAACACATCTCTATCGTATCGAATATGCACCTAATGCCAATATACAATTGGAATTAATTTCTGAATTAATTGATAATTAAAGGAGATTAGTGTTAGCAATCAGCAATAATTCCCTTTGGTTAATATACTAGAGAAAATTTAAATAAATATCATTGTATATCCATCCCCATGTATGTATTTTTACTCATTCCAAGTGTATTCGAGTGGCGTTTTTCAATCAAAAATGACAAACGTAGAGCTTACGCAAAATAAATATTCACGTACAAATCCGACCCAAGAACATGTAGCACAAGCTTTTATTGTGTGTATAAAAGGGCTAGAGTGAGGTCACAATGTGGGACAAAACCGTATCGGAGAGCGATAAATTTTCGATAGTTCGCTCTAACCTCCCGCCAATATTCATGATCCAAGCGAGCAGTGCAATGTATGCTCCGGCACACGCTACTTCAGCCTGATTAATTATGACAAGGCACACGGCACTGAACTACTTCATAATTCACCACGCTGATACATGATGATGAGGATGTTCATATTCAAATATCTCATAAAAAAGGCCCGGCGACAGCGCGATGTACTCCATGCAAGATTAAAACCGATTTAAATGGGTGAGCAAATGACAACGGGACCCCCCGTCGATCGAAAGTTATCGAATTGATTGCTTGCTCACCAAGAATTATTGTTACATTTCGTTCGATTAGGGTGGCAGGTGTATCAGGGTTGAGTAATTACAGTATTTGCTCGATGCATGGGTACGGAAAATGGCTTGGATGGATTGGATGTAATGATACCAAGGCTGATGAGGGCAGTTAAAATGGATTATTATTCTAAGGATTAATATTAATGAAATACGTAAGTAATACATTATGAATGACGTAAATGCGGTAAATATATTTGCTAAAACTGACAACGAAACTTTTTATCACCTTCATGCAAGCAAAATTCCGACTTCAGCGTCATATTATTCGAATTGTCCATAATCCTTACAGGAAGCAAAGCTGGTGATCTTTATGCTTCCCTTAACAATTGCATTTTATGAGAATTATGTTCTCCTGAATTAGCTTTTGGAATCACCAATAGGTATATATATATATATATATATATATATATATATATATATATATATATATACATATATAACAAGCATAACATATAGTCAGGGTGTTGCTAAGCACATAGCAGAATACAAAAGCTTATTTTTGTGAAAGAAAGTAGCATTTGCATTTTACGAGATTAAAAATATAATAATAATAATAATAATAAAACGGCTTTATTCGGGCGAGATTGAGACTAAAAGTCTCCTCTTCCATCCAAAAATATATAGAGGGCTGTGCACAACAGATGATCCGAAATGTATTAAATCGATGAATAATGTAGTTGTTTTTGTCTTAATAACTAAGAATAGAAGCCTATACTTACTTACTTACATTTACTTTTCTTTTTATATATCTCTATAGACATTTAAGATATTATAGTGAAAGCACTTGCTTGTTCATTGTTTTAATATTCCTTATTTGATTTTTTTTCGGGGACAATTTTTTTATATTGACACCTACTTTTGTTTAACTTACACTTTCCTAAGTTGATAGTTTAGGGACTACCGTTTGGAATGAGTTAAACTCTACAGATTGTGAAAAGAAAGAAAAGTTGGAACACGGCTGTTAAGGAATTAGAGGTAAAATCTCCAATGGCCGTTTTTGTCGGCGTTCCTCTTCTCATTCCCCGATATTCCGAAAAAAACAAAGTGCGGTGTCCTGTTTTGTTTTCTTTGAATACCGGGGAATGAGAGGGGAACGCCGACGAAAACGGCCATTGGAGATTTTAAACCTCTAATCTACAGATTTTGTCAACAATAATAATGATAACCATGTTTAATATGATGCCAAATTTGCTAATGATAATTACCACAACCGGACGAATTTCAGTTTACTGAGACCTATGTTACCATTAACCCTCAATCAAGTCGCATGAATAAGCATTCTATAAATTGAATCCGAACCCATGACCTTATTGCTGCTTGGCACACTAACCTCCGAAGGCTGTCATACATACACTTCACTTCGAGCAAAATTGAGATTTAATAGTCCAGTCTTACGACTAGCCTATAATTAATAAATCAAATTAAATAGTATACTGCAGCAAATCAGAACATGTAGGAATGTCTGTAAAATTTACAGGAATAGCCGTGTACCTTGCACATTAATTCCAATAAAAATTCATTTCAGAGTGATGGGAGAAGTTTACGGAGAATTCTTTATATGCGAGGATAAGTAGCTGCCTTCCCCACCTTCCAATCCGCGTTCGCAGCGGGAATTTCCACGGATGCAATTTCCAGAAGTTTCGATTGGTGACGCGAGTGCAAAATTGAAATCCGAGGCTACGGATCGACAGATTGGGCGTGGGATTCCCCATTGAGAGCGGATTAAGAGACGGAGGGGGTTAAAGGAAAGGATTATGAAAGGACAAAGGGAGGGGGGGAGGTGGAGGTGTCGTTGCCGGGATTGTGGATGGCGTTGCGTGCGTTATTTTTCGAGAATCATCGGATACCGGCGTGGAAGAGAGAAAAGGGAGAAGAAAGGATTTTTGGGGAGAAGTTTGACGTGTTTATTCCCTTCGTGAAGGAAATGAATGGACGGCGGAGGTAGAGAGAGGGGGAAGAAAGACAATGAAATGAAAGAACAGGAAAGAGGATTAAATAATGGTTGTCTCACGTGAGAAAAGATGAATGGAATGAATGGGAATAACAAAATGGAAGAACACAAGAACAAAAAGAGATATGAATAGAACAGAGGTTCCCAAATGGGGAGATATGGCCCCCATAGGGCCCCTAGGCTTATCTACGCGGGCGCTTAAAACCTAGGGATTCCATCTTGTTGCTCATGGTCTATCTTTTAACTGAATAGTAGTGAGTTATATACAACAAAATAGAATGGTATCGATACAGGAAAGTGAGACTTAGTGGAAAGCCATCATCAATAACAAAGACAATTTTTCCACAGGAAATTCTATCACGACCGTTCTTAGTAGTATTTTCGTCTTCATGGAACCTAAAGTATTATGATTGAAGATGAAAAACATTACAGTCATTTTTTGATTTGGGGAATTCCTTTAAATGTGCATTCTTTATTTTACATTACATCATTTTTCGGAATTGGTCGCGGATAATAATTTTTGGACCTTATGAGTCGAAGTCGATAGTTGATATGGGACCTAAGGAGCTATGGTATGCAAACCTATCATTACCTGATGATGACCCAAAGAATAGAAACAATGGTGGTATATAAAATTTTTGTCAAAGGTACTAGTACCTCCTTGTTTCTTTATTCTTTGCAATGGTGACTTTTCACAAAGTCAAAGTCAAACTAGTATAAATTAGTAGTAGAAAACACATTTACATATTTGTTGAGATATTTCATACTTCTAAAGTTTTCAGGATTTTATACCGACGATTAAATTCTAGGCAAGATAATTCGAAAGAAATGATAAAAATGAAGTAGTGGAAAAATAAAGGATTTTCAGTTAGGAGAGGAAAAAATATCCGCTAGTAATTACTGAACCAAGGATAATGCATTTGAAGGCTCTTAACCTTGTTGAAATTGTTACCTTAACTTAATGAATTGTTATTGTACATCTGTTGCGTAAACTTTAACTATTTTGTAATGGGAAGTATCAGTAATGCGTGAAGATTTAACAATAAAGTATATTTTTACATACATCTTTTGGGTATTCCTTAACCCTTTCAGACCTGATTTTTTTCCAAGAAGAAACAAATTATTTTTGAATTTTTTTGTCTTTTTAGATGTATTTATGCTTATTCCACTAATAAACTTTGAAATTTATAATTTAGTTAACAATTTATGAGATTTCCAATATTTTGGACACCAATTTTAAACTGTCACTTAAGATGAAGTTATGAATTAAAACTATGTTTGATATTAAATAACACATATAGAAGACTAAAAAAAGGTATTTTTTATGATATACGTACAAAAATCATAATAAGATTAAAAATCTGATGTGGCCAGCACATGACTTTCTCCATATATATAAGATGTAAATATTTATCTACCGCAGTAATTTCGAACTCTATATTCCATCTAAACTTGGAATATGAGTGATTAATATATACATATATATATATATATATATTATTATCTTTGACGCCAAAAACATTATAAATAATGTTTTACGGAACATGATCGATGAAAAACGATGACATTGGTCTTCCGCCCATAGAGCCCAGAGCGCCCACAAAGTACATAATCAGCAACTTCCGGTTTATCAATATTTCATGAATAACTCCTACACAATCAGTTATAAAAAAATATGTTTCATTCAAAAGATATAGGACATTACATATTCTAAAACTTTTATATTTAACAGTATATACCTAAATATCATATTTATGGAGATATTATGAAAACCGGAAATGAGCTTTGAAGAATGAAGCTCGACTTCCGGTTGACCAATTTACTCCAAACACTAATCAACTCTAACGACTGTAATAAAAGTACTATGTATGAAATTTGGTGTTGATCCGACAAATAGTTTTTATGTTAGAGCGCCCACAAAGTACATAATCATCTTCTTCCGGTTTATCAGTATTTCACGAATAACTCCTAATCAAACGGTGATACAAAAATATGTTAAATACAAAAGTTATAGTAAATAACATTATCTAAAACTTTTATTGCTAATACAATATACGTATATCTCATATTTATGGAGATATTTTGAAAACCGGAAATGAGCTTTAATGAATAAAGCTCGACTTCCGGTGCACCGATTTACTACAAAAACTAATCAACTCTGACAGCACACACCACATTACTATATATGAAGTTTGGTATTGATACGACTTATGGTTTTCACGTTAGAGCGCCCACTATCACACACACACATACACACACACACACTCACACACACACACACACACACACATACACACAGACATCATTCCGAAAATGGTCAAAACGTGTTCTAGGGACTCCAAAACATGTATTTCCGTTGAAATCTCGAAGTCGAATTTTTTCATGAAAACAATACTTTCTCTATACTTCGTATATGGAGAAAGTAAAAAAGGAAGTTATTACATTCCGTTATTCAATAAGCTATGAAAATCTTACTATGAGACTCCTTTGATATAGGATTGGCATAATATTAAAATAAAAGAAGTAAACCATAAAAAATGCAAAAAATAAATATTATAATAATACAAATAATATGTAATAAGCACTGAAAATGGTATCCAATATATTGGACACGGGTCTGAAAGAGTTAAGACACATGCATACGATGTCATTTGATTTTAGAATATTTTCGATCAGAATCCTTCTGAATGTGTACTCACGATTTCTTTATTATCCTCCATCTCATGCTAGTATTATTCCAGGATGCCTGTCGATGACGCTGTCTCTTCTACGTGGTAGGAAGCCCCTTCCAATAGTTGTTATTCATGCATAATATGAACAGTCAAACTGGAATTTCCATTTTTGCGCTTCTCCTAGCAATTTCCTGTTCTATTTCCATTTCAATGAGGTCTCTTATTTCCGTCTCTACGAGAAAGATTTGGAATTTCCTCAGTAGATGTTTCTCGGTACTTCTCAAAGCAGTCTCTATATTAGAAACACTCATTCACGTGTCGTATGTCATAGCGGAAAATTATGACTGCAATGATGTGGTATTTTCTTTAAGATATACCCTGTTGTATAGCTTTGAATGAGTCAGAATTCCGTCTCGTTGTGAATTTCAACGTTATCTCAGAGTCATCTAAAAGGAAGACTTATTCTATAAACTAGGTCGAGTATAATTATTTCCAATACATTAAAAACAAGATAATTGCAACTAAATACCGCGTTAACGGTAATGGAACAAAGCACTGATTTCATCCAAAAAATAGTAATTTTCTTCTAATAATAAAATAAAGGGGGATTCCTTAGGAACTCCACTTTATATAGTGCGGTATTATTATATTATGTTTAACAATTTGCCCTATGTATTCCATACTAAAATGCATACCATTTCCTCGAGATTGATAGAATAGGAGATAGTAATAACAAATTTTATTTTGCACAATGAAACCCGCTTGATTGTTTCTTCAAAAAAGGTTTTCATACATAAATTAGGCTATAATCAGTATGTTGGCTCATCTGTTCTGTTTATCGTGATTATTTTCAAGGTAAATATAACTTAAAAACAAATGAAAGTACTATTTGTACTTTCCTTTGGTAGATGTACTTCTACCACACTCAAAAAAGACATCGTAGCATAAGGGAGAAAGACTATAACCCATATTAATGGTACTTTCGGGATCACAACTAGTTTATTGGAATAATACATACAGTAATTCCATTTGTATCATCACTAATAAATATTTATAAACGCATCTACAACCAGGAATTTGAAAAGGCTGGGTTATTCAAAAGGTAATGCAAGGCAAAGTGTCTCAAGATACTGCCTAATTGAACAAAAAAGTAATTTCAGAAATGGGTAAATTTTACTTAAAACATTGTTAATATTTTGATCTTGCGATCAAAGCTATACAATGATGATCGCTATTAATTTTCAACCAACATCAAAAGATTGTCAATTAAACGCAAAATGCAAGAAATGCGTTGTCTAAAGGAGGTAGCAGCATTGAATTAAACGAGCAACGGCAAAAATATTGAAATTTTATTTTAGAATAACAACGCCGGCCAATTTCGGGGTATGCGTACTATATAAAGCTTTAAGATGTGTGATTTCGTGAGTATGGTTTTGAATTCGAACTTTAATGGCATTATTTATTTACCATTTAAAAAGGGAAGACCTAAAACACGATTATTTCTCATTTCTCGAATCAATATAACTTTCCAATTAATAATTTGCAATAATCAATTAATATTTAATTGGTTTTAAATCAGGTAAAAACGAAATTATCTTCATGTGAAGCCAAAAATTTCACCGAAGGAAAATATCGGAAATATTGACATTTAAAACTAATTCTGACTTTCCTCCCCATGCATTTATTTCAATGAAACGGCTGTGGGAAATCTACAATTTCTACGGCATGCAAAGATTCAAGTAGAATGAATTGAAAATTATATTAACGAAATGTATGAACTTTTTAATTAAATTTTTAAATAACTCTTCTTAATTTTCTTCTACTCTATGACTGTAGTATACGAACATATACTGAATTTTTTATCCCTGAAGCTAATACTCCGAACAGAATTTTCGCGAAACTTGATTCAAACTGCTGAACGACAATTCTACTACATTATGAGGATTTATTTCTCCATTTTGGGCAGAGGGATATACCCATTCAAGATAGTATTAAAAATTAAATTAGAAAAAAAAATTCTCTACGAAGGATAAAATATACACGGTTAAAATTCACGGATTTCCATAAAAAAATTTGAAAACTATTAAGGGTAATAATAAATACAATAAATATAAATTAAAATAGATAAGATTTCTCCATAAAGGACAAAATAGCTACTGATAAAATTCACGGATTATTTTCCCTAACATCTAGATAAGGGATGGACGTCAGACGTATATCACGCTTATAGTCGGTGTGTAGGCGGAGAAAAGATATTTTCAGGTTATATCCGTAAGCGGGGTATACATTTAACGCGAAGGTGAAAAATATGGATGGAGGCAGAGCGTGTAATACTGGAGGATAGCCTTTAAAAGGCCAGACGAGAGGGAAAAGACAAATATGAGAGGTTCCACGCAAATTTAGATTGAAGGCAGGCTTTGTATCCAACCGAGCCTAATGTGGTGCGTCTCATGCATACGTTAAAGTGAAAGGCTAAGAAACGAAGCTGTTACACTTTATTGTGAATAAGACGAAGACAGTGATTGCCAATGGATCGTTTGATCAAATAGGAGGGGATAAACGCAAAGTAGGAGTGGTAAAATCAACGACCAGATAAAGATTTAAAAGAGCATGAGAAAGATTTTGAAAATATTCTGCTAAGATAAGGTACTAATGCCAGGCAAAGAGACAGAAAAAAATTAACTCAGATTAAAGAAGTTTTGCGATTTCCGCATCCCAAAATTGTGAAATGTTAACTTATGCGTCCGTGGAATGAATTTGAATCTTTCTCATCAATAAATGCGGATTCTTATTGTTAGATTTCTCTACGAAATTTAGTATAAATTGTCTAAAAAGATGATCAGATAAAGGTAACTCTCACTTTGGGAAACCCTTATTCTAAAAAGTTCTTAATATGTATTTCTATAGCTAAGCTCTCACTTCTATATCTATCAATTTTATTCATCATTAAAAAAAACAATTTCAATTTTATGATGCGTACATAAGGAAAATGAAAAAAAAATAAAAAATGTGTTTCGTAAGTATTTTCCCTTATTCAACTATTTCGTAAGGTAAAATATATATTATTCCAAATGAAGTATTTTATACAAAATTATATTCTGCTTCTAACACATTTCCAGGTAGATTTATGTATTAAGTTCATTTTATACCTTCATTTATTCCTTTAAGGCGCGTGTCCACCTGACAGTAACTATCGCGAGTTACTCCCTGATAGTACTATCAGACCAATCGACAATTCTTGGGATACTTAAGTATCATTCCATACTATGAAAACAAATATGAAACAAATTTCAGTAATGCTATTCTATCTAAAACAAAATTAATACGGTCAATCCTAAATTGTTGGAATTTCGCAGAAACCTTAAAAGAAAATAAATTCATGTTTGATGAAATTAGTCGGCAGATTATGAATTGTGGAAGTTACGAAGCGTTTTTCTTTTAAGATGGTTGCTATTCCATATACCTATCTTCTGTTGCATAAACTAATGTATTTTGGTTACCTGGTTTCCCAAATTGTGCCATTCTCTTTGAACTTCACTATCCGAGCAGTTGAATTTGATGGCTATTTCATTTTTGATCTATTACCATTTGTTTTTCTCGATTACGATATTCCAAGGTTTTTGTACTCCATAGTACATCATTTTCTTCATAAAAATCAATAAGCTGAAACCAGTCTTTACGAGCCAAATTCAAATACCAAGTATGAATATGACTATTGGAGAAACTGTCGCGCTATACGAACGAGTTTCGTTTAGTGGATAGAAATGTCTGACAGTGAATTTCTCCTTCGTCCACTTGCGAGAATGTTCTAACAGACTCGCTGTCTGATAGTTACTCTCAGTCGTATGCCCAATTGCGAGTTTCACTGTCGATAGTTAGTTACTCTCGGGTGGACACGCACCTTAAGGGATACATGCTTTCAATTATTTCTAAAAGTAAGCAAAAACTGACACCGTTCACAGATAAATTACGGAATTAATTAAGCACAAGTTCAATTAAGTATCACTTGACTTAGTTATTTCGCTTCTAAATTGAATGGAGAGAACGAGCTTGAAAATGTTCTCGAACTTTTTTGATGAAAATGGAAGAAGAAGAAAGCAGGAAAATCTAGATGGAAAAAGTAATACGTGAAAGCTTGAAAATATTCTTTTAGGCAACGACATATTATGCAGGATTTTCTGTCAAACCAAAGAGGGTTGGACAGACACCTATTTAAAAAAATGTGGAAGAAAGCATTTTGCCTAAAAACCTTTTCCTTATGGGAGGACAGTAAAGTTTTTGAGCTAGACACGCGACACTATATTAATCAAAATATGTTAATTGAGTAATCACGCGTACAACGAATACCATTTCGAAAATTAAAACGCTGGAACATGGAATGGGTGGAAGAAATGGAATAAAATCCAATGATGTGAAAATACTGTAATTAAAGGAGCAAGGAAGAGTAAAATATAGATGTGGTATTACAGAATGCAAATAGAGTTATTAGATATTCCGCGTTAGCAAGCTTTAAAAATTCGAATACGTGGAAATCGAGGTAGAAAAATGGTAATTAAAACGAGATATGGATTGAGATATGGAATTAATATGCGCTTGAGAGTGTTAATCAATCGGAAACATGAGATATAAAATTGGTAGAGCAAATAAGCGGGTGTGGTCACGCCGAGCATTATGGCTGAGGGACAGTGGAAAGGGAGCGGCAGATGAAGTGGGAAGCGGGATTTGGAGTGACGTATGGGAAAGTCGGGAGGCGAGAGAGAAGGTGGCGGTGCGAAGGTACAAAAAAGAGACGGAAATGTACAAAAAAGGAATTAAACGTGAGAATTAAGGGACAAGGTGGAGTGAGATATCTAGAGGTCCTTAATCCAGTGGCAAATACATTTTGGAAATCAAACAGAACGTGAATGAAATGGTACTCGCATATTCTATGAGGTAACAACTTTATTTTTTCGTTGAACGATTACCAATTGGAGAGGATTTTACTCGTAAGTGCTTAAATAATTTCACACGAAACGAAAGTTCATAAATGCCAAACCAGCTAAAATATTAGGAAAATAGCCAAGAAGTAACTTAAGTAAAACATACATTTAATATCTCCTTGGCAGTTAGAATTATTTTAATTTCATTATCTTTAAAACATTAATTATGCATTTTAAAATGAATACGCACATACACGAGTTTTATGTAAAACCGGTCTTCTTAACAAATTCAAACTAAAAATAAAACCAAGTTTTAATAAGGTGAAAAGGGAATTCTTGCTTCCTCTTTGTTCGGCAGGGTTGAATTAGTGACTTTTGTACTGTGTATTTGTCGCTGTCTAAAAATTTCCGTCGTAACCACGGTAACGCATAAACAACAGATAAAACGTACTCACCGAAGAAGCAACTGAGACACAATTTGGGCAACTCAATACAAGCAGACTCCTCTGTAAAACTTAGAGAGGAAAATGGAGTTAATGTAAAATTTTCACAACATTTTAAAATAAAATGATAGCTATGATCATGCATTAGATGTAAACATAAAAAAATGATCAATATAATACACATTGTTTCTTAAATATTCTCTTATAGCAAATCACTTGTTTAATACATCTCTTACTCTTACTCTTTGTATTTAATATTTCTCTTATTTATATTAGATTCATAAATATTTATTATATTAAACATATCTCTTGTTTGTTTAATATATGTCTTATACTTTATTAATTATCTTTTACATACGTATTCGAAGTTGACGTGAAAATAAGCGTCAAGACAACCAACTTTGCCAGGTTTCTGTATTGCAAGTCATGATATTTAACTAAGCTTGCTATCACCGAATATTAACTATAGTTTATCATGCATATATATCAGATATCTTTAGGCAGTAAATTCTCCATGTGATTATTGTTTTCAATTTTATTTAATAATTCTCACTTTTTCTAAATTATTACCGATAAACTTTGCAAAAATTAAGCTTAGGAAAATGCATGTCCAAGTTAGATAATATTTCGAATAATCCTGCATTAAGATGGAATAACATTCTCTCTCATGCCACTTGAAGTTATTTCTACCTTTAAAACATGCATTCTTCATTAACTATCATCACATCTTTCGTAAAATGCACGCGATTTCGCGTGACAATCGCAATTTCTTACTTTCAGATCTACAAGTACTGCTATCCATCAGAAAATGTTCCCCAGAAATAATTAATATAGCTGCAAAAATAACGGACAATTTCGCCTTTATACGAAAGGTTTCATGAAAACGTTTTTCATATTCAACAAGCAGAGGCAATTTAAAGATTCTCAGCAGCAAAGACAACAAACAACTTAACAATTGAAGATTTTTGTACATTTTAAAAATTGGAATTGTTACGCTATAGGATGAAGCTCATTTTTGCATTCTTGATCTCGAAAATTGGATTATAAAAGATGACTCCTATGATAATGGTGATTTAATAATTCAGTCATTCTCTGTTCCCGGTTTTGGAATGATTACATCGTTTTATATAATTGAACTTTTTTCAGTCACACATAGTAAAATCCCTGGTCCTACTGGACGTTTTTACACTGAATTTAAATATGCAAGTGGTTTTTGCCCATCAGTCCTAGATTTCACGGGGGCAAGGAAATTTCCGGGATTATCCAATTTATATAAATTATTAGTAATAAATTGCAATACTGCTATTCTAATTATGGTAGAACAACAAATAAAATCAGGACACTGGCCATGATTTGGGTATTCAAAGCCGGTACAATTTCTATCCATATCAGGTCTAATATTTCCTTTGGATATGGTGGTATTAGTAAACCTTTGTTATTTCATTCCTAAGATAAAACTATAATTGCAACGATGTTACGTGAACTAAGAAGAGTTGACAACTTGTATGATAAAGAGAGATTCTCGAGGAGAAATGAACATGAATAAGGTATGACAGGACAGGGACTTGAGCATATTGTCAGTTGGCTGTCCTAACCATTGAGCTAACTTGCCCGTACCGTATCGACTTTCTTCATTTCCATTCTTCTTCAAAAATATTCCTAGATACACGCTTTTATGCGCATATTCACCTAGATCCCTTTCTTAGAAAGAAGATTGTTCTTTTTTCAAAGAGCTTCAGCTTTGTAATAATTTTCATCAATCGAGTTTTTACTCTATGATTTTTTAATATTACATTGCTGATTTTTCGATAATGTAATTTCCTTAGCGTCTTGTCCTAGGCAAGGCGAAGCTTCTGAGGCTTAATTAATTTAACTCTAGACCCCGGGATTTCATAATTTCGTTACACGTGCACAAACTTTTCTCTTTGTCATCTTCCAAGAATCTCCTTAACCATCTTCAGCAGCCAAACGAACGAGAATCAAATTGCCAACGTTCAAATTACAGGATGCCTAATTAACCGGGATAAAATTACCGTCCATTACAGGACATAAGAGATGAGAGCTAAGCCACGTGCGTGGGCGAGATGGGAGGGATAGGAGAGGTGGAGAAAGAGAAGGGAAGGGGCTAAAGGGGAATGGGAGGGAAAAAATTGAATGCAAGTTCTGGAGAGTCGCCAGCAGGTGGATGCTCGTGGACAGCTTGAAGAGAAGGGATTTTAGAGGGCACGGGGAAACGATGTAATGAAAAAACAACTTAATGGGCAGATAAAATAATTAATAAGAAATGAGATGGTGGACAAACAGAGGGTGATATTAGGACGTCAATATGCGTTTTGCAGGTAACCGATCAATTAATTGTCACTCAATGAATGTGTTTGGGTTCTAATTTCCGATCATAGCAATCATGCGTCGGTGTCAAATTGATTAGGAAGGTAATTTTAAAAGCTGACCGAAATTTTTTCTTCTATCGAAATCGGTGGAACTTTGCAGCAGAAACAGGGCTATAAAGTTTTTCTTCCCTGCCTCTTCTATGTGCAAATATTAATTTTAGTTTAATTTAGCAATGAAGCCTGTAAGCGATACAAATTAATTTAACGTGATTTCTTATGTAAGTTGCTGTGAACGATCGGCAGTCAAACTTTAGATTTTGGGTGTATAGAAATTACTCTAACATCTAAAGAGAGGAGATCTGTAATAATGCGAGGGATATAAAGTAATAAGACTTCTGGTTAAAAAAAAAACTGTAACTATGAGTGAATACGATTCACTTTGACGAAGTTATACTCATTCTCTCAATTCACGAAGTTTTGTGTTTCTTACGGAATTACAAAGACTAACTGACAGGAACTGAGACCAGATGGTATTTTCATTCATTTACGATTTAAATTGAACATTTCAAAGAATTTCAATTACAGTAGACAATAATTTATTCCAGATAAGTATTATCTAGTAGACTTCGTTTCACGCACGTTCTTTCTATTAGAACGTATGTTATAGGGGTGAAACTATAATGATTCAAACTAACTACAACCATTAGATCAGAACCAAAACATAGTCAATACCATATTAAACAAAATTTGATCAACAATCCTTAAATTATAAATTTAACTCACCGTACGTAACTATCGATATCAATTAGATGATTATTGATTTTTTTCGTTTAACCTCGCTATTTATTTTTCAACCTAAAATATTGGCAACTTAGTAAAAAATAACACTTTAAACAAAACACAACTATTACATATGCACCAGCATTACTTAGATACATTATTAAACGAAACTAGATCACTTTCCTATGTTACTAGCTTTGACAAACTCTTACAAGTACTTCGACTTTTCTTCCCGTGTGGCGCCGTTTTTCTCAGGGGTTTATCATCTTTTCCGCACTTCTCAAACCACCAATAACTCCAGTTCGCACTTCTGAGCCGACGAGATCGTTAAGTGAGAAAACGAGGGTCACATAGCGGAGGAATTTCCTTCCGTCGACAGAGATTAATAAGGAGTTCGCGGCCATTACCGCAGTACTTCGCGTGCTCTCTGAGAGAGAATTTTGATGCCGAATGGCCGCCGTAAACCACCCGGAAGGAGACATGGATGATAATTTCTAAGCAGGTTAACTGTGCGAGGGTGTTATTACTTTCTCCATATACGAAGTATAGAGAAAGTATTGTTTTCATGAAAAAATTCGACTTCGAGATTTCAACGGAAATACACGTTTTGGGGTCCCCAGAACACGTTTTGACCATTTTCTGAATGATGTCTGTGTGTATGTGTGTGTGTGTGTGTGTGTGTGTGTGTGTGTGTGTGTGTGTGTGTGTGTGTGTGAGTGTGTGTGTGTGTATGTGTGTGTGTGATAATGGGCGTTCTAACTCGAAAACTAAAAGTCGTATCAATACCAAACCTCATATTTAGTACTGTTGTGTGTGCTGTCAGAGTTGATTAGTTTTTGGAGTAAATCCGTTAACCGGAAGTCGAGCTTTATTCATTAAATCTCATTTCCGGTTTTCAAAATATCTCCATAAATATGATATATACGTCTATTGTATTACTTATAAAAGTTTTAGATAGTGTAATTTACTATAACTTTTGTATTTAACATATTTTTGTATCACCGGTTCATTAGGAGTTATTCGTGAAATACTGATAAACCGGAAGAAGATGATTATGTACTTTGTGGGCACTCTAACATGAACACGATTTGTCGGATCAACACCAAATTTCATACATAGTACTTTTATTACAGTCGTTAGAGTTGATTAGTTTTTGGAGTAAATCGGCTGACCGGAAGTCGAGCTTCATTCTTCAAAGCTCATTTCCGGTTTTCAAAATATCTCCATTAATATGATATTTAGGTATATACTATTATTTATAAATGTTGTAGAAAATTTAATTTACTATAACTTTTGTATGAAAAATATTTTTGCATCACTGATTGTTTAGGAGTTATCCAAGAAATACTGATAAAACGGAAGTTGCTGATTATGTACGTTGTGTAAAGCTCATTTCTGGTTTTCAAAATATATCCATAAATATGATATATTGGTATATTGTATTCCTTATAAAAGTTTTAGATAATATAATTTACTATAACTTTTGTATTTAATATATTTTTGTATCACCGGTTGATTAAGTTATTCGTGCAATACCGATAACCCGGGAAGTAGCTGTTATGTCTTTTGTGGGCGCTCTAACATGAAAACCATTCGTTGTATCAACTTTAAATTCCACATATAGTGTTTTTGTTGGTGTCGTTAGAGTTGATTAGTTTTTGGAGTAAATCGGTTGAGCGGAAGTCGAGCTTCATTCTACAAAGCTCATTTCCGGTTTTCAAAATATCTCCATAAATATGATATTTAGGTATATACTATTATTTTAAAAGTTTTAGAAAAATTACTCTACTACACCTTTTGTATTAAACATATTTTTGTATCACTGATTGTTTAGGAGTTATTCGTGAAATACCGATAAACCGGAAGTTGCTGATTATTTACTTTGTGGGCGCTCTTACCTGAAAACTATTTGTCGTATCAACACCAAATTTCGTACATTTTATTTTGGTTGGTGTCATCAGAGTTGATTAGGTTTTGGAGGATATCAGTTTACCAGAAGTCGATCTTTATTTTTGGAAGCTCATTTCCGTTTTTGAAACATTTCACCATTAATCCTTAAGTAGTCTCGTGGGGTCAATGTGACATCAGGCGCTATATTACCGTCGGGATCACAGAAACTAATGAAGATATTTCAACCAAATTTTCGTTTTGTAAAAATGTTGTCCATGTTATGATTATCTGAGGATTTTCTTAATGTCAAGTTATAAGAAGTATGCAATTTTAGCAGTGCTACCAAATTTACTGAAATAAATTTTAATAATTATCTAAACATTATTTCAACAATTTTTAATCACCTATACATAAAATAATTCATAGGTAAGTATCAAAAAAATAATGAACACCATATCATGCATATAAACTGACGAAAATTAATATCCAAAACATAAGGTTTCGGGATATTTTAAAGATTTACTGAATATTTTAGGAATGAATCTATAATGTTTAAAATGCTATTACAGTTCACAGAATACCTTACTAATGCTCACTGAGTAAATATGTGTTGATATAGTTTCAATATAGTAACATAGAGCTACGCATTAATTTGTTTTTTTACTTTCTCCATATACGAAGTATAGAGAAAGTATTGTTTTCATGAAAAAAATCGACTTCGAGATTTCAACGGAAATACATGTTTTGGGGACCCTAGAACACGTTTTGACCATTTTCGGAATGATGTCTGTGTGTATGTGTGTGTGTGTGTGTGTGTGTGTGTGTGTATGTGTATGTGTGTGTGTGTGACAGTGGGCGCTCTAACGTGTAAACTATTAGTCGTATCAATACCAAAATTCATATATAGTACTGTGGTGTGTGCTGTCAGAGTTGATCAGCTTTTCAAGTAAATCGGTAAACCGGAAGTCGAGCTTCATACTTCAAAGCTCATTTCCGGTTTTCAAAATATCTCCATAAATATGATATTTAGGTATATACTATTACTTATAAAACTTTTATAAAATATTATATACTATGACTTTTGCATGAAATATATCTTTCTATCACTGATTGTGTAGGAGTGATTCGTGAAATACTGATAAACCGGAAGTTGCTAATTATGTACGTTGTGGTCGCTCTGGGCGCTGGGGCGAAAGGCCACTTCATCGTTTTTCATCGAAAAGGTCCCGAAAAGCATTATTTATAATGATTGGGAAGTAAAAGATAATAATATTTAAATTATCACTCATCTTCAAAGTTTAGATGGAATAAGGAGTTCAAAATTACTGTCGTAGATAAATATTTACATCTTATATATGGAGAAAGTCATGTGCTGGCCACATCAGATTTTTTTTCTTTTTGATCTTAGGAAGATGCTGAATTGGCCCTTTATGACATCTTGGTCATTAATTATGAATTCATAAACACAAGCGAGAATTCCATATCATTTACAATCACACGGTATTTTTATGTTAAACTGAAAAAAAAATAAAAATCTAATATTCTAATATTCTAAAAATAAATCAGAGAAAACTTAACCTCCAAGATTTTTTTCTGAGGGATCAAGTGGAACATTTTGTAAATATATATAACACAAAGCATATTATCACACATAATATCATAAGGAGTATAAGATTTTTCTATAATTGCCGTTAGTAGCACTAATCATTTTATTAACATTGATAAAATATTAATCGCTAAGCAGTATTTATCATAAAATACAGAAACATACATACGAAGTAACTCACAGGTAAATAAAAGGCCAGATATCATCATATTAACTTTTATCAAACGTAGCCTTTACTACCGAAAATGAACCAGCTGTGGTGGCAGAGTTGTTAGCGAGCACTCCAACGCCGAGGTCCCGGGTTCGAATCTCGGCTAGTCAGATTTTTCTGGCTAGAGAATAGTTGCGTGCCTTTGTAAGTAGTAATAATTATTGAAATGTATGTAATTGGGATCTTCCTGTTTCCATTAGAGAAGTTAATATTATTATTATTAAGATGTTAAAATTCATAGTTAATATCAGCTATTATCGAAAGTATTATTGAGATCTAACTTCTAAATTTTTAAGTGAATATCACCGTTATGAACAAAGTTTTTTAGTTTATATAAAATCTTTTCTTATAAACGTAAATACATTTGGGAATTTTTATATTCTCTACTTAAAATAGGCACGATAATTGTGTTTCTATTTAATTCTATCAACATTTTTCTACTTGAAATATTTTCTTAAACAGATCAGACTGCGATTGAAAAACGATGCTGCTCAAAAACTAATGCGGATTTATAACGACTCAAAACTTCAAATAATTCAGTAGGAGGAATTCCCTAACTAGATTTACGATTTCCTCCAGCTCAGTGCCGACGTCTGTCTCGTTCAGCTGCGACGGAACAACCAAATGTAAGCATTCTGCTAGCAGACCACTTTACCACCGGCCTTCAGGAATCAACCAATATCTAAATAAGCCCTCGCAGTCAGTGCTGGCTCAAAAATGCTCCGTGTTTGCAGCGGGATGTTTACAAAAGACACATGGCGTCGAAGGATTCGCTCCAATTCCCTTAGAAGGGGAAAATCTCGGCCCACAAACTCGGGATAGTACGACTCCGAAGGGCAAGAGAGAGAGATTGACGAACGGAGAAAGGCCACGGCAAAGCCGGTCGTGTATGACGGGGCGGAGTAAGGAGTTACACGGAATGGGAGTTGGCCGGTGGAGAGGTGATGAAACGGGGGAGGCAAATTCCAGGCGGGGGTAAAAATTGGGAGGCAAAGAAAACGGAAGACGGGAAGAAACAATACAAGGGTGCAATAAAAATAATACCATTAATAATAATAAAGGACTTCATCTTGGGCGAGATTGAGAATATAAGTCTCTTCTTGCATCTCACTCTTCGTCATATAAATTTTTTTGAAGAGATAGTTTGAAAAAACAGTACACAGAGGAAGACTACTTTGTACCTTTTTAAAAAACCTAAGCTAAGAGCTCAGGAATAACTTTCCACTGCAGGATGATACCCTCAAGAAGGGGGGTGTGAACAACCAATCTGTGAAATCAGATTGAATGAGATTTAAAAGGCGAGATGACATTCCAATAGTATAATAATAAGAATTCCTCTTCCTAACCTAAGTATATATACTATCAATAGTTAAAAACCTGTCATGTACATCATATATACTCAGTGGAATTTTTACAAAGTGTTTTTTATTTCATCCATTATGGAATTCCACGTAGTGACGGCTAACACCATTCAAAATAGTTACACATTTACATGTAAGTAGGAAAAAACTGATAAATATATTAGTAAATAAACAATTACTCAAAAAAGGTAAACAATTCAAAAGAAAAAAGAAAGAAAATATTAAACTATAGAGGGTAAAATACAATTTTAAATAAATTCATTAAAACAACAAGTAGGGGCGGTGGAAAAAATCTTGGGGAGGAGATGAGTAAGGAGTAACACGGAATGGGAAGGGAATCGGAAGCGGCCGGAGGAGAGGTAAAACGGTGGAGGTGAATTCGAGGCGGAGGGATAAATTGGGAGGCAAAGAAAACAGAAGACAGGGGACGAAACAGTGCAGGGGTAATGTAGGAGGGGAGGGGAGAAGGTCACGACCTCGCCGAAGAAAAATCAATCAAGATTTTTAATAAAATGCCTCCATCGGCTTGGGACTGGACATTTAGCCGGATTACTATATAGAGGAGGAGAAGAAGGTGGATGTTGAACCGGGTAGCAATCAGCAAGAGAAAATGGTGGACAGGGGGACAGATTTAATGAAAGCCTGCGGGAAAGAGAGGCGGTGGGAGGGAAACAGAGAGACCACGGGTTGATCTCGTAAAGCTTAACCGTGGCGGATGGAATTAAATTTCGGTCTCGTCGGCGGACCTTTTTATTAGCCCGAGTGCCAAGGCGGGGAATATTTCAGTTTATGATTCTCCGATAATGTTAGCCATTTAAAAGTGGGGTGGGAAATTTTTGACATTTCGACGGGTGGTCGAAACATCCGAAGGGCCCTTCGAACACGCCATTTTCACGCACTTCGCCTAATTTTTTCGCCATCGACGAATCCCTTGAAATAAGGGCCTCTTGGCACCTTTTTGAACTCATGCGATAAACGTTAATCAGTGACCAAAGTAAACAAATAAATAAACAGCGAATTCAAATACTTACGTTAAATTATTTATTCCCATATTTTCTCTAATACGATAGCTACGTAATCACGATCGGTAAAAAACTTATCGATGGAAATAGTTTTAATTCCCTTGTACTTTCACCGCTTTTGTGGAATAATAATCTACGTTTACCATATCCTTAATATAGGAGATAATAAGTAAGTAAAAGCTTACGGATTATCTTACTGAAATATCGATAATTATGTTAGAAAAGGAGAATGTTCCTTCAAATACTGCCAATAGATGCGAGGAATCTTAAAAAGGCAATTTCTCAAATGTTTGGGAATATTTTAAATCAGATCAAAGTCGTTTTAGCTTTAACCGCATAGTTTTAAATACCACGAAAATCATATCATAATGCATATAAACGAAAATTCAGAGTAGATGACCTACTTATAATACCCAGTGATAGGGAACAATTAATTGAAAATAAAATAAAAATATGAACTAAATTTATCAACGTTATTCAGTTAATTCAACCCATCCTGAGTATAATAATTATTTATATAATATTTATAATACTCATCATGGTATCATTAACTAATTTTATATATTTTTATTTATATCTTAAATTATTACTATCTTTAGAAAGGCTTGAGTACCAAAAAGAAGATTGTCTTATTTACTATCGAATTGACGAAGATAAAAAAGAGCATTGCCATTAATTTATCATGTATCAGGTACAATATACGCATCAACATGTATGTTCAATATACAGAGAAATGTATTTGAGATCATATAGAGTAAAAAGAAATAATATTTTCAACATATTTCTCTGATGCTTAAAGGCGAAGGAGTATCACACATCCCCTGTGAACTAATAATATAAGGTAAATCGGTCATATATTACTGAATATAAATTATAGATAAACAAGGAAGAAAAACTGCTCTAAATATCTAGCATGCGATACGCATACGCAGTAATGTACAAGAATAAACTAATCTCGCATTCCACGAGGAAGTGTCGCAATAGCATCACAAATGCAAATATGCATACAGTCGAATAAACACTTCGTGATACAATGCAAGGATTTACGCGATGAAAAGAAAACATGCAGCACAATTAACGCTTCTGCTTGCGAATAGAACTGCTCTACAAATAATCCTGCTTTAAAGAGGAGCGAAATCTCAAATATACACATCCGTCTCTTCAGAAAACTAAAATCCCCCCACTGTTTCTTCAGCAGCGTTGCTTCAATAAGTGGGATTTCCATGTCACCTAGCAAGGAGGATTTACGCTGGAAAGTTCACATAAAAAAGAAAATTGGCGGCATCGATCGGCAGTTGTTTAAATTAAAGATAGAGGTCGCCTCATTTTCTCTTATATATGATCGCGTGTTTCTTCGTCGAGTACACTCAAATACGATGAGAGGCGATGACGATGGAACAGCTAGATAACTGAAGTGACAAGACTTGTTATCCGAAGCCAGGCCATCCAGCAGATTAAATTCCTCGAACACCGTAAATTTCAAAAGAAGGCGTGTAGGAAGGCTTAGACACTTTAAGACTGGAATGTTATTGCGAAAAGTGGAAGAAACTAACTATATACCCGTACATAAATTAGAAGATAGGTATAATTAACCATTTTATTGCTATTCATGTGATTTCCCTTCATTCTGTTTTGGCACCCTTGTTTCTATGCATGAATTAAGAAATTTATGGAGAAGAGTTTGAAATTTAATGTTATTTCACTAATAAATTAGAAGATAACTGATTGTAGACAGGAAAAAAATCAGCTAGTCAAATGGATGATTTGTTTGAATTAAAGATACAAAGCACTTGAAATAGGAAAAGTATTCAGCAGTAAAAGGGATAATAGGTTATAGCTGATGATGAAATTAGGTCATGGTCAACGTTATATTCTCTCTCCAATATTTAGAAATTTTCAAATTTTATTCTTTTAAATCCCATGGAAAAACAGACTTGAAAACATAAGTATGACGGGGCCGGGAATCGAACCCGGGATCTTCTTCTATGAGGGAGGCTGCTTTAATCAGAACATTTTCTCAAGCCTTAAAGCAACTATACCCTAACCTCTTTCCTATCATTTTTTAATGATTTTCAAAATTCATGAATCCTAGTGGATTAATTAAAAACATTTAAATAAGTAATATTATCGAGTAGTTCAGCAAAATTTAGCGTTAAGTGTGAAAATAACTCTGAATCATCTACAGGGCTCACATTCCATCGGGAAATATTCTTATTAAAACTGCGTGGGAAGCTGTCACGAAATTCAATTAACATCACATCAAAAATAGTGTTTCGAAACATCTTTGAATTTTGTTCCTTTATCTCTTGCTTGGGAAAATTCTGAGGGACATGTTTTCTAAGTTTGTGGCTCTTGCAATATTTTAGCGTTTATCCGTGCGATATAACACTAGGAGGACGCTTTGCCACTAATTTTGGGAAAGAACCCGAAAAAATAAACGCCAAGAACGATGGAAATGGTGGGAAATAAAGGTGCTCTCGCAGAGAATGACAAAAGGCAGACTCCGCCACTACCCAAAAGAAAGAAGATGAAGGGGGCTGTCGGAGGCGGAAAGAAAGGACACGGTTTATCGAAATTAATGTGAAGGGAGAAGTAGCAAAGAGGATGGCCGCTTAACCAGAAGAGGAAGACTAAAAATGCGTCGCCACGACATCCAAGCTGAACCAACAGCACAAGTAACAGCTGCGGTTATGGAAAACGCAACCCCAAAGACATCACCCCATCTTCACAAAAATCGGTCATGCATGAAATTTCATGTCAAGATTGTGAAACACAAAACTATTACTGGAAAGCCTTCGTTAAAAGAATTAAACAATGGACTCAGGAAACCGGATTACCTTGGGAGAAACGATCACAATTATAAATTCGCTACCCTTAAACAGAGAACAGATGTTGTTAAATATTCATTTCTTAAAATCTGGGAATAGTAGAATGGAACAATTTAACTGCAGAAGTTTTAGAACCTTTTCCCCATTCTTATAATGTATTTATCAATAAAATGAAAAGGGTTTAGTGATTTTGTTGTAATGTTGTGATTTTTATGATATTGTAATATTATTGTAATATTTTAAATATTGTATGATTGTTGTAAATTTTTAAAATTTTTTGTATATTTTGTAATTATATGTATTACATAATGCCTTCAGGAGGTTTTCCTCCCGACTAGGGTGAATACCAGGCAGATTATGTGATTCCCCCCCCCCCCCCCCCACGATACGACTACCACCTGGCCTGGTGCCTATTTGCAGTTTTTGAGAATAAATATATTATAAAAATCGGAGAGACAAAACGAAAATTAGAGAATTGTTTTCGAGAACACACTTCAAACACAGTCACACTTCAAATACAATCACAGAATCACATCGGAAAATTAAATATTGAAAAAAAAATGATACAAAATCCTCAAAACTAAATGCCAATGAAAGCATTATCATACATTAGAACAAAGAGAAAATCATGAACAGCGACATGGGCCCTATTCCCCACTCTTCCCTTTATTCCCTTTTGGGGCCTCTTCCGAGAAACAGGTAAGGGAAAACCAGTTGGCCATAGACGTCACTTGAGAAAACCGATTTCTTTCAAACCCCTACACGCCATTTCCTTCTTCACAGACACCTTCATATGTCACAGGAAATACCCCCTCCCACTCCACCCTACACAATATATACCCCACACTTTGCCGATTTTACTTTGTATTTTAGGACCCTTGAGGACGAAGACATTGTCCTCGAAACGTGCGTTATGTACCAGTGTAAGTGCGTAAGTAAATTCCTATCTTGTTTTCTCGAACTACCGGAAAGTAAGACAAGGAGCGCCGACAAAGACGGCTTTTGGAGATATTACCTCTAACATTAGGTATGATTGTATTGAAAAGACCTCATCTATACCACAGAAAATATAATAGGAGAAAAATATCTACGTTTGCACGAGATAACTTAGTTCGCATTGCAACCTTCCTTAGCAATTATATTTAATCTATCATAAAAAGTAATTTTTTTACAATTTTTCAATTCTTCGCACTACTTTCGAGTAGCACTGATGTTGATTGTCTGGATTACATTTCATTAATTATTTCTCTCCTAGATAATAAACTATATCTATAAGAGGATAGTTTTCATTATGTAAATTATTTGAGCAAAATTGCTAATGCTATCTCATACGCCACACTGATTTTATAATCTTCCATAAATTCAAGACGTCAATTGAAGACTTGAATATCGATAGAAGCTTTTTGATAAATTTATCACCACCGATTTCGGTGAGGAGATAACTGATATTGTTATCCCAGTTATATACTTACGCGATCTTCGGGAGAAAACAAAAATGCGATACAGGGAAGTAGTTTTCAGGACAGATAGTTACTTTAGGTCGTTTATCCCGCGAAGTATTAGAGAAGCTAATAGCTCTTCAAGTTAGTTAGGGATGTCGGTGTTTTTACACCCCCTGCCAAGCGCCACTGGCGGATTGCAGGGTTTAAATGTAAATGTGAACCTTCTGCTGGCTTTCGTTCTTGCACACTGCGTCAGCAAGTAATAAAATGGATAAAATGAGGAAAAAAGAAATAAGTCGGATAAAGTTTGAACATTGCTTCGATGATTTGCTGGGAACATTTTTTCTGTTGTTAGCATTAAGAATTTGATCCTAAACGATTGAATTAATTTGGTGAACCTGGAAGGCCAAAATTCTCAAAATCAATTACGTCGTGCAGGCAAAAAGGTCAATCTTCATAGTACATTACGATGCCGGGGAGCTACAGGTTGCTGGATCATGGCCTAGAGCCGTTCTCATTGTACTGCAAGCCCGTTTGAAAAACGAGGAAGTGGATATATTTACGGAGGAATCGCTTTCAAGAAATGAGATTTCAGATTCTAATAGAAAAGGCAGTTTCGCAATTTCCGAGAGATCACGTATAGGAACTAGAAACCTCTAATTGTAAGTCGAAAAGACCCGTGGAGAAAAGGAGTGGATCGCTCACGAACGCTATTTCACAGTATGTGATTGTATGAGGAACGCTGCTTCGACGACTGCTCTGTTACGCCACGAGATCTAATGAAGACCTGTTTTCAATTTCCTCCTCCGAGGCATTCTTAAGCTTGAAAAGACAATCACTACGAAGCCACAAATTCCTAAAACTCCTGAGAAAAGGTTCGTTCTTTAGAATCCCTCTCTCGCACCCTTCTATTGCTTCGATCTAAGATAATTGATTTATCGCCTTTTACCATTTATATTCAATCAAGAATAATGCAGGTCAAAACAGAAACAAAAATAAGAGATAAGGAATTCTTTCAAAGCAAGGAAACGATGCCAAGTATCTCTTTGCAAAAATTACGCTGGAAATTGAAAATATTGATTAGACTTTATTTTCTGAATTACTTCAAAATTGACCATATTTATTTTATGTACAATAAAACACTCAATATTTGTATGAATGAAAAAATATTTATAATAAGAATTTACTGTTTTTATGAACTTCAATAATCTCGATATTCGAAAATCTCCTATTAGAGAATTGTTTTCTGATTGTAATAACGAAAATGTTGAGACATATTAGGTATAACGAATAAAATTTGTAGTGAAACCAACGTCAAAAATAAATTTTTTCTCATTTTTGTTAGATTATTTGGCTTCAAAATTTTAGTATTGATTGCGGAAACTCGAGTTAAGTAAAATTTTCATAATGAGATATTCTAGTATGAATCTCCTTTGCGTTTATCATACATATAACTTCTCCTCTAAATATAAATTTCAAAGAAATCAAACTTAGGACATAAACGCACCATGAGATGTTGTAAAAATCGCATTACTACTCACATCATGAAGCTAACATAGTACTGGTAAGTAAATTTCTGTCTTTTAAATCCTATACTTAATGAACGATCATACATGAACTTATAGACAAAGAGAATAATTATAAACCCAGATAAATATTACACAATTTAAGATCTCTTTGTACAATCCAATAATACATTTTTTTACTTTAAACAACAAATAATTGCACCTGCCCCCAATTAATTGAGTTTATCATCAACTCTCCACAGGGAGTTTCAGCTTTGTGTAATAACTTGGAGGAAATCAACCTCGGTAACTAATTATTTACACACAGACTTTTCCAATTACGAAGATATAAAAACCCGGACAACACATCAGTGTCTGCAGAAGCGGGTAAATAATCTCTTCCTAATCCTACAAATTAAGACCTCCTCTTCCTCCGTTTGAACAGCGTCGCGTCGAATACCGCTCCCAATTCTAAAGCTCCTCAAATCCACGTACCAGAAATCTGTAATTGTGTACACGAGATATAAACGGTGATTAAATAAAAAAGCGGACGATATTTCTCGGTCTCTAAACGACGCGAGATTAAATATGGGAATTACGAAAGGCCTTTCCGTCGGGTAAATGTTTGCTGATTTTTCTTTGTTTCGCGAGAATAAAAGTAAGCCGAGCGAGAAAAAACAGCTTTAATTCGGAGCGGGAGAAAGATTTAAGGGTCCTGGGAGGTTTAACCCCTGATCCCGTGGGAGATACGAAAGACAAAAGATGGAGTAAAAAAGGGTGAGCGAAGCGGAGAATTAATGGTGGCAATCGGAAGGAAAGCTAGAGAGCGTATCCTACGAATCTTCATAAATTCTCGACGGTGCAGATGATTCTCAGAAACAATCAATCATGGCCTCCGTTTAGTTACATGCATAGTCATTTCCAACAGGATCAAATCCATTTTCGTTAAGCCCAAGTAGTAAGAAAATAAAATGAGTATATACGCCACAAAATAGATTTTTGACTTGCAACGTGTTTCAAAATGATTTCCTTTCATCTAATGATTACAGGGAAGCAAGGAATGAAGTTATATATTTGCCAATTCAATTTGTCTGGCACATCATGGGTGGTATCCTCATGCCACTACGATACAGGAAAGCACAAAGAATTTACCTTAACTATTACTTTCAGCGCTATAAAATACTCATTATAAATATAATATACGAATATAATATTTCTTGCATACTGGTGATAAGTTAAATATTAATAAATAGCTGCCGGAACGATACGCCTCTCAAATATCCATACATCGCTATCCATACCTACCTACGGTAGAACTAAGTTAACGATATACCATTTATTATTTCTTAATTAAATAGTACCTATCTATTAGTGGGTTTTGTTGTCCTACAACCTCTTGAGCTCAGTGTGTTTTTGCGATGATTGTGACGAGCTAAAACACGCTTTCCTTGGTCTTCGTGTAGTACTTGAAGAATTAATAATTTCAAGAACCTTATGGTCAAAACAGGCTGCATGAAAAAAATGCTGGTAAAGAGTAATGTAATCTGTTGTAATGTTTTCACTTATGGAGTCCAAATATGAAACTGGAGTCCTTTACCTTTACCTTACATTTGATGTAGCAAAAACCACACTCCTGATTTGTACATTTGAAGATTTTATCCATGTATTTTAAGATCAACAAAGATTGAGAGATTCTAGCAGTTATATCGAGCTATGACGTGCTAAATGAATTTATACCATGTTCCTCATCCTAGAAAGTACCCATCATCAGACGCTGATAAATTCGGTTGTAGAACCGGCCTTGGAATAAGCTATAGTGAATACGTTTAGGGAACTTTACTGTCGAGAATACTTAAAAGTTATACACCACTTAAAATGGCTAAGCAGAAAGTTCCAATGATTAGCAACATATACAGGTATAATTTTTTCAGTGACTTAAATCAATATTAATGAATAGATTTCGCAAGTGCTTCTTTAAGTTTACTATTATTTAAATGAAGAATATTTATCTAACAAAGATATTGACGTCAAATGTACAAGAGTCAAAAGCATTCTGACACGTGTCCACTTAGAACACGGATGTCAAAACATCGCCACCATTTCCAATGGAAGGAAATTTAGAAGTTTGTAAAGGGAAACTTAAAGAGACAACTCCAAAAGATAAGCAGATTTTGTTTGAGGTTGGTTAAGGAACGAAATAGCAATATCTACGAAGCACTTAAACTTAACTGCGCAACTTTGCGCACCAAGATAAGAAGAGATAAATACGAGAGCAAATAAAGCCATGTTTACTTTTTCTGCGATGAAATTCGTGTTATGCTGATAGGCTAGGAAACTTATCAAAATAATTTCACAAAAGAACCCATAGAAATTTCGTCATTCCTCAATTAAAATGAACACCTTATGCAAAACGAACAGCCATTACCAACAACTTAAAATGTTAATTCGGAGATTATATTATTCAATCCGTCCTCCAAAGAATAATCGTTTTAAAAAAGCGAAGAAGGACACTAGGTGGGGAAGAATTTCTGTTCGAGGATATTAAACGGAGGCAGAAATATTGAGTGGATCTAATATTGAGAGGGGAAGGATTGTTAAAGAAAGTAAAACGTAGCTGAGGGCAAGATGCAACTCAGAAGACTAATAGAAGATAAAGAATTTATTTTGGTGATATTAAGAAGAGGTTCGTATTTCAGAATAAAGGAAAGGGTATTTATTCCACAGATAAGTAGCAAGAATCCAGGGTTGTGCAGATGGACATGGAGGCGATTACTTGTAAGTTATTTATTGATTTGCATTTTATTATTGTTGATAAATTCGATTATTTCCAAGGAGGCGAAACTCCTTACCGTATGATTTCGATGAATTTCAAGAATAATTAGGCAAAAATGAAACAAAAGACTATTTTGCCTCTCACCTCAAGCGTTAAATAGTTCCTCAGGACCATTTACGAACGTCTGTTGAATTAATCATAAATTAATAATATGTAACTCCACACAGCTCGATGGTCAGTACCATTCAGATAATTAAACAATTATTTAATTGCATTAGATGAAATTCACACCTCTACATATCCAAACACATTACTAAACCACATCTTTTAGAGGAAGGAAATTCGAGATGAGAAGCAAGCGATACGCCTTCCATTGAAAACTACTGAATTCCAATTAGACGAAGGTTACTAAATGGTAAGAATATATAACCTGCAGCGGTTACAGGAGCCAAGTTTAAGGTAGCGAGAGCAATTTCAACATTTCCACGACCGGAAATCTAGTTATCGACGTAGGGCATCATCTTCGGTGAGTTGGAGTATAAGCATTTCCGTTTACGTGGGCAAGTGGGCCTTTGTTTTCTCTCTAAAGAATCCCTCCGCCTTTCCAAAGTCAACTGCGTAAATATTTTTCCACTCCGTTCACCTTATGGCGACGTCAGGAATGTTATTGGATTATGGTCGCGGGGTAAATATTATTTAAATTCAGATTGCTATTTACACAAACACTTTTCACTCATTTTACTTTAACTAGAATGAATTCCACCTAGACAAGCTGGAAGTTCAGTTTATCTAAGTGGAAGCTAGTTCTAGCTGCTTCACTTACACATATATTTAAGATTTGTACTCAGCATACTGATTCTATGATAACTGATTGATATTAGAGGTTTAAAATCTCCTCAAAAGCCGTCTTTGTCGGCGTTCCTCCTCTTACTTCCCTCACTCTTATTCTACCCAAAGCGCCTTTCAATCGCAATTCCACTGTCCTCAGGGGTCATAAAATACTATGCAAAACCGGCAAGGTTTGTGGTATATATATATTGTGTGGGGGTGGAGTGAAAGGGGAATTTTCTGGAATTCAAATAACTCCAAGGATACCAGAATGCCTTTTCAAAGGCAAATGAAAAAGAATATTGTGCATACCAAAGTGACTTTTAATAAGCTGCCAGGTTTCAATCAGGGTAGTAGTAGAAACCTAGGTCGTTAATATTATATTAATTGAAATATATCTGATTAACCAACAATAAATTGTGAACTCGTACAGCTTCGATATGGACTAGAGAATTGGAAATATGAGTATCAACAGAAATAAATTAAGATGTCTATATTGCTATAAAATTAAAATAATGACGTTCACTATTCTTATGAACAAGAACCTAGAGGATGCTGCTAATAAATATACTCTTAATTTAGTCCTTATTTTTCCTTCAGCGATTATCCACCAAATAATATATATTAATATTTACGATAATTTTGAAACAGTGAATTTAAAAAAAAGCTGAAAGCTAATATCTGAAGGTGATCTAAGTCAATCAATTTTAACAATTTAACCAACAACGGAAGGAAAATTACCGTACTTGAATGACGTAACAGATATCACATAATTCGTTAAAAAATCTTCAAAGAAAGAAATTCTGATATATCAAATATCGATTTAGGAACCTTCCGCTTTTCAAATTCGTGAAATTTAATATTAATTAACATTTATTCCTTGACGAATATCTTAAATTAAGAAGTTAGCTTTCGCCCCATGTTGTAGAAAGGCTTGAATTTTATGTTTTTGTAATGTTTTAATAATATAGGATATTATTAAGTTCATGCCAATATTGTCCATTCGTCAATTCCTCGAATTTATTTGAATGCATTGATTGTTTTTTTTTATCTTGAGGCCTAGACCTCAAGTTCCCTTTAGTAAGACAAACATGGAGAGTCAACCGTTATTCAAGAAGCTTGACTGTGAAAGAAAAACAATCTTGGAACGAAATTTTTTATTTAAAATATTCACGCAATTACCTATTTACGATGACATATCGCACTTTTTTCTTAAATTCAAAAGAGACAGGACTTTTAAATATTAGGAAACTTTCATAAGCGAAATTTTAATAAATTAACCATCCTTATCCCTTTTGCACAGATATCTTTAATGACAAGAAATTTTCAAGATTGTGAAGAATTTTGACCAGAAAATTTCAGATCCTAATGAAAAGCATTATATATTTAGTTAATTTTCTGGTAGGATATTCACTGGTACTTGCAATTGAGATTTCTGCAATTTAACTCTTATCCTAGCTATCATACGCGCAAACTTTGAATCTATGGATATAATTTAAAATTTCATATAATTGGCAACCATGAATTACCTTATGAGCCTATTAACACATTTTCATAAATCACAAAATTTGAAAGATAATCTTATTCAGTAATATTCATTAGTATTTTTGATTGTATTGTCTTAATTGTATTTTATTGATAGCATTTTCTTGATTGTATTCTGTCTATTATATCTAAGTGTTGTAATTTTCTGATTATATTTCATCGATTGTATTTTATTGAATTTATTTGATTGATTTTATATTCTGGATATTATTTTATCGACTACATCTTATTAAATATATTTCGTATTGTGATAGTAGTACATAACTTTGCAAATATTTAATGAGATAATACCCGTAATATACATGTTATAAATACTTCGTTAGTGGATTAATGAACAAACATACTACTAGTGCTTTGTAGTGTTGCGTAGTGTGTTGATAATTCTTTGATCAAGTAAACTATTTATTAGTGCATCCCCGCAAGGTGATGGAGCAGTAGTAAATAGCACTTAAATCAACAAGTACTCGATGTAATTTCATAATTTCCGTCCTGAATAGGGGTAAATCAGGAGCAACCAAGAACTAACAATAAAATTTCACATCCATTTTAATTGATAACTGAATGCAACAGCGCAGGAACTAGTAAAGCAAACATTTCCCAGACACTGACATTAATTAATATTTCCTGCGACGCTATGATGTGTGCGGATTTCATGCATGTAATTCAACAGAACTGCACGCACGTGTTCTCGATACGCTCAGCTGCAAAATGATAAAATTTCCTTCAAGGTGAAAGAAGAAGAAGCAATTAACAAGGATTGCAAATTATGAAACAGTTCCCCTTCTTCCTCCTTTCATCGTGAATTTAATGGAATGAATTTCCTCGTTATTTGCCAACTAATCCAATACCTCTCACTTTTTTCAGCAGCTGTTTCAACATTGTTCATTAAATTCATCAAAAATCATATTTGAATTCAAATAAAAATTCGGTGGATGTAACGGGATACTTTAAATCATCAATTAATTAATTGTGCCCTGTCGACGAATTTCTCCGACAATGAAAATTTTTTCCGTTAAAAACGAACACTAAACCGACTATTGAATGTTTTGAAAAATATTCCATAGCATTAGGCCTTGCGAACTTGTAGGGCTACAAATCACCCTTCCAATATGTCTCAAATTCTAACGAGGAACTCTTTCTCCAGTACCGAAATTGAAGAATTTATTTTATCCAGTGCACAATCGATAATAAAATTGTAAATTTTTAATTAATTTTAAGTAAATAAAATTTATTTTTTCGAGAGTAAGGAAACAATGTTATTTAACAGATCCACGGAAAAATTAATTTCAGTTTTTAATGAATTTATTTCTTTCGAATTTCAATTACTTCCAATGTATAAAGTTCAAGTTTGATTGAAAAATTTTAATTATAACGTGAGATAAATTTCAATTGTAAAATCGAATAAATATCAATTATAAAGTTAAATAAATTTCAATTGTGACGTTAAATAAACTTCAGTAATTTAATTAAATCAATTCAATTCAAATTCATAAAATATTAATAACCACTTGGTACAAGCGTCTAAGATAGACTGCGTTAACAAACATACCTTTTGAATAAATTTAGTTCGTATTACAATATCCTATCTGTAAATCCTTTTACCTACTTTTTTCCTTTAAGCCATTTTCCCATATTTTATGGGGTCGGCCTCTTTTACCTACATATCTATTAAAATACAAATCAGGTTAAAATAATGTAATAAACGGCCTAAGTATCCTTATCCTCCAAAAAGACATACTCTTGTTATTTACGAAGGATTTATTATTATTATTACATAAACTGCAGATAGCCTTCTAGTATAGGTGGCAGTTTTTATACCTACATACATATACACTAGTGATAAACATAATTAACAAAAAATAAATACTTGATAAACATACAATTCCCACGGAATGATTTCATACACATATTATATTTACTTTACAACTAAATAATGAATTTATAATATAATTTGTAACTGTTTTAGTGGGTTTTTCGGGGTTCATGACAGGCCTTCTCGGCTACCGTAGCGGTCACGGGGTAGAACCCCACCGTACATCACCCTTTCAAGCAATCCCTTACTTTTCCACTACTTTTCCAGAGGTCCCTAAATTACTACTACAGCATTACAGAACAGTATATTCAGGAGCAGGACAAAGTCACGCTTTTAAAACTAACATATTCTAGATTTAACATTATCTTAAACAACACATCCAAAACCCATTTCCTACGGTACATTTTTATAATATTTTAAAACAACTAAGTTTAAAATCTTTATTGATTTAGGTAAGTCCTCCTCAGGTAACACGTTCCATTCCCTTACCCCCATATTAGGAGAGTAGTAGGAATTTTTAAAAAATAAAGTAGGATGGAAAACCTTCCGAACGATGAGATTTATTATTTGCCGAGAGAGAATACCTTGCATTCTATTCACGAAAACACTGCAATCGAGATATAAATAAGTTGTTCATTTTTCAGGAATATCATTTCAAGATGTTTCCCGTCGACCTCTCGAGCCTCCTGTCCATATTTCCCGCACAAAGACGACTTTCCTTCGAGCAAACAAGGAGCATTTTAAAAACAAGGGAAAGATTCAATAGATATCGCCGATGCCTCTGTTCAAAGGGAAGTTTTGCATGTAAAGCCCTCTCGAATCCTACGATACGTACGGCAAGCGCTTCGGACCCGACCTTAATATGCATTTCGTACTCCGAGAGCTCCGCGGACAGAGCACGGGCTGTGAGGGTATCTCGTGAAATAAATATGACCGACCTATAAATGACGCGCAAACACGAAGGAGATGAAAGAGAGAGAGGCAGATAAAGGGAGGGAATAATGGAGGGAGAAAGAGGAGGGCGATTTTTGACAATGTGGCCCGACGCATACAGCCATATTTCACGGGGATTGTTCGTTGCAGCGTAATAACGAGAACTATAGGTCCGTTTACCTTTTATGGCCGGATCCAGAATAAGAGCGCAAGACCCTATTCGCGTTTTTAACCGCTGCCGTATTCTCTAGAAACGTGATACAAAAACGCAACGTAGCGAGAATCCTAGGGCTATCCCAAAAAGAGGTAAACTCGACGGATTTTCGCCGAACTTGAAATTCCGTGTTTGCCGAAACTAAATTTACTTTTTGATGAGAGCCTAGGATATCGTGCTCGGCCTGGAGCATTATACTATCTAATGGGGTTTGATAAGGGGTAAACAAAAGCAATGTTGCGAAGATGCAGAGAAAAATAGAGAATTTTCTCCGTGTGCAGCAGCTGAAAAATAACTTGGATGTAAATGATGAGATTGGAGAAGAATAGCACCGATTCAGGATCAACAATATATTTTACAAACTTCAGTTATTCAAGTATAGCTCGTTTTGGTAAGATTTTATTGGAATATCTCTACACTAGTTTCCATATATTTATTCATTAGTTAACCCATCTTTTTTTTAATCGTTTCCGGAATACAATAACTAAAGCTTTTTAATAGTTGGTTTTTGTTTGTGAATATTTTACAGTGTGTGTGTTTTTTTAATTTTTTTACCATTTATTCATGTCTATTTATAAATTTATTTTAATTGTGAACTTAACTGTTCATATCTGTTTTACCTGTTATTGCATACTTAAACATATTGTTTATCTATTGGTTTCGCAACGCGTGTTTTTAGTGTTGTGAAGATTAGTTATTATTTGTACATGCTTATTTATGTATTTATTTTAATTTCAACATTTACTATTGCTTCCAAAAAGATTTTACATATTAATTTATTTTTAAAAACTTGGCTATAGAATGTATATAGTGTTACAACGTAGTACCCGAAATGGAGAGCTGCTGGGGTTGGGGAAGATGGGTCAATATGTGCCTCATTTACCCTAGCATATAAATAAAGAACAATTCAAGTCTTCAGAGGTTGGTGAATGAATAGATTAAGAATACATACGTTAGGTCCGGTGGATTAAAAAACAAATAAAATGGTTTGGAGTGCTTAATATAATGTGGGGAAGAAACCTAAGTATGGAGGAGTGACGAAGAAGAGAAAAGATCGAAATAAATTTGGTTGAAGTGAGATAATGTCCTGAGGTCATGGCCTGAATATTCAACGCAGCAATGATGATGAGTAGTAACCATTTTAAAACTTTCTTCGCACGCAAGATTTCAAGTACTCGCTAGAAATGTAGAGTTGATACTTGAAATCAGAAATACTTTACTTTTTCCCTTCTGTACGTCAATTTTTAACAACCATCGCTTCGTATGTTTGAAAAATTAGTGAAAATGTTTCGGTAACTGACGCAATTTTTTCTATTAACAGTAAGTTATTTAGAGTTATACTTCAATTAACGAAACTTTTTCCTTTTTACTTTCTCCATATACGAAGTATAGAGAAAGTATTGTTTTCATGAAAAAATTCGACTTCGAGATTTCATCGGAAATACATGTTTTGGGGTCCCTAGAACACGTTTTGACTATTTTCGGAATGATGTCTGTGTGTATGTGTGTGTGTGTGTGTGTGTGTGTGTGTGTGTGTGTGTGTGTGTCTGTATGTGTGTGTGTGTTTGTGGGTGCTCTAACGTGAAAACTATTTGTTGTATCAATACCAAACTTCGTATATAGTACTGTGGTGTGTGCTGTCAGAGTTGATTAGTTCTTGGAGTAAATCGGTTGACCGGAAGTCGAGCTTCATTCATTAAAGCTCATTTCCGGTTTTCAAAATATCTTCATAAATATGATATATACGTGTATTGTGTTACTTATAAAAGTTTTAGATAATAATATTTACTATAACTTTTGTATTAAACATATTTTTATATCACCGGTTGATTAGGAGTTATTCGTGAAATACCGATAAACCGGAAGTAGCTTTTATGTACTTTGTGGGCGCTCTAACATGAAAACCATTCATTATATCAACACCAAATTTCATATATAGTACTTTGGTTAGTTTTTTTAGAGTTGATTAGTTTTTGGAGTAAATCGATTAACCGGAAGTTGAGCTTCATTCTTCAAAGCTCATTTCCGGTTTTCAAAATATCTCCATAAATATGATATTTAGGTATATACTATTAATTACAAAAATTTTTAAAAATAAAATTTACTATAACTTTTGATTGAAACATATTTTTGTATCACTGATTGTTTAGGAGTTATTCATGAAATACTGATAAACCGGAAGTTGCTGATTATTTACTTTGTGGGCGCTCTGGGCTCTATGGGCGAAAGGCCAATTTCATCGTTTTTCATCGATCATGTCCCGTAAAACATTATTTATCATGTTTTTGGCGTCAAAGATAATATATAATATTAATCACTCATATTCGAAGTTTAGATGGAATATAGTTCGAAATTACTGCGGTAGATAAATATTTACATCTTACATATGGAGAAAGTCATGTGCTGGCCACATCAGATTTTTACATTAAATCTCGGCTTCAAATATACATCTTTTAATTTTTTCTAACACACATTATGCTTAAACATTAGGTGGAATATGCATATACAATCTAAACATGTTATAATAGTTTATATTACTAATATTAAGGAAATTATGTACAATTGATTCTAGTAAAAAATGTTTCCTAAAATAGAATTGTAATTTCAATTGACGATTCTTAAATTCTTCAAAATATTATTGTACCTAAAAATTAAAAATATTGTAACATAATGCTTCATGCGGAACTTCAAGAAAAACTCAGTATAGTAGAGTAAAAAACGGAACGAGATCATGAAAGGTTAATTAGAATAACAAATAGGAATAAACTGGTATATAGTCAATTGCAAAATAAAATTAACCTCGTTTTAAAATAAAAAATTGTATTTTTCTGATTAAGATTTAAAACTTTTACACCAACGAATACTAATAAATCTGGAAGAAAAGTATGTGAGATGTGGTCTCGATTAAACCACAATAGCAGTTGTCATGATTAAATTCCATTCGCACAAAAAATAGACTTAAAATTGGCAACCTACTACGTACAACTACAAATTAATTCATAATAAATTATTCTTGGAAAAGAAGGCCGAAAATAGAATGGAAACATATACTATTGCGTTGCGTACGTAAAAAATTACATGTTAAAGTTATATATGGTTATCAACTTGACATAGAGGGCATATTTTTAAAAATGTAAATAATTCTTACGAAAGATCAGGGGTTACTTCCTTGAGTGCTTTTATAACCTCAACATTATACGCACACATATTTCATATTTGATTTGTTTCGATATTCTATTGGAGACTCGATGAAGAAGCTTTTTAGTAGAGAACAAAAGTTTGAAGACTTCAGAATAAACTTCGTCCATAAACTTTCAAACGGTAATAAATCATCCAGTCATATGAAGAAATCTGAATAAATTATAGCTATATGCTCTTAAGGAGCTCGTCAAATACGAAAATGGAAAAGACCAGAAGTTTATATTTGCAGTTAATCAAAACAATTCACAGGATGCAACTGAGATTAAATTACATTTTTTCGAAACTTTTATCAAATCTTAAACTTCAGTTGCAAAAACACAAAACTTGGACGCTCACTATCCTCCACTCGAAATGATTTCGGAATATGATTTTGCTGAAAGTTTTAAGGAAATTCTTCGAAAGTGAAACTCTATTCGGAAAAAATAGATAAAGTCGAAGCTTCTCGGCAACTATACCTTAGAGAAGGAAAGAAGTTAGACTTTTTTGCCGAAGGAGGAGGACCTGCAGTCCCATGGGTAGAGAAATAAATAATTCATACAAATTATAACTATTCGAGTATACCTGAAGTGTCGGAGAGGAATTTCGATAAAAGTGAATAATAGTAAATCAAATATAAAATCTCAAATGAAGATTTTCCTAATAAATTATATTAGTCTTTACTTGTGTAAGATCGAGGCATAAAAACTTCTTTTCTGTAAAACCATCATCAAAGTAATATAAATCTATATTGGAACCTAAATTTTAAAAATTAATTTAAATCGAAACAGTATAGAAATAAAAGCACCGTTTGCGAATAGTATAGAGACCTGGATAAATATTTTTGCAAAACTTAATCACGCCAGAAAAACACCTACAAAGAAAGGAGATGTAAAAGTCATTGCAAACCTACTGACAGAAATACAAAATATATGTGGATGGTGTGTACTGCAATACAATTATAAGATATATAAGTACGAATTCCGTACTGGCGGTTTGAAGATAAGGAACCTAGAAGAGTGCCCTTCAATCCTAGAGTGTACATGGATCGGAGACGGTAAACTGGTGCATTTACGTTTTGGACTAAAATTCCGGAACATAACCGGTACTTTCTAGTCATCTAAGAGGATGGAATTCACTCCAGTTAATAAGATCCGATTTCCGATGGGAACCTTTGGAAAATTCGTCTATTTTAGTCAATATTAGACATCTATTTAATTTTAGATGTCCTCAATGTAAAAAGTTTAGTAATGTTTACACGAAAGGTGAACTGTAACACATTTATCACATTTTCTGTTTAGATGAATCAATAACTAGTAACTAGTCTAACTAGTAATAACTAGTCAATAACTAAGTTCTAGTTAAGAAGATCCAATTATCGAAGGAAACCTTTTGAAAAATTCATCTATTTAAAACGAAGTAAATGAAATTGTAGTTCCAGTGAAAAAGTCCATCGAAAATTCGTTACAAGGAAGTGATCACTAAGACGGATAGTAACTTCTGGTAGTTTTTCTGCTGGCTGTTTAGGTTGCTAGCAGAGCAGATTAGGTAAGGGTTCTAAACCCCCCTGTCATATGCCACTGGTGGATCACGGGGTATGTATCTAAATCTATAGAGATCCAGGCTTTGAGAGAAAAACATCTTGGAACGGATATGAGAACGGGGCAAAGCAGGTGTAAAGGAGAAACAATGAAAAATGAAAAGAGAATCATGGTTGATGGAGGATGGGAGAGTATATCTTTAATATAGGTCGGGAAGATGGAGGCATAAAAACCAGAGATGAGGGGAAAGAATAAAGGCTCGGAAGTGCTGGGGGCGAGGGAAGGGACGTGACGAAAGTGGAAGGCTTCGAGAGGAAGGCCTGAATCGGAGAGGCTGCTTTAAGGAGAAAAAGAGGCGAGCGGAGGGAAATTACGCGGGGGCGAGTGGGAAAGTGACCGTAGAAAAGCGAAAAATGACCTGAAAAGGTCGGAATGAAAGCACGGTTAGAACATTAAAAGAGGCGCCAATTATTGTATCACACGCTTTTTTCCACCGAGAAATTTAATTTACGATATAAATGCCGGAAAGTCATGCCGACTTGAGCGCCTCCAGCGGCGGACGAAGAAAGTAAGAGAAAGGCTCGCGAATTATTACGTGGGCCTCGAGGGAACGCAGCAGCTGGGCTGCATTGTCCGAAGCGTGTAATTATGGTAATGCATACTTACTCATTCTCCTTGAACTCATTACTTAAAATGGAGATCAAGATTATAAGAAATAGAGTACGTCGGAGAGCGCTAGAGTCTCTAAAGCCCAAAAATAATTAAATGATTTAATTTACATGAAATGAAATCTCCAAATTCATTTAAAAGGGATCTCAAAACTTCAACTTGAGAATCTAATAAATTTAACCGGTAATTAGTTTATTTATTGAGGATCTTTCAAGTGGGAAATAATTCCAGTAATTAATTATCAGTAAGGATGGCATTCAGGTTTGAATTCATTCCATTGTTGTTATATTATTATTATTCATTCATTCATGAGTGTTCTACCTTTCGGTAGGTCCATGCACAGTCAAAAATTCCTATTAAGCGTCATCTCCTTCATTCCCTTAAATGAATTTTCTTTTGAGAGTTTGGAGGTAAGTTTAAATTAGAGTAGTACAAATCGATAATTATTTACTCACTAAAAATCTACAGTCAATTCAAAAAATTCAGGAAGAGTTTACTTCAATCGTATACGATCTTTTTCTATTGCATAATTGAATGAAAAAGAAAGATCACTTGAACTTGAGGCAATTTTTGCAAGAAAGAAATAAAAGCTTGATATTCTTTTTGTTGATGTTAAATTTCAGGAACAATTTCGGAGAAACTGGATGAGAATATTTTAAACGATTTCGATCATCTGTCCCGTTAAACTAAGCTAATATGAAATATGCAAGACACGCTTCTCCGCAAATAGGATAATTATATATAATCCTTCTTCTATTTTCCCCATTGAGACACTTCTGCTAGTATAGAATAAATCTTGAAAAAAAGCGTATTTTTAGCAAGCTGTTTTGACAATAATAACTTCTCTAATGGAAACAGGAAGGCCCCAATTACATCCATTTCAATAATTATAACTATTTACAACATAATTAAGACACACAACCATTTCCTAGGAAGAAAACTTCAGGGATTCGAACTCGGTACCTTGGCGTCGGAGTGCTTGCACGTTTACCACTCCGCCATCGCAGTGGGTAACAACGGCAACGATATTAACATGCAACAATATGCAACGTTGCCAAAGACTTAAACCTCAACTCAAACCCGCTTAGCTTCGCGTTTAATTTAGCTCGAAAATAGTCACGGGTGAGCCTTAAATTACGACGTTGTTACTCCGTCCACGCTTCGTGGTCAACTACAGCAAAGATGGCAGTCGCAGTTGATTTGTTACTCGTGCCTCGTTACCCTTCGGGGAGCCCGACTTCGCTCCCCATTTATTTACCGCCTCCAATTTAACTCCCGGATATAAACCAGGGGATGTAATAGAAAGGGATAAGGCGTCGGAGCGTGTAATGAAGGAAACGCAAAGCGTTAGACGTGGAAGAAATTCAGCGGTGAGAATGACAGGGGATGCAGCCGTGTATACGGCGTCGGAAGGGAAACGGTACAGCGAAAATGATAGAGATAAAGGAGAAAACAGAGATGTTTGAAGAGAAGGCTTAACGTTTCCGAACGTGAGAGGGCGTTGAAGCTGTTCCCCTCGTCGGACGGCTAATTAGGTTAGCGTCACCCTAAACGCCGCACCTGTTTCACTTAGAGAAAAATAATCGAGCTACGGATGGCCGGGCAGAGCTTCCCCGCCTCCACACCAATTAGCCTCACTCGAAACTGTTCCTCAACTGGTAGTATTTGCCGCTCCCGAGTTTGTGCGATTGGGTATTAACTATCATAAACCCGAAAAGTATGCTTAAGTATGCTTGAGTCGTCAGAATTCTACCTTTCATAAAAGCATCGATCAAATTAATGAACATCACAAACGATAGTAAAATTTATACCTACTTTTGTACTTGCCATCTTTCGTTGAATGTTATATAAACAACTAATGATCTACGGCAAATGTTATACTAAAACCGTAAGTAAGTAATGATAATTATCCAATTGCAAATCCGCTACGAAAACATTTTAATCTTGCCTAAAAGACATCACTTTGCAACTTCCATATATTTCAGTCGACTTGTTTCGTAAACGTGTTGAGATCATCAGGTGAAAGGTTAAAAAATTAAATAAAAAAACTTTTCTAAATCAAAACCACTATATTTTTAGATGGTTTCTATGAAATGCCATCAAGTTGGGATTGGCCACATTAATTTAATTCATTATAATCTTATTATCTAATCTATAAAAAAAACTTTCAAGCCCGAACGCATACTAGAATTAATAATAACGCATGAGAATAGTTCGTAATATAATTAATCGATATAAGAAGTAACAATTAAGCATATATTGACGTTAAATTTTTGCCTTGAGAGTCCAGTATGTAGCAATTAACATATGATTTTTAATTTTTATTCCCCATTGAGAATCAACTACTCGGTTATGCAGCATTATGTATATGAAGGAATCTATGTTATTGTATTAGATTATTGTGTGCTGCTATAAACAACAAGAGGTATAAATAAAGTAATATCAATCATTTATTTATGCCATAATTTATGAAATGCTTGATTTTCAACGGGGGAAGTTAATGGGAGCGTTATTGGAATTGGGTTTCAATATTAAATAAACAAAAAAGTTATGAAATTGAAAGAAGTGTGAAACTTATACAGCAATAAAATCACCACACAAGTGAGCTTTGGATTAATCAATTAGAATTCACATCGTTCTCTTTACTTCACACGGAAATCAAATGCATTAAAGTTGATTATCAAAGCAACTTATAAATAAATTTAGATATAAAATATAAAATCGAAACGTTCTGAAGGACCAATTTTGTAATTTCTATGAAGGTAATTTCGTTATAAAAGAACATACATCTACAAAATAATCAAAAATAGTAATACGTTCCTCTGATGGTGTAAAAGTTAATCGTAGTTATTGGTTCAGAAGATAACTGTCTTTTGTAAGAGATTCTTTACTGTTTAGAAATTATTCTGGTACCTTACGACGATGACCTTAAATGACGGACGTATCTTTTTCAAAATTGATAAAATTTCTAGAGTCGCGATGCAATAACCACATTTCGCGTTCTCTGCCATTTGACCCCGATTATCTCCAAATTAAGCGATAATTTTATCATCTCATATCTCTCTTGCGAGCCGAAACCATTGCAGTAATTTGATCGTATCCACCCGGCATTGCCTTTTGATATCCATCCCTCCTCACAAATGCGAATTTCCTCTTTAATTGACCTATAATTTCTGCGTTGATTAATTACTCCAGGAGCCTGCTAACTGTTCAGCTGGATTCGTTGAGGATTGGCAAGTTGTTAGGAAGCGAGACATATTTGCCATAGATACCCACAAAACTTCTCTTTATGTACGGTAGGGACTATGTCCCCTGGGATCGCTACGGTAGCCGTGAAGGCCTATCAGGTACCCTTAATAACTTGACTTGAAAACAGAAATACGACACCAAATACGAAATGCTCGTATTTTATGACTATATTTGTGATGTACTGTAAATAACTAGATAAACAAATGTAAATAGTGCTGTTATAATGTAAATAATATTGTAAAAATATAATAGTACTAGTTAATGAATATTTTCCATAGTATCATATGGTTAATTGTATTTATGATGTTATGGATTCTGGTTAAGCTATGTTTTTATCATTATTTCGTGTAAATGACAAATCCAAAGTACTAATGTTAACTGTGTGGTCACTGTGATGGTGAGATCTACTCATGTGGTATAAATGTGTTGGAGGGGATGCTAGCGGTATAATTTACGAATTGAGTCTTACTGTGTTTGTGTGTACTATGTTACTTTTTGTGATTATGGTGATGTTGTTTTGAAACTTTGATATTTGTGGGGCTGGTGATAGAAATTTTGAAATTTTTGTATGTATTGTGTATTAATTGAAAGTATAGGGGTTGCCATCTGACAATAGTCTTACTGCAGTATATGTAATAATAGTAATACGTACTTACACAGAAATATATCAGGTGGTACATACACTAAGACTCCACTTTCTAATCGGTCACTTTCTGATATCCTTCGCGGAAGAAATGAATTTTTGAAGAAACGACTTTCTAGCACATATGCCCTTGATCTTCCTAGCAGTATCAAAACGGCCTATTTAACAAGGAGGGAGCATAATTTTGGCAACATCCTCTGAGAATGTATTTCCTAAATTTATTAAATCAAGTATTTATTTAAATCTTCCATATCTTATAGATTCCTACGCAGCGTTCTGAAGTGAATGAGTGACGCTCAATGATTTGTTGTATAAATTCTTAAAAAACCGAACTGCATTTCGCAATATTTTTTCTGATATTGATTGAATCTAAATTGAACACTTTTCGACAGGGTCCTTTACGCTACAGGAATTTTAATGGACCTAACAAACGCAAAATAACAAGGCTCGCGTTCTTCTACGTCGCTCCTACAGACTCTTCTCGGCGCCGTTTTTCTTAAGTATTAGTCTAGATACATTATGGATGTGGGTAACACCTTTTAAGTTAATCGAGAAGGTTACTCAGACAGATTACACTGACTCAACAATTTTAAAGTTTTGCCCTTTAGGCGGTACTAATAATCATAAGCTATAAGTTTTCTTTCCTTGAAGATTACTACCGAGATTTTGTCTACCTTAAAGTTTAACAGCCAATTATCGCGCCATTTTATAATTAAATCTAAATAATTCGAAATGGTTAATGTATTATCTCTAATTTTCCCCAATAAATTACCGTGTCGTACGAAAATACCTCAAATTAACTTTCGTTCTGAAAACTAAGATCGTTAAAGTATTTTAAAAATAGTAACGGTCCGATTACACTACCCTGTGGAACAAGTTTTTAACGTTCCATTTCATAATCACTATATTTTGTGGTAGCTATTTCTATCAGAGCAAATATTTCTCATAACATTATACTTCTAATCATATTAAACACAGCAAACATTTCGCATATAATGATACTTCTAAACATAACATGGAAGTTGATTTTGATGAGTATCCAATTGAAATCGAGTAACCAATTCGAGTTTATTACCGAAAATAAATTTTCAACTTTAGAATGGTTGGGCCATGACTTCTTGGTTTGGATCCATCAGGAGCGAAAGTGAAAACAACTTTTACTAGACCACAGAATGTTTTATTTGGAAACGACCATGGTTTCGACTCATGGAGTCATCCTCAGGTGACTCCATTAGTCGAAACCATGGTCGTTTCCAAATAAAATATTCTGTGGTCTAGTAAAAGTTGTTTTCACTTTTGCTCCTTTTCAACTTTATTTAACTGATTAATTTACCTCAGGACCAAGCTTTCACTTTTGTCATGGAAGTAAAATTGATCAGATCAATTAGTTGTTTCCTCAAAAAAGAAAATTAAATACCTTTATCTGAAACAAATGTTTTGCTTTTAGAATAGACAAAAAATTCAACAAGGTTTGAGCTATTACAATTTTTAGCCACCAAAAGTTTTTGCTGCAAATTGAGAATCTCTTTTCGTATTTGAAATGTCCTCTACATTTCCAATTTTTATGAACGTTGTCGTTTCAGTAAATTGTATATGCTGAAAGCAGTACCCAAACACTAAAGGTCAAAAAATCTCCGAACCTGACCACTTAGAATCTCTGCTACGGATAGCAGGAAAAAATGAGAAAAAGCGACAAGTATTGAGTGTGAGAGGGAATTTTTGAGGGTGACCCGGATTTATCCAGAACGAGATTTGCTCGCGTCGCTCGATTCTTTTCTCTGAACTACGCTCCGCGAATTCTGGCCGCGATAAAGACCTAAAAATATACCCGAATGGAAACAGCGAGGGAGGTTGATATTTGCAATTCATTGCTACGAGACTCACCCCTTCCAGCTATTGACGGAAGCATGAAAAACAATTGAGTTGGTCCCGCGTCCTGTATCCTCAATGCCCTTCATTACTGAACTTTCCCTTCGTTTTTCGATCGCAAATTTCGAGAGCAAAACTTTCAAGTTCGAAGCTTAATTCCTGACCATGGAAAGAATAGTAGTTGGAGGCAAATGAATCCAAAACGAAATACCTCTCGAATTAGCAATATGACCGCAACTTACACAGAGGAAAAATTAATTATTTTAAAATGATTATGAGAATATATAAGATAAAAATATGCAAGTGCCACGGAGAGCGATACGATATGTTAAAAAATGCTACGACAAAAAAGCAAGCGTTACCAAAATTCGCTCTGACGCAGGTTGGGAATCCTTAAAAGATAGCAGACTATAGGGCAGGGTATTGTCATAATTGTTGTATATATTTATCAACATTATATGCTCATCAACATTAGATCATGTAGATGTTGATAAAAATACTCAATAATAAAGACTCTCCACTGTGTACTCAGCCGTGACCAACCCTTTCTCGCAGAAAATGGGTTCATAATTTTGCTCTCCGCTAATGAGGAAAATTTAATTGAAAGGAAAATCCTCGATTTTAATGGCATCGCTCTCTTTGAAATAAAAACAAAGAACTCAACTCCGGACGTAACAAGAATGAGATTAGATTAATAACCAGAAATTCTTTACAATAAAAACTATCAAAGTAAAGAAAGCCTCTATATCCATGGGGCTTTCCATGTAATTGCCTATGTAACGAAAGAAAACCCGTGAGTATTTCTGTGATTAACTTTGTTTCATTACTTCGCTGAATCGCAAAAACAGATACGGGCTCACCTATCATCCTCTGTTTCTATCCTTACCTTACCTAGTTTTAATCAAACTAGCTGTAAATTATGTTTTAACGTCGTCCTACAGTGAAATAATGAACTAACGTTATTTTCATTCAGTCTAAAACTATCTAGCATTTCATCAAATTATGTTTGCGACTTCAAAATCTTACTAAGGGGAAAATCAACAATAAACGCATTATTCTTAAGATAATCTGCGCCTGGCAGGTGCTTTTCTATGCGAAGTCGATCCTCGTAATGTTTAATTCATCAGCTACGTTTATGGGCGAACTTAAAGAAAGAGAGAGAAGGAAAAAGCAAAACAGATACATAAATCAGAGCAATACAAAATAGCAGAAAATAAAAATAGGAGATAAAAATAAATACGGTACAAGATAAACCAATATGGTCTGCGTAAAAACAGTGATAATAAAAATAAAATAACGTAAATCAAATAATCCTCATAAAAATAAGAAGGACTGTTCAGAAGTTTGAGTTAAATGGGTACTGGAGGAAGGATATTGTTTTTGAGACAGAAAAAAATAAGAAGGGATGAGTTTCTGTAGGAAGCTAAAATACCAGGAATATGGAAAAATATAAACATACGCTAAGATGTCCATCTAAACTTAATTCAGTTCAAGTAGTCGTATTTTAAGCGTGTCTGTGACAGTAGAACTATATCACTAGTAAGTTATTTCAGGCTAAAATATGTCCTGCTAAGATTAGATCATACACACTACTTTAATCCGAAGCTGTCGAACTCCCCTAAGAAACCGGAAATAAGTTCAGAAATACAAAGTTTCAACCATTATATTTCTATAGATGAATGTAAAGAAGAAAGATTCGCACAAAGAATTATGATGGCCTCGGAAAACTGGCGACCGGAACGGATAACTGTTCCGCGTGTCGTTCAATTCAAACTCGGACCGAAAAAAAATCCCGCTCTTGAGAACGCCTTTCCGTCTAATCCGCCGAGAAATTTCTCCATCATCTTTTAATCTGCAGGACCTTTACAATCCGGCGCAGCGATGCGGAAAGCCGTTCCCCTTTTATTACGAAATTCCATACCTGAACGAGTTTCCCCGCGCAGTTCGCAACTCTTTCCACGGGCCATTCCTCGCTATCGCAAATGGATTCAAACTCCATCCGAGAATACTTTTACTGCAGACGGAGGGACACAATAAAATGCTAGCGCACCACAAACTCCTTATCGTTTACCTTCAGAACTTACTCCTTTCCACGACTTCCGCGAGGAAATATTGCGATGAATGGAGAGTTTACAATGTACGGCTGCAATTTTTTTGCGAGCTTTTGAATCGTATAGACAATTCCGCCGAGTTTCAGTATTTAACCGGTGAAATATTTAAAGTGAGAGTTGAATTAAATCTTGGTCTAGTAACACAATACAGCCAGAATAAACAGTTGATGTATAGCTCTATTTCTAGTAATAATATAATTTTTTTCATAGATTTGATTGGCATAAGCGTTTAGAAACATTCAGAAGGTAAATCAAACGGATATGGGTCTTCTTCACATTGTTAAATTTATTTAATCAAGGGCTCCCGGATATTCATGTCGACAGCTCGTTTGCCTTTGGTGAAAGTGGCCCCGGGTTCGATACCCGGTGGGAGCCAATGTGCGAAATGATGCAAGTTGTCGAAGCACTTTCGATAATATTACTACTTATTTAATCAACCGCTTCCTCCATCAATATTCGTAAAAGTAAAAGAGCAAAATAAACAAAGACTACTAATATTTACACTTTAATTACTTATTACCAATTTACAGTATGCAATACCTTTCGGTGAAAGCTGGATACAGAAAATTAAACTTAGACAATTCCACAGGTTGCATGATGATGGCCGTTATTGGCTGAAACCGGTCCAAATAAAATATCTTGTGGAACTTACTAAGTTAAGTTTTTTTATCCAACTGTCATGGTGCTCCACGAAGTCCAGAGTTCTGATTTTGTTTCGGTTAAATTACTAGTTTTCAGAACTGAGCATCTTTAAGTCAAAAATTTTGAGGAATCGGCATCGTATGATATCATATATCATTTCTGCGGCGTTAGATATAGAAAGAAAGTCAACTTTTATTCATACAAGCGAGTATGGCGATTCATTTCAATTGATACATTCATTTCAGTTTGTTAAAATGTCATAGATTACCTTTTTAATCCTTAATTCACGAGGACGATAAAGATGTTTTTATATTTTATGTATGAATAACTAGGATTTTTGAAGTTGGTATTAAATAAGGTAATCTCGGGAGAGATGCCCCATCTAAGGAAATGACTTCATAACAATGACAAAAGTGATAATAATAAGAATGTGAAACTGCGTGACAGAATATAACATTTATTCATTATGAAAAGTATATAACCAACTTTTTTTTAAAAACATTTTCACCCAAAATATTAAAATTTTTCTGGATCATTTTGGCCATCTTTTCTTCTGGATTCTTTCGGCCATCTCTCCGAGTGTCCGGTCTCCGGTCCGGCCCCACCTCTGTTAAAGAGTTGCCCCATTACCTTAAACTGCATTTAATCTGGAATTTTTAAAATTTGTAATAATATGATGCCCTATCTTCGGGATGTTTTGGGGGAATTTACCTCCCACCTTGGTTGATTTTTTTACTGCCCAAGGTTTTCTTATTTTTACACCTCTCAAAAATGACTACCACCTAGCCGGTTACTCATTTGTAATCTTAACATATAAATGTCAAAGAAATCTAAACGCACAGGGGCTTAAGGAATTCTGACTCGTGAAGCGTATCGTCAGAAGGAACGCAGAGGTCTGAGAGCAATACTACTTCGTGTACAGCATAATTTTTACAGATTACGCGAGCAGCGTCTGAGATGCGGTTGACTGTAGACATAGTATACATAAAGTTCGTACTTTAACGCATGGTGAGAATCGTTTAAGGAAAGGAGGTCAAAACTGAGGTTGAATCAGCTACATAATAAACGGAATAGAGGAAAAGTCCTCGGAAGATTAAGTAGAGATTATGCATCCCTTTATATCAAGTTAGTAAATAGAGAATTCGGAGTAAACAAGCAAAGATCATTCAACAATAAACTGTGTTCTTCTCGCAATAGGCAAGCGAGAAATATTATAAATCGAATGAGAAAACCTAGAATTCACACTCATTCACCCAAATGATGTCGGAAAACAGAATGGGGTCTCAGAGATAGATTTAAAAACAAATGAAACCATAGAGAAGAAGTTACTGAATAAATCGAAAAATGAAATCAACTTTTCAAAGCAATTGATAATATTAAGTGTTTGTATTTTGATTATTACGGAGACATGATGCTTGTAGAACTTTAAAAAGTCGTAAACTTGCATTTAAATATTACTTCGTGTATTTATCTTTGTAGAACCTAACTATAACATTCATCATTAACAGAAATGACCAGAGCAGCATTTCGGGTACCACAACTTTTTATTAACTCAATAGCTCGACCTCAAACTTATGTTGATAAAAATTGCTGTCTGAAATAAACCTTTGTCGTTTCTCATCATCACAATGAGTGATATTAATCCTTTCTTACGGAAAACATTAATTAAACAAGGAATGATTCATTCAAGAGCAAAATAATTTTTCTACAAGATTATACATAAAAAGTGGTGTTTAAGCTGTTTCAAGGAAATTTCATTTATTATATCTTGTACTGATATTCTATATTTGTAAATGTAAGTTTTCAGGAGATTTAAACGCATTATTATGGATATGAAGCATACTTGATCTGTTTCTTAGGTTATTCGTCATTTCAAATGCCAGTGAAATTTGAAGTATAGATTATAATACGGTTTGATGGAGCTCAAGTGAAGATTTAAGTCCCACTAATTATTCATAATATTATCGGACCATGGTGCTGAAACCTGGACCAATTTTTACTCTTAAAGACCAAATAAAAGTCAAAAATAGGACTTATAGAAGAGAATCTGCTCCCAGTGAGGCAAATGAAGTCTTTCAAAACGAAAGAACCGATTTTTCGGCATAATTTTGAGATTTTATGTAAAAATACTCACTAGCTACGGACAGTGATATTATTTCAGGAAATCTTTACCGCTACACAAAGGTAGCGTCGCCCTTAAAGCATTCACCTCTCTTCAAAGAACTAAAAGGCTATTCGCCCCGCTTCCCGCCTCAAATTCAACTCTCGGCATAGGGTTATTTCCAACGCAAGTGATGAGAGATAAGTCAATTTTCCGTGCAGTTAATCCAATAAAATCCGAGCCCAAACTCCATCGCCCGAATTATAAGAGTTCCTCATCCGATCTGAATCCCATCGCAGTAATATTTCCGAGCGCCGTAATTCGTTTCTCATCTTTTTTTCCTTTTCTATTCGCAGTATGGACGGGCGCCGATCCACTGGGCGTCATCCCGAGGCAGCACGGAGATCATGGAGATGCTGATAGCGGCCAAGTGCGATATTGAAGCCAAGGACAAGGTACGAACGATAACCTGCCGTTTATCACGTGATATCCGGCAAATTGAAGCGTCCCTGTCACTTAAATGGAAATGGGCTATTCAGTCCACGGTATTGGACTACGTTGGTCTGAATAAGGGGCTGAATATACGATCCTAGAACTAAAACTGTCATCTCGTAATATCCAGTACCCGTAAACAGCCTGTGAAGTAAAATTAGATAACACCTTTAGGCAAAACGAACGTTAATGACCTAGGATCCTGATTTTTAAATCAATATCATAAAGCTTTTTACTGAAACATCACCGGTCCTTTTATATACATACGAGTGCATACATAAATCGGCTTACTAGTAACCCTGCGAACGATGTTTTTGGCTGATTTCTGGATTTTGATAACGAGTCCAGATTCGGTTAAATATTGCTTGATACCGGTGAACATATAAATATTTAGTGAAAATTTTTCCCATTCTACCTTGCTGGAAAATATTTCCGTGGTTATACTAAGGCGTTTGAGAATTTTTTACTAACCTAGATTCAGCGGAAAACTGAATTCGGATGATTAAGGAGAATTCTGAATGTATTTTCCCTTTTACAAAAGTAACACTGAAATGGAATCTCTCAAAATCTTTAGGGACTTAGATGAAAAACTTCAGCTTTTGGTAGCGCTTGGAAAGACCTAAGTTAAGAGTGATGAACGACAAGGAGACTAAAAATTAAAATAATGTAAAATATTTTGGAGTAAAGTAATAAACAGAAATTTATGAAGGCAGGGCAGAAAATTGACTATATTAATTAATTAATTTCCTTGTAATTAATCATAAAGACATACGAGTAAAATAAAATGTAGCTTGCATACTGCAAGCAGATCGACAACACTAATTTCATATCGGCATCATATAGGGACGGTCCTCAAAAGAAAAAAAAAAGGATTCAAAATATTCGTAGAATTCGCTGCAATTTAATCGCCTGGCAGCGAGCCCCGGTCTTCCTGGTGAACTTACCATGCAGCAAAACAGAAGATAACCATATCAAACTATGTGTGAAAATTCAAGCAAAAATATTAGGTGCAACTACCTCAAACGACGTCCTACTTTTCACATACACTCCTTATGTGAGAAATTGTAATGTGCTCTGGCATCGAACCCAGGAACAGCATGGTCTTATCTATTTTTTTCTTAAACAGTCTTAATATACATCTTCCATCTAAGCAAGAGCTCCCTTACATATCGATAAATGCATAAAAAAAATATGAAAAGCTGGGGGATAATGGGGGATATATATACCGCCCGGCATCGAACCCGGGTCTTTCAGGCAATACTTTCTATGCAGCACAACAGAAAAACACCTACTCTAACCGCGTATGCAAATTCAAGCAGAAATATTGGTTACAACTGCCTCAAATGACGTCCTACTTTTCCCATATATTCCTTATGAGAGAAAAGTTATTGTGCTCTGGTATCGAACCCAGGAATAGTACGGTCTTATAAAAAAATTTTTCTAAAACTAATTTGTACCATACATCTTCCAGCCAAGCACGAACATCCTATCATTTCAATAAGTGCATCAAAAAAAATAATGAAAAACTACTCCCATGTATTTTAAACGGCGGATTTTTGCATCGTCCTAGCATCGAACCCAGGATATTTTTCATCAAAGTCATTAATGTTTTCAATAGATCATGACCATGTATAACGGCTCCTAGAGTTTTGATTATCTTACTATACGGAAAGTATTTTTTTTTTATTCCCGAAAATCAAAGCAATGCATTTAAACGGGAAAAATCGGGACTTTGGGGCCCTCTGGAATCGAACCCATGACAGTGAAGTTCAAAATCGCAATTTTTCTGGCGGTTACACGTTATGGCCGATACGTCGTAAAAATTTCAAGTCAATGACGCTTGTGGTTTAGCCTGTGAATTAGTATCCTATCTATCTATCTATCTATCTATATACATGAATGAATCCGGAGAAGCATCTATATATAATAGATAAAATACGGATGAGTTTCCATGAATTCCTTCCCTCTTGCATGATGTAAGAAGAGCAAAGAATCTAGAAGATTCAACGTAGGAAACCTAAATCAGAGAATTACTGGTAAAAGTAAGTTGGTTTGTAAGGAAAACATATGAGAAAGGACTGGATTTAAAGGGAAAGAGTAGGGTGCTGGATGAAGTAATGAACCGAAAGTAGTGAAAGCGGATGGCTGGCTTGAAGAAGATACAAGGAAATTGGGTATAAGTTATTTGCACGAAATGGCGTGCAGCCAGGATAAATCACAAGGAAAAATAGGCTTGAAAAAAGTCCGACGGGACCAGGAATCGCTTCATAATGTGTGGCTGGTGTTTCTATGAAGCCATGACAGAGAATGATGCCACCATGCGGAAGAAATCGCAAAGTCCTTTGCCCACATAGTGTCCTGAATAGCTTGAGAGAATGTTCCGGCAGGATAGCTCAACGGACAGAGCACATGACCGGCAAATAGGAGACCCGGGTTCGATTCCCGGTCCCGTCGGATTCTTTTCAAGTGTGTTATTCCCTGTGATTGAAGAAGATAGCTGGAAGTAGGATGATAGAGAAAAGAATGAGTGAAAAGAGAAAAAGGTTTTCCTATGATATGAAGGAAGTAATGAGCAATCATGAATTTAAGGGGAGGGAACTCAGTAAGGAATTTACCTAGGGCACAATACCCTACTAAGAGGTAGAAGATTCCAGCGAGTATGGAAGAGTTTCTCAAGGAAATCATTTTTTTCCAAGAAAGTGATAATTATACGAGATAAAGCGGCTGATAATTTTCAAATTCGGCATTTTAAATTGCGTAACAATACAAGAATTGTTTTTAACGATTTTTTACTTTTTAAACTATACGAAATTATTATACAATGATTATGATATAATGATTTAGTTTCCTTCTATCTTTTCCCTAATAAATGTAAAATCATTTATATTTATAAGCGTGGCATAGTGAAATATGATCATAATAGATATAACGAGATAAATAATGAAAATCTAAAATAAAGTATGAATGCATTTTAAATATATCACAGGATACCATACGAAAAAATGTGTAGCACAAATTTATCGCGAAAGAGACAAAAATTAGTTAAACCTAACTTGAATTTTACATCAGTTGGGTCGTAAATAGGTTGATTTCAAGTAGAACAAGTTGACATCTGTTTCAAGAAGTCCCTCGATCATATTTCCATCAAAATTTGCAATAATCTTTCAAAAATGTGGATAAAGTTAAACTTAATACTTTTGCTTGACTTAACATGTTGCGCTATATGCTTATTTTAAGAATATATTTTACTAATTTCACCGAAAACCTAAATGTTATATGAGGTAGTATCTGCTGGAAAAACGCTGACTTGGACACAACGACCCTCATGACATTGGGAATTTTCCGATCGGAGAAACTGTTTCTCTTTCCCGTTATTCTCTGTTATTCCCTGTCACTTCACAAAGCTAACTTTAATCCACACAAAGAGCCCCATCAGCAAAATATAAATCCAATTCCACTGCGTGACAGCAACGCTCCTCGAAAAGGCTCACGCCGCAGCATAATTAATTATAAATCCATCCAAAGGATTGGGAAAGGATTGAAAGTTTCATTCCATTCTCTCTACACAAATTAACCATTTAATTTTCTGCGGTAGCAGGAATAAAACATATAATTCCAGCATTAGCTGAGAGCGCAGATCAGAATTTCCGGCTAAACAAGGCTAAAAAAATGTTATTTCGAAGATCTCCGAAATGAATTTTGTGAACGGGCCGAAATAATATCGAGGAAGAATCCTGAACAAATATTTATCCGGAAGGGATTACAAGAAAGGAGGTTATTGAAGGAAGTATGTTATAAAAATAAATATGGGAGGAGAGGTACATATTTTGGCGATTCAGAGAAATTCCCAGAAGAGAAAAGATATGGTTTCGCGAAGTAAACTCGAAAACAGATACATATCCCAACAAGATTACGGGAACAGTACAAGAATGTATAGGAATATGAGGAAATTTTACAATTCTAAGAAAAAGGACAATACGGTTTCGAAAAATCCTATTATTTTATGAACAAGAGAAATAGATGTACTTCATTGATGTCTTTGAATGTCTCAGATGAAACTTTCGAGAAAAACTTCAACATAATATGACTAAAACCCTAGTAGTAAATCTCACATTGAAATTTTTTATCAACGACCTCTTTCATCTTAAGAATCTGAATACATGCAATTGATAATTGAATTTGGTAAAGTAGGTAGGTAGGTACTATATGCATACGTTCACTAAATGCAAATGCCAAATACATGTATTCAGTACCTAATGATGACACAAGTGATTAGAAGATTTTTAATTATTTATGAATTATATTATGTCTTTATGGAGACTAATCATTAGGAGTATTAACATCTATATATCGGTTATTGATTTTATTAGATATATTGATCTCTTTTACACTGAAATAAACATTTGAGAAACTGTATAACCTGCATAAAAATTACCCTAAAATCTTTCGAATACGTTGATTAATTCTCAAAAGCTTGAGTCAATAATTTTAAATACGCAAAATAAAACAAGATTAATAGTTATAATACGAATTTATTCATGCGAGATTGAGACGAAAGAGATAAGAGATTGAAAGTCTCTTCTTCCATTTAACTTAATCACTCAATAATTGCAAAAATTACAGTAAAGAGATAGTGTAAGAAGAAATAGAAGAATCGTGGATGTAAAAACTTACAAGATTTTTAGAAAAATTACTATCCAATTCAGGAAAACACCCAAGAAGAAGAGGGGATGTGAAAAACCAGTGCAAACTTATTGATAGCAATAACTAAAAGACGAGATGAAACATGATAAAATATACAAATATACTGCCCAAAAGTAAATTTATGTGATGAAGAAATAAACACAGTCAAGTTAAGATTTGAATAGAGGTTATCAATATAGACAATAGTTAAATAAGAAAAATATAGATAAGAATTCACAACTATACAATAAGGGAAAATACTGGAACCAATACAACACAATATAAACACTACCGGATTAAGGGACAATACCGGAAATACATCACCAGATAATCAAACTACTGAAAGCCGGTAATCAGATTATTGGAATCTTCATGCTAGTCTACATTTCTGTCAGGTTCCGACATCGTCGCTTCCGTATAGCACCCTTAATAATATCCCTTCCTTGACCAAACAGAATTACGCTCAGCTTTCCCAAAAATCTGATTCAGATATCCTTCGAACGACCTTTACTGGGGAATTTGCGATGAACGAATCTCTCCAGTAAAGGTTTGCAGGGATCTCGACGGGGATTTGATGAAATCCTTCGCCTCGATTACTTCCTCCGAAGGATTTGGGAAAGGTTAAAGGGTAGCCGAACGGAAGGCTTTCATATCGTGGTCTCGTATTAGATTTATTTCTTGAGTCATTCCGAGTACACGCTGTGATCAGCTTCGGTAGAAATTGTCCCCCAAGTGGCTTACGGAGATTACCAGCAATTGAGATTGGAAGGTAACCCCTCCGACTTCTGTAATAAATGTCATGATGCTGCAGCGGAGATATTTACTCATCTGAGGTGACTTCCTGATGACATTTTCTCGTAAATTCATGACTGAGAGATCAGATTGACTTTTATAAATAAATTCTTACGCGCATGAAGATAGCAAGCACTTCGTTTCTAATATCAAATACCATTGACGACATTTCTCTCTCATTTAATGTAATCTCAACAAATAGACATAACCAAAATCATTTGATATGAATGATAAATGAAATGAAGGGAAAATGGAATTCTGCAAATCCATACCAGAAAAGAGATAGGGCATATAAAAACTTATTATAAAAATGCACAGTTTTTACGTTAATTATTAAACAAGAACGTTGAATATTAAACAATATTTTTCTATCTGACATTTGGAATTAAGACTGAAATTAGACTGAAAATTTTTCCATCACGTGTAAGATTCGGACGAATTAGCTCTACAAGACGTTTTTTGCGGATATACAATCATTGAAAAAATATCGATAATATATCAATTAATTATTTAATAATAATTTTAAAATTATTGATTGAATTCGAAATTTTTAATTGAAAATACAAACGTAAATATAGATAATAAATTAAATTTAATTTAATAATCGATATTCAATGTAAAGTAAATAAATGATAGATGAAAAATAAAGAAGTCGCCCAAATATAAAAGCTAACAGTTTGTTAGTAACATCACCATGAATGAGAAAGTATAGTTAAGAAAAATTAGCGTTTGATTAAATCCAATATAGTGGTCAGCAATACATTTTGGAAGATAAAAAATTGTATAGCACATTCTAAAATATTTTACTTATATTTAGTCCCAATAATGATTACAATTAAATTCTGAGAGATTATTTGAGTTAATTTCAGCTGAATTTGGTGACGGATGATAGCTATGGCCCTTGATTAATGACAAATAATTTGATCCAGGTATACATTTTATTACAGAATCCCTTCTTTGATGTCAAATGTCCAATCCTATAGGAGCTTTGTGGATGTCTCTCCTGAAATATCTCTCCCTCTAAAAACACTTCCTTCAATTCCTTATTTAAAAACTCTAGAATCGCAATGACTATACTTACAGAACGGTTGATCTCCTCTTGAATTTGGGCTTCATTTTGTAATTATAAGCTTGTTTTAAGAGCTTAACTCGGCCTCGATGGAGCTTCTCAAAATTGCCGATTTTGGGATGAATAATAACTGATAGAATTACTGCCAATGGTTTAAACAAAGGAATCAACACTTCAGGTCTGGCTTTCGGTAGAAACCGAGGCAAACAATACACAGGGTGTCCCAAAAAGTAGTGATAATCGGAAAACCAGGGATAGAGCTGCTCTTGGGCTTCCCGAATCACCCCACTTTGGGCGTCCGTTTTTTATTCTTTTCGAGTTACGATTTTTTTCGTAATTTTTGAAAATACCGTGACTTCCAGGAAATATGTCCCCATGGCAACGTAGATAGTTAAGATACAGAGCAGTTTTGGAAAAGCGTAGTTACGCCGCGGCTCCCAACAACGACTCATACTTTGTAATACTCGCGAGGGATATTGTTGTTGACTTCGCCTAGTAACGAGGGCGGAGTGGTATTTTTTTACCACCGGAGAGTACTAAAGCGATGCCAATTAGTAAAAAAATTTGTAGTTTGGATAATTGAACACATTAATGTCACCAATTTGAGTTACAATGAGGTGCTGACTCGTTCGTTAAAACTTAGAATATTCGACTTATTATGTTTTAAATCCAATTTTAAGTATGTTTCAGTAAGGATAGCTCAATGAAACTTTCGTGGTAAATATTTGATGACTTGGGCAAGTTTTTAGAGTAGCCGTCGAAACAATTTTTATTCTAAGTTTTATTTTTTTATTGGCCTCAAAGATTTTGATCAAATTCATGACGTCAAGTTTTATTTTGACCACATGGAAGCAGCTGTGGCAGAAAATATTTTTGCGTCAGTTGAAGCAACTATTTAGTTATTTTAGAGAAAAAAATGAACTCTCTATCTTGATTATTTAGGTTGTCATGGGTAAAAATGTCCTGAAAGTCACGGTTTTTTTTACGAAAAAAATTCGTAACTCGAAAATGAATGGAAAAGGGACACCCAACGTAATTCGGGTAGCCCTGGTTTCCCGATTATCACTACTTTTTGGGATACCTTGTATATGGGCGTCCGAGATATACTAGCACAAAAAGTATGAGTTCTCTATCAGTACTGACAATTCGCTAAGAAAAGGTAAACTTTTGTGATATTATGTACATACTTTCGAGTGGGCATCCGAACACCTCTGTCTTACCCAACACCAACAACAAAACCTATCTCTCAAAGAGAAATTTATTTTGAGAGGTGAATGTGGAAAATGTTCACATAGGCTTCAGAAAAGGAATTTTTTTAAGATACTAATACTCACTATCATAGACAGTGGATTGAGATTTCGAACGAAATAAAAATTCTCTTGTAGAACTTGCTAACTTTACAATTTAATATATTTAACTCGCTGAATTAGGAATCAGACTGACATTATACTGAACATTTTTGGTCACACGTAAGAATCTTTAAGGAATATATAACGCAATGAAACAATTCTTTTAATAAACAAGTTAACATGATTTTTAAAAAATCCTAAGAATTCCTTAACGAAGAATATTTTTCACTCCTGTTTATCCTTGGGTTTTTATTCAGAGACACATCCAAAAGTTCAAATATACTTCCTTTCCCTCACCCTAATATCATTGATGTTTTGGAAGATTTCTTATTGAATTTGATGAAGTTGAAAATTGTAAGGTGGGTTCTATTAATGATATTGTTCTCTATTTGTAAGCTGTTTTTGTATATTGTACCTGTAAATTCTACCAATGAACCTACCAAATATTATCAGCTGAACTGCATGCTTTCATGAACCTACCAAAATATTATCAGTTGCACTGCATGCTTTCGTTTCACGTTTAGGAATAATATTGAGTTCAAAGTTGCTGACGTATTTGCAATTTCTTTTTTCTCGTCAATGCCAACTGGTGAATGCGGATGGAAATCTCTTAGTTCGGGATGAGGCCTCTGTTGATGGCCGCATGGCATGGACACACAGACGCAGTTCGACTTCTAATCAACTGTGGCGCCAGCGTGAATGCAGTTAACAAGGTAAACCATTTCCCTTGATTACTAATTATGCTAATGTCCAATTGTAATTCGTTCTCGGGAATCCGAGAGCGATTTTTTTAATAACGGTGTCCGACAGAGGTAACATAAAATAGTTCGCACTCAATGGAATGACACTGAAGATATGAAGCAAAATAAATAAATATCCGCTGAATATTGTAGCGCGAGCTTGAAATTTCAGGGTGACAAATAGAATGACAAAATTTAACCTCACACGAGTGAGAGATCTATCAACGCGAAGAAAGAAGCAAATATAACAAGAGAAAGGTCTTTTTTGGCCCCCTTTAATAGTATAACTTTATAAAGAATAACCTCAGCGCGGCTCATTGAATCGGAAATCCGTCCCTGGTATTTTGAAAATTTTCCTCATTGATTTCTGCTCCTCTTCAAGCATCTACATTGCGAAACTAGTAAACAATTCCGAAATTTTATATGGAAAACTATAAATTAAGCTGAATATATTGCATAGATACTACGATTATGTACGGATGAATATGCGAAAATTTTGAAATAAAACATTAATTCCTTGAATCTAAAATTCTAGAAGGACTTGGAATATTCCAGAGGAGGATATACTGTACGCGGTCAATTCATAAACGAGGTACAAGTTGTTCCGCCATAACGACAATATAATGACTCGGAGTTACGGCTCGACCGTAAATGTAAATAAATAATTGGTGGAGAATTCGACCGAAGTTTATGAAGATAGACACTCGAGATATGCGAGTGAATCTGGCCGTAAAATTTTATTCCCGTACCTCCAGGAGGAAAGCACGTACGAAAAGATACGAAAGAGGATTGCCACTAGAGCAGAGATAAACGATTTAAAGTCGGAGAGGCAATTTTCGGACTCTTCCTCGTTTTTTGCCCTAGTTTATCCTGGATGGGGATTACATAGCCGAGTTTTGGAAAATTCACAAGGTAATTCCATTTTCTTGATGGACGAAGTACACGTAATTCATCAAATTTAACGGGTCTTTGATTAAATTCAAAGCATGAAATATTCTTTATATAGCCAGCATTCCCGAATTCAGTACAGTGCTCTTATAAAATGTTAGTTAGTTAGTTAGTTAAAAATATATTAGCGCGACTTTCACTTATTTTCTACGTCCCTCGTCATAATTCCAAATACGATTTTTCCAAATAAAGATTGGGTTCAAAAATAGCATACTGATAAACTTCGGGGAAAATTCGTTCAGTATGAGGAAATGCTTTTACGAAGATTAGAAATAAAGATAAGAGATCGAAAGCGGTCAGAACGATAACAGGGAAGCACCGGAAGGAAATATGGAGTGATGTATATAAGAAAGTCTTCATGTATGGAAAAATGCGACGAATGATAGTGTTGCGCGTCTGGAGTAAATTCAATTTAGAATTAATTTCATTTTTAGATCACATAATTTAACTTCCCCACGAGATCGTCCATAAAGAAGACTAATTTATACTCTTTTTATGTTTTATAAATTCAAATCGTATGCATGCATAAGTCTAAGAATATTCACCATGCTTCGCCACGATTACAAAGTATAATTCTTATCGATGAAAGTAGCTTCATATTGAACTCAAGATAGTTCTATGCGCATTTGTCTATCAGAAAAATATTTTTATAGAATTTTTTAACATGAAAAATGAGCGAATTTGAAAGCACAGTAACTTTTCTCTGATACTTAAATCGATTGAATATAGACAATTTTGTGTAAATTTATATAAAGTTATCCTTAGATACTTTAGTTTTCAGCAAGTCCTTGTCTCTTGTTTTAGTCGGATATTTATAAAAGGAACTTAATGTGTTCTTAATATAGTATATAATTAACTAAATATCGTTTATAAAGTTTAAATTAGAAAAGTTTATTTTAATGCAAGAGATTTATGGTAAACGATGTAAGATATCCTTGTTCCTGCTAGTTCACACCCTGAAGTATGAAATATTATTAATTTCGCTTTCTCACCGTAACAGTTCTCTGATACTTAAATCGATTGAATATAGACAATTTCATGTAATAATGCAAATGTATAAAAAGTTATCCTTAGATACTTAAGTTTTCCCCAAGTCCTTGTCACTAGTTTTGGCAGATTTTTATTAAAGGAACTTAATGTGTTCTTAATATAGTAATTATTAATAGTTAAACATGGTTTATAAAGTTAAAATTCGAAAACAGTTTTTTTAATGCAAGAGATTTATGGTAAACGATGTAAGATATCCTTGATCCGGCTAGTTCACACCCTGAAGAATGAAATATTTTTAATCGCTTTCGACACAGGGTAGAAGAAATATGTATATTGTACATCTTGTTTCATTCCAGTGCAAGTTTGTGATACTACTGAAATTACGGAGGAATAAATGATTATGGATTTATTCATTCATGATTCATGACATTCATTTCCATAGTGATATTTGTACTGGGAAAAGAAATCACTGAATAAACTAACAGCAAATCGAAAATTTGCCCGTGTTATTCGCTGCGGTATAAGAAATGACTGAAAAGCCAAGCGAAAATTCATAAAGCCTAATCGCTTGTGTAAAAACATCAGGGGAAAGCTGTGTATCTCTCTGTAGGATATGTCATTACTCCCTTCGCATATGTTACTGCTCACTTACACTCCTGAGCAATACAATCTTCTCTCTTTGAAGCCTCAGCTCAACTTTATAAGGCAATATCGTGTGTACCCGTCCCTCCTGCATATTCCTAACACCTCACGGGTAACCTTCGCAAATTACAACTCACTTCGTCAACAAACCTCATTCTTACCTTTACTCAATCCACTGACTTAATTTCTCACCTACCAACGAGGTTGACCTAGAATGTTAATTAAACATATCTCTAGAGATATTGCTTATTACACTCCGAAGCGCGCGTGAGTTCCTTTACTTTTTTCGATGCAGTAACGTAGGCGCTGCGTGGGCGGATTAATACACAAAAATATCGTCTCGTCTTAATTGCCTTATACAGGGTAGTCCTTGGAATAGTCCTTCCCACCGATTCCATCTTTGTACAAAATTCATTAAGACAAACGAACGAATTGTGAGAGTAATTGTTAAACATAATTATCCGTAATCATGGAATGGATAAGCGTAACGATCCACAATATTTACTTTGCAGAGAGCTAAGAAGCTATGGCTACAAATCATACTGCAAATTATTTCCAACTACGGTTAGAGAAGAGATTTCGCAAATGCTGATAATAATGATAATAACAATATTTTCTTTGACAGAAGCAAGTAATTCCAATTAAAAGGAATTTCCGCGCTCATAGAGGAAATTGGTTTGAATTCTACATAATTAGCTACAAGGGAATGGGACGAAGTGAATAAATACTAATTGAATTGGCAAATGTCTTTTATCAAGCATAAATGTAAGCTATGCATTAAGCTGATATGCAAATGGGATCATATTTCAACGTGACAAATTTCCACTACACCTCCTAGCGCGATTGTAGTAAATGTGTACGATGCAAGATACAGTCCGTTGATTATCAGCTATAAAAAACACCGCTGTTAAATCAACGGTACATACATACATAAAAGAGTCAAATATAAAATGTTAGATTTTTAATACACCTGTAATGGGAAAATCAACTTAGCTTCCCAAACTATTCCAAAGGAAAAAACTCCGTGTATAAAGAAGCAGTTTACTAATGGTACACTGACAATTATCACAATATTAAACCTGAATCTGTATCGACTATTCAAATGCTTCGTTTACATAGTACTTAATCGTTTCTTCGTGGAACTATGGCAGATAATTACCAAAACCAAACAAATCACTAATTAAATTACATCTTTGGACTACTTTTCTACATAGTCACTAATTTTCTCAACACATTTCTCCCATCATGGTACCAGTTTCAATACGCCCTGTTCGTAGAAGTCCGTCGATAGACATCTGCGGACTGCTGATTTCGGAGAGTAACGCACAATAATTTTGCCTCCCCTGGTATTGTAGCTGGAATGTTGAAATTTCACGACAATATAGTTCAAACTTCAAACTATACTGCCGTGAATTTTCAATATTCCAGCTACAATACCAGGGGAGAAAAAAATTATTGTGCATTACTTTCCGATCAACCATCGTATATCCAATTAAAAAATTAATATAGCTAAATTTTCCAATAAAGATTCGCAGGACTAGGTGGATGATGTTTAAAATATAATGACATCATTGTTGACGGTAAAGAGTTTTGAGAATTTCATAAATCTTTATCCTTTAAACTCCATCAGAAAAATCTCGTTTACTACTGTATATTGAACGCGCATGAAATAAAATAACTTAAAATTAAAACTTTAATCGAAATCAAAGCAACAGAAAGATCTATGAGAGATAAAGTTTTTCTGGTGTTTTATTCAATTAAACTAAGGCAAAAATCGATTGATTATATAATTGACAGAAAGTAAACTTACAATGTATAAATTTCCTCTTAGTACCTTCACAGTTCAGTAGTCTGTAATTAATAATATGATTAATACTCCCTCAAAATTTACCAGTATCCTAAAATAATTTTATCTCATCAAATCTTCATTGGAGCGCAATTTCAAACAAATCTATAAAAACCCTCTGAGTCGATGAGAGAATAAAAGACTTGCACTGGAGTTTTCATTCGTTTAAACTGAATTTATAGATGCGTTAAAAGGGAATGAGCTCTTTATGCCGGAGAGGGAAACGTTACACACCGTCATAAACGCGAACGGGGCCACGAAGTTAATATTCGAGCGAAAAGGACACGACTGCTTGGTAACTCCTCGATGCCCCAATAATATCTCCTTTAAAAAGTGTCCCTCTTCCCATCGACACATCTCCCTCATACCCTTCGAAAACCTCTTCCATCCAATTTGTGACGATGTTAAGAGAGGCAACGAAGTTATGGACCAGAGAGCGAAAGTGGTGTGGGAACAGGGGATGGCGGAGAGTCAAACATATCTATATTTCGAGGCGAAGGAAAGTCTCGCTAAAATCTAGTCCGTCATTCATAGAGGAGACGAAATTTGCGCTGCAAGTGTAAACCGTGAGAATTGCTTCTAGTGGAACCTTTTCTAACTTGGCTCCATCCATATTATAACTGAGATGGCACTATTGTCATTCTAAAATACAGGATACGTGCGGAAAAAGAGAACGAGAATACAAGGACATTCTTAAAACAAATAAGGGCCATTATTTGCCATCTAAAAAAATGGATTGAGAATGGAATGCAAAGAAAAAGACCGAGACGAAGACAAAGGCAAAAGATATTAGATGACATAAGGGGTGAAGTTACCAAAAAGTGAATAAAATTGCATTTAACAGGGAAGATGGAAGCAAGAAAACCCTAATGAAGGGTAGAAAACTTAAATAGGCATTTTTTCGATTGAGAAGTGAAGAAGAAGAACAGAAAAAACTTCGACGAATAATTCTTTGGAAGCAAACAAATTCTTCAAAAATAGTCCATTCTCACGAATCTGAAGTTATTCAAAATTATATTAAATAACCTGACTCGGAGTTAAAATCTATTTAATACATTAACGGGAATGGGGATGGTTGGTATGGGTTTGGTTGTGTTTGTCTACGAGGTCTATTTCGGAAGAATTTCCTTTCGAAGGATTTACTTTCGAAGACTTTATCTATAACCAAATCTTTCCGGTCTTAAACGATATTTGAAATAATGAAGAGAGACCGCTCAGAGCAAAAATGAGCAATTAAATAAATAAAAGCTGAAAAATATCAGTAGATCCTAGAGAGATATTCTTGCAACAAAAACTATTCCTTAATTAAGAAATAAGGTCACCGCCATTGCAATATTTGATGTATAGAAAAGATCACTAATTGCTTATTCTGCAGGAAAACATTGAGGTGGTAAAAAATAAACTTTTCTCTTCATAAGTAGAACTCTAACCAAAACAGTATTTTCACTCACTTTTTCCACAAACTTATGAAGAGTTAAATTAACTTTCCTGCCTTAATTAATTTATACTAATGAGTCTGAGAAACGTAATTAATGCTTAGCATTTACAAGCAGAATTCTATTGCGTTCGCTAGTGTATATATTTGTCACAAGCAGTTTATACATCGCCTGGGGTCGACAATGGTGCTACATATGGAATATTTTATGGAAAACTTACATGGGTAATGAAATATATATCTACTTAGTGAGTTATTATTTGCTTGTGGGCGCTCTAACATAAAAACTATTAGTGTGATTAATACCAAACTTCATATATAGCACTGTGATTGGTGCTGTCAGAGTTGATTAGTTTTTTGAGTAAATCGGTTGACCGGAAGTCGAGCTTTATTTTTCGAAGCAAATTTCCGTTTTTGCAAAATATTTCCATTAATATGATATTTCGGTATATACTATTATTTAAAAAAAGTTTTATAAAATGTAATTTACTATAACTTTTGTATTAAACATATTTTTTTATCACTGATTGTTTAGGAGTTATTCGTGAAATACTAATAAACCGGAAGTTGCTGATTATGTACTTTGTGGGCGCTCTAACATAAAAACTATTTGTTGTATCAACACCAAACTTCATAAATAGAACTTTGGTTGGTGTCGATAGAGCTGATTAGTTTTTTGAGTAAATCGGTTAGCCGAAAGTTGAGCTTTACTTTTCGAAGCTCGTTTCCGTTTTTGCAAAATATCTCCATAAATATGATATTTAGGTATATGCTAATATTTTCAAAAGTTTTAGAAAATTTAATTTACTATAACTTTTGTATAAAACATATTTTTGTATCACTGATTGTTCAGGAGTTATTCATGAAATACTGATAAACCGGAAGTTGCTGATCAGTTCAGCAGGGCTGAGCTGATGCACTTTTTGGGCGCTCTAACATGAAAACTATCTGTCGTATCAACACTAAACTTCATATATATCACTTTGGTTGGTGTCGTTAGAGTTTATTAGTTTTTGGAGTAAATCGGTTACCCGGAAGTCTTTCCACTGTTTAAATATGTAGTCTTTATTTTTGTTAATAGTTTGTGTCACTCGTGTGTTGTTTTGCTCTTCGTTCGTATTTTGAATTCGTTTCCATCGCCTATTATAATCAGTTTTGTGATTAATCTTATAGTGGTTCTTGTAGTAGACTCAAAAGGCCAATTTCACCGTTTTTCATCGAACACGTCCCGAAAAACATTATTTATAATGCTTGTGACGTAAACGTTCATATGATACAAATGAATCACTTATATATTTTCCAAGTTTAGATTGAATATAGAGTTCTAAAATACTGTCGTAGATAAATATTTACATCTTATATATGGAGAAAGTCATGTGCTGGCCACATCAGATTTTTTTTTCATAAATTTGGGTGAATAAGAAAGAGGATTTCAACCTTATATGTTTCAATTCATTTGAAATCGAATGATCGCAGAAAAGGGTGTTAGCAAAATCATACGTACTTGAAACAAAGCAAGCGCTGGTATACATGAACAGTAATTGTCACTTCCTACTATGAGTCGATTCGATTTCGAAGAGCTTCTGCCAACCCGATTCGAAAAGTAAGTCACTATCCATAGGCCCTTAAGTAAAACATAAATTCTCTATGGAGATTCTTCTTTTTTATTTCTCCTCGATTTTGCGTATTCCCGGAAAACTGCATTTCCCAACCAACTGGGATAAGCACGAGGACATAGTAATTTAATTGAGGAAAGACAGCCCGCATTGCAGGCTAACCTCCGCAAGGTTACTTCGAAGCCACTTCGTTTGTTGTCTAACAATAAGTTGGAGGGAACGCGGCCAACCAGCTTCGTGGGGAGTCGGGTCGGAGTGGTTTATCTGCTTTCATTAGAGCAAAACAGGGTGGCCCTAAGAAACGAGGTCGGATCCCAAAAGCTCTGAATTAACGAAAGGTTACATCGTGTTGAGGAAACCTCGCAAACTAAAGCGCTCGAGAACTTTGGGTACCCGGCAACACAAACTTACTTCTACCCAATATCCTTCGTGGCGTAAATTATTGTCGCTTCATTTACAGGGATATCGGTCGACCCTTCGATTGAGGAAGATGTAGGGTTAAGGATAAGGGGAAAATGGCATCATTTTTGCCCTTTAGTTAACAGTCCCTTAAGGGATTGAAATTGAAGCTATCCATTCGTTTCGGGTCTAGCAGTTTGCGATACCGTAATTTGTTACCATGGGGATGACAGTCTTCGGCGATACAACTTGGGCAGTCTGAAAGCAATTAATATTAGTCTGAGCACGATCTGGAATGAAGGGTCCAAGAGATGGAGACATCAGATCTCACAAGATCTCCTAGGCTTCTAATCCGATTTCTGAGTGGTAGAATCTAAAATAACAGATTAACATCTACTTAAAGACCCATCACAGCCTCATAGATCCACAAATTTTCAAAATTGGCACAATTTGGAGAATGATTATGGAAAGGACTTACATAAGAATCAACGAGATATCAAGTTATAATTCTTCATATTTTTGGTATTGACTAATCGTCGAGGACAAAGAATCGCCTATTTATCTTAAATTTATTCTGTGTTGTTCACTAATTTTTACCAGGGGTAGCTAATAGTATTTTGACTATATCCTATTAATTTTCAGCTGCAAGTAAAAATTGAATCGATAAAACTTTTTAAAAATTTGTACAATTCTACAAATAAACATAAAACTTGAGTTAACCGGTTTCGGTGAAATTGAACCATCATCAGAACTGTTCTGATGATGGTGTAATTTCACCGAAACCGGTTAACTCAAGTTTTATACGAGTATTTGTGGAGTTGTACAATTTTTTAAAGTTTTCTGGTTTTTAAATCATGAAGTTCCGCCCAATATCGCTTACCAACATTCAATTCAAAAATTGAACTATTTTTTATGTTGCTGTAGCAGTCACAATTAAAATACCAAAAGTATAAACACATATGAACGTTCGCTAAATTTAAAATACCAGAGAAATCAATTAGTATCACCGTATACGCTGAATTCGAGGTATTAAGTAAAAGTGATAACTTTACAGAAATGTCTAACTATGAAAAATAACCACTACATGAAAGTTGATACACATCAACGATTGAGATGAATTGATTTATATCACAGCACTGCATAATATTATAATTAATCATTAACTATTATAAGTCAATTATTGTAAGTTAGTATTAGTGAAATTATCAAATATTTTATGAGGTTAAAATCATTTTTGCATTAGTCATTGCAACCGAATTCGAAAAATAATTCAATCGATAAATATGAAATGAGAATAAAAATAGTAGTGTGTAGGGAGAATATTATCCTATAATATTATTATAGCAATATTAATATAGCAACCATCACTTCCGCTTCCAAAATAATTTTCAAATAATTTAATTAATCGAATAAATAAACAGTAATCGCCTTCATCTAGGCTTCAGTGTATGAAGAAAAAGTGAAATATACCTTTTATGCAAATGAAAACACATATGAGAGATTACCTCCTTAAAAACAATTTTCTTGGAAAGCAATTTGTATAAAGTTAGTCCTCCCTTAACTGTTCTTTCGAAGTATCCCGCAAAAAATAGCAGAACTTATCACGAACTTTATCCCGCAAGAAGAGTTTATAAGAATATCCGATTGATACGAGGAAGTGGATGCATGTGTTCAAAAACTAGGTCGAAAAGATGAAACTTGACGTAACTGCAATCATTAATGCGTTATTCACGTCCCAACAGACCCCAGGGTGCAGTGAATCCTACGCTATTTTCCAGGAGTCAAATTTACGAGCTCCAAACTGCTTTATGAATTGCGATGGGTGATAACTGAGATCCTCCGGTAAATCATAAGCGGTAAAAAGAAACGACTCAAATTTATTTAGAGTTAAAGAGCGACAACTCTGAAAACCTTTTAAGTCTTAAATTCTACCAAAATGTTATCGGTGTTTTCAAAGCCATTAAAAATTAGTTTATAGTTTACCCAATTACTTGAACAGAAATAAGTGGGAGTCTGAGATCGAAAATATTTTCCATTCTTATTCTACTGGGTAATAGTAGTGGAGCCTAAATTTAAATATTCAAATTAATATTAATTGAAATATTAAATAGTATTTAAATTGAGTTACTCTATTATGCAATAGTGGGCCAATAAAAATTGTATATTGAGAAAATATGAAAAACTTGATGGATAAAATTCGCTTTTACGATTATTTATTTCGATAAAAACGACATACTTTAATGCATTATAGCTACAAAAACCTATTTCGATACTTATTTTTGGCAGGTAGTTTTATGAAGAACTGCATAGTAAATTCATCACAAGAAAATGTTAATGAATTCTTAACCGCCTATAGTCAACGAATGCGAATTTTGATGGATTAAATACATCTGTTGGCAAAATATGATACTTGATTATTACATTAATAAGAAAAATAAGTTAAAATGGAAAATTTAATGGAACAGAATAGATGATAATAGCAATTAAAAAGTTTCAAACACTACTGGCACCTAAGACAGCATTTAGACTCAAATCGCATTCTGAAAGCACTTGAAAAAGTAAAGAAAGAAATTTTAAACACCACTGTTAATGGATTAGAGGTTTAAAATATCCAATAGCCGTATTTTCCCGAGCTCCTTGTCTCATTCACCGGTATTCGGAGAAAACAGGAAGGATCATCGCTCTTCTTTTTCTTAATTTCACGAATATATTCATGATATAAGTACCATCCTACACAATTTATTCCTTTGAATATAAAAACATACTACATCATTAATTTCCCGGGGGATAAAGTGTATTCTATCCAAAGAAGGATTTCCGTTATTATTCTTAAAGGTCATCGAAATGAAGATAAAAAGTACACCTTAAAAAAGCAAAATTCAAATATATTAGCATCAACCGTACAAATGGGAAAGACGAGATATGTTTGCCATGCCATAAAATCTCTAAGCCAAAACAAGCCAACTTAGAATTTTCCAAAGGAAACGAGTATCGGTTTTCGAGACTTTAAGGGCAACTTTGAGTCTCCCCGAAGGTGGGAATACGCCGGTAATGGATACAGAATCCGAGGGATCGCAATCGGTTTCTCTTCCGAACTCTACAGAGATTCGCATGCCATACGACGTCCTCAGCACTAACGACTGCCATTAACCTAACCGCATCGGTAACGAGACTACTACGTCTTTTTTGCCCCGGATAACAAGTCCTCACCTAAGGGACATCTTGGCTTCGTTGCCTTCGACTAGAGAGCTTTTCCTCTGACATGTAATAAGAATTAATTCTTATTGAAGCAAAGGGAATTGAATGAAGACAGAGTAAGTTAATTCCAAAATTTCACCTATTATAGCTTCAACAGCTATGACGTGAGGAATTTAAATACTAAAAGATTAATACAAACACAACAAGATTTTTTCGATAAGAGAATGCTGGAAGAGGATACTATAATAAGAAAGGGACAATATCGTATATCGAGGAAGGGGTCAGAAATCATAAATTTTCATTATGGCTTTTCCGATTCAACCTTTCGAACATAGATCTTTACCAATCATTCATTTTTGGCTTTATTATACTCGTATATCTAGAAAAATATTTAACTTCTAAAATCCGAAAGATTTAAACACAATAAACGTTGCCACATGGTCATAAAGCCAACTTACAGCGTGAATTTAAATAAATAAATAAATATTTAATAAGTAAAACTTAGCATTTGATTGCCTAAAATTAACATCAAAAGCTACACTGTTATTATAGTAAACAAAAGTTTAAGAAATAACTCAAGTCAATTCCCTCTGAGTGAATTACAAGTAAAAAAAATTAAACATTCTTCATTTTTACAGCTCATATAGCATTTCATTTCAAAGTAACATAATATTAACATCACAGCGATACCACTACCTCTTATCTTAAGAGAAAAAATGGATTTAGGCTCCATTAATTTTTGGAGACTACAAAATAAAGGCAAATTTTATGTCAATATTACTTAATATACGTTAAGAATTGAACTTATGCCAATTATCTTTAAATAAATTGCTTTGGTAAGGAGAAAAATTAACAAAGAGACATTTAGCAATATAAATAGCTATATAAGAAATTCCTTGTTGTTTTTCTGATTGGTCAACAAAATATGGACATCTATAAATGAAAGCAATGGTAGCAGGCTTTACTATGTGGAATTACATAGAAATGAATTGAAGAAATAAATTCACTTATACTAATTTCCAACCGTATATTTTACACATGACCGGTTTCATAGATGATATAAATTAACTTACGAAACCGGTCGTGTGTAAAATATACGGTTGGAAATTAGTATAAGTGAATTTATTTTTTCAATTCATTTCTTTGGATACCTATACTGCGTAAATAATGCAAATTTGATACATAATGCTTAATCGCAAAGGTTCATTGTCTTCTAAAGTAAAGTTTCACGAAAGAATAAAACAAAATAAGCATGGAAGTGGTGCATGAGATAATTTTTTCCTCATATTGTGCACGCAATGTGAGGTGGACGAGCGTTACAGGTAAATTCCATTCCTTTGAGTCATGCTCCGTGGTAATATCTTAAAAGCTTATAGAAACTAAAAATTCTCATTCCCCAGAGATTTTCACAGATATGGTTTATACAGAATTCAAAGTTAGCGAATGTAAAGAGTTTTTTGGGAGGAGGAAAATCGCTAAATGTAGTTTTTCAAGCTTTTTCTGCTGAACGGGAAACTAAAAACTTCGTAGGTGACCAAAGGGATACAAATTAGGGTGTAGGACAACTGGCCGCCGGGCCAACTGGCCGCGGGGACAACTATATACAAATATCAATTATGATAGTGAGGAAGTGAAGGAATTTCCTAACAACTTACTTCTTTCATAGGATACGTTACTTAAAGCTAATATTTATTTAAAAGACATGATATTTTATATCCCGGCCCGGCGGCGAGTCGGCGGCAGCCAGTTGTCCCATTAAGAAAAATGAACTGGGGTACTCCTACCGTAATAATAAAGCTACAAAGTTTTTTTATTTCAAGATGGTCTTATCATATAAATTGCATGAGGAAAGTTATTGGAAGTCTGAGCCGATTTAGGAAATATTTTGTATTTTATAAAACTTTCGATGTTTCCATTTCGTGCCGCGTGTTATAAAAATTACGAGTACATAAGTACTCTCAGAGGAGAGAAAATAAAAGGAATATTCTTTGCATTTCAGTAGACATCCTAAACTACGATTCTACAACGAAAAATTTTGGCCGGCAATGACCTATATCAAAAACGTCACTCATAAATTTATATCTAACCCAGAATTTACCTTATCAGGCTACGCGGAAAAAGAAACAATCTTAAATTTCTGGACCGGAAAACTTCCCACTATTGAAACAAAACTCGAAAATCAGTTTCACAACTGCTGTGACTCGTTCACGAAATAGATTCCGAAAATAATTATTGCTCGCTACAATTAAATTGGTTTAATTATTTCCCAAGCAGTGTAATTATTAATCAAAGCCTAGGTTTAATTTGAAATGGACTCTTTAACTACAAAGTGATTGAATTTCAACAATCTCACGGTGTACTCAATCCAACAGGGAAACAATTTTCACAACGGACCCTCATTTATGGAGATCATTAACGAAATAGAATTACCAACATGTATTCGAGGTTATTAATAAACGATAGAGCAAAACGTAGTTAATTGGCGACGTGCCTGGTACTGCCGCTGTAACATCGCTTTCAGGAAAATAATTGGAAAAAATTAGTTTTAGAAAAGTTAATTCATTCGCTACATTTACCTTATAATATTCAGTTTATTATTTCATAATTTCTAATTCACTCTATTCCATTAATGATACTTCTTTGCCATAATCAACGCTTACAATACCGTCATAACCTAAATTGAAATATTTTTCTAGGATCAAAGTGGTTCCTATAAAATTCATGAATAATTTACAAATATCACATGAATGAAAAATTAATATTTATTCAATTTAAATGAATGTTATGAATAATAAGCGTAGTATTTAGGGCTGGTGAGACAGACTAGGGCAAACTACCTCTACCTTAAATTTGAAATGTGCATATCAATACAATTATCACAGAATTCTTTGCATGCGTGTTACTTACGAGTTACTCAATCAGGGGTGCATTTTTTCCCAGATAATACTCAACTATATATTTTTAATTTATCACGAATATATTTCAAAGGATATTAACAACAGTCGCCTATATTCAAAGTATAACTTTAAATATACATAGCGTAAAAATTGCTAAAATATATTCCTTACATTTCATTTACTCAAGCTTAATTTAAGGAAGAGTCTTCACTGAAGAAACTTGTACAACTTCCTATTGTTTTGCTAGAAAAAACTTTTCTTTAAAATGAAATTTGAAAGTATCGCCGAATCTTATTCATTAAACATAATTTTAATTTAACTATCTGAAAAATATTCAGCCAAAGGCTAGTTGGTACTGCAAACCCTCTAACATAGGCTACCAAGAGCTAGTAGGTGGGAATGAGGCTTAATAGGCAGGATAGCGAGTGATGTTGTTTACCCTTGCTTTCTTCACCAATCCAGAATACTATAAGCGGAATATGTTCATTTAAGTGAAGCACAATGGCTATACGAGAAACATTTTTTATTTTAACCACCAAATTTAATACATTATCACCATATAGTCAAAGGAGGTTGAATGCATCAAAACATTTTCGAATCTGATTAATTTTTATCGAGAAAAATTATGATTGTTTGAATCTCATCTAGAATATGCGACACTCATTTTGGACAGTCGAAATTTATCGTCTTGTCGTTCGTGGCCAACGGTTAGCACCACTACGAACGCTGAATATGAAAAAGCATATTTCTTTACATTCATATTTCGAAAATTAGGCCGAGGTTCTTCAATTTGGAACGGGCAAATACGAGGGCCATCATTCCAAAACACATCTTCCTCAGCAAAAAAATCTTTCGAGACTTGCATTGAAAAAAAAATTGGCCTCCGATCACGGACGAGAAAATTAAATGCCGAGAAGATGTACCAATTGAACTAACTTTTTCCTGAAAGGCAGCTTTGAAAACATTCGCTACTATTTCGTTCGATACGCTTTGGTTAATTGAGCGATGCAAGTGGAATTTTATCCTCGCTTCGTCCGGAGAAGATTTTTTTGTGGAGTTTGCCCATTTCTGCAATAGTGGATCACTAAATTAGTTTTCCTCCCACTTTCTTTGCTAAGGAGCATCGTGCGCCATCAAAACATTACGCCTCGCGTCTCGCATGAACTCTCGCGGAACTGCAGGGGTATGGGAAATGGAAAAGAGGGACGTACTTCAAGGGATTCGGACGACGAGGGTAACATCCCGCCACTCGGCAGAGGAGAGAAAATATTTCGTGAGTTGGATCGAAGAAAAACACGTCAAATATCGAAGATAATGACGCATTACCTAATTCCTCCGAACTACTATGCATTTCCGCAAATAAGACGATAGTTGAACCACTAAAATTTCCCAAAATCTGGGTCTCTAATTATATTAAGATATATATGTAATATTTGAGTATATATATAAAATTTGTTCATAAATGTTCCAAACATTAAAATATTTCTTTTTTAGCATCGTGCGCGGTAACTTGGAGTACACTAAAAATTCCCTTCCAATTCAGTTATTTAACTCAAAATAAAGTTATGAAGAGGAATGTTTGAACATGAAATATGTTTACAACACAAAGCCATGGATACAGGGCAAATTATTGAACGGACCTCAGAGAGAAAGGAGACCTCTCTCCGATTATTTACCTTAATTTTTATTTTTTTCAATTCATTAATTCACAGCTAAAATATGGCATCTCATTTTGGCCAGCGGCATGCGTGTTTATGTCTTTAAATAGCGGAAACCCATTAAATTAATTACATTAAAGTGATCATTATTGAAATTTCTGATTCGATGTTTTATTAAGATATTTCAAATGACTCTAGACGTATACATTCCCGAATTTAGTATTGTACGCTAGAAATAAGCAATCGTAATTCCCTTACAAATAGTCAAGACTTGCCTTTTAATGCCTAGATTTCTCAAAAGGGGATCCTTAAAAATTCCTTTAAAAATTCTAAAGCGTAATGAAACTCAAACAGTTATATTTGTTTAAGAAATTGATCATTTAGACTGAATTAGAGAATATAAGGTTTTTCAGATTAAAACATCATTCTAAAAATTTGAAAAAGAAAAAACAACTGTGATAGCATTAACTTAGAGAAGTCTAAAACAAGGACTAAGCATAAACTTCCAACAAAAGTATCTTTGTTTGGACTTGTCCTTACACCTTCAACGTAAAGAAGATTTCCCAAGTAGTCAAACTGGGGATAATCTCAAGTTACAGGAGTTTAATTATAGCAAAACAGAATTGAAACCGAGCTTTACATCTGTATTTCCGAACTCTTTTTAATTCAAACGCTTACCTTAAAACCGCTAAATAACACTACGAGAAACCATACACTTCAATATTTTAAACTACTATCTATTTGTTGAAATCCAAAATATTTTATGTTCGATAAAAAACTGAAAAATAGAGATATCTCCATCCTTACGAGTTATCTGCGAGAGAATTATAATATGCGATTTAAACGCTAGACTAAACCTTGAAATGAACATTAAGTATTTCCCGAAATAAACTGAACGAGGAAAATATTTAGAGGTATATTTCAAACCGATTTTTCTAAGCGAAGTAGCGCTTTAAGGCACTGAGTTTATGAAGGTCGATTGAGTCAATAACGAGATTCCTGTTTTCGCCTCCACTCAAACCCGAGATGCCGAGATCTGAAACAGTGGCTTTCGGGGAGCGAGACTTTTGGACTCGGGGATAGGTAAAAGAAAAGGAAATGGCGTAGACGAGTAAGTGGAAAGGTGGAGTTACCGGGCGAAAGAGAGCAGCGGGGAGAAATGCCTCCCCTGGGATGTGACCCGGCTCGGCAAGGAGATAGGCCGTAAAGGGGATGGGAGTTATCCTTTTATACGGACAAAGGGGGACGCGACCCATCTTAATTGGAACGCGAATCAGTTTCGAAAATGAATCAAAGGAATAATCGCAAACACGTGCTCATTCGTATCCTATGTGTTGAGAGTGCCTTTTAATCCACTTCAGAAATTAACGTCCGAAAATAGACGCGCGGAAAGAAAATCCGAACTGCGAAGTAAAATTTAAAAGTTGCTCGTTCGGGAGCTGAACAGTTGAGACTTGAAAATGAAACATCACGAGGAAAACTTCTACTCTTGGCTTTCGGATTAAATAACACCGGGAGGTCAAAATTTAAGCTGAAGCACGTGAACATGTATCGGGATTTTCCTCTGTCGCTACTCGCAAAATGTTCTGAGTTAACAAATGTACCAGCTCTATAAACATTTTACAAATTAAGAGTAATATTACGAATTCGACAGTATTTTATTGTGCGGAGAAAAATTTTTTTTGAAATCGAGTTTATTCTTATTATCCTCTAAAATTCCTTTTGAAAAGACCAACTTTAAGATTATTAAGCGAATTAATTGATTTTTGTACAATTAAATAGAGGATATACTTAATCAGTTAAAGAATATTAGGAATTCAGATGTTAATCCAATGTTTAATGAATTCAATATTTTAATTAATCACTTAAAATACATAGCATTTATTATTATTACTATCAGAACTAATTCTCTTAGAACCTCAATATATTTTACGTTAATATAGTATACTCAATATCTCAATACCAATATTTTTTTATAATTTAGATGTACAGCGTAATTACAGAGGTTTTAATCGTTCTTAAATGCCATTGAATCCATAAGTCTAATAGATACTTGAAGTGAAGGAAGAAAGAACTATATTACCAAAGCGAAATTAACATATCCTTTGAATCAATTTAGACGAACCAAAATAACTGTAACGTTTAACCACGATTCATGGTAATTTGTGAGGTTAATTTTAGAAAGCAATAACATTTGCACAGCGGGAAATTCCCGTGAAACCTCTCTCAGATCTCATTCCAAGTATTTAGGAGTACCGCATTTATAGACTGCGAAAAACAACAGAATGAAAAATAGAACGCTGAAGAATGAAAGGGTTAGACATTTAGGACCCCGTCTTTTAGCGAAGATAAAACTGAATTTCTAGAATTGGACCGGAAAAGGACGTTTCAAAAGCCAGTCAAGCGCATATATGAGTATTCACGCTCCTATTTGAGACATAGCACTCCATAAATCTAATTAAGTCAAAGGGCAAACCTACAAAATCTACGAGCAAAACTCAGAAAGAATCATATCAGAAAAAATATTGGGCTATACACAGATTAAGATCAGTGTTTTTGGAAGAGCTGTTTAATCGATAAAATGTTATAGAAATGGCAAGTTATTCAATTATTTCATTCGATGTCATGATATTTATTCGATGCCATGATATTTATTCGATGTCATGATATTTATTCCATGAAAAATTATTCCACCATTTATGACAACTAACATTTTTTTCCCTTTTCTAACCCCTGCCTTTCACATGCACTTAGTACCTTAAATTACTTTCTTTTGTTGTCCCTCTCCTTTCACTATCAGACCAATTTTCTCCACCTCACTCCACTCTACTCTTAGGCCGGTCTTCCTTTGGAAGCGACTACGAGCGACCGAGCGACCAGCGTATTCGGGCGACGTCAGTTTGGGCGACCTACAGGCGATGGGGGTCTTCCACTGTAAGCGACTACCCGCTTCTCGGTCGCTGTAACGGTATTCTAGCTCCAGTGCTTGATTTCGGGACGCTTTCCGCAACGATAAATATTAATTCGTATAAAAAAAATCGCTGAGTTGTAGATATCGTTGATGATACCATTTGAAAACTATTTGCGAGAGCTTTATAACAACACCAATTTTACACTTTTACGTCCACCCATTACTGAAAAAAAGTTTTCTTATAATATCGATAACAACTTTTTATCTAACGATAAAAAGGCACTGAAAATTTTTATTTTAGTTTATAATATGTTTCTTAATATCATCTAAAGTTTTTATATTGATTGAAGTAATACTTTATGAGAAACAAAAGCTCAAAGTGAGCAATCAGTGAAAGAGCGCGAAAAAACAGGCACATTTTTCGTTTGTCCTTCAATTAGTACCAAAAGTAATTGTAATAAAAATTTTTGTACCGTGTAGAACAACGCAAAATAAAACACGCAAGATTTTGGTGTACCTAGTTTTCCTGTGGGATCTCTACTTTAGTTTTTATTTAACTCCAAACTCGGGTATCCATAATAGAAAATCCGAGTATTGTATAGCGAACTAGCAGAAGCGCCCGATGATTCTCAACAAGGTGAAACTAGAGAATGAATAAAAACAGTGTAATTTTGTAAAGTAACGCCTGATCATCTAGATTTCATACGTGAAACTAGAGGTTTAAACGCAATAATTTCTTAGCCATTTAAAATAATAGGCAACGTCACGTGTATTATTTTTCTTTACTCAAGTGAAATATAATCGAAGTAATCGAATAGGAAAATAGATTAGCCGGAAATGCACCCCCTGTACGCCAATAGATATTCTGTAGAATACATATAATGCAGGTATACTCAGCAAAAAGAAAATCAAGTATTTCCTGTAATTTGGTCCAAGACCATTTTCAACATGGTAGATCATACAGTTGCTTAAATCTTCGGTTAGGAATTTCTCAATTTTCTCCGAGTTCTGAGAGGGAGAACAATGATAGGAAAGAGTGCAGCAGAACATCAGAGATACTTCGGGGTGGGAAATTTCACCTCGGCCTTCGTTAATCACCTCATGGACGAGGAGGATTTTAGCCCTTCGCAGCAAGACTCCGCAAGGGGTCCAAATGAAGAAAGGTGGAACTCTTGGAGACAATGGGGTTTCCTTTAACCTCAGGGCTAACCAAGGAGATCACAATTTTTGCGGGAACGCTTAGGAAACTAAAACGTTTTAAGAAGAAGAAATTCCAACACTCAATACAATAGCAAACCTTTTACTTATAGCACTTTGCACGCAGTGTCGTGGAGCTCCTCTATTGCTTCCCTTCAAACAAGTTTCTTTTTCTTAGAAACTGAACCCTTGCTTTCACCTGGATTTCCCAGTCTATTCATATGGTTCTTACTAGAGACATCCCTAAACCATCGTAATCAAACACTTAGTAACTTCCACAATTTCATTTCAAACGACCGCTTTCGTCAACGAGTTGACATCTTCAGGTGAAGATGTCAACTCGTTGACGAAACCGGTCGTTTGAAATGAAATTGTGGAAGTTACTAAGTGTTTGATTACGATGGTTTATACTGAATCCCACAAAATGAGGATAGAACATATTAATCATAGAGACATCCCTTCTCTTGAACCTCGAAATTGGGAGAATTTCTGGGACGAAAATAATGAAGGATTTTGGAATCGCAAATGAAAGAAACAATTTCATCAAGATTTACCTATAAGATCAATATCTAAGATACAACAACAACATTGATGAATGAATGAATGAGTTAAGTTTTCATTTCTTTTTACGATTATATTTATATCGACGATTAATTTTCATACGAGTTCAGTCTTGATTTATGGAGGAAAAAACACAATTGTACTTATATTTTCGCCCAATTTAGCCGTTGTATCATTGTGATTATTTTCTTCCTAGCATTAACCTATAAATTGCAATAGTTGAGGAAGTAATATTGTTTATTTTCTTTTATCAACAAATTTCTTTATTTTACAAAGTTATTGATAACGTTGTCGATAGAGCATTACTAAAGTTCGTTTACTTGTAGCCCTCAAAAGATACTTTATATTTTCTTCTAATGCTCCGTTAATGCTCATAATTGTCCTTCGTTTATTTAAAAATGTTTCGTAAACCTTAGGTTTCAATATATTTTTTCCGTTCAATTCTATTCATATTTCAATCAGTGCCAAAAGTATAACTTTTTGACAGTGATGTATGCAGTAGATATTTGAAATGACTGAAATTTGTCAATGAAACACTCAAAATAAGAGTTATTAATACTTAAAAATACAATTTGTGTAATATTTTGTACTGTTTAAAAATTTCAGTGAGCATATCTTTCCTAGCCATTCACTACGCAACTCTGCTTACGAGCGACTGATTCCAATTCTGTATCAAAGTAATTAAATATTTGAGGAATTTGTCTATAATATCCTCGAGAGAAGAGAATTGAAAACTCATAACACATTTGCAATGGTATTTTGTTCGTGAAATACTCCTCAGTGCGTATACATCATTTTAAGTCATGCACTGCGTAGCGGCGACTACGAGCGACGGATCACATTTCTGTATCAAAGTAATTAAATATTTGAGGAATTTGTCTAAAATATCCTCGAAATAAGAGAATTGAATGCTCATAACACATTTGGCATGTTATTTTTTTCTTGAAATACTCCTCAGTGCGTATATATCATTTTAAGTCATGCACTGCATAGCGGCGACTACGAGCGACGGATCCCATTTCAATGGGATCAGTCGCCGGTCGCCGGTGTACGCTCGAATCAAGTCGCCCATAGTCGCCTGCAGTGGACGACGCTCCGTTACTTTCTGTGTATTGGGATTAGTCGCCCGTATACGGCCGTATACGCGTCGCTCGTAGTCGCTTCCAAAGGAAGACCGGCCTTAAAGATAACATTTCGGCAACAGAAACGTACTTATATCGACCGATTCTTAGAAAGACAGTGACCCAGGACTTACCATTACTTGCATAAAAGGAAGTAACGCAGATACGGAACGCTGACAAACACGGCTTTGAGATAGTTTTTAAAACTCTAATTCACGTAATTACCTCAATAAAACTAAAATGGATACAGGTAAACTTTAATACATATTCCGCAATATTTATAAACCCCTTCACATTCTAGAATCGATTCGATTATAAAAATTTCGAGACAAGGCTGGAAATCAATTACACCAATTAAACTTAGAGGTTAAAAATCTCCAAAAGCCGTCTTTGTCGGCGTTCCTCCTATTACTTCCCTGTAGTCGGAGAAAGCAAGAAAGGAATGTCGTACTCTTACCCAAAGCGCCTTTCAATCGTAATGCCACAGACCTCAGGGGTCATAAAATACTATGACCCCCTGAGGACGGTGGCAATAATAGTGCGGCATTCCTTTCTTGCTTTCTTCGACTACCGGGAAGTAAGAGGAGGAACGCCGACTAAGATGGCTTTTGAATATTTTAAACCTCAAATTCATTAACAGCCTTGTTCCAATATTTCTTTCTTTACCAATTAAACTTGTGTACGCCTTATCTCAAAGGCAGTTTTATGCAGCAATAATACAGTATAATTTGTCAGTCTTTATCATAGTATTGATGGCATGAAAGCTACTGGGGTGCGCGTAATGCTTGACGATGGCACTAATTAATGTCTCTCTTGATGGAATGCAAATATAAAGGTTACTCGAACAGTCATCGTGCTTCACTTAGGTAAAAATATTCCGATTAGGGTTTTCTGGCTTTTATTGAGAAAAGCAGGAGCAAACTACTTCACTCCTCATCCTGCCTATTAAGCCTCACACTAGCCCTCCTAGCTCTTGGTAGCTAATGTTAAAGGGTGAGGTACCACCCGGCCTTCGGGATGAAAAATTTACAGATACAGGCATAACACAATACAGTTTAAAACAGAATTAAAACTTCAATTTGAATTAAAAATACATTTCAAATAAAAAACTATCTCAACGAGATAAAAAAATAAAATATTTTTCTCATCCTTATAACATCCTCAAGTTCCATCTCCGTTCAAATTTGTATTCCCATAGTTTCGAGATGTTGCACAAGATGGAATTTTGGCGACGAAAGAGTTCGAGGCAGTTTCTGGCATAAAACGTTGAAAAAAACGAGGCATCGCTTCAATAAATCTCAGGAGAAGAAAAAGAGCGAGAAAGGCTGCAAACAAGAGCGTAAAGATAAACAGCGGTGAGTGGAAGGCGTTTCCCAGATGGACCTTCCGATAGAGAAAATTTAAGGAAAAAAGAGAACAACTACGGCGGATTTTGAATCGATGCGCGAGAAAGAAGGGCGGGGATGCTTCAGAAAAGTTTTCGGAAGGGTCAGAGATGAGAATGGTCGTGCACAATGGGAGGGAGAGGTCAGTGGGGGCCGTTAGATATATAATGGTCCGATGGGGAGGAATAAGAATGGGAAAAGTAGGGTTTCAGAGGAAAGGGCCCTTATAATTTGTATGCATAATCGCTCCATAAACTGGTAAAGTCGCACGCTATCCCCTGGTGATGCGTATAATGTGAGTTATTTTACTTTCGGAATCCGAAAACATCTAGACGGGAAGATATTTTTGTTCTGCGGTAGCGGTAGATCCGAGGTGATTCGCCTCTGAAATCGCCCCCTTGGTTTCTCTTATGTTAGATTCGTGATTGGAAATCATTTTCGAAACCGACAGAATTTATTAATACGAAAACTGAACATATATGATCCATTCATTCTTTTACCTCTTACTTCTATAGATATTCTAAGAATATTATACATGCATTTCAAAATAAATTTTACACATATTTTAAAATACATAAGACAATCATTCAAAATCATTATAACCCGTGTTCACTAGCCCCGCCAAGAAATGTTCATAGAAATAAACGAAATTTTCTCTTTCAGATATTCCGTCAAGTTTCATGTTCAAAATAGATTAAATCTGTATACATATTTAAGCTCCTGAGCTTTTTGATTAACTATTCCGAGCATTCAAAAAGCAAATCATCGCGGATTAATGTAGAAAGAAATGTAAAATTTGGTCGATAGTCGATATAAAATAGCCTTTTCTATGAATGGGTTTACAAAAATCACCGTTAAATAGAGGAACATGATTTCATTCTGCCACTAAGACGATGTAATGATATAATGTATAACATGGTATAACTATAACCATCTTCCTGAATAATTGTTATACAGGAATATCCATAAATGAGCGTTCTAAAATACGGATTATAAGTCATTTAACATATGTAAGCTTAGGAAATTATGAACTTATGGAATGAATTTTCCGTACTTTTAAGTTTATATCAATAAATACCCCTTTTAGGCAGCACAGTATATACAGAGATGTTGAAAATGACGTTAGATGTCTCAAATTGCACAGTTGAACGGAAATGACATGAACAGAAAGAACGGTCAAATGGAAAGCCTTTGTTTTAATGATTCACTCCAAAATTGACTACCGCTTATTTTAAATCTGAAAAGACAATTAAGATTAGAAAGATGAATCATAAAATTACTTCGCGAATTTTAAAAACCAATGTCACAAGCTGAGCGCATAAATTGACAGATTATCGAGTGAACCATTTGTTGATTTTCATTCCTAATGATACCTATTTACCAGCACCTATCGATCGATATATACATAAATAATGAAAATGATTCATAATGAAAACTAATCTCCTTTCACCGCATTCGAAAGAGTAAGACACGATTACAAATAAAAAGAGAAAAATTGATCCTTCAATAAACGAAATCCGCAACTGCGGTTGAAACCGATGCGAGTAGAAAACGTGATATATAACACTTCTTTAAAATATTCGTACACGATCTCTGAATTCCAACTTCTACTTCCTCCCAAGATGAAGTTAGACATGAGCATCTTCCTCTCAACCGCCCACTTCCCTCAAGAATCCTCCCTCTCTTCCAAATTACTCCCACGTGACCTTCCCCAATAAACTCCAGCTTCTTTTCCCCCTACGTCTCTTCCTCTTTCCCAAATCCACGTCTTCTTATCATTACTCGACTTGATCAAAGCAATCATAAGATATTTCCGCCTTTTCCTTCATCCTCGACTAATGAGATTAACCGTGGAAACTGTTTATCAGTACTACTGATGTAATAATTTTAAATCCAAATAGAGCTCAATAGCATCAAATCCTGAGAAAGTGGATTCAAGGAGGAAGGTACATCCCTTGAGCTTGATGTGAAAACGAAAGATACATGGAAATCTTACTATAGAAGAAGTGGAGGAATATTTTGAATTGATATCATCTTCAAATGCAAGCGAAAGTACTATACTTATATATACATTTACACTTCAAGTACTATACGAGACAAAATAGCCACGAAAATTTGTCTAGGTTGCATTCTGGACATCTCCAGAAGCATACCCCCAACCAAACCATATTCTCTTACGAAGTCAACATACGAAAATTCTACTGTATATCATTTTGAAGAAGACAAAACCAAATAAGAAGTGCATCTAAGAGAAACTTAAAAAAATACTTCCTTGTCGCAAAGATTCATCTTGACGTGTGTTCTAACATAGAAAAGTTTAGTGGAATCAAAAATCATCTAGCAAACTATCCTTAATGAACTGTACGGGGGACGATATATCCGCCATATAAATATATCACTAGTAGATGACTAGATAATTGTAACAAGATAAAAGTAATGGTTTCTGGCGTTATTTTGTGGAACTTCTCCATCTTATCAGAATAAAACACACTTTGTAATTTCCACAGTACAGATATTGTACTGTGGAAATTACAAAGTGTGTTTAATTCTGATAAAATGTAAGAAGATAGATGACCCTAAAATAATTAAACTGTATTTTAAGTTAAACTCTATTGATGATGGGAGCCTTTATTCTAGGAGATCCTTTTCTAACTCGACAAAGTTAATTAGTCTAATCGAGAACTACTTTCCTATTCAGGCTGAATGAACTAATCCACTCCAATTAACTAGACCTTCTGTCAAAAGGATAGCATTCAAAAAGGTCTTACTCATAGATAATCGAATACGAACAAAAGTTGATGAAAACGGGACTAGAACCGTGAACTTCATAGGTGGTTGGTCTGATCATTGAATTATTTTCAACTGCTTATATTCAATTATTATTTTCAACTGGTTTATGGGAATCATAAGGACGGCAGAAGGACGATCAGAGCAGCTTTTATTTAGGAACTACCGGTTTCGGTACATTACCATCGTCAGGTTCACACACAACTGAATCATCAAACTGCCGAGGCATACGAAATCCTTAACTTTCAAAGTAAATGTCCTCGACTCAATGCCCTAGAACAGCTTGAAATTAAACGTCACCTCTCATACCCCCATTGTTTCCTTATTAACGAGTATCTTTTTCATTCTCCCTCCCCCATCTTGGATTCCGCCCTCTCACCCATCCTTTAGTCATCTGTAAATTTCCCTCCCACTCCCCTTCCTACCTCCTGATTGGTTGTCATTGTACTCGTATGTATGTCTATTTCCAACTTCTACATTGTATTTTATCTGTCATCACTCAAATTACAATGTATGCCTCGGTAGTTTGATGATTCATTTGTGTGTGAACCTGACGACGGTAATGTACCGAAACCGGTAGTTCCTAAATAAAAACCTTTGTGGAAAAGTAAAAATCTATTTTCAATTATGTCTTTCCACAACATCTCGGCCGAATCGATTGATTATACTTTAATGTACAATTTTCATCACCATTCATCTTAAGTGATTTTTCAGTTAATGCTCTTTCGAAAAAAGCCTTCAACCGAAAAATTGTTTTGATGTGAAGATAATTATTTATACGTTTAGCAAGAAAAGAGAGTTGGCCGCTGATGGTGTTTTTTAAATAATAAGAAAATAAACATTAAAAAACCATCAAAAACGTACTCAGTGCCGATACGTATTTTGGGTTAATGGTAGTTATGCGGGGGTTATACCGTTATTTTTTTTCAGGTAGAAATTTCGAGGGTCGACGTCCTAATCCGGACCCTTACCTCCGCTTCCCAGCTCGGGAGCGCCCGGCCGCCATAGCAGGGGGGACCATAAAAAAATTGACCGCGTTGAATACGATTTAAAAAGTTATAAACAATTCAAATGAGCAACAATTTATTATCTTCGTCGTCTCACTCGTCCTAAGAGATATACTACAAGCGTCTTTTGATCGACGTTCTAAGATGAAAATTAAGATTTTTCGTGATTTTGCAAAAAATTACTCGTTTACACACGGCAAAGTTGCCGTTGGGTTGGGGTAGGGGGAGGGATTTCAAGCAAAAATCTAGAAGTCCCCCCCAACCCAACCCAATCCCCGTTGAGATATTTAAAACACCCGCCTATCTGACTGAGCAACGTTGCCGTGTGTGAACGGGTAATTTCTTGCAAAATCACGAAAAATCTTAATTTTCATCGTAGAACGTCGATCAAAAGACGCTTGTATATCTCTTAGGACGAGTGAGACGACGAAGATAATAAATTGTTGCTCATTTTAATTGTTTATAATTTTTTAAATCGTATTCCAAGTTGTCGGTTTTTTTATGGTCCCCCCCTTCTATGGCGGCCGGGCGCTCCCGAGCTGGGAAGCCGAGGTGAGGGTCCGTATTAGGACGGCGACCCTCGAGATTTCTACCTGAAAAAAAGTAACGGTATAAACCCCGCATAACTACCATTAACCGTATTTTGCTCTCCATGATTGCGTTTTTTATCTTTATTACTGTTATGTTTGTGAAAATTAAATTTTCGCGTGATACGTAATTTCTAAGAAGACTGAAAATTAGTTAAAAATAAGCATGATATTCCGTAATTTTGTCACCGATATTTTGAGAAAATTTCTCACAAGCATAGATTAAAATGGATAATAATGTCTGAACTAACGCAAAGCAATCCGATTCCCTCTTAACAGAAGCAGCACACGATTCTCCACTGCGCAGCGCACAACAATCGCTTGGACGTGGTCAGTTTTTTCCTGGACACTTTGGACGACCCTCCACTGGAGGCCGTGGATGCCGAGAAGCAGACGCCTCTCCATCATGCCGCAATGGGCGGACACAGTGGAGTTGTACGCCGCATACTTGAGGCAGGAGCCTCGCCCAGCGCCACAGACAAGGTATGTCACCATTCAGTGGTCTCATACAGAGCGAGCGAACTTGAAGACGAGCTCTTTTTCGTAGGACGACTTAAACGCACAAATGAACCCCGGTTAACAGCAAACAAAAACCACAGTTATCCGAGTCAGCATTTAATCAGGGCATCGAACTGGAGCCGAACTAAAAAAGGAGCGCTTATAAAATGTCCTGATTTAAATACATTTTGTTAAAATTTCAGCAAAATAAGTCGACTGAATATATGGAGAGATAAAATTGTATTCTAAAAAGGGTATTTCAATAATGAGCTTATCCAGGCGATGAATTTTGTATTAGATTATAATTAAAGCGATAATTTGGATAAAAAATCAAAAATATATGTAGCAAAGAAGATGAAAGAATATTCTGAAAACTATTTAATCCGCGAGATTTCGGAGAACATGTTACATGATTTAGCTCCTAACCTTTTTATTTTCTATTTGATAATAGGTCAAAGCTCTTTCCTTTATACACCTGAAAGATAATGATTCCCTCAATCAGCTCCTCTAATGGTCGACTGTTACTACATGTACAATATCTGCCTTCAGCCAAATGGTAGAGCTCTGATATTGCTTGATTCGCAAAAAGGAACGGGAAAATTGGATGGAACAATTCAAGCAAACTAAGGATATCGTACAGCTTACGATACAGCTGAATGGCTGAATCCTAAACCTGGTAATAAATATTTAAAATATAAAAATGCAACGAACCTAATAAAAATATTGGGAAACCAAAACCCATAATAGCTATGAATCTTCGAAAAGAATTAACACACATTTTGTCGAGTAAATAATGCAATGCTATCTAAGTTTTGCTCATGCAAGTTATGTTCAACTAATACTCCCCACTGCCTACATTAAAATTAAATCACATAATTAGAGAATCGTGAATTACTAAGGAGTACACTTATAATTTGCATAAAGAGGGAAAGTGTCCCACATGAGGGCTGACAACGGGCTTCATGGATAAAGTCTCACACTCATGAGATAATGAAGCTGCGAGAATTAAGCTAGGGTCATTTTACGATATTTTAAATTGACATTTAAGCCGCAATATTTTTTGTTAGTGTTTAGCGTTAGGAGTCCTCTTTAATTATACGATATCGCCCCTACCCTTCTTTATGATATGGTTCTCTTGAGTAACTAAAAATAATCACCAAGAATTATAAAATAAAATGAATGACAAAATCACTGTCACAAAAGCCAAGCACTTGCACTATAAAATTCACAGCCTCTGGCGATGTCTTGTAGAAATACGTCATGATGAAATGAACCTTTGTATGTACTATTCCACAGTATGAGGTTTACCAAAAAACAAATCATCATGGATTCATCGCCATCATCAAGTGATCGCGGTGAATCGCCAAAACTAGTCGTGTATTTTATTGTTATTTGGTTTTTAATAAACCTTATACTATGGAAAAAGTACAACGGCTCTCTTCATTTCACCACTTGCACTATGGTCAATTTCTCTGATATAATTATAGTTATATAAAAATAATGCATACTTATAATTAAAGCTATTTCATACCAAAATATTTTATCAAATAAAACTATTTATATCATATTATTTGTGAGAATTACAACCTTAGCGTAGGAATATTCTCCATCGAAATCAAGAATGCAGTTGAATATATACTCACAGATGCTTTCCACTCGTATTCAATTCTTCTAATTTTGGATTCCTTTCCAAAGATTCTACGCGGCTTTTCTGATACTTTGAAACGATACGCATAACCGAGGAGGAGATTTTAATTTCACGTTACCTGCAAAGAGAAGATTTTCCATTTAAAAGAATTAAAAACCATGCTTCGATACAAAAACCTTTAATTGTAAAATATTGTCATAGCTTAAAGTACCTAAGAATGTTTCCCTAGCCTTAACGTTTACCTTCAAAAACTTATAATACATTTATTAATATCAAACTTATCAAAGCAATTGCAGTTGTAATTCTTTGAATCTCCTGTCTTAAAAGCGCGCAAGTATTGTAACTCGAAGGTTTTCAATACACCAAAACATAAGTCATGTGGGTTCCTGAATAGTGAAGTCGGTAGAGCGTTCGGCTTTAGTGAATGGTTAGTCCCGGTTTGGTTCCCGGTGGGAGCCCATGTGTGAAATGACCTGAGCTGTCGAAGCACTTCCAAGAATACTAATATTAATTTAGGTTCCGCAGAAGCATTTAATTTTGGATAATAATGAACATTGTTTTAATTGTTTATAGGAAAGTAGTGAAGTCAGAAGGATTTTAAAACATTTATTTGCGAATGAATCCGAAATGAGTTTACTAAGTCTAGTAAATGCACTAAGGTAATTCCGGGAGAGATGCCCCACCTAAGAAAATGACTTCATAACAATGACTTCAGTGATAACAAGAATGTGAAACTGCGTGATATATAATAGAGCATTTACTGATTATTAACAGGATATAAACAAATTTTGTTTAAAAACATTTTCATACAAAATATTAAAGTTTTTCTACACCCATGCATTTGGCAATCTCTCCCGAGTGTCCGGTTGAGACCCGGAATTACCTTATATGACAAATGAAAAGAGTTTGAGATGAAAATAAGCGCCAAAAATTCTAAATATAACTGATTTTCCAAATGAAAGAGAGCTAAGTAAAATATCGTAGCATTGTTTGTAAGGAGAAAGAAGGACAGCTATATAAACTGTCCCTCGTGGATAGTATTCTTTCTTCAAGTGGAAAGAGTAAGACGATGTTGGAAGAAGAATAGCAGTAGTCGATAAAGATTTCCAGAAGTAAATGAAATTGAGATGAATGGCCTTGACTAGGAAAATAAGAAATACGATAAAATCTTTGGTGCGGTCAATGGAAACAGCCGTAGTTTAACGACGAAACTAAAAAGTTTACCGATTTTTAATATCGCTTATGAAAGTTTAATCCTTCAATACCGATGGCATTAATTAAATTCCTTTATAAATAATAGTCATCAACTAAATATATTTGAGAGTTGATGGCCCATAGTTTCAAGAAGAATTAACAACCATACATCTACGTCTACATTAATACCCAGCAAGCCGCCTTTCGGTGTGTGGCAGGGTGTGAATACGGTTCTAGCACCTTTAGTTACAAACATTGTTATATATTTTTCATAATAAGAAATACATTTATAAGTACAGGGGAATCCATTGAATTTAAGAAGTAAACTAAATATCCATAAATATTTTGGTATTAGTAACATGAATTCAATGTAAAATTCATTTCAAAACTTAATTACAGTGCAAAATCATGTGCACTAATCAAGTCCTCTCCTTATGGACTGCCAAGAAAGTGGTTACTCGTTAAGTCAACGTCCGTCATTTGCGTGAACATGTCCCGCTTATAGCACTCTGGCTCGGTGAGGAAAGCGACGGCAAACTACCCTCGTCTAACTACTACTCCTCGTCCTCCCTAGTAAACCTCATTCCTCTCTACGAGCTCCAAGTGCCTTAAGACAGACGGGGTGAGATTTCAACCGGCCTTCGGGCTGAATACTTTACAGTCAAACAGTATTATGGAAAAATGAACAATCGTGTGAACTTAATACAAGAAAACCCTACACGTGCCCATAAAGAAAGGATCGGTGCCCTTGGGGAATTTTCTAGACCATAAGTTGACGAATTAACCGAAGTACTTTTTTTTTCAGTTATAAACGGCCCTCATTTACACTCGGCCATATTTTAATAGTGCATTTTCTATGAATGATCCCAATGTGCAACTCCCGGTTTACTGAACGAAAATATTTCGCAGAGGGGAAGGACGCCTCTGCACGCAGCTTGTGAGAAAGGGCACGTCGAGGTAGCTGAGCTGCTGTTGCAGCGACGTCCTGATACAACCACAAAAGGCGAAGAAGGCGCTAACGTCCCAGATGTGAATGCTCGTGACGCCCGCGACATGGATGGCAACACGCCTCTGCACGCGGCTGTTGAGAACCAGCAAACACAAGTGGCCATCTTGTTGTTGGAGCACGGTGCACCACCAGATGCGGAGAACGCGGTATGTTCCTCAACCAGCGAAGGTCGCTTTGTATGCCATTCAAATTTAAAAAGCAAAAACAACCCTGTCTTGTTCTGAATTTATGTGAGTCAATTAATTTCTAGGTACTCTTCCTAAATTCCAATATTTCATATAAAAGATCTACCTCTTCATATGTTTCATATGAAATAACAAACTATCAATTGCCAAAAAGTTATTTTCTTCCAAAATTCCATATATAAATATGATGGTAATGTTTCCAAAAATAACAAGTCACTAATGTAAAAAAACAAGATGTAAAATTAACAACTAATTTTACTTTCATATTGACATGTAGAAACGGAAGTTTGTGAGGAAGAGAAAAGCTGACGTCGTTTGAAAAAATTCTCTACTTTGTTATTTTAAACTTACTTGTCTGAAGTAATTACCAAATGGTGAGAATGCGACTCAAGGACCAGGAATTACATTTTTTCTTGTATACATGATTTATGCTGAAAAGTAACAGGGAATTTCACTTTAAATGATCTTTGAATTTTAGAATCTCAGATCTTAAGCTCCAATCTCAAACATAGTTGAAAAAAATTAATTTCACAGGAAAAATATAGCCAAAAACTCCATTATTAGACTATCAAACGTAAAATAATGATGCTTAACCTCTCATTTTGATACCCTAAAATAAAATAATCAAACCTAAATACCGTACTCATAGTTTATCACACAATATTTGAGCCTTTTGAAAATATCATAACACACCTGGTGCAGCGTCTATTGGTAGCAAACACACTACCACCAACTGAGCTTATTTGATGTGGGCTAAGGTCCTTGTGGGGACTGGAGGTTCTTTTCCTGAGGGCTTACTATAACCAAAATAAAAAACCAACAGAACGTTCACAGTATTCCACTCTATTTTATTTCCTCGCCAGCAAACTAGAAAGCAGTTGCTTCACTCCCAAGCAATTCCCTAATCAACTATGTAAGCACTCAACAATCATTCAATTACTGTTTCCCTTTGAATGATTGATTTTAGTCCCAATCCATCAAAAAAGGCAGAAAAGAGCAGAAATTACTGTGAACAATTGTAGTCTTTGAAAATGCACACATGCATACTCAAGAGATAACATAAAGAAAGAAAACTGATGCCCGAGGAGAAGCAAGAATACCTAAAATTCTGAGCCATATACCATTTGCCTGAAAGAAAAATGCATTCAATGAATCTGCAATTCCCAAGAAAAATTAGCAACTGGCTACCAATATGGAATTCAAAATCTTCTTTACAGAAAGGATACACCCCACTTCATGTGGCAAGTAGTCTAGGGTGCCGTGGGATAATTGAAGCTTTAGTCCAGCATGGATGTTCGGTGAACAAGCAAAGCAAGGTATGCAACAATCTAAGAACATTACTGCAAGAGCATTTTTTAAAACAATATTGAATGGACTATACCTAACTCTCATACCCTATTTATATAGTGATCACAGTTTTCAAAATGAAAGTGTATTAGAAAACTAACGCTACTGATTTCATTCCAGAATGGAAACACCCCATTGCATGTGGCTTGCTTGACAAACGAGACTGAAACAATTGAACTACTTATAGCTAAAGGAGCAGATGTAAATGCATTAAATGTGGTATGTGCTTCACCTATATATATTTTACTTAATCCTTCTCTAAGAAATCTTAGATTTTGGTCAATAATTTCATTAAAATATTACATGGATATTTTCCATAAATGGTCAGTACTACATGCAATATTTTAACTCATGTTTGATGGCAAACAGTAATGAAGAAGATTATTAATCAATATAATTTATCAATAAGATGATTTATCAATATATATAATAGTGGTCTATTGCAGTATTCAGCTGGTTCATTCCAGTTTGCATGAACCTCTTCCCATACGTAGAAGAAATACCATCCATTCTTTATAAAAAATATAATTTCCATTTTGGATGATGAAACATATCATTCTTATTCCATCTAAAAGTTTAATAGAGATATTTCTTAAAAAATCCCACTACTAATAATACTTTAGTTTACCTGATTGCTGATTAATGTTCCCATTTGAACTTCAAACAATAGAGCCACCATTGTTTTCACAATATTGTTCTCAATAACTCTCCATACAATGGCTAAACTTTTATAAAGAATTATATTATTGCATGTTGAAATACAAACTGACCATTAAGCTGGGTTTCCACATGCAATAATGATGATTACTGATCCCAACCGACTGGCGCCAGTTGACTTGCATATGGAAATAAGCAAAACCAATTGGTGCCAATGTACTGGTACAAGAAATCCTTGTGCCAGTAAAAGTAGAAAGGAGTTCAACTTTTTAGTGCCAGTAGACTTCCCCCACTAAGTTTTTCTTTTCCATCTTCCAACTTGCCCATGTCATTCAATTGATTATTGTGCATAAAATCAAGTGCAGCAGCCATCACTTGGTGAAACTCCAGCACCGGAAAGGCAGCAGAAAAAATAGTCTAAATTAAAAAATAACACAGTTTATTGGAACAACTTGTTTTAACTCATCGATTCATTATGAGGTGCTAGAGTCACAGACATACCAAAGAAAAATAATTTCCCTTATAATTAATGTAGGCCTTTATCGACATCAACATATGTGCGAAGGACCTCAGTTGAAGCTATCTTTAATAATAAGCAATTTAAAAATCCTTGAAATGCGTGGAAATGTAAACTGGCACCAGTAATCATTGCATGCGGAAACCCAGCTTTATACCTTATTATATAGCTATTCTTAATAAAATTTGAGAATGCTGCAATGAGCATGGTGTACATTTTCAACAATTTTCCTGAAGACTATATTTGATGTTAAGAAATTTAAAGGAAGAATAGACATGATAAAAATCTGACAGGACTGAGACTGAAATGCAGATTTTTACACATTCGCTCCAAATTCAGCTATTGAGTCAAAATAATCAGATAATGGCATGGTAGCTCAATAGGGAGAGTGGCTGACTGACAATCAGGAGATCCAGGTTGAAGTCCCAGTCATCTCAGACTTTTTTCATACGTGTTCTTTCTTAGGATTTTTATTGGGAATGTACTTTTGCATACCAAGTCACCTGAGTCATTCCATGTCAAACCAACACAGCTGCCTACCCTACCATCTCTGATTTTCATCAAATTAAGTGTGTTTATTGCACATGATGAGAGAATAAAACATGCCAAATAACAGAATTGCAGTACTAGTACAAAGAAAATAATGGCCACCCAAAGTTCTGAAAATGTGTAGAAAATTCAACAATCACTACTGACAAAAACCAATGTAACTTCTGTTCTAATAGAGATAGAACTGTAAAACAGATAAATTTGAAAGTGCTAGGAACAAACTTTCAAATGATATGCAACTTAAACATATTCAAGCAATGCTAATTATTAAGGTCAGTGACCTTTGAATTGGATATCTCAAAATACCACACATTCAAAATTTTTGGAAAAAATATAATTGCTTCTACATAAAGTAATAAAAAACATGTCAAAAGTTAACTCAAACGATTTTTTTATATTTAGGTTCATCAAATATGATTTATTTTAATGAAAATCTTTAGTCAATAAATACTTAATAACTCATAAACAATTTATACAACGTTAATGAGATTTGGCTCCAATGGACCTAAATATAAAAACATCTTATGTATTGTAACTTTTGATATGTTTTTCATTACTTTATGTCATTTAATTTCAGTCTGCATACAATTTGAATTGATTTATTGTATCACATGGCTATACTTATTAATTTATATCTCCTAATCCCAATGTCATCCCAACTTGATTTTATACTATGTTGTGTAGTGTAAGATGAAGAAACAATTATATTTTTTCCAAAAATTTTGAATGTATGGTATTTTGAGATATCCAAGGTCAAAGGTTAAGGTCACTGACCTTAATAATTAACATTGCTTGAATATGTTTAAGTTGCATATCATTTGAAAGCTTGTTCCTAGCACTTTCAAAATTTACCTGTTTTACAGTTCTATCTTTATTAGAACAGAAGTTACATTGGTTTTTGTCAGCAGAGTTTGTCAAATTTTCTACACATTTTCAGAAATTTGGGTGACTATCATTTTCTTCGTACAAGTACTGCAATACTATAATTTTGAATTTATCATTCTCTCATCATGTGCAATAAACACACCAAGTTTGATGATAATCAGAGATGGTCAGGTTGAAAATTGTACTTTTCTGTGTTGGTTTGACATGGCACCCCAATACATCTTTCCTTAAAGAATTCTTTAAATTTAGATAATGGTTTACGTAATAAGAGATATGTCAGCATAGAAAATTTAACGATAATTTGGAATTACAAATATAAGTAAATAATTTACATTGCTTTGGTAATCTAAAAAATGACAGGAAAAGTTTTCAATTGCTGTCAAAGCATTTTTCTCAACCATGATTGTGAGTCGTATCATTTATGAATAATTAAACCTTGATTTGTATCAAAGAATAATTGACTACTTTTCTTTTTAAGCGCCTTCAATCTCCTATTCATTTGGCAGCAGAGCAAGGGTTTTCAGATATATGCAAGATTTTATTGAATGCTGGGGCCAATATTGAACAAAGGGAACAGGTAAAAAAAGCAACATTTAAGTTAAAGATATTGTAGTAATGTTGAATGAAATTTAATTTCAGCCAAGGTGAGCCATATGGGAGTATATGTCTTTTAAAATGGTAAGTTTAAACAGAAATACCTCAAATTTTCATTTAACATTATGAAGACAGCAGTAAAATTTTATTCACAAGGTCGGAAACAGAACTTTGTACTTCAGAACAGGCACTTCCTCAAAAAGACCACATATAAAATTTCAAAACTTCTCCAGGAGATGTGAATGTTCCAGATCCTAGAATATAAACTCTAGCTTAAGTGAGTAAATTGTATCAAATGAACAATAAATAATTGTCTGAAAGCCTCTTTGGACTTAAGAATGGGTATATTTTAAAGAAAGAATGAAAAATGGTGATTTCAAGAAGTGCATTTCAGGATTATTTATAAACCACATACCCAGAAAATGAATAGTGTACAGTTCCTCAGGTAAAGCTGAATAGAAGTGATAAATTTTCATATCAATAGTACGTACACATACTCACCATTTAAAAAACAATTCATGATACATATGACCGTTGATAAGATCTCCATAATTTTCTTTTGTTCCAGTGAATATGCTTAAGTTAGTTATTCATAGGCTGTGGTTACTAGTAAATGAAACAAATAGAAAATGCATAATCTTTAGCTGATAAAAATGATATACAAGAACGTATATAGGCAAAACAACTCTCAATTACTTTCTCTTGTTTGTTAATCTTTAAAGATGACATTTGACTGTTAAGTCGATTGGGTTTAATTAACTACTACTACAAATATGTGATATAATCAGGGAATATTTCTTCCATCACTAAGTTGGATTAATAAATTTTAGCATGTTAATATTTTTGTAGATAATTTGAATATACATGTAAGAATTTATTTGTCGATGTAAGTAATTCCGTATACCAAACATGAGAGATTCTTATTGTTTTGTTAACTTCTTCACAATCTTTCACAACGACATAAGATATAAAATCAGTCAGTATGCAGGTCTTCAACTTCAACTGGTAACAAATGTAGAATTACATGATTAGTAGATGAACTTCGTTCTTCTAATAACGTGCTTCAAGAATAAGTAAAAGAGGTCCTAATTGTAGGTCGTGGACTGGTATATTACTGATTCGTTGTTTTCTATGAAATAAATAGAAAATGATGATCACAGATTTTGAATATGACTTTCAGCTAATGCTTTTGGTAAATTAATACTTAGAAGTTGTCATAAAAAGTTATATCCCCTGCTTTGTTGTTATCATGAGTAGCTCCTACAGTGATGAAAAACTGGTGCGCGGTAAAAATGTCACAGGTAAAAATGCCATGGTAAAAATGCCACACTGGAATTCTATAGGCGGTAAAAATGTCACAGCAGAATTTTCAGGGGGGGACATAACCATTTCGACAATGGCTCATATTGTTGTCGTTACTCCTGTATAGAATGCAACAATTTTGTTTAATGTCAATCATCTTTACATTATAATACACCATTTGACAACGTTTAAGGCCATATGAACAATTGAACATGCCATAATTATTAGATTGCATAGCGGCATTGTTTTCCACTTGGCACTTAAAGATAACTTTGGCTAAAAGCGGATGGGTTGAGTGGGGTGGGTGGGGTTCCTTTAATTAAATCGTATATAATTGTTGTCACAGTCTCTGCACTTAAAGATAACTTTGGCTAAAGCCCGATGGGTTGAGTTGGGTGGCATTTTTAACCGTGGAATTTTTACCAAAGCATTTTTACCAGTGGCATTTTTACCTGTGACATTTTTACCTGGATTCGAAAAACTACCCTACTCTTCCAATAATCTCCCTTTCATTGCTCTAATTGATTGTATTTGTGCGAATTGTTTTACTACAACCTTGATTACATGTAGATAGATAACATTTATCGGTGATCATAAAAGAGACGCATCATTAGGAATAGTTTGAAATTATTACCCACAGCAATTGAAAAGTTATAATTTCATGATCACCTATTGTAGCAAAATGCAACTAACTTTGATTGAAGGCTTATGTAATTAAGGAAAGGGTTCTTAATTTTCTGTTAATTCTTAAAAGTAATACAAAAGAACTATTTTCTAATGTTTAATATTCCTGTTCGCTGAAGCCATATTTTCTGTTTTACAGTCTACTTTATTTTTAACATTCATTTTCCAAGTAAAAGAATAATTCGTGTTTTTTTTTAAAGCTAGTTAAAATTATTTTCGTTCAGCCTTTCTCGTGAACTTCAGGTACTCTTTATGAGAGTGTTTTCACAATATGGAAATTTATTGACGATTAACTTTGGCTGTTAGTACAATAAAAATGTATAATATTTATAATTAATGAATACTCAACATTTCCACAATCAACTACTTTCCACTACCACTACAAGCTGAATTGCCAGATACGCTCTTGTATCTGCATGTTAGTATATAACTACTCAATGGATAATAGAACTCATACACTATTCATTCATTAGTTTTCTGATGTAAGCATTTATAAAACTATGATAATAATTTTTTTCAAATATGTTTCTTGCTCTCCACTGAAATCTTGCTCCTACTTTGAATTTTCTCAATAATAAAGTTTCAGTTTCCATTCTTTAAACTTATACCCACATTCGGTTTTCATTACTGATAATTTTCCTTATCTTTAGTCATAGCATCTGCAGTCTAAAGCAGCTTGATCTTATTCATCTCCTAACTCAGTTCCACACTATGTTAAATGCTTATGTCCTTCTTAAGTAAATTGCAGATCACTCCATCATTTTTCAAATTCTTTGGTCTTCATTGTGAAGTTGAGGATTTTTAAAACCATATGTTCTCTCCATGTGAGCCAAATTTTGTTAAATATTAATACATGGTAGGAGCAAGTAATTACTTTTACATCTGTAACATATAACAAAAGCATTTCCTATTAAATTTTGCTATTCTGAAACATTATATTAATTATATATTGAGAATTCTTTTCAATACTATGCATAGAAATCTTTCTCTTCTTACATTGTATCTCCTAGTGTGTTTTTTCAATCGGTCTGGTTCTTTTCATGTTCTTAACACTTTGCTCTTTATCCCATGTATAGGGCAGTGAATAATTTTTTGTTTCTTCAATATTCTAATCCAAATAAATTTAATTTCTGAAATTACATCTTTGAAAGAGCAATTTAATCAATCTTCCACTTATTAACTTTTTAATGTGTAATAAACAATTATATCACTGCACTAAATTTGCAAAAGTATATAAATTGTATTGTGCAAACTAATATTTTATAAGACAAAATGAATTTATTCTCTTAATAAACATCTTCTAAAAGGAAATCTGAATCAATTCCAAGGGAAACTAATTGAATGCTACTTTTTTGTTTTTTAATTTGATAAATTAAATTGCTTTTCAGTATGATTCATCTAGCTTCCATCATAATTTCTCCATTTATTGTATAAGCATTATTCCTGTTACCTTTTTATATTTCATTGTCTTTTAAAAAACCCTTTCAAATGATTTTAATAATTTTATCAATATTTAATTCCTTAAAACGCTTACTATAAATTACTGATTGATAATATATTTAAAACATATGCTAATATGTGTTGTACTTAACCATCCTTACTGTATGTTTCACATTCAATTCAAAAAAAGGCTTTTTTTCTAATAAACAGCTGACTTCTTACTTCATACAAAGTTCTTCTTAATAATAAGCTATACATAATTTTTTAAAGAAGTATATGATATTATGAAAGTTTCAATGAATCAGGTAAGATTCAATAAAAATTATATAAATAACATTTGTGAAATATTATCTTATGAATAATGCATTTTTTGATCTATTAGATGATAAACCAACCTTGAGCATTCACCTGCAGTTGCTGATTGAACCAAACTTAGCGATTTACATTTGCTTCAAGTTCTGAATAAATATATAACCAATGGAACTCATCATGCTCAAATCTTTACAAACAATTTAACAACTTTATTCAATTTCAGATGTTATAAGTTTCTGCATCTTTAATCGCTAAGCGTTTAATTAATTAACGTATGCATTTGATGAAAATCATTCCTAATCACTTTAATCAGAACCATAGGATATATAATTGGATTAGACAAAAACTAAGTTTCACTTAATAAATTTCTAACATATTCTGATTGTAATATTTGAGAGTTGCACATTCTTAAATTTTTTATGCACCAACAGAATATGTAATGGATGTGATCCTGTGATATTTGTTTAAGATACAAAGACATTTTAACGATTATCTTGCCAATCATTAAAATGTCAGTCACTCAAATTAGGATGAATACATGCCAGTTACAAGTTCAACTTTTACAACTAATCACTAATGTTTCTTGATAAATTCTGCAGAAACCTATCTTACAATGCAAACTATCAAAGTTTGGTAGTGAGCAGCATGTTAAGAATGCATGAAATCCTTATTAATGATATATTTAACTCCTACCTTATTCTTTTTGCTAGACAAATGGGGATGAAGTCACTGAAGAGGTAGTACACTTCAATTTTCTCTAGTAGAAAAGAAGTTTATTGAGTAAGATTTAATGATGGCATAATGAATTAAGAATTATTCTTTCCTTTGCCACTATCTTTCAAAATAAATCCAAAGATCTTAAATCTACAAAATTTTGTCTAAGAAAATAAATTAAGTCATAATTAACATTGCTCAGATGAAATTTTGGTTGAGGACATAGATCCTAAAGATGTCAATATTTTGTCTGGTTTTCTAAATGGCAATACAACCTTATCCTGCAGTTACAATTTGCCCCCAGATAAGTATGTCATTTAGCCATTCATGTTGCCTGGGTATTTATTCCTTTTGGATGGCTATCATTGAGTTCTGAGGGCCACTTAATATTTCTATATGTTATTTGAATGTAAATCTACAGACTGAACACTCAGTTTAACACCCTTGCAACTCAGGTACAGCTTCCTTGCACCCCTGGTTTCCTTCCTGAAGACAATGCCTCAAACATTTCTCCAAAAAAACCTGGAAAATTGTCCAGTGTATTGACTGAAAGAACTTAGAATGTTTAAGCCGCAAATAGTTAATCTCTTCACTAACCATAACCTAATCTTGCCACCTTACTTCTCTAGTTTTAACCTTAACCTGAAGGGATCCATATCACTTTAATTTGCAAGATAGGGGCTATAAAGGGAGAAAAACTGAGGCTTATAATATATATAAGAAGTAAGATATGTCCTTTCCTGATCAGATTAAAAAATAGTATCAAACTGGAGAAGTAATGAATAACATCAAGTATTTGATATAATATTTGCCAATTTATTGATGGTTACATTACTGCCTATACACCACTTCTGATTTTCAGACTTCTTCCATAATAAAATTCTCCAAGAAAATTGTAGATTAAAAACTTTTGCTAGCCTAGCTCCACAAAGTGTTGATGAACTATTAATAAACAGAACTCATGCACACTTCTTCCAGTTTATAAATATTACTTGATGAATAATGACAAAAATATTACTTTGACTACTGCTAGACTAGGCAGAATAATAATCATTCATACCATCTAAGGCATTTGAACTATGAATGAAGTTTCCCAGGTATGGTTTCAAAAGGAGTGGGTTAAAATTATTGCCTTTCAAATATTAAGTTGTCTTAAGATGATACTTGATATAACTATTTCAAACTGGAGGTAGGTGTTAATTCCACTGATAAAAAATGATATGTCTTCTTTTTTGCTAAAATTGTATTTTACCTAACTTTTACTCCTTCGTGACAGAAATTGAAATCTTCCTCTTCATATTTCCATGGAATATCATAAAATGAAAACAAGATTTATCTTCAGATTTCTCAATTTAGACATAAAGAAATTATCTAAATCTATCGGTCTTTACATAGATAAAACATACTAAGCAGCAAGAATCAGTAAGTAGATATCCATGTATACTTGCAAATAAAAAATTTAAGTCCATACAATATGATTAAACAATAATGAATATTACCTCAAAAGAACACGTGAGGAGAATCATTATAAATTCATTAAAATTAAGAAATGCAGAGATTTTTTTTTGCTTGTTCCATGACTTTCGATTTGGTCTGAATAAAATCCTTGTCATACATAGTTCTTGTTCAAGAGAAAACTCAGGGAAAGCTACTTGTCTAGAGATTTTTTATCAACTCTTTGGTTAAATAGCTATAAACCAAGCTTGAAACTAAACACTACCAGTTAATTGTAAGGTTTATTCAAACATTTCCTGCTGTAAATTAACATGTTTTTAATTTGTAACAAGTAATTAATTTCGAGTAGCTAGAAATAATACTTGAGCATACCTCTAAAGTAAGATTATAATTTTAATTCAAGTTGATTGAAAAGAAGATAGAACACTTACGAAGCCTAATAGGCCTAATACTTGTGCATAATACATAAATTTACAAAAATAAATTTTGGTTTAAGTTTACAGAAAAGAAAAAAATTCTGTATAAACAACAAATACCAGGTAATATTTGGTTGCTTTTTCAAAATTACTTTCCAGCATCAACACTTAAAGACCTAAACAAAATTTATTTAGAAATTGCAAATCAATAGTATTAAATGAATACAAAAGGGACCTCCTCTTTGGTAGGTTTAAAAGCCTCAATATTCCCTATTCAATATTGAGTAGAGCTTAAAATTTAAGTAATCACTGCCTCTCACTGACTTGGCATAATATAAATTCCTGAACTATAAGTGTTTGGTTAAACACGATTAAAAATCCTGTTAAGAATGTTTTACCTAAAAGAATTTAGCATAATTTAGTTTGGTAATACGTTAACTAAAAATGAAGAATACTTTAAGAGGAGCTAAGGAATTTGAATGAGAGAGCAAATGCAGGCATTTCCACAGAAATGGCCAAAAACATCAATAAATAAAGCTTTGACTTAAGAAATTAAAGGAGGCAACATATTGTGACATGTTTTCGCATGATACAGACAAGGCAGTCAATTAGCAAATGGTATGCATTATCAAAATTATTTAATAAGACTAAATCCAGAAATGCAAAAAAAGGGATCATTGAGTGAACACAAATTACAGAATCACACCAGAAAGAAGTCACATCAACAGTATTTTCTACATGAATCAAAAGCTAATGATATTGCAATGCACAACAGCAGATTTCCTTGGTTCAACGACTCATAAATTTGGCATAATTCCATCTCTCCTCTTAATATTCAATTTCCAGAGGGAATCTTTCGGACAATGCATTATGGAGAGTTATTACAGCAATATCCTGCTGATTTGATCAATCTACATTTAAATTGGCCAAGTTGGAAGATTGATGAAATCTTTATCCTGCTGCCTATTCTGTGTACTTAACTTTTTTACAAACCATGAAAGCAATAACTAGAGAATGTACATAGATTACAATTAAATTTTTGGACTAGCTACAGCAATATAATTAGTTTCAATATCTTACGCAAGGTGTTAAATGAATTAATGAAATTATACTCGCATTCTGAGACATTTTAACCCCAAATATTCAAAATGATTTCACTTGTTTGGTGCTCTTTGAAGTCAGGCCAACTTATTGATTATTTGATTAAATAAGATTTCTTTTGTTAGTATCAGTTCAACATTCAGTCTGCATAGCTCAGCAACTGCAGACATAGCATTGAAAGAATCATACTTCCAACTAGAGACAGCTTCACAGCACAGAGCTTCTCCTTTCACTTGTAACCTCCATCCATTGACAGGGCAGAGCTTAGACAGGGATTAGATCTTCAAATTGGAATGTGACTAATTACCATGAATCTTTTACACCACTTCAAAATGGTCAAATATGATATTGACTCAGAGGTATACGTTAATAAGTTTTCAAAATATTCCAATAGCATTATTCTTCCATTACTTTTTAAATAACAATCCCGTAACATCAACAAAATTATGTACACCGCCTCCCCAGCCATTATAATACTGACATATTTCAGAATCTTCATTCTACCTTAACACACTCAGCAACCCTTTAAATACCACGGATCTAAGTTTTCGGTAACTTGGCTGAGTAAATGATTCAATATACTACGAGAATCCCCCATTCTTAAATGAGTGTGAACTACTTCATACATTATTGGAAGTAAACAGTTATCTCCATAACCAAATTAGACTTGTACTTAACTAATCATTCAAAAGGCTTACTTCCTCCTGGATCAGGACAATTCAGTATCCTTATATAATTCGCTCAGTGACTGAATTTATGCATACAACTTTAACTTTCTCCTCAACAAAAATAATAAATATGCAAAACTAAAGAGAATCACATCAAAATGACAATATCTTCAACTCTGAACAAGAGGCATTTTCACAAACCATACAGCTAGACAGACAAGCAATACAAATTTTGAATATTACTTTGATGCCAATGTTGAAAAATTCTTTATTTTGTAGTGATTGATGAAATCATTATTTTCTGCTGATAAAGTTTATTGAGAAATGTTTAAGATACATTATGATACAAAAATATTTACCATTTTAAAATTCTATATTGAAAAAATTATAATGCCCAAGTATGTCTTAGAACCATCATTTCCATCAAACTTGTGGCCTAAACATTTTTATCCATTAAGCAAGGAGCATAGACTCCATACTACAATAATATCATTCCACCTGCTTGGTAAATTCTTTTGGAAGTCACTTCCAAAGCAAACATAATATGCCACTTCTATGCCTGGGTTGAGTAATGATCACAAATGCCACTCCAATTTCTTGCCTGCGTATCCAGGATTTAACTCAATTTTGTCTTATAATTGGAACAGTACAGGAGCAGGAGACAAATCAGATGATACAAATAATTAACAAAATATTTTTAAAAAATTAAGTTATAGTCTTCCTTGCAAATCTTTTTCTATGAAAAGTGAATTATTTTTTATGCTTTCATTAAGACCTCACGTGCTCTAACTCCTCTCATAATTTTACCAACTTCATTACCACAGCAAGATTATTTAACTGCTAGCAGGCAAAACCTTAATTAAATCCCAAGTTATATTTCCACTTCCCAGGAGGGATTGGTGGAGAGAATTTTCAAATTATTTTATTTTCCTTCTTATAAGGAAACAGGACTAGGAGGCATGAAGATGATTGGAGTTCAATCATTCAAGATTAGTCATTAACGATTTGCTTATTGTTGGTAGATTACTTTCTCAACGCAAAGATGAACTTCATTGATACTATTTTCCAGGGTGGGAAGACTCCCTTATATATTGCTGCCAGGGGTAGCTTTACCGCAATTGTTGACATGATCATCAAGACAGCCAGGCTAGACTATCCGATCGTACGTACCTTTTGTCCCTTACCAAACAGGAGTCGTAATGTTACAAAATTGTGTGCTTACTGTTATTAAAAATGCCTGATGATTAAAGAAGTGCATGTCTTATAACAGCAAGTGAAGCAATAAAATGTGTAGAAAATGCATGAGCTTAAAAATATTAACTGAGCCCAGTATTTGTAGCAAGTACAACCACTCTATGTGCTGCACTACTAAACTTAAATCTCTTCTGTTACTCGAAAGCATCATCCGACTTCATCAAAGTGATCACACCATCAAGAAACAACAAAAAGGAATACAAAGACCTCGTTGCTGTTACAGTTGTGCTGCTGCTTTAACAACGACAGCTAGTAATAGAGGTCTTACTTCTCCATGCGAAACTTATATTATACTAGACAATTACATTTATGAATAAAATATACAACAGCAATGATAAAACAAAAGTAATAATCTTAAACATACAAATCACAGTGAAATTCCAACAGCAAGCAGAGTACATACTGAAATTGGAGCATGGCTAAATATGTGCTTGCATAAAACAACTTGTGTGCATCGTTGTGTTAAGGCTACATGGCAAGATTGTAAAGCTGACAGCACCAGTCGGCAAATATTGCATTTGGCACATGCCTGTATTACTTTGTTGCAAAAATATGACTGAGTTATGACCAAGTGGAAAGTTTCAAATTCTGATTATCGAGGAAATCATCTGTTCTCAACAATTTCAAATCTTACAAGCAACTACTTGACAAGTCCAGAAATGGAAGATGTATTCCAATTCATTCCAATGGAATGGAAATAAAGGCTGACTTAAATTTCCTTATAGATTTTGGCCATTTCTGGAGAGTTTAGTCTTTTTCTTGGTTGTTATCCTCAGCCTTATCCCAATTCTTACTTAGGGAAATAAATTGCCCTCACATCCACTTGCACCTTTAGAGTGCCTGGTGGGGTGAGGGTGAGGCATTATTTCATCGACAGGAAGGAGAGGGAAACGACATCAATGAAGAGAAGGAGTTGAATCAACAGAATGCAAATGGGGCAAGGAGGCGGAGAAGGGGGCCATGGAGGAGGCTGAGCAGTGGTGTCACCGAAGGGGGTACTGGAACAACCACCCACAGCCAAGAGCGCCTCAGGGAGCTGTTGTGGAAGGTTTCGTACAAACAGCTGGGCCCTGGGGAGTGGAGACGCCTTGCTCTTCATTGGAAGTTTACAGAGGATCAAATACGAGCTATCGAACACCAATACACAGGTTACTCTTTGTTTAAATTCGCTATTAGAGGCCAACCATCACTAATCTTAAACATGCTCCCTTAAATATGTTTACTTTTTAATTATTCAGTAGCCTGATGCCAATTTAAGGAAAATCCAGTAATTTGATATCATACTTTTCTGGAAACAGGCAAATTCCAAACAACAATAATTTTGCAATAAAATTCTTCAAAGAAAACAACAAAAACAATTAAAATGCTAATAACTTCAGCCAACAGGATCGAATTTTCCTAGTACGTCATTTTCCAATTTTTTCCTACTCCTACCATTGTAGCCCATAGCTCTACTGAATGTATTTGAAATATTCTGGAAATAGTTATCGAGAATGGATTTCCTCATCGTAAAAAACCTGCAATGATGGAAGCAATACGTTAAAAACTAACTAAATCAAGTATAAAAATACTAGAAAATCCACTTCCATTACAAAGTTGTCGACAATGGGGACTTTGGTTCACTTGACATATCATTTCCAGAGAAGTATGACTACATGACTTTCATTAACTAACAGCCTTCAATTTTAATCAGTATATACGCATCAAGTTACGTGTAAGAAGTATCATTCAAGCAATACCGGATCTCTTTCAGCAAGAAATTAAATCTGATATACAATAGAAAGATTTAAATGTCTATTTTAACTTAACTTATTGACTACCATTTATAAACATAGGCTGGAGTATACAATGTATCCCTCATGACCAATTATAGCAATCACAGAAGAATAAACAGATTTTCAATTATTTAAACACTGCCTCCATACTCACCATCCACTTTAAAACCATATATTTACTTAATAGAGATGAGATGTTTCAATCATGAATTAATGGAAGATGAATTCCATGATTTCAGGTCCATCGAGTTATAAAGAACATGGTTTTCGGATGCTGCTGATATGGGCTCATGGACTCCCAACTGATTCGAACCCCGTGAAAGAATTGTACGAGTCTTTAACAGCAATTGACAAGAAAGGCATTGCAGGTAAATTAATCCCTAAGGAATTAGTAAAATAATAGGTGATAATCTCAATAAGACCTCTATATCAATCAGAATGTAAATATGAAATGAAGAACACCCTTTTAAGGCATGCCAATATGTTTAAAAAGTTGTATTCTATAATAAAAATCCATACAATCATCTTTTTTATCCATGAATATTCCAGATGCTCTGCGCAGAAAACTGGATGAAGAGAATGCAGAAAGATACAAGAACGACAAACGAAAATGTAATGCCTGCAGTATTACTTAAGAAGGGAAAATCAACTTAGCAAGTCAATGATCATCTTCATAATGTTAAGAGAATTTTGACAGTCCAGTCGTCAGCTATGTACATAAAGCTTTCACTTATAATCTAAATTTTTACATCCATCCAGGTCAATTTTCACCTCATCATTCCACAAACAAAATTCAAACTTTACGTAAAAGATGAGCAAAATTTATATGTTTAGCATTAAGCATAAAAATAAATATAACATCCTTACATAAAATGAAAGCATTTACATTTAATTGCTATTTCATGTCTGGTAATGATTTAGTTAAGGTTGTATTATTGTAAGCAGAATTAATTTTAAATAAACATTAAGAATAAATTGTACCTAAATCCCAATTATATATTTAAAATATATTCACCTGAAAAGTGATAGACACAGCTTAAGATCACAATTCGAAGAAATACATCCTTAACAGTAATTATTCTATCACTTATTACTTGAAGTGTAAACACTGCCTAAGATGGGATAATAATAGAATAAATCTGCAACGTGGAGCTAGAGCACATTCAACACCAGAGTTTTTTTTTAGATATTTTAATAAGTGCCATTCACGACACCAAAAATTCATATAAATCTAAGACAAATTTATATTAAATCTTCATTTAGACTGTGCAAAATTCAAGTGTAATTTACACAAAAAATATAGTGCAATAATTGGACAGAGCAGTTTTCATTTAAGGACTATTTTATGGTTGATGCGTTAACACAATGTACGTCAAGAGCCACTTATTCCAATTGTTTTGTCAAAATGGTACCACTTACAAAAAGTAATGAATCAATAACAAATATTTGGGTTAGACTAATATCACTTACAGCTACTTCATAAGGGTTAAACATTGATGAAATGAGACATTTTAGTTCATTTTTACTCTTGGCCAATTACCATTTCAAAAACACAAACATAAAATTGCCTACAGTTTAAAAGAATATCCCACTTTTAATAACAACAATGAAGGCATTGAATTTGCCAATTATTGCCAAAATGCATTTTCAAATCACACCCACCAACAACATAACTTTTCACCTATACAACTTGGAAACAGTCAACTAAAACTCAATGAAAAATGAAATGGAACACGTGAAATACATCAAACCTTGTCCTTCATTTGTACACTTGCTTCTTCAAGTAGAGGCTTACTCCAGCAGGCCATCCTAAACCTGACAAAAAGCCTACACTTTGGTCCTCATGGCAAATTCCCAAGTCACAAGCAAGGCCTGCTCTTTCTTAAATTCGTCGATATGGGTGGAAGCTCTGCGCCTGGCTGGGTTGGCTGTAGTTACCCCCCCTCTGGGGTCCTGGACCCCCTGTGTAGCCTCCCCCACCGCTACCACCTCCACTTCCACCAGCCGCCTCACCCTGGCCCCCTGCATTACAATTGTGTTTTTTGTTCATGACTGTATTTCTCAAGCAAAGACGCATATTGAAATGGGGAAGATGTGCCAAGAATTGTAAGTCCACTTCACGATATGAATATTCCATTTGGTCTTTACGTCAGAGTTTAAAAGAAAAGAGGTACTCAAATAATGGAGATATTTCCCTGATGTTGACTGATTTTATTCTGTATAATGGAAGCACTGCTATAGCAACTAAATACTCAAAATACATACTTTGAAAAACTGATTATTAGGGAAGACTTAAGTGTTGCAATGTATAAAAACACAAGGAGATTCAGTGGAAACCAAATCTTACAACTATAACCTATCCTTAAAGGTTCATTTTTCATTATGCCAACCTCATACATCATAGGAAAAGGCATATATAAAGAAGATATATTCATTTTTCATTACCTTTATCATTGCTACATTCATTACCATAAAATTTGTATTAATTATTTTTTTAAGCTTACTGATATAGTTTTTCTTAATATGTTAACTGATACTTGACCATCATAAGTTGTTAAATATAAAAATCTACCTGACTAGACTCTCAACTTCTCTCAGCAGATCTATCCTTTCAAGTATGTATGTCAAATACTTGCTAGAATTAGCAAAGCTTGCATTATACAGTATAAAATTCATCACAATTACACCATTAAGAGATAGAATTACTAGCTGTTACACCCTAATGATGAATCACTTAGTAAAGTCCTCATACATTACTCTATATTAATTCCTGCTACCAATAAAGTAACAAGATTTGAAAGGTAGCAATCTTTATATTTAATCGATGATTACAATTTATGAAGCAAGATTCAAGTAATGAGGAGTTCATTACATTACCATTGAATCCCTTCCTTGGCAAATCTTGAGAACTCAGGGAATCAATAAATTCCATTAGCTCCAGCATGAATAAAAACATAATGAAAATAAAAATTACGTTAGTTAAATCAATAGCATTTACACGCAGCCACCCCTGCATGACTAGCTAACTTTACATTTAATTTAATAAATTAAGTGTAATCTTCCTGAAATTATGAATGATATGAGGAGCTAATGTAAAAACAGAAGAAAATTCAAATTTTTTCAAGAATAAATCATACCTTACACTTCTTTAATCAGAGCACAGTGTGTATGTGTGCCAACAATTAGGACACCAACTTACAAAAGTATATTGATAATCATATCATTTTGCCAGCTAGAGTGCATGATCATGAACAGCCAGTGCAATAAACCAATTGGTTCAATGTAAAATGCAGGGGTGGGTGGAGCTTTGGATGTCAGACATGTACACAACAAAAAAGGCCCAAAACTTGAAATTTTGTGCACCTCTAGCCAAAAGATAATTTTGTCAATTGACACATGGTACATCCAATTTGTTGGCACCATACACACAGAAAGCCATTGTAAATTTTGAAAGGCACAGTCAATGATTCGTTTAAACAAATGCCAATGTTAGTAATGAACCGAATAGGAATATCACAATGTGGCATTAAACTATGCCTAACACATTTTCATTGGCCTCTTTATTATGCAGTTACTTTAACTTGTCCACCCACATGCATGACTAAACCAAAGTGCATCGAAGACAAATTTGCCTGACTTCTTTAGCACTGAGCTGATACAGCGATTCTACAACACTAAAGCTGGCTGGAAGCATGCAAAGAGAGGGAGGAAAAAGAAAAGCACAGTTACTTCCATGTCCATCAGCTTATTTACTTCTCTAAGCTTTCTACAGTTTCAAGTCTTTGAGATTGAATACAATTCAAATTAAAACAGTGAGGGTAAAAACTGAACGCCAAGTCTGCAAACATGTACGTACATTACAATAAGCATGGAAAGCTTGCCATTATCGCCGTTAGTACATGCGGGTCTATCACACTCAATTTACACTCCCAAGCGCTACAAAATGTACGCTGCCACATTAGAGTCGCACAGCAGACGTCGACCACATCTAAGTGGGATTTTCTTGCATTGTCCAATCCCCAGACAGCAAACCAACCACACCCTTAAAATTCCAGGGTGCTGTGCTCACGAGCTCACACACAATCACACATGTAGAGGGGACAAGTCCAAGTAACTGAATAATAAAATTTCCTATTTACACAAATCATTTAAGGCCACCAGAGGGGCACTCCTCTAATCAGCAGTCATTAGATTCAATTTGACGGCACGCCTTCCTCATGGCTCTTTGGCCACTGCTGGTGCATGGCCATAGAGGCACCTGAGGCGGCATGTCACGAAGTCGCCCATTCACTAAAGTCAAAGGGAGGCCCACCTGGAGGGGGAGGATGTGAGTAACCGCCCCCGGTGCTGTCCCGGACGTAGCTGCCAGTTGGTCCGTAGCTTGATGAGTCCTGCTGAAGTCGTAGGGAAGAGGGCATCACGTTATATCATCTACTAGGCGAAGACTTTATTTACAACAAAATTATACTGACACCCCTTTGAATGAAAACCCATCCCAACTACCACCTTAGTTTAGAGAAAGAGATGGAGTTTATTACCATTAAAACAGATGTGAAAAGAAGAACGAGTTTCACAGGAGAAAGAATTGATTTCCTCCAACAATTGATAAATTATAACTGACAATTGCTAAATTAGGCATTGATTATATAAGACAACTAACACAGCGTTCTAAATTTAATCACGTACTTCATTGAATGAAAGAAACTCAAACTGTGGATAATTTAAGTATATTTTAAAATTATGTCCAAGAACCAGACAATCATGCTTCGAGTAATTCCAAAAGTTATGTGATAAAGTTGCAGTTAAGTCACTGAACCAATAATTAAACTAACTGAGATACGCAGCAAATACCTCGAGTTTCACCGTTATTGAATGAACTGAAACCATATGTCGTAATTAAATTAGAGAGATGTTTTAGTAATTACAATTAAAGAAAAACTACATGTAACTGTTGTAAGTTTGTTATGATAGGCAAGTTAAAGCTCAGTCATGAATTAAGAAGAAAACTTATCCAATGTATGAATGGAAGATTCTATTAAAATAAAATGAAGCTCTTAAATAAGTTAGAAATCATATCAATTATACGTTCAAAATATAAAATCCACTGACCTTCTAATTTTATGTTCAGCAAAAAGTACATGGTCGGCATGGAAAGGATTAAAGCACAAACAGGATACCAATATTAGATTATGATAAATCTCAATTTCCTATTTCTAATTTTAATGTTCTCAGAATTCAAATTAAATTACTAATAGTATTCTTTAATTACTGAAGGTTACTCCTCAAATGAAATTCCTCTTGTAAGAGGGCTATGACAGCTAAAGAATGCACGAAGATGAGTGAATTAAAATGGATATTATTCAAGAATCCTAGTATAAACACTCAGTAGACAAAAGATCCTCATTTCTTTGAAACTATGTACAAAAGAAATACCTATATTTCACTTCATACCACAAAATGATTAGAACTTAGCCAATATGTACAACTTTTATGGATCAAGGTTTACTCATCATAGATCATAGCAGAGATATCCATTAAACACATATAAAAGTAACGCTATGAAATTAAAACTTGGTGCTTATATTGATATGCAATTTTAATAGCACAAATTTTGAAGATTATTAAGTAGATAACAGGCAAACATTAAAATCAAACCTCAATACGTAAGATGACTGAAAAACAATTCCATCTTTAGTCATGCTTTGAGTTTTAATGTAGTTAAACATAAAAAACTATTAAAGAAAAAATTAATTTGAGCCACTGAAGGCAATTCAGAGCAACTTATGTTCAACAGGCATACCACTTCTAATGAATCATGTACCTTTGGAATATTTATACAAGTAAGTATTCAAGAAATATAAAAAAAATGATTACTAAGAAAGTTATAATGAGCTCCCAAATGGTAGGTTCTGTCAAGATAGCAGAATGGTCAGATCAACTGCCAAGCTAGTAGAAGATCTGTTCAAGTTATAGTAAATAAGTATTTTTTGTGTTAATAGAAACTGGCCTAGGAGCTTGTCTTTCATTACCATTCACCCATATCCCTTTTAAAAAGAGTTTAAATGAAGAAGAGGAAAAGTGATATTAAAGTAAAAATTATTTAATTACATTTCCAGCAGTTAATGTTGAGCATGATTTTGTGAAGTTAATTTTTTGACATATGCCTCAGTAAAGCTTAATATTTTAAATCAGGTCCTACATGAATAATGAGCAAAATGTATACTGATGTAAAAATGAATGAATTCTCATTAGAAGAGGTATTTCCCAATACAGTTAATCACAAATGCTTACAAAATTAATAACAAAGTTAAGACAATCATCATTTGGCATAATTCAGTACCTGTGGATAGTTCCCCATTGAACCATACTGGTTTGGGTACCCAGGGAAATCACCAGGAGGCTTTGGGGTTGGGCCACCGCCACCAGGGGGAGTAGGACCAGGTCCGGGGGCAGGAGGTCCTGGAGGATTCACTCCACCAGGTCCTGCTGGTCTGGCATACATGTCACCTAAATTCAGAAAAATTAATTGGGTTAGCTGAGGTGCACCAGACATTCACACATTGAAAAACCTGAAAGAACATCTACAGTTAGTACGGAAGACATACACAACTGTGACTCCCACGTGACACCCATTTTGTTAGTCTATATCACTACTAAAAAATCTAAAATATCACTTTCAAAACACTAAAGATAAACCATATCCATAGTTTAAAAATAAATTATCTTTAAACGTATTTATAGTTAGCAAACATGACCTCCTCTTATCATCGTCATACTCTAAGACGATTAACATTTAAAGATTAAAATTAACTTTAACTAAAACTGACTACACCAATATATTAATAAGGGTAAATATATTATTAAAGGTTATTCTAACAATCTCCTACACATATACAGTGAAACACCGTTACAACAAAGGTCTTTCTAACACATTCATCTGGATCTACTACCAAACAAGTTTTGTATGATGGCAAACAGCTGTTTGCAAACATAGAGGGTCACTAAGGTATTTGGCAGCCAAATCCACCTGAAGGACAACACACACGTGAATTCTCGCTGGCTGACTCACCCGGGGGGCCTGCAGGTCCCTGGGGAGGGCCAGGTGGGCCTCCTGGAGGAGGGGGCCCATTCTGTGGCATGTTCCAATTCCAATTTCCCCCATAACCTGGCTGTGGACCGCCCTGTGGAGGCCCTGTAAAGCCACAAAAAACACCAACTTCTGAGGCATGCCCCACAGCATCTTTTTCCTGCAACTAAATACCTTTTCCATCGTATAGTTCTACCTATTCAGCATGCATTCGGAATTAAAACACCATTGATCGAGAAAAGTATTTACAATCTCATGCAAAGTAATTAAAGTGCTACGAGGGTTGTGACTAAACCATCCATATTTTAGGAAATTCATAGAAAGTGATTACAAAATCATCAGCAACACTGATGACATACTCAACCAGAGGAATTATATCATAAGAATCATGCTTGGCAAAGAAGTCAGAAATGCACATTTCAAAGAACAGAAACAGCAATATTTTTTTAGCTTTTAAATCTACAAAACCTAACACATCCACTGAAGGTCACAGGATGAGTGTTCAAATTAGGAAAATCATTCATAATATTCACAATGTCTATTCATACTAAGCAGAAAATATAGTAACAGATGTAAGGTTGTCGTGAAGATAAGCAATTTTTAACCAAAAGATGTCTACATGAAATAAGATTTACAAATGTGCTTCCTTAAATCCAGCTATAGGTCAGCTACAAAAACTGACAAACTTTTGATTGGTACTATAATTCTTGAATATAAGATGAGAAAATTAAAGAGATAAGGTAAATGTCTAAAGATTATTACTGATATGCATGGCATCAGTGTAATTTTTTAAGCTTTGAGAGAAACTATGTAAGACAAATTACAAAGTTATACATGAGAAATTATTTGAGATACAACAACAAATGAAAATTTCTTTACTAGCCATTATACAACAATATAGGAGTTACCCAAGAAGAAACCTCTCAAGGAGACAACTCTTGTGTGTGGGCCTTTCTCAGCACTACGTTTACTGTTCTGGGTTATAAATGATCTTTAAAAAGGGAAATATATACTGTATCTTCAAGTTGTACCTCACACGAATGCAAACCAATAAATCTAGCCTCAATTAGTGATACAACATTTGCAAACAAAATTTGTCATCCTGCGACAGAGGGACTAGCAACTCACAGGTTACGATGCAGATGATTGATTCGTAGGATATTGTTGTGAAATAGTATAGTACAACTAGAGGCTACTAGTTTGAGAGTATTTTAAGAAGACATTTATCTCCTGAAAAAATGAATTGATTAATCTACATAATTATGATGATGATCATTTTCAATGATTAAAAACTGTGACTAGCCATAATAATCCAAAGTTAATTGATTAGCAAAAGTAGATGCAGGGTACATATGCCAAACCCTAGGAGAGACCTAAATTGGCACCACAAACAACCTTGTCACTGAAGAGTTAGCATTAGCGATTCTAGTAAAAAGAAAGCTAAAGAAAGCAAATTGCACTCACTTCAGAAGAGCTATCCATTAGCTTAGGATTACAATATGAAGAAAATATTATAAAAAATCGAAATTATTAAAAAAATGGAGCCAGTGGGGGTGGGGAATATCTGTTAACCACTCCTTAGATTGTATTAGACAGACAGTATTAAACAGTACACTTAGTACCTTTTAGATGCTGAATATAACAAATGTTGATATGAAATTGAGCAAGTCTATAAAAGAGCAGGGGAATTGCAAAATATGAACAATGATAGAGCTTCTAGGAATGGCACATATGGTGCTCTGCACTAACACAATGCAACCAGAAACTACTACAGTCAGAGACCAATAATACACATACTTATAGCAAAGGTCTTGCAAAGGCTAATGGAAACTTAAACTCTTGGAATTTTTAAGAATATTTTGAAGGGAAAGGACTGAAAGGTAAATTTAGACAGTATTAAATGATGAAATTTTATGTGTTTCATACCAAAATTGCCAGCTTAAACTATTACTATATTCTTAGGAACTTATAACTCAACTTTGAGGAAGCATAGGAGGATAAACTGCAAATATTTCCATCCGAAGAAGTACTCTAAAGAGAGCTCTTTGAATAATCAACAATTAATTAACAACTATGAAGGAAGTCAAAGGTTTTCAGAAGTACCACAATTCACAGTGTTACTACACTTTTACACTGCCTTCTTCATGATGGTAAATGCCATTTTGCCAGGAATTATTTAGGAAACTTTGTCCTGTTTACTAGATGACTCTTGTATAACAATCGCCACTTGTCAAGATAAACGACCATATTAAAAAACAAGGAAGACTTACTTCACCACATACTTCAAGAAACATCAAGAGCATCATCATACAACTGAGAGTAATGGTAAACAGTTATGAAGGTTAATAATAAATACTTAACAAGCCAATACCTGTATCAATTCAATGTATATCTAGAAACTATACGGTTCTTTATCAAAATTAATGAGAAAAATTGCATATGGCTTTGAGGAAGAGATATATCCCTCGGCAACTACTATGGGACAGTCTTCTTAAGAAAGAAATACAGAGAAATGTGGACATAATTTAACTATCCTCAATCCAGGTGTGTTTAGTCTTTAATTTCCCCTGGTTAAATTTGGCTAATATTTACTTAAGAAAAGCTTATGTACTGCAAATTTATACAGTCATAAGGCAACTATAGATTTTGTCATAGTAAAAAGAATAAAATGCTCATAAGTTATGCAGCGTAGTAATTAATATTACCAGTCAAAATTTAATTAATTCTACCAAACCATAAAGCAAAGGTTGTTTGTTAATGATTTGGTTTAAAGATTTGAATAGAAGTATAATAAGAGCCTGCAAACAGACACAATTTCAAGTATTACAGATAACAAATTCCACCTTACCATTGATTAACCAGCAAAACCAACTGATATCCTCCCATGCAATGGATTGTTGTCAGAGAAGTTTTAAAGATAGAAAGAAGAAAATGAAGGAAGAGCTCCAATAGTAAAGCAGCACAGCCAGAAAAAAATACAGCAATCATGAATGTCTGGGAGATGCAATTTTTTGAAGGTTTTCATTTTCATTCCAGGTATCATGCAATGCACAAGTATTTAAGGCTTTTGCATTAAGTGCATTCCATTTCCGCAGTACTATTTCCAGATAAATTCCTAACATCCTTATCTACAATGTTTTTATCAACAATATATTCAGCAGATGATAATTCTTCATACATTACAGGAAATAACAATATACTGGGATTTTTACTTTCAACATCTCTTTCGAATAACATAGCACGGAATGATAAGATTAAAATTTTTTAACAGATATGTTCATATTTTTCAACAATGTATGGAAGTATTGAACAAAAACTAATTTAATTCCAGAATTAGTCATAAAATGATAATTGAGTTGCCCATTTAGAAAGAATAGTCTGTTAGCAGTCTAAATAAATCAGCTAATTACTAACAATGAGATATTTGATGAAATTGCTTATTGTTTGGTCCTCTTAATGTCTTCAACAGCTGGGTAACACATCTAATAACATACCAAAAAAGGCAAGACAGAGTAATGGCGTTTCACTGTATTGTGTTCCTATACTAATGTAAGTATACCATAAAATAAAATACATATCACTTTACTGATACCGGATTTCATTATAGTAGCTATAAATAATAACAAACATTTAAGCAGTGGAATTCCCCCAGGAATAGTGATTTGTTTCACAATGAAATCATTCCTAAAGAGAAGAATGCCCACTGATTGAAATCTCTTTCGATGATTTACAATCAATTCTTTCTACCATGTCATGTAAAAAAAACACTATCCTAAACAAAGGAATGGATTCACATGCTGCCTGAAAACAATCGCACTACCAGTTCCTTAGAATTAAATACCTAACTACCCGACACAAAAATCTTAATTTCGGCAACATGATTCCACATGCAGGTATTTATAAATTAAACTAAAATTGATCTTTTTGACTGGATTTCATAAAAATAAATTATTTCTAATTTTGTAAAAAGTGCTTTGACAGCTTAGGCCATTTTACACAAAAGCTCCCACTGGGAATCAAACCAAGGACTGCTTTCACCAGAGGCAAATGCACTGTCCATTTGATTATCTGGGAGACCCTTAATTAATCATGAATAATAATAAATTTTTGAGGAACAAATAAAAGGTTTTCGTTAACCATTGAAATACTTTCATCTCGCAGTCACATGTAAGAAATTGAGAAAATTAGAATGGATGTTTGCAGAAGAGAATGCCCAAAAAATTAACACTTTAATTATCCAAGAGAACATCATATTTAACATGTGATTTGTGCAAATGATCTATTAATTCTGTATAATGTAGATCTTATGAAAATTTGCAAAATCACTTCTGTAACTAAGTAGTGTCCTACTGCCTAAAATGGGACACCTCAATAAATGCAAATGCTAAGGGAACCACTGGACTTAAATTCAATAAATATAATCTAAAATTCTGATAGTGATATCAAAATTACCTTACTGTTGTCATAAATTATGAGTAACCAAAGCCATCATCTGAAGAGGGCATAAGTTACACAAATTCACCATGATAAATGCAGATTCAATTTATTAGTTTTCTATTTGATAATTGGCACCAGATCTTAAGTTGGATAAAGATCCAATAACCACTAACAATAAATACCTGCAGAATCGATGAAGAAAAACCCTGAGCTACGCAATGGCCTTAAAATAAAATCATGTTAAGTAATAGGCAACCCAAATTATTTGTTTAAATTTTGCTAAGGTGGAATAATAACCTTTGATGATGTATGTAATTTAACTAAAATAACAGAAAATTAAGCTCAATGTTTTGGAAGCAGACTAATTCAGAAGATTATAATTGAATGTGCCAAATCGATCCAATACCCAATAATGAGTCAATAAAAGCATGAATGTAATTCAAGAAGGATAAAGCTAAGAATATAATATAATATTCAGATATTCACATCATAACTTTACATGTTAACCAATGGCTAGTCGATAAGTCAAGTTAAAAATGTACAATACAAATTTAGCATCACAATAATATAAGTCCACCTTCATCTGAGATGATTTTATTATCAGTATCCCTAGAAAAACACTCTAAAGCTTAGACTTAGCATTTAAATATATTTGTAATGATCTGCTTTGTAGTATTTCTTCTAAACAGTATCTCAACGAATATAAAATAACATTTTCAATAATCCAGACTTTTCTAACAATGTGAACATATAAAACTCATTTTTCAACATCATAAGATGCTAAAAAAAATCAACAAATTTTATGCTAAATAATTGTAATAGTAATTAAAGAGTAAGCCCCAATTTCTTTTGAATGAAAATAAAACTAAATGCAGGTGATTAGTAACTAGCTAAATTAACCAAGTTTAAATGAGAGGAATCAGAATAAACAAACATTACACTCTGACAACCGGAAACTGCTGAGAAAAGTTGACAAAATATTCAAAACACAATCTGCTGCACACCAATATTAAAATATCTTACTTGAAAAAATGATTTTCAATACTATGAATTTTCTCTATTCTCTTAACAGATAGACAGGCTGATAAACATCCAATCCTTGCTAATCACAAATTCTAAAATATAAAACATACAGGTACCTACTGACATCCCCTCAATTTTACTGCCTTAGAGAGGCAAGTACTATTTATGGTAAAATAAATACTACCAATAATGAACTTGAGCAAGCAAAATGTAGGTTATCAAATTACTGAATCATCAAACAGTAACTACAATGAATACTTGGAAATATCCTGCCTTACTGAGGCACTTTTATAGCAAAACCACCAGTGCGAAGTGCAAATAATTCTTTCTGTGTCTTATCATGAAAAATTAAAGGCATATTCACTGAATTTAACAAGCTAAATGTAAAAGCGATATCAAAGTAAACATTCAGGAATGACATGCTACTGTTTCTAAAATTTTCATTTCATACTTTTAAAAAAATTGATCTTATTCTAATATATCTTCCTTAAATTACTTTTCTAAAATTACAACTAAAACATGCACATATAGTAAAATGTCATTCCACTTAAAGTATGATAACTTGTTACAACTAGTAAAAAATAACTCATTCCAGCAATTACTAGGTGTGAATGCACCATAAATGTATAAAAAATGGATACATATTTGCCTTATGCATCTACAACAACAAAAGTCAAACTTTCATGTATATTTCATAACATCAGTATGTTCATAACTATCTATTGCTAGTTATGGAAATTGCTAAAATGACTTATTTCATCAACAAATAATAAAATTACACTTACAGAAACATAACAAGCTAAAATAATTAGTATTTGGACATGAGTCCACTACACATATATCCTACTCTAAATAATCCTAAATTTCTAGAGTAAATAAACAGCTAGATTTCAGTTTCCCTTGAATCCTACACTGTTCTCAACTCACCATAGGTGCCATATCCCTGCTGCTGTGGTGGTCCCCCATAGTTGGGACCCCATTGGGGAGGAGGCATCTGCTGACCCTGAGGTCCAGGGGGAGCTCCCCAACCCTGATATCCACCAGGGCCAGGCGGGTTACCATAGCCTATGGGTAAACAATAACCAACATCTTCATAGAGAAAGAAAGCCAAGAACTTGATAAAACTCAAGAAATATATCAATTAAAACAAGTAAACTATTCCTGAAATCAGCCTATTCAAACCAATTCACAAAAAAATGAATCTCACAGGAATCATTCATACATTGACCCCAGATTGGAGCAAAAGCTAAGAGTAAGTTATGAATGAAAATTTATAAATGTTACAAAACAATTCTAACTCACACATTATAATATTTGATAGCCCTTATCAGAAATATTTAAGTAGAAGAACAATAAGGTGAAACCCCAGAACAAAACAGTACTATAATTAACTAAAACTGTAAATATTCTTGAAAGATATGTACACGCACCCCCATATCCTTGCTGTTGAGGTGGAGTGCCCCAACCTTGATAACCCTGCATCATGCCTCCAGGAGGGCCCATAGGACCCATTGGACCACCCATGGGACCTCCCATCTGTCCATTTGGAGCACCCATTGGGCCCATTCCCTGAAATTAAGCAAATTTATTTTACAAAATACTAACCTTGGTCCTAAAAAGTGGCAAACACTTAACCCTAAAAGCTTCATGTAATTCTCAAGGTAAAGTAAACAGTTTTCAGATAGCTTATTAGCAGCGTATTTCAAAAAGTAGGAGCAAGGAATAAAAATTATTCTTTATTCTTATTTTTATAGAATACCACCAGAGAAATAATTTTTTACATGAATAAAAAAACATTACTAGTATTAAAATAATTTACTTTATTTATATTGTGTGGCTAAATCTCTAACATAATATGCTGGAAGAGAAAACATCTAAGACTTCTTTCTAGAGGAAATTATAAACAAATCATCTAATTGTCATTTGCCATGACCCTACTGTAAGAACTTAGAACAACTTAATCCTTCGGCTGAGTAGTAAGAAATTAAAAGTTAAGTAGATTTGTAAGAAGATGGGGAGTTTTAAGAGCCGAAATTTACTAAGTTTTATTATTAATCTATAACATTGTGACACATGAAGTCTGGTCTAATGCTATAGTTTCTTTAACTATAAGGGGCCAAAAATTCTTACAAGATTCTACCAATACAGATAAGGCTAAAAACCTAATAATTTTCATGAATTCTATGGAAGTTTCCACAAAAAAACTTCTATTACAATTGGAGAGGAAAGAACCTGCTGTATCAGGAAATCCTTACTGAATACTTCCTAACAGGAAGAAATACGCTCATTTTCTTCCCTTTGCAAAAGTATGACTTGTGAGCAATGCAAATCATTTAAAGTGAAAGTAAGAAGCCAAAATTCTGTGTTATAAATCAGGTTAGTGACTCAATGCTGCTAATAAGCACACCTCTGCTGTAGGTAATGAAAGGCTGGACACTTACCCCACCCATTCCAAGAGGTGGACCACCAGGAGGGGGCCCCCATTGGTTCTGGGACCCATCCAACATCTTCAGATCGCGTGGTTCAGCCTTCTTGATCTCCACCTTTGTAAAAGAGAACAAACAAACTCAAAACTCACGCTAATCCATACACTTGGTGCACTTTTATACCCTTCAAAAATGAGGCTTAAGAGCCTCACAAATTGTAAAACATGGCTCGTTCTAATTAAAAATTGAAGTATCACTGGGTTGACAGTGAGCACATTATGAAGCACCATTTAGTGTCAAGAAAGGATAGTTTAAATAGTCATCAATAAATTTAATTTTACTATTTTCTCATTGCTTATAAACTATGATTAGTGGTCAATTACAATTAAAATTCTAAGCCTTTTAATAAAATGAGCTAAATTTAATCATAAAAATGAAACTAAACCTATGAAGGTATCACTAATCAAAACTATTATGATCAAACCTTAATTTAAAAGCATGAGCCCCTAAGTGAACTTTAATGACAAAATACGTATAAGGAATTAATGAGAAACCTATGTTAACATGATTATAAAGTAAGATTTTTCTTAAAGCAAAATTTAAAAAGTAATATTTTAGGCCTAGATTGAAATTTAATTTATAAATTCATTAACCTTTCCTCAATGGTGCCCTAACAATGACTTAGAACTAGAGAATGGAAGTGTGACGGCACCAAAATATACCTGTTTCCCATTAAGTTGGATGAAATGCTCTGCTACACACCTCTCCACTGACTCATCCGTCTCGAAGGATAAAAATCCAAATCCTATTTGTACAGCAATCAATAAAGAACTTCTTAACTTAGGTTTCATAACATGGGGTTACACTGCTGCCCATAAATAATTATATTAATAAATAAGTTAATAAAAGAATCACTATGATGCTTTTCAGCAGCTGGCCTTTAACTCCATGGGACACTCAACCAAATAAAACAAAACACCAACCTTATCACATTAACTTAAGCCATCTTCAATATATTTAATAGAATTATATAGATGAATTAAGTGTAATTATCACCAAGTTGGCAAATTTAAGAGGTAATGGTTATTCATATCATAACCTTGAAAAAGCACTAATCCAATAGACTAACAGTATCATTGAATTTTAACTAAACTAAGAATTTTTGAGGGGCAATAATATTAAACAGTGAGCAGCAATCTGCACACTTATGTCTAACATTAAACTCCAATAACTAATTTACAGTAAGGAGGAACGATGAAATTATAAAATGTATTAGTGTTCCAAGGGAGCTAGGACCAGTAGTGGCTCTAGTCAATAGTACTAAATCAAACTACAGCAAAACAACAAATATTTTTGAGTTTTTCACCCTCTATATTAGAGCTTACACTAAGACAGTATAGCTAATAAATAATTACAGCTAATTTGATCAAATTTATTTATACTAAATTTTGATAAATCAATAAACCAATGGACATCAAGATGAAGAGTTCAAAACTGTAGTTGAAATAAATTTGGTAAATCACAATTTGGCAGCAGTGAATGTCCCAAAGCATGAAACTTATAATGGGTAATAACTGTGAGGTACCTAATAAAAAGACAAAACAAACACTTAATACATATAAAATACCATACATATATATCATCAAAGTTTGTCCTTCAATTTCTTTATGCTCTCCAGCAAGACAATTGAGAAACTGAGGCAAGATTGTTTTAAAAAGTTAGAAATTACTATTTTATATTATCACATAGATGTCTATGCTTAACATGCAGCATAAAGGTAGTTTAGTGACAATTACTTTCAATAAATAGAACTAAATTTCTTAATTACACGCCCCTCAAAATTACCTTTACGATAGACAATTCCATCGGGTAACACTAAAATAGAGAAGATATAAGTGGCTCGGCTAACTTCTACATGCATAAAGAAATCCTTTGCTTTAACCCAGTGAATACATTACTATAGTGTACCAATAGAACACTCGCAGAATTCAGTGACAAGTACGACATCATTCCGACTTGCTAACAAAAAGGCAGTCACCAACCTCTTGATTTCTTCTTCTCTTGATCATACATGATAACAACCTCCATAACCTTTCCATAACGCTGGAAGAAACTCCTCAAGTCAGTCTCCGTCACATTTGAAGGCAAGCCTCCAAGGAATACTTTTGGCCAATTCACATTACGTTTTGGCCTCTGCATACTTCTTGGATTGCATGGTTTTGGGTCAATCTGAAAAAATGTCATCGGGAATCACGTTAGGAACCCCTTTTGTCCATGGAAAAAATTGCATCCCTAACATATGTTTCCTAAAATAATGTTGTTTCAAAACAATCCACAAATGAAGATTTTACAATATTGGCTAGTCAATCAGATCCTGTCATCAAACTGCAAGCAACATGTTTTTAAGCCAACAATGATTAAGTTAGCAGTTAAGCATTGATTAGATCAAATCTTAACCCCCCTTAGTATTCACAGCAAACATTATCAAAACTTACACTGTAAAAACAAAATCTCCCATTAAATTATATAAGGATTATGAAGGCTCTATTTCCACCCCATCTTATACATCACAATGTATAGCCAGATTGGATTGAAGTCTATACCTATAATTATCTATCTTCAATAAAAACTCTAAGACTATCTAAGATTCTATGTGAATATGTTTAAGAGTAAGTGTTATTCAAATTAAGATGTGATGAAAGTGTTACTGATAACTAACAAAAAAATGTTCATGATACATCTCACCCTTTGGCTATGAGAGAAAAACTTATTTTTCGAGATTCCCAAGGGGAGAGACTAATTGGGACCAAAGTTGAAAGACAAAAGTTACAAAAAAGGCTGAAAACAATTGTCTTATACACAACCCAATGAAACCAAATGATAACTTTAACTGGATTACATCAATAAAAGACAAAACAAACAATCTTTGAAGATCATAGAAAACATAACCAAGACACCCAATTTCGATGCAAGCTGGAAAAATTATATCTTACCGTTCTTCCGTCTAACTGATGGGGTCCATTTTGTAAAACTATTTGCACATTAGAAGGATCAGAAAATGTAACAAAACCAAAGCCTCTTGATCTTCCAGTTTCACTATTTTTCATTACTACGCAATCGATTACTTCTCCATATCTACTGAAGTACCTTTGTAGCGTATCTGTAAAAGAGGAAACAAACATTGCAACTGGTCCACAGCAGGAGAGAATAAAACACACACCATATTCAAAACTTCAACGAAGCCCATACCTTGATTCGTTTCCCAACTGAGGCCACCAACAAACAATTTTCTGAAATCAATCAAAGGTTAGATTACCAATGTAGTTTACGATGAATTCTGTATTTCATTAGACCATTTAGTTTTAACACAAAGATACTTTAAGAGTTGAAAATCCAGAAATTTAAAATCAGCACAACAAAGATTCCCAAATTAAGAATATCAAAATGCAGCATTACACAATGCCAGAAAGTGAGTGAAAAAAAATTTAATCAACCAAGTTGTATCATAATCAAAAGTATCTATTAACATAACTGATTTTAACCAACTTAACAAATGTAACATACTTAGACACAGAACATGCAGGGACCAGGCTATTATTATAGGCATTAGGTATCAAACATACAAAACAATACGGATAAAGAAATTGATCCCATGGATTTGACAAAAGGCCTCAATTTCTTGGTTAATTCCTTACTAACTGAGAACATGTGCATTGTTAAGGTTTCTTAAACATAAGCTCTACAAAATTAGCTGGCTTTCAGACACTGAGGAGCAATTCAAGTACTAACTCGTTTGAATTTGATGAGCTTTGCCTTCCAGATGAGTTGTCGTCACTTCCGACCATCCTAAACAAAAGAAGAATAAGACATTACAATACACGCATGGGGAAAAGGTTACTACAGTCCTACTAAATGGAAGCATTTCACTCACTTTTGGCACCGTCTGATGTTACATTATACAGTGCAAAACTGACCGTTTGGCTAACCATTTAAATTAGGAAAATTTACTTGCCAACATGAAATGCAGAAGTTAGATAGTTTCCATTCTAACCGAAACTTGAACTTACTAATTTTCACTGTCCAATTGCCAATCAACACCGCCGGGGGAAATCACAAGATCCAACGACCTTCTACAGATTATTATTATTATTGTGATGAAAAAATTGAAAACGTTCTCCAAATTGAACAAGCCAACAAACGTTCATGGTTGTTAAGTTTGACTATATTTTTAATCTAATTCGACGGGGGCAAAAGTTTAACGGAAAAACAAGCATGCTGGCATATATTACAAAAGCTTGGCTATTACAATAAATTATTAAGTACAAACATTCGTTTATAAATCAAATAGTGAAAAGGACCTTATTAAACTACATGCAAATTAGTATTTCTTTCGTGTTTACCTTAATAGGACCATACGGGGAGCAATGCATAGGCGTCACTTTTACTAATCTAAGATAGTTTATAAAGAGAATTTTCTTACCCCTTTTCTTCTCCGTCATTTTCGTTTTTTACTCTCATTGTGTCTGAAGTTACCGACAGCCTTGTTCAAGGATCTTAAACACAATTAACCATTAAATCTTAGCACCAGAAAACCGGCGAAGCTTGTGCTAAAATGGCGTCCCAACGAGAAGAACCAACGCTTCTTCGATCTACGACAACAGGTATCGTTGACGAACTTTTTCAGACTAATAAATTACATTTCGTAAATTTAAAATCACAAAATAAGCTAAGCTAGTTTTTAAAATTCTAATTTATAATAACTGTAGTTATTAAATTATTATTTTAATAAATATGCAGGACTAGAATCAGTAAAAGTAGCTATTTTGACTCCAACGCTTCAGAATAGTTTACCTTCACGGAGACTATCGATTGCAAACGGAAGTCAGCAATGGCGTACGCGGAGATATACAATTTACGTATATAAAAGAGATAAATAATATTTTCTCAATTTAGGATCTTTCTTCGTCCAAATGTATCGGATTAATGTTATTTCGCACAAGGAATACTCTTAACTCGCAATTGAAGTCCCTTAATAAGCAATACAACAAGAATTAAGTTTAACGGTAAATAATCAACGAAAGTCTTTGTAATAATTCTAATGAAGTGCATTGTTGTACGAATTGAATGAACTTATATCCAACAATCGAATTCAAGTCTTCTTTATTTCAAACTTTTCTGATGCGTTGTTGTATAAGGCATAAATATTAACTTGGAAGAAGAGATCGAAGACGCCGGCCAGCACGGTGGTAATTAATCCGAAGACTTCAAGGGTGGTATATTGAAGCACAATGATAATGAATACCCAGAGGAATCTTTTTCGGGGGGGAGGCAACCAGAAGAGTAAGCAGCAGGTGTCGAGAGGGCTCCGACCCCACCCTTCGCCTCGTCTCCTCACTCACTCGAGCTCTCAGTTCCAGAGAACCAACCAACCCACAGTTGCGTCTCGCGATCTCATGAGATGGTTCGGGAAGGAGAAGAGCTGGAGGACGATCCGTATTCCTCCTTCCGCCTTGGGACTAGAGGATTACCGCAGGTCAACGGTTTCCTCAACGTTCATCTATGCAACCACTCCACTGAGCTTACGAGCTTTCCGCCTAAACTCGGCCGGGCGCCTAAGATGCGCCGGCGCCAAGCGAGCTCACCGCGGGGTCTATGGAGAGGGTGTCTCGGTGCCGCGATGGGAATTTTGTTGGGGTTGATCATGGCCTTGGGACTTCGTGCCATTGTGCTGAGAGCAAGTGGTCAAGAAAATGCGGGCGTTGGACTGTGCGAAACCCCTTCGATGATGATGGAAGAGGACCCGCTGAGCATAATTGGACTGTCGGACGTGGACTCACAATCAGAGAGCTCTGGGAGTAATCGGTCCTTGATATTCGTGGGTGTGATGACGGCACAGAAGTACTTGGATACGAGGGCACTTGCTGTGTATGAAACATGGGGCAAAGAATTGCCAGGGAAGATAGCTTTTTTCTCATCAGCTGATTCTTGGACGTCCGCTCAAATACCGCTGATTCGATTGAGGGGTGTCGACGATAGGTACCCTCCTCAAAAGAAGTCTTTTCTAATGCTGGAGTACATGTGGAAGCATTATGGACAACATTTTGAATGGTTAGTAGGCTTTTCAGTTGTCTTAATTTAAGGTTATGCTAGACTTAACAGTCATTTCCAGCTAATTCCTTGACCAGGCAATAATGAGCTTTAGATAAAAAATCAAAGTGACAATTGACATTGCTGTACAAAATCGCTGATAGAAGCTGAAAATTAAATTTTTTAATGACTATTACTCCTCTTTATGACAGAAACATATAGGATGTCTTTGGAGACACTTCGGCGAATGATCAGGGTTACTAATTCTAAAAAATGACTCATTCGTAACAATATGAAAGTTATTGGCATTTCCCCATCAAACTGCCAGAGATTCACCATTAATTTCAATCGGAAGATGAAAGATTTTATAACTAAATGAAATAACACTCAGGAATGCATCATGCATTAATTGAAATGCCAATAATTTATTAGTTTAGAGGAAAGGGAAATGTAATTCTATCTATATTATAAAGTAAACATCAAAATTTCTAATTGCTAAATTAACAATCATAAATTGTTTTTCAAATCAATGCAAGATGAATCTTGAAAATTGGCTGAGTTCGGATGGAAGGCAAGGAGGCATCAGTCATTCATGTAAACAAACGTATGCTCTGCGTTGCATCAGATTCATTCCGATAACAAACAAAGAAAGATATTATGGAGATGCAAATTAAGCAGATTTAAATATTTGTTGGCATTATCTCGAAAAACGAGAAAACTGTTGGATAAAGTCATACAGTTGAATATCAAGGGCAATGTTCTTACTAAATTCTAACTCGTCTGCGGAGAGTTGAGCCACATTGCTATTATATGAAACATATATTCTTGGTTTCAGACTTTCTGTTAGGTAAGGATTGAGTATTTAGTACCTCACAGGTGCTTTTTCATCAGTATTTACTCTGAAGGTTAGTAACCTCCAAGGATATATTCGATTTGTTTTGACACGTAACAAGAAAAAAAGGGTATAACAAGGGTTTCTTTGCCTGTTGCCAAGTTGCCGCACCTGTTTGCTATGTTTCGTTGCCCAAGGCGGTGGAGACCCTTACGACTGCTAATACACGATTCAAAGAGTTTCCTTTATCTTATTATAAAATATTTTTAAAATTTCAGAGAAAGAAGAACAGAAACTGTATTTCTTCCATTATCCTCCTATATCGATGGATAAACATTTTATTGTATAAATAAATCAACAAAATAAAGAAAGAATGAGCGGATGTTTTGAAGGTAATGAATTAGACTAATGTCAACTCACAAAGATTAAACAGATATACTAAATATTAAAATTAATGTTAAGAAAACGTAATTCCCATTAATAAGGAACCCTAAAATAAAAATCGAGTATAGAGTAATTTTTAGTAAATCATACCGTAGTAAATTAGCATGTCGTTTAATCTTGAACTTCAATACACAGAATTTGCTAATTTAGTGTCTGCATTGGTAAATTGAAGGTTTATTGCAAGAATTATGCGATTGTTGAGAGAAAAGGGATGGGCGGCGTTAAAGTTTCCGTAATAATTCAGTCGCAGCACTAGGGGCGTAACTGAAATTCCGTGATAGCCCTCGCTGCAATTCATGAATGGCCCTAAGATATTTGCTTGGAAGGGTGGGGAAAGGTTCTCGCTGCACCACTGCTCTTATCCTTTGATCTACTAGGTTGGCTGGAGCATACAAGTTTAGGAATTGTGATGGTGATTTGCGTATTATGCTACTATATAGATACCGAGTGTTTTTATGATTTAAATAATATTTCGTCGAAGATATTCTGGAGATTGAACTGCTAGGACAATTTTTTGGAAAAAATCTCGAATTTAATCTCAGATAATTAGAAAATTCTTCTCCTTGATTTTGTGGATATAATGGTGAAACGTTAATCAATATTTATTTGTTTAAATTTTAACATTCATCATAATGACCTCGAATTCTTTTTATAAAATATGTCAAACCAATGCGATCGGGCTATACCGCTATAAATGTTTTGCGTCATTTTTGCTTTTATTTTCATTAAGTTTTTGATTTATTCTGATAAAGCGGCTTCTTATACTTAGATTTTTTTGAGATTTCCTTTGGCAATATTCACTTTCAGTTTTGCTTGAATCTAAGGTTTTAAGTATTTTTTATCTCTATGGAAGATACATATCACTCTTTGGAATATCATCCAATGCTGAATTTAATAGGAAGCTAGACATCTTCCTCTGACGGAATTTTTCAAATCTTTCTCAGAAGTGTGTAAATCCGGAAATGCTGCATTATTCCCGTTTCCTAGAATAATTCACTCCCAACAATGAGAAACTTTAACGTTTGTCTGAGAAGTTATACGCTACTGGTATCTCGCGGGGTTTATATCTAACTATAAAATCTGATGTTATAATAAAGTACTTTTTTCTAAGGTAAACTCGAATCATGATCGATAATTAACTATCGATGGATTGTGAGATCGTTGATGGCTGCTATGCATAACACTTTCCGTTGACTGTCCTTGTATTTGCGCTAATGTCAGTGTTGTGGAAATAATGCATGTTAGCGTTAGTATGTTAAGGAAAAGGAAGAAACGGAGTGCTATACTCCTCAGCTGACCCCGTGGATTATTTCGCCTCACTAATTTTTAAGCTTTTATGAACTCGGATACCTTTTCACCCTAGACCCATATATTCTGCGGTGGCACAGGAAAGTTTTTTTTTACCGTGTAAACGATACTGATTAAGGTAGAGAAAGTTCACCTTTAGGATAAATCAAGAGCTAGCGGGTTATAAAAATCCTTATATTTTTTCGAGCCTCTCATCAGACTGATTAACTATGGTATATTTGATAATCAAGTTGTTTCCAATCGTTTTGGGACCCGCACCCCCTTTGGCTAAATCATTCCTTACTCCCAAGTCGGCGTATTAAAATAAATTTTAAATTTTATCACGGAACCAATATGAAATAGCAAGGAGACGTTATTAAACAGTTCCAGTATGAAAAAGCAGAAAAATATTGCTTCTGATTTTGAAATATACCGATTAAAACTGAGTAACATGCCTCAGGAAAAGATAAACCGGCATAAATATTTAAGTAATTAATTTGTATTGTATCTATTCTTATTCGTCGTGGAGCGAATTCCAACAAACTGAGCAGTAGTGACGCAATTATGGACGTCGATTAGATTAGGTTCACCCTCTATTTGGCCAGGATATACCCGAATGGACCTCTCTTCATTACTTCCATGACGCAAATTAGGAGGAAACTTCCAATTATACAAACGGGGGAGCTATACGAGAAACAAACTTCTCGACCCGGGTTTCGGCAGGAATGGGAAATGCCCTAAAGTGACATTAAAAGTAGAAAATTAGTAAAGCAGTTTTTGGGTTAAATTGAGTTACTATTTTAGCATGTATTTTTCAGTGTTTGCATAGGAATTAAAAATATTCTCTAGGGCGGGGGTGGCGAACCTATGGCACGCGAGAGATTTTTTCGGCACGCGAAACTACAACGGCATTATCTTTTTTTGCATTATTCACTTAAGAAATGAAGCTTCGCAATAAAAGAATGTGGATTCCGTTTATTAGTAGTGTCAACTAACGATCATTTAAGTCTCAAACAAGATCTTAATCGCATCGTGGACATTATAAAATGAATAAAATCACCATCACATTGTATGGTTCGGCACCACATTGCCACGCAAGCCCTTTACACTCATCAAATATGGCACTCTTGCCGCAAAAGGTTCGCCAACCCTATTCTAGGGCCTTAGAATAAGTACAGTAGAACCCCGGTAATCCGGACACTCGCTAATCCGGAACCCTCGGTAATCCGGACGGTCCATTGGGAGTTATGCAAACCCGCAACTTCTTCTTGCGAACATATAAACACGCATATTACATAGTAACAAGAAACGAGAGGTGGACAGACTATTTGAAAAAGTTGTCCATTGGCTGCAATGATGTGATGGAGAGCGAAGTATTTCGTTTATTGTGATAATACATCTAAGTTGTGATAGTTTTCTGAGACAGCATTTTTCCATTAGAGGAATGCTTAATATGTGCGAGACTAAACAATTTCGAAAGACAATAAATTTTCAGTTGCAGCAGGGTATCACTTCTCAAAACATCACTTTCATTAAAAAGCTATGAGAAAAGAGGCGTAAAAAACAATCCTTCCCTTTGATAGACGTCCAATGAGGATGACCATGCATGGGCTTGATTTAAAAATAAGAACGGTCGCGCAAATGAAAAATAACTGACTTTTTTGCTCGCTGATAATATTCATTCACTTTATATGTTGTAATATCTTATGTAATATATACATGCACTATCTGTACAATATAATTTTTGAGAAAAAATTTTTATTGAGTTATTTTTTGAAAACCTCGCTAATCCGGAAACCCCGCTAATCCGGACACCTATGTTCCTGAATTCGTCCGGATTACCGGGGTTCTACTGTATACATTGATAATCGGAAAGTTAGGATATTCAGACATCTTGAGAGTAAGTATAAGTACTACGTTTTTAAGGGTACATATCCAAGATATATACATAAGGAACTACATATACATATATATTAAGGATTACCTGTTTATCTAATCTTGGCCTTTCTCGATAAATTCTTCCTTCTATCATTCCCTATTCCTTCAGGATTCCCTATTAACTTCATAAGACTGTAGTAAGAGTCTTTCAGTTTTCCTCTCTTTTTAAAGAAGTATTTTTTAGAGAAGAACCAAAATAGACCATTTATCGCTTAAATCTTAGAAGGAGATGTAAAGACATCTCTTTGACGTTTGTAAAGTGGTTCGTAAAGTTCGTTCCCTTTGATCCTTAACCACGCCTCTAAGAATACGTGAGAAATCGTAGTGAGTTGCTCAAAATTACAGCAGACAGCAATGCATTTTCGTGAAACTAAGAAAAGGATGAGATGAAAGATAATATTTACGATTTATCAGGACAAACATTAATAAATATTGTGGAATAGAATGTGGGAAGTGCTACCTTAGGGTTTTCCACAATAAAATACTATAAAATCAAGTATCCTCTTTCAGAATTTCAATCTAAGGAAAGGTTCTCTGCAAATATGACATGCATCATTAAAAATTCAGCTTTCAGCTGCTCCATGGGAGTCTAGAGGACAAATTCTTTCGCCAATAGGTGTTTACTTTTCCATGAAATCGCGGTGATTAAAGGAGGATGACACTCGAGGTGCGAATAAACTGCCAACCGATAGAGCAAATGAAAGGATAAGGCAATGTCAACGTTTGGTATTCGTAAACAAACATCTGCGTCTCACGGGTTCGTGATTCAGGGGTGCTAAATGGGATAAGATGGTGTCTGATGCTGCTAGGCCGTCGCTGAAGCAATTATAATGTTTAACGCGTCACAGTTGCTGTCACTTTCCATTGCATCCGATGCATCTCGACCCCGCTTCGACCCGGAATATGATGATCCACGTCAATGCACGTGGAAACAGTTGTTACTGTTCGGCTTGGTTTGATGTCGGTTCAGTATATATAATATAATATTCTAATATTAATCATGGTAATATTCTCTCTTACTTATTTAGTTACTTTAGACTTACTTGACTTTTGCCAGTATCATCATTTGATATTTAATGTTTTGGTCTAAGGTCTTTAATCTGCTATTCTATTTATCAAAGCATTAAGTCATTGAATAATGATATTGAATTATGTAAGCTGGTTAACAGACCACCACCCTTCAGTGTCTAAGAAAAATACGGAGATAGTAGGTTTTTCTATGGGTTTTTATGAGTAGTTATGAAAAAAAATTTATGTTAATTTTAGTGAAAGAAGTGTTAATGAAGGAAACGATTTTTGCATATCTATCGATTAAAATTTTTGAATGGATAATATTTGTTGATTGGGCATGTCATCTTCTATAATTTAGTGTTATTATTTTCTTATTTAGGTTGGCATAAATTAATATATCCATAGGGAAATCTCGCATAAATATTCACCAACATCATCGAAATAAGGTTTCGATTTTAGAGTAGATGAATATCCGAAACATTACGTAATTCCATATGTCGAATTATACGACGTTAATTGATGTTATCCTGGAAAATCATTGGGGAGATTATTTTGGTACTCCCCTGAAAGCCATTCAATTTCCTGCCAATCTCATTACCTCTTCACGTTACTTCCTGCGGATGCCATATAGCCCATCCTACCCTAATAGGGCCTTCCTCAACACGAATTACGGACTAAGGATTTACTTTCGCGAATTTTCCTATAACTATGTTCGATGAACGCAAGTATAGGCGCTATAATGCATTGGCACTTGGAGAGTTGAGTCAAAGCATTTCCGAGCGTTCTTAAAGTGGTATATTGTTTGTAAGATGTTGGGAGATACTCTCTAATTTTACGCGAAAACGAAAATAAAATTGAAAGCGAGTGCAAGGCTTCTTTACCTGCTAATTTTGAGTCAAAGTGCCATCGTGTTAAAGAATGAACACTTTTTTTATAGCTTTCTAAGATTTAATTTGAAGAATTGTACAGTTATACCTTTTCGTTACAAATACACAGTAATAATATCGTACTTACGGAGAGGCTACTCTTGATTAGTCCTGTAATTTTATCATAAATTTAATGGCGACCGTTTTTGATTTGAGGAACAATATTGCATTGTATTCATTTAGTTGGTTTAATTGAGGTAATTTGAAGTAATGATAATCTTAAAAATACAAACAATCAATATTTATCGTTATAATAGTGTGTTTCATTAGAGACACGTTTGATTGGTATCATGTAATTCATTAAAGGAAATTATTCCCTGTCGTAACGTTTTTCTGAAATACTCGGACGCAATCATACGGGAACTCAAGACCAGCATATCAGTTTTCGGATTTCTATCTCAATCTTTACCCATTGTTTTTATATTTGGATAGCACAATGGAAAGAAAAGGAAGATACTTCCTCTTCCCTACATAACTCGTTGCAATGTTCACGAAATATTGGTTTCATAATGGGATTCCAATCCGACTGATAAGTCTGATTTTAGGTTGGCGCGTCTTGATTTTGTCGTTATTCATAAATACTGACTTCATTAATTGTTCAGTGAAATAAAAGAAAACTTACGTCTTTTAAATCCAAGCGCTTCACTTAAAGTACGTAACTGCACGTAACAAATTCGCAGGGATGTGACGTTTATGTTATTGTGGAGGCATATTGTAGTGTATTGATGTGACGTATTTTTTATATTGTAATGGAGTATTTGAGATTAATGATTTCGATTATGTGGAGAATCGATTCCTTCCTATTCAATTCTCAGTTGTTAAATTGTTTTGTTAGCTTCCATCGCTTAGTGAATTGCATTCAGATTTCTTCCGGAAACTTTTTTGTGATCTGTCTCAATGCTACATTATCGCATCACAACGCCTTTCAAATCTCATCGTTTCGAAACAGAATCCTTTTATTCCACTTTTTGCTCTCATTGTAATGCTCTGTCATACAAAATGGGAATTCTAATAGAATACTTGAAATCTTCCCTGGAAGTAGAAGTTATCAACATTGATGATATCATGATCGGTTGAGGCCGTTGAGATGAGTTTATCTTGGAAGATGTTCATCAGTGTACCAGTTTTATTTTAGCACTAAAAGAAAGCAAGAATGCCAAGAAATAATTTTATCTTGATATTTCAATGAATAAAACGAATTACCAAAAACCATCAAAATAACGATAACATTTTTGGTGATCTATTTGATCCAATATTTCAATCATCAGCGGCCTTCCTTTATTATATAATATTTCATCTTTAAAGACGTAAATTTAATCTGATTTCAATGCATAAGCGGAAATCCGCTTGGTTTAAATTGAAAATGGTTCCTCTCTTTAAATTTAAAACATATTTAAATGAGGAATTAAAGCTTAGAAAATAATGGTTATTTTCCGAATGATTTTATTCTATTCATTTTATATTTTTCTTTACATTTTTCTCTAATTATTTTAAAGTCATGATTATAAGAGACAGTTATGTGAACGAGCCAAAGTATTCGGCACATTCTTATGCTAACAATATCCATTATGCATGGTTATATTTCAATGCCAACGCGTTGAATTCGAAATTCTCATTCTAACTTGCGCAAACCAGCGCGTCACGCGAAGTACGGGCTTTTTTATCATAAGTTACCGCTATGAATGAGAAAATGAGTTCCTCTGAACGTTTACTTTTAAGCCACTTTTTATCGCAAAAGGATGTGCTGAAAGCCTATAGTCCACAATCGTAACCGGAATTTTTTGGTTTAACCGATTGGTTTTTTGGTTTAACCGATTAGCATTTTGCAGAATTCTTTCACGAACGTCCCAGCTCGTTTTAGAGCGGTTCATAAATACTTCCCGTGCATTATATATGCATTATTTTCAGAAAACTCTCGTTACCTGATTTTTTTACCTAGAACGATGAATATGTAGGACATTCCGTTCGGAAACAAGACGTTCTATCACATTCGTAGTCTATTTAATCTTTAAATTTTTGGTTTTCCTTCTTTTTTGTTTTGAAATTAAATTGAAACTAAATGGTTAAGTTTGCTGTGAAAGTTATCTTAGTTTTAGAATGGAATGGGGAATACTTTGGATTTGAATTTTTTAAACAGGCTACGATGATGCATCAGTATTGATTAACTATGGACTTTTATTATTATAAACCACAAAAAATATTTTGATTCCAGAATTTTTAATTTATTATGGAAATAGCACTTTTTCCATTTTCAAATCTAACTAAGAACGTATTTAATTCTTTCAATATTTTGGAATTCTAATCATCAACTTGGGTAATTTTCTCGTTTATAAATATTAGGATAAAATTATTCCATCCTTTCATAATAAAAGACCAAATGGTAAGATGCATGCCTATCTTAGAAGATAAACGTTGTTACTTCCACAATACCTATATATTTCAGTCAACCGGTTTCTCAAAGTATTGACATTTTCAGGTGATGTCAATACATAGACGAAACCGTTCGACTGAAATTTATACTTAGGAAGTCACAACATGATTTTCTTTTAATATGGTTTCTACGAAATTTCACCAAGTTACGATGGACCATATGATGGCCGATCTGTGCCTAAACCGGTCGTGTTTCAAATAAATGTGTGGAAAAAAGTATTTGTAAAAATGTTTATTCTTAACATCCTCAAATTGTAGGTAAGGTAGGGTTCATTCTGTAATTGTAAGACAAATCTTCTAGTATCGTTCACGCTCACAGCAATTATATTTACTCAAACTTCGCGGGAACTTGTAAATGTGTAAGTTTGCTGTTGAGTCCCGAAGTTTGGGAAGCACTAACTTAGTTCATATCCTGAGGAGGAAAACGTAACAAAAACTGGATATCTGCTAATCTTACGACTAACTGTAAAGATCGAACTGAGTAAGACGACGTTTCCCCACGAAACGTGGTCCAATGAACCGAGAATTGGATACATTCGCTCCATTTCGAGTGGACGGGGAATTAAGCTCGGATTCCTCGTGTAACTGGAGTTATCAATTAGCGTGCGGTGCTCATTGGAATACAAGAGCGCGTCTCCACACGTAAATTAACGGTCCAGCAGTTGACGGAGACTGGCAGGATACCCATCCACTGAATTAAGTGCGGGACCAGGAAGTTGCGCTAACGCTGCAATGGAGATCAAACGAATAGGTATTGCGTAAATGGAGCTTCCTTATAGGAGACGGATGGCAGACGGAATTTATGCGTCTGAGTGAGTCACTGAGGTCGCACCTTGTCAGCGTTATTGAATCAAGAGTCGAAACTCGTCTCTCAGACTGCGAGACGATTCCACAAGTGATTTCTCACTTTCTCAATAAATACGACCTGTGGAAGATGGTTTAATCTTGTGGTGTAATCACCTTTAATATCAAGGATGAAGTATCCAAATATTTTCAAGTTCGAGATTGTGAAATGGTGCCACACTTAAAAACGAAAACTTGTTAATTTCCATATTAGGATTGTTATTACATGTAGAAGAAATTATTCGCGCAATATATTTTCATGTGGGAATTACCAAGCTCTTTATTTCTCAAATAAAATAGTTATTTGGGATTTTGTGTCGATGATATTGCATGATTTAAATTTCTTTCAGGTTTTTATTAACATTTAAGTAATATTTTTTTAGTTATTATAGTATCGCTCTCAGGATAGAGCATATTATTGGAGATGTTTACTCATTGTCGTTTGCGATGTGTTGGATAGGAAAAAACACTTTTCAAAGTAGATTAATCTCAATGGAAATCTTTTAATCATATACATAGCGTATATTTAACATCCTTAGCAGAATATTCGTATATCTGTAAAAGAATATTTTTCTATATTTTCCGGTGCTCTTTTTTAAGTAGGCCACTAAATTTAAAGCTATACCCTCTCTTGAAACATAGTGAAGCTTTCATAAGGGTACCCAAATGACATTGCTTCCGAGTATTGAACCGCAGTTCTTTGATTGACAGCTCAGCTACGATAAGGAGAAACTGCGCCTTTGTATTCTCTCGATGCGTTCGTCACTAGTGAATTTTTTCAGCTGCTTAAACTTATATAATTTTTATCGTATCCTTTAGTCATTATTCTTTATTTTTCACCGAAAAATTCATTCATCCAATATTCATTCTTAATTATTACTCCTGACTAAGAATGCATCGCATTCGAAATACGTATTGATTGCTCTCAAAAAGTGCGGTGTCCTGTCTTGTTTTCTCGGAATACCGGGGAATAAGAAGAGGAACGCCGACAAAAACGGTTATTGGAGATTTTAAAGCTCTAATTCCTTAACAGCCATGTCCCAACTTTCCTTTATTTTCAACATTTAACTTACCGATAACCTTAGCCGTCCAAAATCCCCTGAGACGATTTTAACCCCTGTGCACCTCCTCATATACTTTCATTTTTTCAAATTCCTTTTTCAGGTTTCTGAGAGCGGACGATGACGTGTACGTAAGAGGTGACAAACTGGAGCGCCTCCTGAGGTCCGTGGACTCGAGGAGGGCGCGCTTCGTGGGCCAAGCAGGTCGCGGTTCGGACAACGAGTTCGGACTTCTGTCCCTAGAATGGGACGAGAACTTTTGCATGGGTGGACCGGGAGTTATTCTATCCAGGGAAACGCTGAGCAGAGTTGGACCTCATCTAAGGACATGCCTCAGGGAAAATATGTTCACCAGCCACGAGGACGTGGAGCTCGGGAGGTGCGTGCAGAAATACGCCGGTGTCCCCTGCACGTGGTCCTACGAGGTAAGTGACATCCTACCGGAGATGACTACAGCTATGCGAGGACGCGTGCTGAATAAGGATCTTTTCCACTAGGCCGCTCCTAGTCTTTATAAGAGAGCTATCAGTTAACTAACGGCCTTAATGAACTCACCATGGAGGAAATACAAGTTTTATACGCGAAATACTGTGGATATGCCGAATCAGTCGGCTACACTACCCGGATCTCGCGTTATCTTCATTCCCTCGAGAATAATATTCATTTCGTACGATACGATAAAGGCTAATCATTATATTTAAATCGTTTTTTTTCCTGGTGGACTCTCAGGAAATTAGATATGATTTAGCTGTGAGTTTATAAACATCACCGATTAGCGGATTGGTGGGGCTACTGAATATTAATTAATCGTCGAAGTTTCCTTGCTCTGATGAACTATCATGCGCTATAAATTCACTAGTAATTAAAAATAGTTATATTACCTAATTATTTTCATTAAACTTTCATCCTATTCAAACTATACTAATTAAAGTCCTACAGAGTTGGATCACTATGCGCATTCAACGATACTTTTCTGACAGTTTAAAAAAAAAACGAATATAGGAAAACTGAAAATATATTTACAATGTTTTATCCTGCTAAATAAGTTGTCAATATTATAGCTGCTATTACCTCTTACTCATCTTGATTACTGAAAAAGGATTCATTATGCTTTTTCAGATTTATCATTAATGTCATCATCAGATCTCGTCGCAAATTTTGTAGTTTATTTCCTCATAAAAGGTAAAAATTCAACTATTCACTTGTTTGTTGTAACTAAGCCAAAGGAAATAAGTTTCTGAGCGATTTCTGATACTGTATCTGATATAAATCCTATCCTAGCTTATGTTTCATTTCATTGCTTCAAAAGTTAGCCTTTTTCCGGATGTTGGCAGAATACCGCTTCGATACCCTGTTGACATGTTAGGAGTTGGAATATATCCAAAGGCCTTCGATTCAGATTACGATTCTCCGCGGATATGCTTGAGTAATGTCGGGTGGTGATCATCCTACGGTTCGTTAGCCAATTCTTTGCGTCTGATTTTTTGAATAACCCAGCATGTTGCTCTCCTCGGAGACTTGTTACTATACTTTTAGCCTGGAAATCTTATAGTATGCGGTAAACACTAAGAAATAAGGAAGACCATAGAGTAAATTCATTCAAAATACTGAACCTTATGAATGAATGGAACAAAATGAAACTTCTTATCTTGGTTATAAAATTATTCTATTACTATTGTGTTTGTAAACATTTCGTTTATTTACGAATGGAAGGTGAAATTTGTTACACTCAGGCAGTCCAAAAAGCTTCACAAAATCCTCGGAATACTGATATTGTTATCTGTTTTTGTGTCCAATATCGAAAACATATCTTCATTATTTATGCTATGAATTATGTTCCTCAATACTGGGAAAATATTTAATAAAATATTTTCTCCATTGTCGCTTTATTAAAGAAGTCTGCTATTTATTTTTCTCAAACTATCTTTCTTGAAGAGTCTAAATATTAACGGTTATTCATGTTTAAGATGAATTTTTAAATTGTTCCATTTAATCATACTACAATTAATGCTCCGGGCTCTCTGTTTTTGGTGTCAAGTAGTTTTAAGTTTTTATAAATAACGTCAGTACTTATTTGTAATTCTACATTTATAATTCTATCAATTAATGCGGAAGCTTTTCAAGTGGCGTCATTCGTAAACCGACACATCTTGGCATCCCCGACGGCCGGATGCGACGGATTTTACATTCGAATCGCTTCAGCCAAATGATAATTATTAAGCAATCCATTTCGGCGGGTAATCAATTTGACGCATAGATTGCTCGGACTTAGAATGGATTAAGTGGCAAATGAACCGCATCGCAATGTGGGAAGTGTTATTGCGGAATCAAATCGAGCATTCCGATGAAATTGGACGTAAGAAGCATCCTCTCTGGCGTAACAGATGTCCGTAATTATTTGATTTGATACATCTATTTTGTATGATTTGAACTGATTGAATACCTTTAGCGTTTGGAGTATATAATGATTTTAGAAAGGAGAGCCTAAAAAGTGCAATGCAAGTGCTATTGCTTTGTGGTAGAACATATAGGCACTGAGTTAATGTATCAATTTAATATGGGTAAAATAATTACGTAATTCGTATTTTCCACAGATATATACGTAATAATAATAAGATTGTAAGATACAGATATATAATAAATAATGTCTGTTGAAAATACGAAGTACGTTATTGTATTATTTGAGATAGCGTTCCACAACATTAGGCCTGAACACCTCGAGTTTATTAATAAGGGTTTACAAGAATATTGTCTATATATGGTATTTCCCTATAAAGAAGTGCATAAATACTTTCTTGATTGCTACGGGCGTATTGCGAAGTATTTTATGCCCTCTAAAAAGTAATGTGTTTAAGATGATTCTCATAAGCAATACATTACTATAGAATACAAATAGCGCAACGCTAATATTTCTAAGACACAATTTTATAAAATGTTAATGAGATAGCTATCTCCTTTGATTTTATTTAACAGCCAAATTTTCTATGTGAAATATTAAGTAATGGAAGAAAAAATCTTTGGTTAGTATATTTTCAACACTATGGGCCTGTTCAATTTTTCGGTTTTCCCAGTTTAATGGAAAAAGTCCGAGAAATGACATAGATATGTTAGTATATACAAATAAACATACAGAGATTCCAATGATAGAAATCATTCAGTAGCAAATTTTTATAGAGTTGTGCTGCAGCGCAAATTTAAATGCGTTTTTAAATTAGTGTGAAATTAACTCAGACTCTTTCAGAGAATGTTTCAGTTTCGTCCCGGTTTTAACGGCTTCAAAATTTGATAAGTGTCACTTTCTTGTCGTAAGAATATAGCTAACTATGTACAGGCTCCATAGAATTGTGTATCCGAGTTATTTCTGTCGTTTTTCAACCCGAATGAACACTTAGGTGTGGCAACTAAGATCATCGATAATTCAACCAAATTACACGGAAGGTGACAGTAATGTCCTCTCAGACAGCCGACGAAATAAAGATGAGCAACCATCTCAGGAATACAAAGCCCTATTCTATACTATAGTATAGGTCACGCTTTTATGGCATCTTCCACGGCCATTGTCATCGCGTTGATGCGAGCAGCACCTCAGAGCATAAAACCACAATGGGAATGCGCCGACTCCTCAAGTTTGGCACGCAGATGAGGGCGGGAAGAAAGGTTAGTAATGAGTGGACACTGGGGGTGGAATCGGGTGCCGTGCGTGTCACGTGGGCTATGCGGCGCCGACAAAAAAATCTCTTTTGCGTCCGTTCAAGACCACAGGCGAGTTCCTGCGTCATCTCGGGTTCCTCAAGGCTGAAGAGGAGGGACTCTCCCCCCTTCATCTGCTAACTAGCGTCGCTCGATCCAAATTCTACCAAAGCGTCCATCCTTCCTCAGCCCCGCTCGCTCTTTCCCGTTTCCTGACGAAGATCCTCATATTTTATGCATTCGTCGTTCACGAACCCTCCAGTTTCATTAACATCGCGGGCTAAATGGTCCGAAGGCTGGTGGTAATTGCCTGTGACTTCTTTCCCTCGAATTTGATTTTAATTTGATGATTTTCTTAGTCTCGGAGCAGAATTACAGAATTACCCGTAAATAGGTTTTTAATATAACCGTTTATCTTCGTTTATAAGCAGAGTTTTTCAGCTTATTTTTTATGCTGAAATTCCCCTCCCCCTCGGCTTGTACTCGAGTGAGGACCGAATACTAGTTAAATTTGTATATAAATTGTAGAAATATTCAAAAACATTAAACTTACTGATGCCTAAAATTACTATAATTACTAGCTGCTACATTTCTCCCCCTAAGCTCAATCTCGTGTCAATTAGTTAACCAAGTTTTTTGTGTTAAAATTAGGTCTCTCGACTTATATTCTGGTCGGTTTATACTGGAGTTTACATGGTAGTATAATAATTTAATTAAGAATGATTATTTAGTAGTTTAATTGTACAGATCGCAAATTAAAGAGTAAAATAGTAAAATTTTGGATAGTGCCCAGAATGATTAACGAAAAGACAATAACTCGACTTCGAAGGCTCCCGGATAGTCATGTGGACAGCGCGTTTGCCTTTGGTGAAAGCGGTCCCGGGTTCGATTCCCGGTGGGAGCCAATGTGCGAAATGACCTAAGCTGCCGAAGCACTTTTAACAATACTACTACTACTACTACAACTCGACTTCAATGGAAAAAAAGGTGGATAAGTTTAAAAAAAATATGTTCTCTGAGCAGCTAACCTTCGAAAATGAAATATCCATTAATAGAATAGACAAATCGCGTGGTGAGACTAACTACTCAAATTGCTTGGCCTTGGCCCTTAAAATCTTGAATAGTTTGAAGCCTGAGAAAGCGTTCTTAAATATATACTTTTCTCAAATTTCAGCAAATCATTTGCATAAATTTTTGTCTGTATCTTATTTGCTTTAGTCGCATATCAACATTGAGTTCTTGTGTCATGAAGGTATTTATTGTAAGACTGACCAGCCTTGACTAAAATTCGTCTCTAAATATATATGTAACTGTTATTATCATTATAAATAAGCCTCATCGGTTTGATAATAGATACACGTTTGTGATTCAGGTTTTATATTTACCCTCCAGCATCCAATTAGAAGTTACTGACAGGATCCCGTCTCTCGCGTTTCTATTAAGTAATTTTATTCGTTTGAATGCTGTGATTTCCCGAGTATATTATCAGAAATTCGGAGAGCTTCTCAATTGTATTCTGTATGGAAATTTTATCTAATATTATATGGCAATAAAGAAGTCCCTTCTCTGTAATTCTGAATGGAAAAAAATATTTTTCGATTTAGAGAATTAATTTTGAATTGAATATTACTGCGAAGAATAAAATGTAGTTGGACTAAAGGGATAAGGGAAGATCCCTCTGGTCAAATAAATTCAATAATTCACGAATAAATAAGTTATCCGACTTTCGAGCATAGTGTTAAAATAAACATCTAAATGATCGAATGAATTAGTTGAAAAGTTTCTCTCAGAAATGTGAGAAATATCCCGAAAAAAATCCAGAAAGGAAAGTATTTAATTTTACAACTTTTTAGCGATATTTCTTATATAACTCTAACTCTAGCGACAATTTCAAAATGAAAGTGGCATCTCTGATGGTATTTTCAGTCACTATTTGTGATTATCTATACCACAGATGTAGTCGCAAACATCAGTTTCTAGGAGAGACAAGATGGAAGGCCTTCTTGACCTTAAGCTCGCCAAATTGTGTGTCACCCCTGCCTGCTTTTCTGTCAGTCTTTCATCTTGCACGCCCTGTTTCTGCGTTCCCTCATGTCTTTCCTCACAGCCATTCGTCCCATCCCTTTTCTGTTTCGAATCCGCATGTTTCCACCGTTTCAACTCGGAGGAAGAACAACATCCCTCGGCCGAGGAATCGTTATTTTTTCACCATTGGAAAACGTCGACGGAAAGCCGTTTTTTCTCCTCGGGAAATCCCTTGTTCCTCCCTAACGAAGGAGGGTCATTATCCCCGTAGCCTTCATCTCCTCCTCCCACATCCGTCGCTCCATCCATCTGGTGGAGGGACAAAAGCCTCCTTTTTCGCTTTGCGATCATCCATTCCCGTCGCCCATCAATCGCGCGCACTCCACCGGGAGCGCTGAAAGGGGTGCGATCGCCACTCGGAGTTACGACGCTATTCAACCGTCTCCCAGACGTCTCGACGTCGATGACGCTCTGGCGGAAGGACACCCGACGCTTGAAATTCTGGCCGTCGCCCGGGCCATTCACGCCCCGCCTGAAATACGGCCGATAAAAGTAACGATTGAAATGTTTCCCCGGCCTCAGCGCCGTCGAAGAGGAATTCGGATTATTTTGGAGAGTTTTCCGAAGAAATGATGACTCCTTCTGTTTGTCTTGGTCGCTACAGCTCATGAGGGATTCACTCAAACAGATCCCGCGTCTACAACGAAAAGTTAGTGTATTTTCATAAAGGAAAGCTTCACGTGAGCCTATACGGGTTGTTTCGCTGAGGAGGACCGACATTTCGGCTACTGGTTCTGCGGCCATTTTCAGTTAAAAGATCTCTTCGTCACACTCAGAACTCTGGTTTGCTTCCCATGAAGTTTTGGTGATTACCTTTCTACCTTTTAGAAACAGTAATATTGCTGTAAGAAGTTATTTTATTCACATTCTGAAGATGACTGCAGAGCCAGCAGCCGAAAAGTCGGTTGGTTTCTCAGTTGTTCTCATCTTAAGCTGTAATAATAGCTTGACTAATGGAAACTGGAATATCCCTAATACATAGATCTTAGTAATAACAACTATTGACAAACACACACAACCATTCCCTAACCCTAATTAGCCAGTATTTGAACCAAGGACCTTAGGTTTGAAGCTCTACCACGCTAACCACTCCAGCACCGCTGCCGACAAAGAAGGAGACAATATCTTCATTAATATATCCACCGGGAAAGCCTTCAATCATATTAGTATCCTTTCTTTTATTCTAAGAACTACTCTTGATACATGTGCGAATTTCTTTCATGGATTTTACGGGAAGCTACCGATGATATTTTTGTGAAATAAATAGTAAACGAATATCATTGGCGCACATCTTTGCCAAGAGCGTCAACGAAATTACGCGTTCGATTATTAAATGTGAACGTAGCGTTCCGTGGACGGCTATCTCCCTTGATCTTCTCTTATTTTCCTAACCTGTCGCTTCGGTTCAGCTTATGGCAATAAATTCATGTAACCATCTGTGACAGTGCCTCAACTGAAGCCGATAGTCCATCCTCTAACGTTCTCCGAATAGAGATCGCTTTGCCATTCTATAGAATGCATGGAAAATGCACAAGTTAAGAACTTTTCGGAAAGACGCTATTGGACGAGAAATCTGAAGTTATATTATGTTTGTCATAAGTTCTCGATGTTCACATCATAAAGGATGATAAAACTGCTCCAGAAAGATTCTAATTGTAAGGAGGAACACGAATGCTTGGTTTCACTTTAGCGAGTAATTGAGTGTTAACCGTTTGGTTTACCGACGATAAGTCTACCTTTTTCTTCTAAATTGCCTCAAACTAATAACGTCCACTGCAATCAAAGAAAAATGGAACGATTCATTTTCAGTGGACTTTAAAAATGTATGCCCAGTCAACTGGTCATCTTGAATAATTCTTAATTTTTTTTCTTGCTGAAGGAACGTGGGAAAATGTTTGGTGTAATGAAAATATTTTAAAAGTAAACGTTTGATATATTCGAAATCCACAACAGTTTTACCTAAATTCAAACATACAAATTGAGCGGATTAGGGACTAGGAAATCTCATCTTCCATTTAACCTTTGTGTAGTACAAAAGAGAAGAATATTAACTGTTATAAATACAGATTCTTTTAAAATGTAATGTAGCAGTAGAGACGAAATGTGGCAAAAAATAGTTATGTGGAGCAAATAAAAAAACCTTGATAGCAAAAAATATATTTCCACTCCAGGAAAAGATAAGTAACACAGTTATTGCTGGCACGTATAGCTGAAGTATTTTTTTCTCTTGTTTAATAATGCAGTTAGTTTCTGAAAAAAACTGCCTTCGTCGGTATTTTGTATGTTCATTGACTAGGATCAATTTTCATTAAGTGTTTGATGATAGAACATCATCTAAGAATAGGGGTATCCATCAAGGAAGACCGCCGAAAACTACGACTTTCCCTTTGATAACGAAAGAGCTCTACCCACATTCCCAAGTTTATTCCCATACCCATCAAGTATTGGCGTATGGTGCGGTACCTTTCAGAGAAAGTCGTCAAGGATACATACCGAAACGAAGAGCGCTTCCCCGCTTTATTACGAGGATTTTGGTATTCTACTGAGATGACCATGACTCTCCATAGACGTCGTTTCACAGGGTGGAGACCCCTTTGTTTTTTCTCCATGAGAATCCAAGTAGGAGCAAACTTCCCCCTTCCAATTGGGGCCTACAAGTAAACGGGTTGGGGAGGGTTTACAGCCACTTAAAACTATTTCCACCCTTCCGAAGGCGTCACTCTGAAACACTTGTGGCATTTCCAAAGGGGTTTTTCATAGCTTCCCTCGAGTTTACTTCCATCGAACTCTTTATCTTTTACAAGTGTTAAACATATGGCGTCCCAACCGATCGGCACCTCTCAGTCTTTCAGAAGGCTACTTAACCAAAACAAGCGAATGGGACCCTTTTTGCATTCCAAAAGAGCGAGGGTGAAGGGACCTTCTGAGATTTGTATGTATATTTTCGATTCGGAGTAAACAGTTCCCTTATGATTCATCTGAAACGGGGTGACTCGTCGCAAGGATTCGGTGAAGGAAGCTCGGCTAAGAAATATAAACGCTGTCTACAGCCGATGTAACTCCGGTGATGAAATCGTAAAAGACGGAGGGACGTAACAAGCTGCTCCGTTCACGTGAGCTTGAAATTTTCAAGAAGCAACAAAAAATGGAATCAATGAAATCATTCTGAGACCAATTGCTAGAGATTCAATGAATGTTGGTGTATTTTGATCATTTCACAAATTGCCAGTCTAATCCATTGATAATCTTTCATCCATGTCCATATATCCAATCCATGGATCTATTATCAACTGTTATCATCATTTCCATTGCTATATCTTGTTGTATATTTTTCTTTTGCGATAGTTTATAGCTTAAAAACTTTGCGTTAATGCATCTTTTTATATTATTCTTATATTGTATTTTATTAGTCAAAAGTTTAGTTTCACCTTTCATCGTTAAATTTGCCTTTGATTTTTGCGTGGGTCTAGTTGATTCATGTAAAAGTAAGCGGGTTCCAAAAGTAACTACTTAAAAATTAAGTATTAGAATTGAAGCCTATAGGGATGAAGATTTTTAGTTCTTTAAATTTAGGACAGCGGTAAAAAAACGTTAATTTTGATAAGAAATGAAACGAGTTAGACCTTTGGTGGACCAGAGATTATCTTCAATGTAATCGATGCTGTTGAAAGAGAATTTGATGAGCAAGATTCGAGTAAAAAATGATTCTTAGATGTTTATAAAAATCTCTCTCAATACATATTCATAATCAAATTACTAAGATATCGCAAATTAATATTTATGGGTAATAGAAACTTAATCGTGTGATTGATTGGCAAGAAAGAAATAATTTAGGTTAAATAGGGAAATTTTCCATTTTTTATGTACTCCTTCTTACCATATTCCGTTTTGGTGAAAATACCGGGAATTCATTGCAGCATCAGTTTAACTGCTGTACAATCCCGTCTCACTGATAGAAACATTTAAAATAAATCGAAATAAAACGATTATTGCTTTAAAAACAAATCGAATACTTTATAGATATGTGATGGCATCATACTTGCGTATCCTAAACACCGACAACCGGACCATGGAGATTATCATTTGGGCAATCATTATGACCTTCGTGTCTTCGTAAGCAAAATCCCAACCGTCATTGATATGTTTTTCACACGGTTCGCGTAACCATCTCAAAGCACCCACGCCTTATTTTAGTGCTTTAATAATGGTTCTCGGTCCATACTCATCCATGATTCACAGACCCTACCGGTTATTTCCCCAGTGAGAATATCAAATCAGCTGTTGCAACAGCGTCATGTGTCAATAACCCCGCGCATGCAGATTTAACGAGTGCGTACACAGTTAAGCAACAACTCATCTTTATTTACAGCGATTTTAGTTTCCTTTAATGCATTCATACTTAATAACATGGCTATGAAATTTCATCCGTTATTATTTATTCAATATTTACAATGAAAATAAATATTTTCAGAAATTTTTCAGTGATGGGACGAGAATTCCAAGACATTCACTGTATCGTAATATTCGGATTAGTTTTTTCTTTCCAAAAAAATTTCAGTGTTATCTCATTTTATTTTTTTATCTGAGCAACGGTATTTTTTAATCGCACGGCATAAAACGGAGAGAAATTCTTAGTCTTAGTCGTGCAGAGGCGTAACACTTTTCTTTTTGAGATGATATTATTCTTTGTGAATGAATAATACTAAATTGCAGCCATCCTATTTGGGAATATTTTAGTGCAAATTTTCAAGGCTTAATCGCTTTAGCGATTCATTTAAAGTAAGGGCTGAGACTCTGTTGCATCTATTCATCGATAGAATGAAAACTACCGTGCGTATCTTTATGCACTATGGAAGAGAAAGATCGTTTAGCTGAATAATTATCACAATTAAATAATAAAAACGTGTTAGTGAATTTTAGAATGACGTTCCACTAGATTTCCCGGAAGACTATTGGTTTATAAATCTAAATATATATATGTGTGTGTGTGTGTATAAGAAAGTTCATAAACATAAGGCATAAAAATACAAGTACGGAGAGCTTTATGTGAATGATTAATTTGCTCGAAATTCAACGAAGTCGTATACTCGTTGCATACAATTAGAAAGAAACCCACAACATATTTTATCACCTAAATCTAACATCTCGCTCCACTATTAGGCAACCTTCGAGGTTGCCATGATTACAATATTTACAATTAGATACATAAGAGGATCGCCGCCATTTGTTTACGGAAAAAGTACTTTTTCAGGTGTTAGCATTCCGACAGTTATAATGCCCGTGATTGACTGGACATCGTTCCAGTGAGTCTATCGCAACGCTGTCTGCGGATATCCTGGACGCTGTCCAGGGCATCCCTGTACCACATTAACCCTAACCTAATAATCACGAGATTAGATCGTATGCGATGTGCTTCTCGCCTGGATTATGTCCAAAATAAAAGGAAGAACTTCGTCCGTTGAACCGAGTCTCGCTATCCTACCGCCTCTCCCTTTTCCCGTAATAATCGTGTATTCTCTTACCACTCGGAGTGGATGAAAGAGCGTACGATTTTAGGATAAGAGTATGAATTTACTATGTCATAAATTCAGAATCTCTTGGTAATAAATGGAGGTGATGCCAGATTTTTTGCGTAATGTCTGGCCACCTCCTAACAAAGGTTCAAGGGCAGATGACCTTTGAGTTTCTTTATTTAGATGTTCAAATTTAATTGTTTATACCTACATACATTCGATGAATTAAGTTTACTTGACCCATAACTAATAAATTGACGTATTTTTCAAACGAAGTATATACATTTATTTCAGAGAAATTAATTAGATTTACTTAACTGGCATCTCTGTATAACATTTCAACAAATTAAAAAAATTAATGGGAATAAATTCAACAAAAACTATACTGAAACAGGCGAGATAAGTCTTTAATAGCATGAAATAATACGTTATTTAGGAAACATACACTCATTTCCCAAAAAGCAATAATAGCTGTAAAAGTTTTTAAATGAATCCTAATTCATTATTAATCGATTAATCCGGAGAACTAGAGTCTCCTTAAACTATAATTGAACTATGGAGGTCAAATTTTTTACATCAGAATCCATTTCGCCTCACAATATGAATTCAGTTTTAATTTACCAATTTTAAATAATATCTTATCTGCTCGGAAATCATAATATTTAAAAATCATAGCATATCCCTATTTTATTCAGTCTTCAATTCAATCTCGGAATCTTTTCTCTGTATTGCTTTGAATTCAATTTGCGTAAGGAGCGCTATTGCTACTTTTAAGAGAGAGAACGGCGAAAATGTAAAAGCAAAAAGCAAGGCAAAAAAGAGTTATTTTATATCATCGGTCATAATACAATAATTCATTAATTAACTATTTTTATTCGAAGATTCAAAAACAGTTTTGCGACCATTTTACAGTGAATGCACTTAGCAAACAAAGAATATAACAAATTTTAAAAAAATATACATTATATTATTATTTCACGAAATAGTAAAAGTAGAAACAAAATAAACTAAAAATAACATATATGTACGTAAATAGAATACGACCCAAGAAGGAAAATATTTAAAAGAATTTACAGACATTCGTTTAAGAATGCGTCAAGCGATAGTCTGAGAGGGTCTATGGAGGGAGGTAAGGAATTCAGAAGGTTTTGAAGTCTATAAAGTAGGGAACGTTGAGCAAGGGTCGCAAATAACTTTTCGCTGCATATAAAGAAGATCTCCTGAGGTACTAACGTAGACCTACCGCAAACCATCGCAACTGCTGTCGAATTCGTCTTATTAACAGTTGTTAATTTCGGTTTCCCGCTAAAATTAGCAGATCCCTACCTGGCGTCTCGCCTCCCCTTCCAAACAATCCCTTTTCCCTCCACTCTCTCCTTTTGGCGGGAAAGGCAGAAGCCAAGCCAAGCCCTTCTGGAACGTATCCCAGGAGCAGGAAAACCCCTAAAAACCCGCCCCTTTTTCTTTGGCGGAGCGAAGCCCGGTGTCCTCCGCGGTGCGACCGACCGCTCCTCTCCCCCTTCCCCAACACCGCGTCTACAGTTGCAGATTCCGTTAAACGTACTCGGGGATGGACGAGGAAGATACGCAGCAGAGATCGAGCTGCTTCGAATCATCGGAATGTCCGGCCAACTGATTTGGATTAAAAAGATGCGGATCTTGGGTACAGGGGCGGTTTATAATGTTTGGGGGAACATTGTCTGGGTATTCTCACTCGACCTGTCAGTTCGAATTGAAAGGAATCGCCCGGAAAGGTTGCTTTTCGACTCACGTCGGCTGAATATGAATGGCTTTTCAAGGCGGCGTTACATCACATGAAATGCTTCAACCGCGGCTCTCTTTAAGTGTTAGTACGGTGGCCTCTTTACATATATTTTCATTATTTTGATGATGATTGAATCTAGCGAGATATAATGAGATAATGGAATCCCAGCTAGAAATTTTATTGCAGCGATCAGTGGCTATTTCATAGCAAGGAAACGTTCTCATTCGAGTCAACCAAAGCTGATGTTACTTGTGAGAAATGTATAGAGTTAGTAAAAGCTAAATATGCTCTCAACCCTTTTATATTTCCAAGTAAGATATTAATTATTTTTTTACGTGTGATCTAATTTTATTGTTATATTTATGATAAAAATATCTGTTATATTTCTGTGAAGGAGTTAGTGAAAATTCATCATGGAATTAGTGGTCTTTATTGGTATATTTAGAACTAGATAATTGATTTGAGCACCGATAGTTAAGTCAGCGTTTAAATTATGTTAGAGATTTTTAGGTAACGCTATTTTCTGCTTAATGTAACAGTGCGCAAGATTTTTCATGTCCCTGCTGTTGTCATAATTATGTACTGAAAGAAGACTCACCGTATGGCTCATCTCAAATAAAATCTGACCGGCTCCAAGAATAACTTGCACCAGTAATGTGTACGAGCATTTATGAAAAGTTTTAAATTGAAAATCTCGGAAGAAGCTTAGATTGTTCGGGACTTTTAAAATCTGCTGCAATTTCCATCTACAATGAGTTAAGTCAGTCAGTTGTAGAGTGAATTTATACTTATGGCACGTCATTTTTACTGATCGAATAAGCAAAGAAAGCAGTACCAATTCTAAGAGCTTAGTAAGTTAGTATAATTGAGGAAAACCTAAATTGAGGCGTCTCTCTTAACACTACAATTTATCAGTTTGAGTTTTGGTAAACTGTTGGGAGCTACGGGCGAGGACCTGGTTTTAACGAGTTCCCCGTGACTTATGACGTTAATGTTAGTACCAGCAGCGTTTCTACGTAAATGATGGCCCCTCAGAACAAATATGAAGGAAGATAGATATGAATGAATGAAGGCGGTTGATGAAACACGAGGTTTTTTCGTATCTACGAAGAAATAATCTCTGGCGCTAACATCCGGCTGGCTCTAGCCATACGCATCTAGTTTATTTCCTGAGTAGCTGAAACCATAATGATTTTAATGAAGTTGGCCTCTATTAGGAGACTATACTGCGTTTGTTTTTCATTTTAATAATCGAGTGAACATATTCGGATGTCTCTTACCCTAACTGTTGGCTCTCAACAACAGTGATAAACATCAAGTTAATGTTTTCACTGATTTCATTTACAACTAATTATGCAAACGTATACATGTATATTCAAGCATGTAGCAGTAAATTCCCAGTAGAAGTATGGTGTTTCATGGATTATTCCATTCTCTATGGGCTGTGAATTTTAATTTCTAGGATCATCAGTAGTTTTTATAATGCATGTTGTTTCGTTGCTAGCCAGTATATCTAATGTGCTTGCTGCTGAAAATTATGCATATATTTTGAATTTGTAGTATATAATAATAATAATAATAAAAACTCTTTATTTGGCGAGGTATAGTATATGATACCTTCCTTGCAACTTTTTGGTTATGGGTTAGTTTCCTGGCTAAAAGTAGTCCATTTGTATTTCTGAGTAATACTTTTCGAAAGTATCTCCCATTCATTGGCTCATCGTTAGGTTATTTGATATACATAAATAATTAGTGTTAGCTGATGGTTTAGACCTCGTTTCATTCAATGTCTTCGTTCCTGCATTCTGTTTTACAGAGAAGAAAGTTATCAAATTTTCAACATCTCAAGCTAAACTTCCCCATTGTGTTAGCTCTCTACAAGGTACTACTTAAAATCAATTTTATTAATCAATACCTCCAACCCCAAGAAACTTGTCGCCTTCAGATACTAATTATAGAGTTCCGTCAGTTTTCTTTACTTCACTTGCAAAGAATAAAATATGTGGAAAATGCGGTTTAACGTAATATTTAATATTTTTATTCAAATTAACGGAAAAATTATTTTTTTGATATCTTTCCAATAGTTTCCATTGCTTATTAGTTTTATTTGCAAAAATAATTCTCTTCTTTGAACCAAATCATGAGAGTACAGGGATGTTATGTTACAATATTAATCATTATAAGAAAATAAAAGGAACTATAGGTAGTAGAGCCTCATCTAGGCTTTGAAACATTAAATATTGAACTGAAATAACGTTCAGTTTGCAGTCAATAGTAAAGTACACGCAACATTGATGAGGTGCTCACAAACATGCGATGATGACACCCATAGATGAGGTAGCAGATAATATCACTTCAGTCTATCATGAAAAGCACATTGTAGCAGTAATTTAAAAGTAATATCCATCGTTTACACTATAAAAATTTTCGTTTTCTTGTTCTATATCATTATACATAGTCATAGTAAGGTATCTTAGCTCTTAGTTAGACTAAATAGAATATTAGTTTTTATTTTATATTTCCCGGTCATCTATCCACCGTTGGTTTTCAAGTTTGAACGGAGGGACTTATCTATGAGTGGTCTGAACTCTTGGCGATCGAACCCGCATCTATAAAATCTCCCACGGAATAACTGTCGACCTTCGTGAGAGCATTTCCTTGTGTCGCCACGAGAATCCGAACGGACTCAGTGAGGAATTAACAGGACGCATTTCTTGTGGATTAAGAGACGAGGAAATGAAGCGAGTAATGTATTCCTCGTATTCACCCACAGCTAGGCTAGAACTCATCGCTGAGATCGTGAACAATGGAAAAGGGCGACAAAAATCAGACTAATTGCTCTAACTTTGCATATCTACCTTATAGGGTTGTTTTCCTCGAGAATAAGTAAAATGTTTTGTTTGCTACCCAGTAGTTGAAATGCGCTAAGTGTTCTTAGTGTAATTGAATTGCATTTCATTGCTATAATGGCTAGAATTTTAATTTTGTAAATTAAAAGCAAATCTAGCAATCCGAGATAGTGTTCGTGGGTTTTATGAAAATATCCATCTTCTGGATAAAAGTTTACAATGTAGAAATTTCCTTATTTTGATTACTTCGCTTCGATGTCAATGGAATATTGTAAGACTCCTTTTAGTATAGATTTCATCTGTGATTTTTTGTTTATTACTCATAACGTTTTCATATCAGTAAAGTTCGTAATACATTACATAAATAATGTGAATATTTTCTCGCTTGGTAAATCAAAGTGAAGATAATTGTAACTTAATATAATGAGTTGAGCTTTAACTACTCTGACTTTACTCATAGGAAAAGGCATAGGTAAAATACGTTAGTTGATATATATGGTGGGGTAAGCTACAAAAAAGTTAGAGATATGGGAATGTTGAAGCGCGTGAACCTACCTAAAGGTAGATTACCTGTTTAAGAATTTTAATCGTCATAAAAAATAAGTCATTTCTTTATTGAAAAATAACTCCCGCAGTAGCAAGTTCGTATTGAAATCGATGGTTGTGACGAATTATCCACAGATTTTGAGCTCGTCGATGTAGACTCTGCATAACGCACGTTTGAGTGTAAAAATCTCTTTAACGATGATTACCATTACTTACCATAATGACATCATTTCTGATTTTACTTTCTGACAGATGCTCAGGAAATTGCCAAAAAATTATTCTTGCTATTACGTTAGCCTTCCGCAAATGCTACCATAATGCGACGAAGTGGCTAAATTTCATATTAGTTATCTTTTAAGAATGGTTCATGACATTGAAAGCATATCGGTGGATTCCGGATTTTTTTAGTTTTCATCTCAACAACAGTTCGGATTTGGGAGTGTCGTTGGTTGTCGCAGTGACCTCTACTGTCGCTAGATATTTGGTTCTTTTTTGTTTTAGGATAATAGCAAAATAAGAGGGACCTCGTAAGCTTACTTCTTTGGCAGATCCCTGTATTTCATTTTCATCCGTGCTGAATCCACTCACCAAAATATGACCAACGTCACTATTGCTAACTCACGATGACCTAAAAGCTCACCCGCTGAGAAAGCATTTCAGTCATAAATTAAAACTGAAGAGATGTAAACAAGAAGGCGTAGGATTTAGAGAAGCCCTTGAGCGGTACATATAAGGATGGTCATTCAAATAAATAACATCCGATTAGAATTAAGACTTTTCTTTTTTAAATTTTCAAAACCTTAGCTTCAGGCATTCTCGTAACCCTTCTAAAATGAAAGGAAATATCTATAAATCAGTATCCTCTTGAGTGATACATCTAATTTTTTATGATGAAACTAAAATATTCATGTCTTTTCTATGCGATATACTGTTGACATCTCGATTTCGAAGGAAATTATAAAAAAATTACTCCTCACTAATGGAGTGTATGGTGTTTTCCGCTAGTTGATAGAAATAAGCTTTGCACTGTTTACAGAAATGTCTATGTTGTAACAGTTTTTTATAAAATGTGCATAAACATGAATGAGCTCTGTTCGTAAAAGTATTTATTCAATTTTTCTCTAATGTTATGACGTAATTGCAAAAACGCAACTGCATTCAACTTATAGAGCGCACAAGATGTGCATGTCCTAACTCAACTAACTTGTAATTAAATCAGATTCGAGAATACCATTTCGCATGACAAAAATAATAATTACTGGAAGAATAACATTCCGTTGATGTTTGTGAAACGCTGTTCCCATCACTTTCGTGAATATCAGAAGAGAATTCGGTGTCATTTAAAGCAAAATTCATTATGGTAGTGGTTGAAAGTTAACTCCACGCTGTTTATCTAGGATACATAAATTTGTGAGTTGCCCAAGCATACGCCAATAGAAAATTCTTTTGCCGAGATCGGTCATATAGCAGACATACCTCTTTTCGCCAATATCATGCATATGTATGAAATACCGTGGGAAAGGGAACGAATGAAAAATGGAATTCCTGTTCGTGGATCTAAGTGGATGAATGGGGGGCCGACAGTCATTTCCTCTAAATATCTTTAAAATTGAGAGCAAAACGAATCCGTGCCTTACTTTAGTGTTCAACACATTCAGCCGTGCCCGGAATCCGAAAGCATTGGGCCCGTAAAAGGTACCGGAAAGGGTCGAGGAACGTTGGAAACCGCCCTTATAGGTTCCGAGAAAGTGAAGTGAATTATTTACATTTTTTGTTCGGGTCATAAGTGATTCTAAGGACATCCTTTCGGTGTTTTGTGCCATGAATCCTCTCCTAACTCGCTCGCATTCCTCCATTTATTCTTTTGGGCTATTTTTAGCGTCTCTTTTTCCTTTTACGTTGTCCGCCTCTTAGACAGTATCTGCCTGGACGTTGCTGAAAACGATCTCGCGCGAAAAATTCAGTTGAGTCATTAAATTTTATGGGGAATGTGAATGGATGGATATTGGTCGTGTTCTATCGATTTGTTGGCCTATTTCCGTCTCATGGTAGTAGTAGAGTCGTATTTTGTTGCTCAATTACTGATCTAAAGAGCTCTTTAGATTATTAACCATTAAGATAATAAGACTTTCTTACTTCATAATTTGATGTCATAAGTAAACCGCAACTTCTACCACGAAATTAAAATTATGGCTACAGAAAGAGATGAGTAACTACATTGACAATGTATTGAGAATATTCATATATGGTGAATTGTTATGTTAAAAATTTATCGAGTTCACTAATATTACTATAATTTACATCAAGGATTGTAGAAACTTCTGATAAACGTTTTAGCAACTTAAAAATCACTGCAAACATGGTGCCCACAATAAACCAACTTCAAACTTATGGAAGTAGTAATCGTTATTCTAGCCCAAGATACTATCTCGTTCCGTATCTTTTCTGAGATCACCATGGCAAATTATTCTGAATCGATAAACTTCTGGACCTTCTACTCTGGTGACCACTTTCACTTCTTTTCAATGAGAAAAATTGCTGTGTTGGTAGATACTAGTTAGCAGCAAATTCGATAGTATAAAATGTACGACATATATATGTGATGCATCGTAACAATAAGAGCTGAAATTGCTTCTTTTTGTGTTACTTCGACAAATGGGCGATCATCGTACTTATCAAATTACTAGCCTATGAGTATGTAATAACATCATTTCTATAATGGAATAGCATCCCATCAAGGCGATCCAACCCATTTCGATTGAGCATGGACGCAAAAGATTTGAATTATCGAAAGTCGAGAGCATAGACCGTTCGTACTTTTTATCTATGTAGTTCATTCTGAAATAAGGCCAGTAGTTTATCGGCGATTTTTTAGAAATTCTTCGGACATAACATTATGTTAAAGTTCCATTCTCATGTAGATTCGACTTTGAAAAGGGACGGAAAATTTCGAGCTCATTTCTAAACGTAGCCACGGAGTGGAACTATGAGGGATGAAGGACTGAATAGGTGGAAGGCAAGAGGGACTGGGGTTGAAAAAAGGGGCGATTACCGAGCGATATAGTAAATGGACCGTGAAAACGAAATTCAGCCAACTGTTCCCTAGAGCGATATCATGATGAACTTCACAAAAATATCACACAATGATTTCTTTGGCGACAAGATGCTTAGCCTATTTATGCGTGTCTATCATCATACGATCCATCTTTCGTGGCGGTAGGTTTCGGGTATTATTTTATCTACATGTAAGGCTCCTAATTATAATTCAGCTAGTTTCTTAATCGATTCATGATTATATTTATTACCTCGTCTATTTAAGTACTATTTTCAGAGTGTCAGTTAATTTAAGATTGATCTTGACATCTAGAGAAATACTGCATTCTTTTCTCATTTCTTTCAAGTAATTAATTTCTTATGGGGGAAAATGTTTTTTATTTTGCTCAAATTATATCGATAAAATTTTCAAGACTTCTCGAGTTTTTAATACATTTTGATTTTGGACTGTTAATTATGGCATAAATAAATATTTCAAGTGATAAAGAAAGACGATAACAAAAAGTTCTAGTAGAGTAGAAAACTGACGTGATGTTCTACTAATGCCTGCTCTGATATAGTGGAAAACGTTCAGTTTTTCTTCTGTAAAATCCTATTTCGTATTCTATACGGACATACTATCGGAAGTGGAGATATTTAATGTTTGTTAAATTGCATAATGGAAACATAACATGTAGTACGCGCTATTCCTTCACTAAGGCAAGCTTCTTGTACAGTCAATTCCAAAAAAATCGAACGGGTGTCCCCGAATCTTATGCAGAACACAGTATTCTCCTCAATACTTTTCCCTTGTATACATTTATCACTTTCAACACCCGCATATTTCCTAATTCGTATCACGTATAGCGATTGCTGAACGAAATATCTGGTTATAATTCTGACATCGCCATAAATGAAGAGATGTCCCTCTGGAAATAAACCTTATTTAACCGAAGAGGGAGGAAGATGAGTCTTTGAGATCCGAGGAGTGTATATGTTGTTGATGCTTCTGTCATTGAGTTTATAAATACGCCTTTCTTTCAGTCAAACTGCGAAAAATTTTCTTTTGTAACTTGACACAAAAATTACTGTTATAAGGAATGATGATGCAGAAGGTGTAAAAGTCCTGAATCACCGCGATACACGATGGCACTGAAAACAGTTACATTCGTACATAATTTATTCACGAACGAGAAACTCGAGATTTTTTTGAAGGACCTCATTCGCACTCATTGAACATTTATTTTCATTCATTCATTACTATGCATGCTTACGTAATTTATGATTTCGTTCGCAAATGCTTCAACGTGTATATATCACACAAAGTTAAACTTTTCACTTAGTGGAAAGAGGACATGATAGAAATTAAGAATACTCCAGTACAAGTATATCTTTCAAGCCCCTTTCTGGATGTTTTTTCTGTTTTGAATCATTTTATCCATTGTATATTCACAGCATTTTCTATATATCTCTTTCCACATAAATTTCCATTCATGGAACATGTAAACAATAATCATTGACTAGTTGAAAGGGGAAAGTTACGAACATAACATTCGCTCGGCTGAAGTCTTCATTTATTTAGGTATTCGGTGCTTTTTACTACTAAATCTTCAAGATTATTTTTCATTTATTTTTTGGTACATGGCACAAAAACGTTTAAAAGTTTCTTTTCCTTCATTCTCGGTCATTGCTATAAAAGGTTTTGGTATGAGTGATGTAGTATCATGGCATTAATTCTAATCGCTCAATTTTGAGTAGAATAAAAATTAGTTAGTGTAAATCAGTCACTTGGTAAATTCCACGGATACGCTTTTCAAAAAGGCGACTAGTTTCCTCTAAAATTTAAATGGATAATGTCTAAACTTACTATATTATACCTGTATTAGTTGTATAAATAAAAAAGAAAAGTACTAAGTACTTCCTAACTTCTACTTAACAAAAAAGAAAAGTACTAATACTCATAAATTTACTAAATAAACGAATCTAGCCTCCTTTTGGAAAAGACATCTGCGTAATTTACCAAGTGTTAGATTTTTAATTTAGTTTGACTTCCTTCCACAAAGTTGAGCTTGAGCATATTATATTTATAACATGAAAATTACTAATCATATGGTTACGGAGAATTTCTCCTATATCCGCAACCCCTAAAAAGCAATTAGTGGTTGAAGATCCAACTAACCTTCTGTCTGATGAGTATGCAGACAGACTTCTCCCAACGTAGAATATTTCGAAGTCGATCCTTATAAATTGTAAAGGGAATGGAACATCACATTTTGTTTCTTCGCCTCAGTTGCGTCGTGTTCCGTGCTGGGAAGGCTTTCATTGAAACTGTCGTCTTGTGGCCCCGTCTGTCTGTGACCAGCGATTCGAATCCACTTATATTTCTAACGAAGCAAACCACGCTCTAGAGCTCGTTAATTAAGTCGGTGCCTTCCTCTCACTTAAACAGCTTTTTCGTTTCCGTAGAAGTCTGAAGCCACTGTTTCTACGCATCATGCAAAAAAACGTGGATGAATAAAATTTTTCAAGGGAGAAATTTTACGATTCAACTCTTTTGGTCGTCGCTCGTTCAAAAACATTTCACTCTCCGAATACAGGTTTCCTTTGTGGATGAAAAATTTTACGTATATATTATGGTTTCCCCCGCTTTCATCCATATACTGCTATGAGAAAATACCTCTAAAGGCGATTCTTTCAGGGGTAGCTGAAATAAAATTTATATCATTATTCCGAGAAAAATTGGTGAAAATACATTTAGATAGTGAAGATACATTTTATTTCCTTATCATACTTATGATCCTTCACAAAACAATTGACTGCAATCTTAGTAATCGATATGACAGGGAGTAATTATCCTCTTAAATATATCATTGATTTACTATTCAGAACGAGCTAATTTGTATATACAATCTATATGAAACTTCTACTTTTGTCCTACTTTGGAATAATAATGGCTTTCCAACTGCGAAACCTCTAGAAGCCTTACAAGAAGAAATGTTCAAAGCAGCCTCATGAGATCAGAAAGTGTTGTTTTTCCTAGCAATTGCATTATTTTTGTTATATATTCATAATATATTCAGCTAAAATATTTCATCTCACGTTTCAGGGTTAATCTAACCCAACATTTATATGTATTATATATTATTTTAAATGTAACTATTGATCAAAGGTAGCCAAATTGTTTACAGCTATAATCGAGATGGGAGTTCGTCTTTTGATATTGGTCGGCTCATAGCGGTACACCCGGTGTACATTGCGAGAAAAATAATTGCGTTTCAAGTTGCATTCTTGCTAACTTTCTCATCTACAGTAATACGTATAAAATTCGAATGGTAAATGTTCAAAATAGTAAACTTCTAAAAATTACGGTCGCATTGGAAGTCGTTGGTGAATCAGGGATCAATATGTCAATTACGGTGGACTTTATTACATGGTCTATAACTTGTATATGCATTGATGTAAACAGTTTGAGTACGATCATGCCAAATGAATATCTAAAGTCAAGTGCTTAAATTTATGAGCAATATGGTTACAAGAGCAGACTCATAAGGAACTGAAATATCTTATTACGTGACTTCATTGAATCTTTACTTGCTTCAAAGATTTAAAGCTTTCTCCGTCACTTTGATAGCCATCCCTGATTGTCCTTCTCCAGCGAAATATTATTCTCTTGAAACCGCACGAAGCATAACTTTACATGGACTGGTTTTAATACGATACCAATACTTAACTATGTATAGCCAGTATTTTAGCTCGTTCTAAACCCTGTATATTAATCCAGTCTAAATTGCTTTGCTTTTGAGGCGTTCGTACATGCATGTATACCTACCACGTTGTCCAAATTCTGTATAAAACACAGAGCTTGTTTACCCGTATTACTACTTACTTCCCCATCCTTGCCAACAGCCCCCTGCTCAGACTCAATCCTGTATCTTTTCATAGATTCCCGCCTATCCTTTCAACTTAGCGCATCTCTTCTCTTCAAAATCATCTTCACTTGAACACAGTGTTTATTACTTCAATAATGAAGGTCTCGTATGAATTAAATCTCGTATTAAATTATTTTCTCACAGTCTGGCAATAATTTCGCGTAACGATCTCGGAAGAAATACTTTGTTCCCGCTATAAATCTGAGTTTGCATTTCAATCGCAGCCAACCTGCATGTGTGGAGGAGGAATCCATACTCGTCCTTGTTTATATTTGGGAGAGAAAGCACGTTTCATGGCTTCGAGAGATGATGCCGTTAATCCCATTGGCCTCGTGCGTTCGACGAAGACTGGCAAATGCTCGTTATAGGTCGGTGGACGAGAGGGGTTAAACTAGAGGTCTGCATGGGCCGGGCTCGGGCCGGGTAAGCAGGCAGTCTATCGGGCTCGGGCCGGGCCTGGGCCAATGAATAAATTTCCATAGGGTTAGCACGTAAGTCTCATTTTTATTGCATGCAGGGTTTGTTTCTTTTGCAAAATTAAATTAGTAAAAGAAGTCGTACGAAGTCGTGACAAGTACCAAAAGAAAGGAAATTGAATGAATACTTTTATTTCAGTCGTGGAATATTGCTTTTTATTTGAATTGCGAAAACAGCGATGAAATAAACGAAACATTCCGGGAAAGTTTGAGGTTGTAAACAAAAAAATTCTCATGGACAACCAAAGTGATTGCTGAATCAATAGTTACGGTTTTCACCATTAGAATAGATAGTGCAGATCAACCCGATAGATGGGAGAACAATATTTTAAAGCGTCATTAGCAACCTAACCTTATTTATAGAAATGTATATTTCTAATATTAGAATTTTATTGAATGAGTAGAAACACAGAATCTATTAACCGAAACGCTTCTACTAGGCATTTAATTTTTCAGATAAGTGTTTATTATGTAAGTAGCATATGACGGAGCTTGTGTGCGACCGCCAGCCTAATCATACAATTTAAATTACTACAATGTAATAATAATAATGCCGTCTTTTTTATGGGCGAATTTTAGCCTATGAAGGCTATTCCTCCAATTACCCCCTTTTTATTTATTTTATTCCTTTTCTTGCATTTTTAATAATAACTCTCTCTCTCCCACACACACACACACACACACACACACACACTACATACACAGACGACCATTCCCTAACCGGAAAAATCCGATAAGCCTGGATTCGCGAAATTGCTGAAGAAGTAAAACAAATGTACTGTTTCTACGTTCGGGCCGGGCCGGGCTCGGGCTCGAAAATATTTTCCTACGTTCGGGCCGGGCTGGGCTCAGGCTCAACAACGGCCGGGCCGGGCTTGGGTTGAAATTTTCGGCCCTTGCAGACCTCTAGGTTAAACAAGAGTTGATTTTCTCTCTTGTTTCCACAGAAATGTTGAAAGTGACTACATATCAGTATTTGCAAAATGGATGATTCGATTTTCTATACTCCAAATCTCTATCCTCGATGAAATACTGAGGATATCCTCTAACTCGAATATTTCTCCATCCGCAGTACGAATCTAATTATTCAAAGCGAACGCAGAATTGGATTGATTGGTGGTACTCTAACGTCTTCTAATCATTTCGAGTATCGAATTATTGTTGTTTAAGTTTATGCCGTAAGTTAAGGTTTTGCTTCTTCCTTGATAACATGGGTTTGGAAATGTATGTGTTTGTAAAAGCTCTAGGGGTTGTGCGTCATTGATTCGGAGATCGTATATGAATCTCACCGGAAAACTGATATACATTATTCATTCGGGATTTGGAGGTTAAAATTGTTAAAAAAAAGAATCTCCTGAAGCGAAACCTTGTGGTAAACATTTCTAAAAGACTTACTAGATATATTTATGGATTTACAGTCATATCCTTATGATTCTGTAGATTTCAGTTACGATTCTTAATGATTGATTCAAAAATATAACTCGCTGGGAAGGGGATGGTGAGCAATCCATTTAATTTTCATAGAAAGGAAGAAGAGAAATATGTGATCGATATAGAATTATTTTAGATGGCGTTCTACAATATAAGGCCAGAACACCATGAGTTTCTATAATTATTTCCTCTCAATTTCTCCACGCTTTGGCAACGCATATATTTTCAATTGCCCTAAAGCGGAGTGTATTGAGATTGCATATTAAGTATAAGAGATAATAAAAAATGAATCGAAAGGGTAATGAAAGTGTATGAGAAAGCCAGAGAAACAGAGGGAAGGTCGTTATTATCCGTGAGGAAATTCCGAAGATAATTAAGTTGAATTAAATTTACTTGAACCGCGATTATGCTTATCTTTACCTACGCACGTGAATCGGCAAGATAATCTATTAAGCTTCAGGCGGTATGATTTGAATATGCGTAAATGCTAAGAGGGACGATCAAGGATGCATGAATGTTTATTGGATGAGAGGAGAGGGAAAAATGGAGAAATCATGCGGAGAGATGCTGTAACTATCGAATGTGAAAAAGGAGGGGTCGTTTAATGTTTGCAATCTAAAGTGCTCGATACGGAAAGGGAGACGGAAAAATTGTTATTTGTATCGGCCTTGAAATGATCTTAAGACTTGAATCTCTTGAGAAAAGCTTGGAGAAATTTTCATGTATTGGTTATTATATTATTGAAAAAAAGGCTTTATGATATAACTTTTCCTAGACCACAGAAAACAATACACTCATGACCAAGGTTTCGTAGCGAAGCTACATCTTCACCTAAAGACGTAAGGGAAATAGGATGTTACAGCCTTAGTTTGGAGATAATTTAGTCACATAAATGTTTATTGAAATAGAGGTTTATTCAGTCTAGAAACATATGATTGAATAGGGGCAAATATTGAACGAAACTTGCTCTTTTTCAGTTGTTCGTATATAAATAACCAGATCTACCCTTACGTACTATCGCAACTTCCCTGGTAATTGTTACTAAGCCTCGACTTAGTAAAGTAAATTTGAAAAAATATACTTTACAATAGTATATTTGAAAAATATACTATTCTAATAAAGAGTGTAGCTTTTTTTAATATAAGTTGTTTCTTACTGTAGATCGTTCAATTTTACGCCTTTTTACTTTCTCCATATACGAAGTATAGAGAAAGTATTGTTTTCATGAAAAAATTCGACTTCGAGATTTCAACGGAAATACATGTTTTGGGGTCCCTAGAACACGTTTTGACTATTTTCGGAATGATGTCTGTGTGTATGTGTGTGTGTGTGTGTGTGTGTCTGTATGTGTGTGTGTGTTTGTGGGCGCTCTAACGTGAAAACTATTTTTCGTATCAATACTAAACTTCGTATATAGTACTGTGGTGTGTGCTGTCAGAGTTGATTAGTTTTTGGAGTAAATCGGTTGACCGGAAGTCGAGCTTCATTCATTAAAGCTCATTTCCGGTTTTCAAAATATCTCCATAAATATGATATATACGTGTATTGTATTAAATATAAAAGTTTTAGATAATAAAATTTACTATAACTTTTGTATTTAACATATTTTTATATCACCGGTTGATTAGGAGTTATTCGTGAAATACCGATAAACCGGAAGTAGCCGTTATGTACTTTGTGGGCGCTCTAACTTAAAAACGATGCATTATATCAACACCAAATTTCATATATAGTATTTTGGTTTGTTTTTTTAGAGTTGATTAGTTTTTGGAGTAAATCGGTTAACCGGAAGTTGAGCTTCATTCTTCAAAGCCCATTTCCGGTTTACAAAATATCTCCATAAATATAATATTTAGGTATATACTATTATTTGTAAAAGTTTTAGAAAATAAAATTTACTATAACTTTTGGTTGAAATATATTTTGTATCACTGATTGTGTAGGAGTTATTCATGAAATACTGATAAACCGGAAGTTGCTGATTATGTACTTTGTGGGCGCTCTGGGCTCTATGGGCGAAAGGCCAATTTCATCGTTTTTCATCGATCATGTCCCGTAAAACATTATTTATCATGTTTTTGGCGTCAAAGATAATATATAATATTAATCACTCATATTCCAAGTTTAGATGGAATATAGAGTTCGAAATTACTGCGGTAGATAAATATTTACATCTTATATATATGGAGAAAGTCATGTGCTGGCCACATCAGATTTTTTGATTACGTTTTTATTCACTATCAAGGATGTAAGCAATTTTTAATTTCATGAACCCCGAAATTTTTCGTCGCTAAGGTATGGAGATGATAATAAAACGTCATTATTTATTGCTAGATTGAGACCTATTAAAGTAAAAAAATTAACCCAAATCTTCGTTTCGATTCTCAGCCATGTCGCTATTTTTCGTCTATTTATTTTTGAATTTCAAAGCTCCTCGTGCAAAGTAAAATATCTTGCCCACCCAAATTCAAGTGATAAAGTTTAGAATTACATAATATAGATAACGCATAAAAAATGATTATGTTTATTTATTGAGATTGGCCAGGGAGATGTTACAAATTAATGATAATGGTGGCAATGATATGGAAGATTAACTTCCGAGACAAAGTTTGGGAACATCGCAACATTTTCGGGCTTTCGAAGAAGGTTCTCTTTTGTTGGCAAAGCCAGGCACTGAAGTCATGTTTTCAGCCTCATTTATCACTCTGGTGGAAATAATTTTGGAGAATATTCTCCCACAGTTTACTTATCGCTTGTATTCGTCATCCCAAACGCAGTTTCGTTGTCAGAGGACTGGAACATAGGCAGCGCATAACTCAACCTTAGCCCCTCACGTTGCCTTCTAAAGGGAAAAGGTTCACAACCCTTTTCCAAAGTTTTCAGCTGCATATCATAAGGGTAAGGGAGAAGTACAGATGGCGCCTCGTAATCTAAAAGAACAATATGAGCTTTGTATGTGAACGTGTATGGGCCATGAATTCTCATAGGAAAGAGACGCTTCCGAAATGGTTCTAATCTTAATGTCTTTCGAAGAATCAACCCACGGTAGTACCTTGACTGTAAGTTATCTCAACTTGGCAGTTTCCCCCTATAATTTTCCGCCTTCCGACTAATCCACTACTTATAGCCTCCGGATGCTGTCTCGAAGAATAGGGTTAAAGTCCTATTGTCTGCTGCGAATGATCCGAGCCGTCCTCTATTTATTCCCTTCCGTCAACGCACCGTAGGTTCGCTTAAACACGACGCACCGAATCGCGATCTTCTCTGTTTTATTCCTTCGTTATTTTAAGAGATCCGTCCCACCGGAAATTGCCCGCCGAAAGACAATGGATGTAGTACAGGCAATCTGTACCTTGGGGCGGACGAATACCAGAGGAAGGTAAGGGAAAGTTTTGGACGGGAGCCACGATGGAAGGGGGATTTGAATGAAAGATATACGGAGAAGAAAAACGTATTTATGACGTATTGCGCGAGCATCTCTGGTGTTATTGCGAGTTGAGAGGTGGACGGTGATATGCCTTCCGCAGAACCACCTTGGAATTATGTCCTGGACAGAATTGCGTGAATTTGGGTTAGAATATGGTGCTAAATGTATTGGATATAGTAAGTAACTTCAAGGAAGGCTCTGATTAATAAAATTCGAATTACGAAGTTTTATTTTATTCGATTAATTATGGTGATAAACTTTATGTAATTTTTCTCAGGCTAATTCTCCTAATTTCGTGTTGATGTTTGTGTAATTGTTTTGGTAATATCTGTTTATTTTCCTATTCAATCGATTTTGGTGCTTCATAGGTTGGAAATTTATAAGTTTTGTGATGTGTGATATTCTGGAAAGCATTAATAACATCTTCATGAATTAATCATCTTAAGTCAGTCGACTAAAATTCATACTATCCGACATCTCTATTTTTACTCTATTATCATTATTCTATTCCTATTCATTTCCTCATTTTACTTCATATCCAGCACGTTATATTTGTTAATTTTTGTTGAAATCGATTTTTTTCGTTAAAGCGAAATCGCATCAAGGAAAGTGGACCGTCCACTTTCACGGCACCTCAGAGCAGCCCTGAGGAATACGACTGAGTTTTTAATCAAAACATTGGCGACAGCAATGTCTCCTGAATTAACCTGGTTGGAAACCCGAGAAACCTTTTTGCAAGCCATCCACCAGGAAAGCCTGAGATCATTCTTTAGAACCCTAAGTTACGAATCGTCAAACACATGCTAAAGAGCTGCAATCGAAATAAAGAGGCAATGAATTTATTCTGTAAAGGAAGGAAAATTAATTTAATTATCATTTTTCAGTAATTATTATTTGGCTTGAGTTACGTTGCTTATGAACCATATTTTTGTATTTTTGGCTATCTTAATATCACATCTTTCTGGATGTAAATGCTAACAGCTTCCCGGAACTTTCTATAGCAATGCTCGCTAGTGAATTATAATTGCAGTTAACTCTAGTCCCTCATGAATGCATGCATTCGGCTTTGGTCATGAGCTCATGTTCGCATTATAATACCACTTTTCCGGGAATTTCAACTTACGTCCGTTTCATTTAAGTCTTTCCTTTTTGGAATTTCCCCGGTCGTATCCGGGAAAATAGAGTGCGCCGTTAGGTTCGACGAAAGAAGCAAGACTAAGATGTAATCAGCAAAATGTAAAGAGATAGTTCGCAGAATTTGAACATTCCTCATGTACGATTTAGGATATTCACCCTTCGGCACTCGACCTTGACGCTTCACTGCAAATTTTCACGATCAACCTTCCGCAGACCGTCCAATCCCTCCTAATAAACGACACAGCTACATTCTTTCTCACATCTAGAAATGAGGGAAGATCACAAGTACGATCGATACGAATGCATTTCCAAGCAGTCTCTTGCCCGCGGTTGCAATTGCTCCGTGCCCTCAATGCAATACCAGAAGATTCTAACACAGTATTGAACCTTTTTCCCTGGGATATCCATAAGAAAATCGCCTGAAGGAATGCGCATTTCTCCGTGGAGGAGTGACAATGTGAATTCCGAATCGAAATCTGGAATCCAGGTTTATTAAGGGTTCTTCCCTACCAGGGATTAACTCAATCGAATTCCGGCTATTGATATTTCTGTTCACCGCACCTCTAATATAAAAGAGATTCCGATGATTTCGCGCTTGCTATCTAGAAAAGGAAAGCGAATCACGATTTTATAGGCGATTCTCGGTAAAGAATGGGATTTTTAAATTTCCATAAGAGTGCGTAATCAGAAAAAATGAGTGGTGTTATTTTGGAATATTTATCTTTACAAAACTTCTGGTGTAAGTGATTGTGGATGTGTTTGCGTTTTATGTGTGTTTATAAAGAATGATTTTGGCTGCTACTTGAAGTAATTCACTCTGCAGCTTATATATATAATAAATAAATAAATATTTGTAAAACTATAGTAGCACGCTAAAGCCCGTCAGGCACCCCTTGGGTGCGGGGATTGATTCTGCATAATATCTTTTAAATTACCGGATTGATAGATACAACTTGTATTGTAAGGTTACTTCCTAACTTTTATGAATGTAAGCAATCTCCCAAACATTGGTATATGCTGTAAGGCTCTGTTTCCGTGCTATAATTAGACAAAGACGGCAGTGTATGGATTTAGTATATAGTTGTTTTCCTAAAGGAAAAGTCTGTTATAGTCCGTTTTTGATAGGGGGCACTCACATTTTCTTGTCACTCAAGACGTCTAACATTTCTCTTATTTGAAAAGGCTTCTAATCTTTCATCCATCGCTTCATTTTGTCTCGCACCTGAAATTACACAATACCACTCAGGTTATTTAAATTCGCAAAAGGATGGTGAATTTATATACGGGGTAACCTTTTTTGGTGCCGGGGCATTCAAGGGCGTTTCAGAAAGCGAAGCTGGCACCACATAACATTTCCTTCCAGGGTGACATTCAGGCCATCCCTTGGAATTTTGATAACTTTACTTGTTAACTGTTTACTTAACTAGGCCGTTTGAAAAGAAATGCTCCTTGGTAAATAAGATTGAAACAATTGTCAGAAAAAGTATACATTTCATACAAAAAGGTTTTATTACTTGCATTGTCGTGTCTCTTCTGCTCATGTTGTTGTACTTGGTGAGATTAAGACCAGGTTAACCAAGTTTCCGACTTAACCTTTCCTCACCGAGCCTCCATTCTATCCCCGCTAGTGCAAACCCAAGAAATACTGTTTTAACAAATAAAAATATCTCTTTGCCGTAGCTTTGTGTGCACTGTGCAAGGCGGAAACCAGATTGAGTATCCTGGATTCTTAGTACTCGAGGTTCCACTGTATTATCTTCCCGGAATATTCTTAATCAGCAGTCATTAGAGGTTTAAAATCTCCAATAACCGTTTTTGTCGGCCTTCCTCTTCTCATTTCCCGGCATTCCGAGAAAACAAAACAGGACACCGCACTTTTTGAGAGCACTCAATACGTTTTTCGAATGCGATTCATTCTTCGTCAGGAATAATTAGATACCCATATTAGATATCATAATTAGATAGCTCCTGACGAATCGTATTCGTAATATCTATTGAGTGCTCTCAAAAAGTGCGGAGTCCTGTTTTGTTTTCTCGGAATACCGGGGAATGAGAAGAGGAACGCCGACAAAAACGGCTATTGGAGATTTTAAATCTCTCATTCCTTAACATCCGTGTCCCAACTTTCCTCTCTTTTCATCAGCAGTCATATTTTCATTACTCTCTATTGCTGTTTCCTTTATCCAAAGAAGTTCCAACTTCCTTCGAGGGGTAAAAATGAGATCATCGATTTCCCTTCTAAGCCCGCACGTGCTCTTTTCTAATCTGATTTGATAAAAATCTCGTAATTATGTTTCCTTGTTCCTTTCTGAGACAAGAGGATCGTTAATTTATCTCTGGTATAGATAAGCATGAGCTGATTTCCCCTTCCTTAATCCGTGCTAGCATATTGCCGATGTTATCTGTATTGGGAGAGTTCGATAAGAGTTACCTTTATTCATGAGTTTCCGTTACCTAAGAATGAGTTGATATTTGCGTCATAGAGCTTCCCAGCCATATTTAAGCCGCGGCACGCTTATGTTAAACCCCTAGGTTTTCCATATACGTAGTGCAGATTAAAATTCTGTATGGTATCGCGATAATTTTCGCTAAAATACAACTCGAATATTTATGTAACAAACTAATTGATAAGTACACGAAACCTCAAGGAAACCAGAAGCTTTCTTTCATAGTCATTTCTTGTACAACTATGAACTCTCCTTTGCCCTTCTAATCATCTATTGTAAACTTTCTAGATCTTTATTTTTGTCTTTTATTTTTCTCTATATTTTACGTACTCGTTAAATGAAATAGCTTCATTTCACTCGTTTTTCTGTTGATTCATGATCAAAACTCATCGTATGAGAAAATTCGTATTTTTCGTCCGTTCCGCGAGTGTATTCTTATTTCTCCAAATTCTTCTCGTGCGGCGTCTTTAAATCAACGCCAATTTATTTTCCCCAATCTCGTTTACTACTTTTGTTTTTCCAGCATTGAGGCACCGCGCGTATGAGGTGGTCTCTCTCTTCTGTTTTTGCTGTACATCTTCCGGTAGTTGCGAACACATTTTTCGGTTTAATTTATCTGCCTTTCGTTGTTACTCAGAAATTCGAGCGTCGTTTAACTATTGCATTACAGCTATAATTTTTCTGAGGACTTTCTTTGAAAGCGTCACATACCGCGAGTTTAAATCCAATTAATTGTTTCTTCAAGATTTTTTAACTTTTTACAACAGGGTAAGAGAATATAATTTCATCAGAAGGCAGTGAGCACGTTTCAGTCGCGTATTGGATATATGGTAAAATAAGTTACTCAATGATTTATCGCCTAAATTCACCTAGTTTAATAACCATCTTTCTCGAAGATAAAATACTTTGTTAACTTAAATGACAGTCGAATTATTCATATCATTTTTATTCCTGAATATTAAAGAGCAACTTTCATGCGGACGCTACTTTGCAAGAAACGAAATCATGTCTAATCTGATTTGATACTTAAGTCAGCAAAAGCTTTGTGTGTGTTTAAAGTGATGCAAAACATAAATACGTCTAATACTTGTGATACATGTATGATTATAGCAGCATGACACACGATCATGGGGTCAGTGGAGGTTATAGATCACGTTATACATGTAATGCTATGTTATGTTAAGCTTTATTTGCATTAAGACAGACATAAAAGTCAAGGGTTGTCTTTTATTGGAAGTATGTACTTGACAAATTCTGGACTTTCTGGCCACAAATTATAGGGTCGACTTCTGAGATAGAATAAGGAATAATCACGGCCCAAGCAGTTGATTCTAAGGAATAATAACTTTGGTATATAAAAATAATAATAAACCGACTTTTGTTCGGGTGAGATTAGAACTAATGTCTCTTCTTAAATTTAACCCTTCGTTAAAGAAAATTTAAAGAAAGGGATTACTTGAAAAAAGTTAATAGAAGAAAACTACTTACTAGTAATACTAAACTACAGAGTAAATATGTAATAAAAATCAAACAAGTTACAGCATAGATCAGCATAAAAATTACACGAGAAAAACAAAAATGAAAAGAAAATAACGGAATCTAAAGAATTTGCCTATAACAATCAGACTAGTGAATGGTAACTGGTAAAATTAATTATTTTTTCTCTTTCTACTTAGTGATACGGAATTCCGTTCGCAGAGGAAACGTAAATGGAATACTATATTTCATATCGATTGAGGAAAGCAAGGGTGAACTACCTCACCCCTCGTATTTCCAAATAATCCTCATTTTTTCCCACAAGCTCATGGCATATGCTGGATGGGGTTAGCTTCCAACTGACCTTTGGGCTGAATACAGACATTGACGCGATACGCGAGACCGGGAAGCAAAATCATTCGAACGCGTACGTTTTTCCGTTCGGAGAATGTAATAAAGAAAAAGGTCATCTAATTTGGCGTCTATAGGACGGATCGATCGCCGACCCAGCTAATTGCCCATCGATTAAGCTACATTGGAACGGACATTTTTCCTCGTTCCCCCATTTCATCTCATCACCGAAGCCCTCTGCGCAAGCGGATAATCTCCCACAGTTCAAGGGTTCTAATCCGCGGTTTCTTTTTTCCCGATCGCCGTCAACCGCGCTTTGGCCCATCCGCGATCCTTTGTGCCGCAATCAAGAGCGGCCGTCGAGGGCCTCCTCCATCGGGGGCCGTCGCGGACCTCGGGGGCTGACACCGCTCCTCCGCAGAGGTCAGCTCTCATCCCCCGCCTCGCAGACGACCTCGCCGTTTCCTCCGTCCGTTTGTCCCTCATTCTGCACGTCGATCCTTTTTTGTCGTTTCCTCGTCCCGCGGCGGCGGCGCGTCTGTTGCCCGTGGCGAACATAACGCGATGTTGATGAAGTTGAGGCTGGGGGCAGATCAAACGAACCCGCCAATCTCCGCCCCCTCCCGCGCTTTTTCAGTCCACTTCCGGACTTCCCCCGCAGGAGCATCCGAGAGGAAAATGTTGCGGGATGTTTATGATGATTATGTGGGTGCGATCCGGGATCCGGGCGACGCGGGTTTTTCTGACCGAGAGATTCCGAGTGTCTGCGGACGCTTTTGATGGCGTCCGAAAAATGCGTTCGCTGGGGTTCTGAGTACTTGCGGATCGTTGCGATGAGAGTGAGAGACTCGGCTAGGGCTCTGTTTTTCTGTTCGCTATTACTTCAGCTCAAGTGTTGCCAACTAAAGTGTGTTACACTGGTGGGGAAAATTTCGCTGGTTTTCGGAATCGACTTGCGAATGTTTTACTGGATGGTCGCGTATGTGAATTATTACTTTAAAATGACCAAAAATCCATCTGCTCTTTCACCCATATCGTATATTTCCTCAGGTAAGACGATAGTTGAATCATAAAATAGGTCACCAAAATCCGGGGTCGTCTTGCAGGACAGATACAAAATCTTAGATGAAAATTTACATAAATTAAAATTAAAGTTAGTATATTCCAAGAATGTCACTCAAATAGTTAACGGAGAATAATGCGAGCAAATAATTTGAGAAGACTGTGCGTAGTATCAAACTGATTATATTATTATTTTGATGTAACATTCTATTAATTATTCGTTCTTCGGTTTATCAAAATCGAAAGATATCTATTCTCTTCACATATTGTTGGAAAAAATGTTTTCTTTGAATATTGTCATCTCCATACGTCTGTAACACTTCCATATACAATGCAGGCTACATTTTCCGCGTTCTTTCTGCACACATTTATTCTTTATAATGCATGCATGGCGAGAAAACCTAATTCATGTTAACGTATTCCAGAAGAAACGACAATTTTCCAAACTGCAAATTCTCAGCGGGATATTTCGCTTAGGAGGGTGAATTCTCACTAAAATGTTGAGACGAGAAAGATGTTCTTAAATGAAACGAAACAGCTCATGGTATTTTCTGGATAGCTTTTCTCCGAGATCCGACCCATGCACTAACATATTATACTTTATCTACACTGGGCTGTGATGATAAAGAAATGGCAAGAAATAATTCCGCGTCTTGAGCGAAGGTCATCTGATTAGCATTTCATTTTAAGGGACGGGAGGTATGCGTGGTACCACTTGGGTATCTGCCGGGCAGATGGACCTTTCTGTGGTTCTTGCGGCTGCTGCATGAAAAAAAGGACATCCTAGATGGAATTTCCCGCCGGTCGCATAACTCGTTAGCTCTGCTTCGGATCATTTCTGCCCGACTTAGGCACAAGAGATTTATTTACTAACGCATTACTGTTACGAAGATTGAAGCTGGCGATGAGAAAGATCCTGTTCATAAATCATTCTGCCGTTTAATACTCCTCAATTATTTATTTATTATATATATTGCATTGTGAACATTGTGAACATTGTCAGAGGGCAGATATGACTAAATAAATTATTAACCACTTTTACAACACAAATACTCTCCACTATCCTTACAATATAAAACATCTTACTGATTAAGCTGCTTTCCGTTAAAATTTCTCTATCTTTTTTTATATTCATTTTATCTGAAGACTTAACTGTATAAATATTGTAAATATTTATATAGTTATGTAATGATAAATCTTGAACTAGACGTAACTATTAAAACTACTTCTATAGTTTTGAGAATGTTTATCTGGGCAAGATAAACCGTGTATATTTGAGTATTATCTGACCATCATACCATCTGACAATCCGAAGCACCTAATTTTATCATTAAAAACTGGAAAAACTAATTAGTATAAGAATAAGCCTAGGGTGGAGTAGCTACTGGTGAATTTCAAAATAAAAAATTTATTCAAAAAAATTGCAGTAACTGAGGCATCAGTGGGCTAAATATTTTTGAATTTTTATTTTCAATAATACAATTTAAATACTAATTGGGTCCTCACCCTCGCTCGAGTGTGAGCGGAGGGGGGCTTTATCCGCATGAAAATGTGAAAAAAACTCGTCTTATACGCGAGTATTCACGACGTCTTCAAATATTAGATCGCTGATCTGTAGACGTAGGTTTTAAAACTCTTTCTATCTTTCAGAGAAAATTCATCTGGGCGAATGGTGTCTTTAAATATAAAACTGTTGAACTGCGAAATGTTTTATTTGTATCTCACGAAGTAGAGCGATATATTCAAACTTGCATACTTAAGCTGTTTCAGGGTTGGAAATAAACCTGAGATGATTTGTAGTTTATTTTTGTGTGAGAGTCTCTGGTAGAATTTATGCCGGGTGATTTCCAGCAATGAAGTTGTTCAAAAGCATTTCTCGTCCACCCAGATTTTTCCTCGAAATGCAGAGGAGGAAATATTCACTTCCCTGCTAAGATAGCGAGTATTAGACAGACAGAGCTCAATCTATACAGCTAGACATTAACTACAAAAATAGTAAAAGATGAACGGAAAAATATGTGAATAAATCTTAAGTTTTATGTTGTAGTAGAGTTGAATAAGAATGGTGCCTCGACAACTAAGGTCATACGTACCGGTTTCTCAGCATTTAAAAACCCTTTTCCCTTAAATAAGAATACTTCGATATATTAAAAATAAAGTGATCAAAAGTAAATATTTTTCTTCGTCAGATCATATAAAAATTTAGAGTTTATATAAAAAATAAAATGGGTAAGTGAATCGCACAGAAGCCAGCAGATTTTACAGCACTTGGAATAAACCGATTCTCTTTAAAAAACTTAAAACTCTGGATATTTCCTCTGTGTCATCTTTAAAGTTAAGGCTAGGTCTCTTCCAATGCTAAGCATGTTAGGTGAACCATCATACTTTGTGCATTCCACCAAAAGATGCCCAATGGTAACGAATTGCAATTGTCACAAGGAGGAGGAGTTTTATATTAAAAATTTCAAAGGTCTACTTTATTGGGAACGTAAATGATGATTGATTATACAAATTCTTTTACATTTTTATTATTTTTAGCTCGGTGATTTCAATTAAGCAATGAAAACACTACTATTTTTTTCGTATCATACAGTAGAACGGGAGCGAAGCTATGCCACGCGTTTTGTACGCAATATTGGTGTATGCAAAGGTATATTTCATACACTTATTTCTAGTTTAAATTAAACAGTTGGTAAATAAAATCCTAAAAGTAAAAATTAAGAATTTTGCCAATTCGATATTGTATTTGTTAACCACAGCATCGTAAGCTTATCATTGACGTAATAACACAGGCGATCTCATTCTATGGTTTGGCACCACGTAGGCACTTGAGTCATTTATCTCATCAAATATGGCATGCTTCTGAAGAAAGGTTCGCCCTCTCGCCTTCGCCATAACCATCCTTGCTGATGTGAATGTATCATAAACGCTTGACCGCGTTTCAAATTCTTAGTATTCTATGGACGTATGGTTTGCTTTTTCATTAAAGGAAGTTACCCATCCTCATAAAGCGGAATGAATGTGTTTGTCGTGATGCGGGCTGGAAGATCAATTGCTTCGAGCATCCGCTGGGAAAGTAGAGGATCTAGGTTCGAGTCCCAGTCATGACGACTATCTCGATTTAGTTTATTCCGTAGGTATTCCTTTTGTTTACTCGAGTGCGAATTACAATGAGGCCGAAACTATCCGACGGATTCATGCTTCAGTTTTAGTCAATATTTTAGTTTAAAGGTTCTGATGACATTGAAAATAAAATTGGATTGCTATAAGTGGATGTGCTTTATATTTTGATTATTCACCAATCAATCGAAAATACGATTGGTCATTATAGAATAATAACTTATTTGGAGCTACCTCCTTGAGAATCGATATAGGTCCAATTTTCAGTGTATCGAAACATGTAAAGGCACAGGACAAGTTTATGAGCCTTCCATTAACACCTCAAGCCCAGATGAGGTTTATTTCGGCCGCCATTTCGTCACTGCGGATTCCGCTCTCGGAAATAGAAAGCAATAACTAAAGTTACTTTCAAGATAAGGGCCCGAAAACAATTATAAATGAAAGTTTCAACAGTAATAGTAGGGCTGAGGACGTTGAGCGGTGGTATTTTCCCATTTCAATTGGTAAAATGAAGGAAACGAGATAGTTCTTTTTCCACAGAATTTTAATATGCTACCGGTTTCAACGGAGAATCGTCATCTTCGGGCAAAGGTTACAAAAATCAAAGTGCAATTTGCGTAGAAAAATTTTTTAGTTATGAGATGGACCCACTTCTTGTACAATCTAATTGTGTAAGACTCGATAATGCTTAATTCCCCTCCTTCCGTTTAAAACTGCTCCACTGCATTACTTCCCACTCGTAACGGAAACAGCCTCGGATTCAGATCTTCTATCAGCTCACGGCTTTCGATGTGGCTATCGACCTGCATGTTTACTTTCGTTGGGATTATTTTTTCGGCCGCAGAGCTAACGGTGTTTTATTAACGGAGAGGAAAGTGAAGGAACGTAACGGAATTCGAAAGAAGTCACGTCAGCGAAACGGCCTTCCCCTAGAAAAATTCGGTAAATTGAAGCGGAAACAATTCTGAGTATTTCCCCGCTGCGCGTAGATACGGATTCAGTAGCGCCTTTATCATAATAATAGAGGGAGCTGAACATCCATGTAAATTTCAAATATGTGTCCCAAGTCTGGGAATACTTGTTGAAATTTTTTACAAACTTTAATCGTTGTAAATCTGGAAACGAACATAATATCGATTTAGGTGCATTACCGAACGATGTACAAGGTTAATATCTCATGAAGTAGTTGATGTGCTTTTAAAGTGTATGATGATTATGAAAACCTCTCTTCGGCCTTGATTTTGAATAGGGGACATTCTCTTTTGCCCTCCTAATGCTTAAGTCTATTTAACGTTAAGAAACCTACGTGATCAAGAAAAGCAGAGAGAATATATATTATTGGAGAGAAAATATGAAAGCAGGAGGCAGAAGGTAAATGCATATCATGCCAGAAAATACTAATACTAATATAATAAATACTAATAATACGGGTCGTTAAATATATAAATTCCTCAATATAGGAGAATAATCCTGGTGGGGTCCCATGTGCGGAATGACCTAAGCTGTCGAAGCACTTTTAAATAATACTACTACTTCAATAAGAAAATGTATAAAAATAATTTGTCGTTTCTACTCTTATTTTTTACTAATATCTGGTTTCAACTCTAGCGAGAAGATTCAGGCACTGAACAGTAGAAACCGCTTGTAAATACAAGAATTTTTCTTTTTTGAATTCCACCAAATGAGAGTAAATTCAAATGGTGTTATTCACGATCAGATGCCAAGAATCAAACGACTGAGTGCTGAAGAAGTTAATTTATATCTTTACTTTTCATTTTATGACCTTCCACTAAGTAGCACCTTCAAATATTAAGTTTATCCTAAATGGATGCTTTAAACTTATTAAATTGCAAATGAAAACCTTCTTTCATTTAAAATTCGCTATTTGATTTTGTAAAATTAACTGTCAAAGACAATGATATTATTTAATCCCACTAACGATCATCCCTTGGATCGTGATTAATGTTCCTTTATGAAATAATGTCCGAATGTTAACAAAGGAGCCCTGATTAATTACAACTGAAACAAAGGAGATTTCTCTCTCACGTTAAATTCAGTTTAAAAGAGAAAAATGGTCATCTACTCGGTAAATAAATGACACGTCAACTTTATTAACGACATGTGAAATGAATAGCAAATTAGTTTCTCTTCGTCTTCGCAATGCATGAATAATGAACTCCTCTAACAAACGGAGAGCGAAATTTGATAGCGGAGCGGTTCCTAGCGGAGTTTCATTCACTCTTTTGTTCTCGAAATTTATGAGACCGCCCCTTGATTGGCCCTTTGGTTAGCGTCTGAAAGTCTCCCGTATTTTTCTCTCGGATCCCCCGCCGGGTTTATGGACGACGCTTTACCGCTCCGGAAATTCCGATCTATTTAATAGTTTGTCTTCGGCAGCGGTATTGTTCGTTTGATTCTCCGGGTGGTCAAAATGAGGATGCGAGCGAATTAGTGGGCGTAGAGGAAGTCGGCGGAAGGCCTTAATGACTCCTCCGCACACGTGTACGATGCTCGCAGTGGGTCGATTGCCATGTAAACTAACTACGCGCGATGGACGATAAAGGGGCAGGAAGACACGCAAGCTTGTGGATCCAAAACAAGCGGAAATCGTGTTCGAGTGATAGGTCGATACTAGAGGCCCGAGGCGGCTAATTTAACTTTTTCACGGGCGATCTCGCGTTGTTTGTAGTCACGTAAAACGTCACGGCAATCAACAGTCACGTCAAGTCGCGGGAATTTCGTTAGCAAATTACTACGATTACGTAATTCCTCAATGTCTGTAAAGTATTCATCACCCCTCTGTTATATACTACTAGAGAGGAATGAGGTTCACTAGGCAGGATTTCAACGCAGGAGATTTCAACATTGACTCTATGGGTAACACTTTTCTTGGCATTCCGTAAGGAGAGATTTTGAATAATCCTATTATTCACTAATACATCAGTAGGTTTCATTTCATCACAGCCAGGAACAAGACTGTGGAAGAAAAATTAAAGATGATTTTTTCTCTATCCTGCTCCAAATGACGAATGAAAACATTTCATTCATCAGAATATAATTCCTTAATATGTTCTTACTAAGTTTGTTACATCATGGCCTAGGGGCAAATTTTATCGATCAAAAGCCGTAGGCGCAAGGACAATTTGAGATTATTTGCCTCAGTATGAGATAATTTGCCATAAAAATCCTCAAAACGTTTATTTTTTAAGACCCCCTTAACGGCTAGGCCCTCAGCTAACGCCAAGTGCGCATTATAGTAAATCCGCCCATGTTAAGACCCGGTATTGTATATAGTATAATTAGCGTTACGTTTTACTTTAATCGTCATTTTAACTCTAACAAGCCGTGTTATAATCGATAGTTAACTTCCACTGGTCTTTAAATTAAGAGTAATACAAGTACCAGATCGAAAGAGCTTCAAATCTTAAAGGTACTGTTAATTATAACACACTGTAGGCCACAAGTTATACGTTACGCAAAATCTCCAGATAAGTGTATAAGAAGATTTGACTATAAATTTTAATTCCGGGCCTCAATCTAATACTTACGTTTTTATCATCATTTTAATTACCAGTAAAGGTCTACTATCGAATATAATACGGTATGTTGAAGTTAAAGTGAAGATTACTGTTAAACTGCATGCTAACTTTACATTATAATTCCAAGCTCAAGTATGCATTTATGAGGGAGAGGGCGGATATCTGTATGAGCTAATTAACGTCTTCAGCATTTATTACCAACTTTGTAGTGCCTAATAAAGATTTTGTGTCCCGAAGATTATGTTGCTAGTAAGGCGAAATTCTCGCAAAATCCATTCAAAACCGATTATACTGAAAAAATAAACTTTTAACATCTTTACTGATATTTCCTTGGACAGAATTTTTGCTTTACTTTTTGACCATTTTGTAGGCTTTGAGGCGTATTTCTGAGTGATTTATTGTGCCATAAAGTTGGAAAGTTTTGATAGCAAGGAAATGGCTAGTGTTTTTCTTAGTTGCATCACTTCTATAGGCTTGCCAAAGAAAGGAAAAGGGTACGGTAAACTGTATGAAACTGTCATGAAACTTGACTCGCTTTCTTTCCACGATGTCCTCCACATCTCTTTTAGACCATTACAGTATATGACATTGGTCTGTTTGTATCACAAAATTTTACCATCTACAAAAAACTTCAATTACACCTATTCGAATATCAGCTGTATATTGAGTTTCATTTCAGATTTAAGTGTGCGAAAAAAATAATTTCACACTTAAACGTTTTCCAACGTGCTTGAAAATTGACGGCCTATTTAAATAGTCTACTTTAGACAGGGTATCAAACAGAAACCAAAGATTTTCAGTTACTTTCAGAATCCAAAACATTTCTGTCATTGAACATGTGTCAGAACCGAAAACAATTCCCGAAAACAATTATTTAGCCTATTTCTTTTTTTAGGTTTGCATTCTATTTAAGTGTAACAGAGGTCATATTTACTAATCATGTGTACCATTGAGTTGTAATTCTCTTCTTGAAATTTATATTTGAATGATTGATTTGGAATTGATTTTAAATATCACTTGTTTTATCCTCGTATGCAATTAAATTTCAATCCTTAAAATTTACGCGTTATAGGAAGGTTTCAGAAATTATTCCAAATTTGGAGAGTAAATAACTGGTTCGACAAAGACTGCCGGAGCGAAATTGGAACTAAGCCGAAATTTGATATTTTAATCGAACCGCGCCGGTAATGGTAATGGAGATAACTACGGCTCGATATTCTGCTTTAAACACCGATTAATTACTTCATTACGCAAAGTAACCACTTTTGTTCGACAAAGCATACCCTTTTCATGTATACACTGAAATTTTCAGCTTGACAATACGAAGCGCTTAACATCTCCGAGTTCCTTAGAGACGTGGACAAAAGGGGGAGACAATGCAATGAGGGATGTCTTCCTATGAATGGACCCTTAGCAGTGTGTCACTCGAACGAGTTGAAGGCGCGTGGTTGAGGTCGCAAGGGTCAGGAAAGGGGGGCAAAGGAGAATATCGCACGCCAGGAAATGACAAATTGCTTCGATTCGAACGCATGGGAATGTTTGGTGTGGAACGGGGCGAAGTAATATCCCGTGGAAGGATCGCCGCGTAATAATAGAATGCATATCGGAGTGCAGATGTGTTTCATCGGATGCCATATGGTCCCAATGCTCTAACTTAATGGGAGATGAAGATAAAGATTTATTCTCAGGGTTAGTTTCTTTTATGTTCCAGCTGACGAACCGAGGAGCAGCATCGATCCTTAAGCGGGAAACGTGAGAGCTATGTGAATGAATGAATGAATTCTGTAGGGCTTGGGACACACATTCACCGATTCTGAAGTAAATACAGAAACAAAACATTTTAAACTAATATGTAATATAAGATTGAGAACAGAAGCTGAATGAAAGTTATTCCTATTTTTTTTATAAAAAAGTATATGTCCTCTGTATCACGAAATAGGCCTGCACAAAATGGCTGCTTTATCTATATACCTTTTATTTGAACCTTTTGACTAGGAAATAACTAGTATTATATCCTCTTCATCGGGAAACATAAATGTATGTCCTTTTCCTTTTTCCTCCTTCCTCTTTTTCCATCCTTTTTGCCTGTAAGGGCTTGGGAAATTGTTTGTAACATTCATTGATTCTGCAGTGATTACAATAAAGAAATACGCGTAATAGTGTGTAAACCAATATTTAACATAAGATCGAGAACCAGGGCTGAATGAAAATTATTCACAAATTTTAATTAGAAAGAGGTATATATCTTCTGTATCACGAAAGGGGCCTACAGGAAATATACAGCTAAATTTATGTAAATTTAATAGTCACTTAAGACAATAGATTTAATTTAATGTTGTATCCCTCCTTATATAAATCTTTAAAGGTCTCTGACTGAACTGTCTCCTCCCAACGAATGTAAGACAATTATTTTCAATCCTTTAGTACCTTCCCTCCACAAAAAGCACATATCGTTCTTACAATAAGGAAATCTCTTTGTGCTTATACTACTACGAAGCCGTTTTAGAATTAAATAAAGGCATTGGAAAAATTATTTCGACCCTGAAACGAGCCGGAAACCAAAACAGGAAAAAACCATAATTTTTATCGGAGTGAAAACCTATGCTGAGCCGTAAATTAAAATTCTTGAATATGAACATAAACCGGAAACCATTATTTACTATCTTCCTGCATTTAAAATCAGCGTAACAGAAGCGATATTTACTAATTATGCTTATCGGGTACCCCTTCAACACGTGTTCATGAGATCGACAGAAACTACTCACAATCGATTCGATTTCAAATTGAGCGAAAGCATAGATTTCAGAGGCGGAGAGAGAGCGAATTTTTCAGCGATAAATCATCTCCTCGAGGCCTTAACTGCTTTAATGATTTCCTTTGTTAAGTGTATTTTTAGCCTCCCATATTCCTCTTTCGTAGCCGTTCCTCAACAGGGATACAATGTCTAGGGACCTTCTCTTCTGCACGTTGTCCGCCAACGAAGGCTATTTTCAGACGCCCGCCAGTGGCGCTCGCTACGGATGGGCATAATTCGAGGATCCTCAAGAGGAATCTTAAATACTCCTCATGAAAGGAAATTCGCAGGATTGCTCATTACGAGGCTCGTTGATACCGAATCTCCCACGCCCTTCCTCGAGTTCCTCAGAAATGTACGAAAGCGCTCCATCACGCGGTTTTTGTTTTCTTAAAATCTTTCCGTCCCTTCGGAATGCGGATACATCTCGAATTAATGCAATTTAGTGGGTTGGTCTTGAGTTTTTGCGGGGGCGATAACTGGTGGGTGTGTTGAACCAAAATCGTTGGGAAACACTTCGTTTACAAACATGGACAACCCTACGTTTTCATTGTCATATCTTTTCATTTCTAGATGTTCTGATTTATGATATATGTTGATTAATTAGTTTTTTTGGGATCTGGACCTAGCTTTGGACTGGAGCTTCGACCTCGGCCCCCTTGCCTCTTAAGTCCCGCTTCAAGGACATCAGTAATTAGAGTAAGAAAAAATGCATGATGATAAACATATAATAGAATTCAAAAATTGTAAAGCCTAACTTATTTTAAATCTGTTCATTATTTATCGATATAAAAGTAGCTTTTGCAATGACCGGAGTTTTAGTACTGAAGCTCTACTTTTCTCTTTAAAACATGTTGGGAATTAAGTTACAATTTTCGGCAGGATCTAAAATATTAGTGTGCACACAGAGATTTCATTACACTGCCATCAAATCTACATACTCCACTCAATATAACTACGTTATCGGTGACTATTCGCTCCTAACTGCCTTCAGTACGTGTACTAATTTGAAAAACCTTATGAATACTACGTGCTCTCACAATCTGGTAAATACCTTATTACCTAAATAAGTATCCTTCCTGGAAAACTGTTTAATACTTGATTTATTTAAAAAGCAACCATTACTTTTATTTTGTGAGAATAATCTGAAGTAGTAATGAATAAACAGATGTTATTAAAGAATCTCTCGAAATCTCTAAACCGCTATGGCAGATTTAATGATTGATAAATCGTCGTTTTTTATGAAATAAATGGAAAATATCAGTGATATCGGTCATGTTGTTTGTTGGAATGATGAAATATTCAAGGCTAAGATAAGAAATGCATTAGTTTATGTTCTTCGTAAATATCTTTTGCTATCAAATTTTTGTGTAGAAGATTTCCTTATCAGTGTCTCGTATATCAGAACTAGAATGGAAAAGATTAGCACATCTACCTGAATTTTGGTCAGATGAGGATAAAATGCGTGATTGAAAGAATTACGCAATTAGTCTTGGCTCTATTTTCTAACTTACTTTTAAATTTAAATCGCAGGATGTATTCCGTGAATTGTAATCGGCGATTTTACTGTAATCGGTTTCATTGGAAACATATGATTTTTGCAGCAATATAATTGCCAATTATCAAAATGTAATTTTTCTAAGATCCATAATGATAAAAAATGGAAATCCAATTGTATAATCTTTTATCTTAGAAGATAGTGCTCGATCGAAGACGTGTATTGATTAAGTTTCAGGACAGGAGATTAATGCGCGGGAAAACGTTTCCGTTATTGATTCGCTTTGCTAAATTTAAAAGAGTGATCAAGGTCTCAAATTGAAAAATATTGAAACAATATTCTTTTAGGAATGAAACGTGATATCGACTCAGTCTAAGAGACCAACCCGTATCTATAATCATCACCCACAATAAATAATATTTATTCAGTGTAATACGCAATCTTGAAAGGAGAAATTATGTCATGAGCAAGATTGACGTGACGTTGAGCAGTCATTAAAACAGAAATAACGCTACTTGGGCCAAAATACAACAGGGATGGATTTGATTGTTTGTGTCAGGGATCTTGGCACAAGTGGTCGGGGCTAACTCCTAGGCGTCAAAGCGTGATTCATCACTGGGTGCCACGTAACCTCTAAAAATGTGTTCCACGATTTTGGACGACAGCCGAAGGCTAATGCAACTGGACCATTCAGTTCCCCAAGACAGAATGTGTATAAATACAGAACTCGTTTGTAGGATTTTGGTTGAACACTCATTTCTCTGAGGACTCTTACAGTTTCCTACCATTTCATAACCAGCTTAAGATTTTTGCAGGAATTCTTGCAACTTCGATAGGAAAACAAAATTTTATGATCAAAATAAGATTTGTTAATTTCATTTTCTTTCATTTGGTGCGTGCCTAGATTTCGCATCACCTTTTTTACTTTCTCCATAAACGTAGTGTTGTTTTCATGAAAAAAATAGACTTCGAGATTTCAAGGGAAATACATGTTTTGGGGTCCCTAGAACACGTTTTGGCCATATTCGGAATGATGTCTGTGTATGTGTGTGTGTGCTTGTGGGCGCTCTAACGTAAAAACTATTATTTTTATCAATACCAAACTTCATATATAGCAATGTGGTAGGTGCTGTCAAAGTTGATTAGTTTTGGAGTAAATCGGTTAACCGGAAGTCGAGCTTTATTCTTCGAAGCAAATTTCCATTTTTGCAAAATATCTCCATAAATAAGATATTTAGGTATATACTATTATTTATAAAATGTATTATACTGTAACTTTTGTATGAAACATATTTTTGTATCACTGATTTTTAATGAGTTATTTGTGAAATACTGATAAACCGGAAGTTGCTGACTATGTACTTTTAAGGGCGCTCTAACATGAAAACGATTTGTCGTATCAACACCACATTACATGTATAGCACTTTGGTTGGTGTCGTTAGAGTTGATTAGTTTTTGGAGTAAATTGGCCGACTAAAAGTCGAGCTTTATTATTCGAAGCTCGTTTCCGTTTTTGCAAATTTCCTCCATTAATCTGATATTTAGGTATACACAGTTATCTACAAAAATTACAAAAAATGTATTTGTATGTATCTTCCAAGTTTAGATTGAATCTAGAGTTCGAAAATATGTACTGTCATAGATAAATATTATATCTTATATATGGAGAAATTCATGTGCTGGCCACATCAGATTTTCTCTTATTGACTTTATCGTACGAGTTAAAGTCTACAGCCGATAAAATGGCCTTTACATGAATTTCTTATAAGGACACTTTTCCTCTACTAGTGTCTAACTGGGATTGGATAGGAAAAAAGGTTGTTATCTGCCCAGGAAATAGATTTAACAATCTGTGAAGTTTACAACTATTCAACTTTCGGTTCTTGAGTTAATAGCGGGGGTACACTGCCGCATTAAATTTTTCCTACATTATTTACAGAACTATCCCGAATTTTGTAGTTTAACCTTGAGGATATTAGTTTCCCCCATTTCAAATTGTGAGTTTGACAATTAAAAGCCCTGATTGCTAAAAGCACCGGGATTTTTCTAGTACTAACAAAGAGTTTCATAGTAACTGTAGAGATATGTTCCATAGATATTGGTCTAGTAACTATTGTTCATAAATACGAGGTTATGCTCCTTTCCTATTATTCATACTTTGCTACAATTAGATATTTTATATTAATCTACAACTATAAATTGCTAAATGCTAGGGTTTGAAATATTTTATTCCGTTCTTTGATTGTTATAATTTCTTATAGTTATAGCTGCAATTAAATTACAAATTCGTTAACATGTGTGGTATAGTTAAATTTTACTTCAAGAGTCTAAATTCCGCGATAATTGGCATTTTAGTTTCGGCCGCGATACAACAGAGGAGTGTCGACTAATTCATCTGAGGGGCGACAAATGAAGTGTGAAAAGGAGATGTCAAGTAGTAAGGGAAACACAATTGCGTTATCGAGCAAAAAGGAAGTGACGTAAGTGGTTGAAAAAACTGCGGGGGGCAGAGTGAAAGAGGAATATTCATACGGAGCAGACCGTATGAATTCCAAGATAAGCGTGTTTGCAGACATATTTGTAACAATGATGTTAATTGGGGGATTTCAGATTAATAACAGCACAATTTCGAAAAAAAATCTCGAAGCTATTTGCGCATTCAAAAAAAGCTACATTCGTCATGCATTACCCGAGGTTAGCTTTTTGCAGCAGAACAAAATCCAGGAAGTCTGGATCAAAGATCAGGGTAACGTCGATAAAAAAAAGAGTTACCAGTTGTGAATAGAGATGTTTCAAGGCTTAGGATGAGCGAAGCACCGATAAATATTTTATTGCAGGTCATCAGTTACAAAATCTCTGTAGGAATTTGGAGAGCAGCCAATAGACTCAAAACGTCGCGGATTTACAAGTAGACAAATGTGAAGAGAAAAGTATATTTTCTTTAGTTTCGTTGAGGGGAAGGTCTAAAAGAAAAATGGGTAAATATAATGCTCTGTCGCGATTACAGGGTAGTACTAAAGAAAGTAGATGAAAAAGCTTAATTGTATGTACTACCTAGACTTATTGAACTACAATCATGGTTTCGAAGCTTGGCTTTTATGTTTGTTGGTGGCAAATGATTTCATTCCACCCTCGAGGATAAAAAGACTAGTATTTACATGAGATAAATTATAAATTTAGTTTTTTAATCAAATTTTATACAAATGATGTTCAGCGAAACTTCTTGAATTAAAATTCACTGGGTGAGTGTGAAAGATTTAAAAACCTTTTTGGTTTCGAGACGGAGCTTTTAATTGTTGCCGGAAAAAGTTTACGTTCCAATATCACAGATGAAAATACACTATTTACTAAAGGGAAATTATAAAATTAGAATTTTTCCAAGTTTGTTCAAAATAACACTTATAAAATCCTCTTGAATAGAAACATTCACATGCATTGATAACTTTTTTGGTTTCGAGAAGTCAAATTCCGAGTACGGAATTACCCTTATGATTTGAAATTTAGTCTTTAACTCTTCATATCTGAATAAGAAAAGTCTCGACTCATTAAGCTTCAGGTATTACTTGATGCCATTTCCGTTTTTAAATCATAACTTCCTCGCTTCTACATGATTAATTATTTCTCTTTAATTCCGCGGCCTAACATGGCCAAGTTTTGGTCAACGATGCGTTAGTTGGGGCAGTCCTGAAATTACACTTAATCGCACCGGTATTTTTTTTCAATTAACTCGCCTTTTTGGCTTAATAGCACGAAACTCGAGCCAAAAAGAAAGAGGAAAACGTATATCATCGTTAAAGATCTAAATATATAATGGAGAGAAGCATGTCTCGCTCAGAAGTTTTTGCTCCCCCGCGATTGAACTGAGTGGGGATGCAAAACAAGAGAGAAAGCGTTGTTTCGTGAGAGATATTTATGTTGGAAATTAATATCTCGGGTCCTTGTGTAATTTGCTTACTCGTGTCTCGGGATTTTATTTTTGCGCTCTCAAAATCAAAATACAAAGATTAGAACAGTGGCCGCGTTGATATTCCATGAAAAATAAGTGAATACGAAGAATAATAATAAACTACAGAAACATTTCTATGAATATTTTATTTTTTAAATTGTTTCCCCACATATGCAGGAAAGATTGCACGCTGCATTGCATAATGGAAAGTTGACGTACGATATTTTTTCTTTTTTTATTTTAATTTTACTTTTAGCTATGATTTTCTTGCACTCGAGTCAAGTAGTTTTCCCAGTTTTTTTGTGATAGAATTGGATTGCCTTATACTCGACTATATATGGTAATACAAGGCTTATTAAAGCTTCAGAGTTCCGTTTAAGCAATTAATAACACAGAGAAAATTAATTGCAGATTTATTCATTTGCAGTGTTATGAAGGGCAATTGGCAAGGGTATAATAGATACAAACGGTACATCAGCTGAATAGACACGAGTTCATGCAGACGGACATGGTATATCACAAGAAAACAAATATCCCAAGAAACATATTGCTTGCCGGAGAAAGGAATAGATACCCCAGGGCAAGTCTTCTAATGACAAAAATGTCACAAATCACTTCGATGATCGAAACATCCCTTAATTTTTCCATCCCTTTTACTTTAGTAGGGGATGCCTAGAGGATTACTTCGGATAGATGGAAACAAAGCCCCACTTTGCTCCTTGCACATTCTCCGACAGACCTCAATATGACCCTCCTTCGAACTGCATTCCGGGCTGCACACCAATACTATATTTAAACCCGTCATGCCGGAGAAAGAGAGAGAGTGTGAAGTACACTTTTGGACGCCTTCTCTGACTTTTTTTTACCTCATTAACGCGCAAGAGCTCGGCACTTGATTCATTTATTCTCCCCTGCAATTAACGCTTTGTCCTTCTTAATGGTCTTCATTTCCGATGTCGAGTCCAAGCTAATCCCTTTTCTATATACGCCCAGTACTTGAGCGTTGCACTGTCGATTAGCATTTACCTTACGGAATGTGGCCTCGGATATCAGAAGACAAGGCAATTGATGAGCCACCAACGTGCCTTCACACTATATTTCCTCAAAAAATTGCGAAGATCAATAATTCGTCATTCAACCGTGCTCTGAGGATTGATTTTAGTAGATAATTGCCACCGATTAAAGATAGCCATCTAGATATTTTAACTATAGAGAAAATAGGCCATTTGGCGTAAATTTTGTATCAATAATAGTTACGTTATTTAGTAGCTTTCATTACTGTATTAAAAATTTATAAAATTCTGCTGAGAAATCTCATAAAATCAGCTCGAGTCAAAGTAATAGGTAAGCTCTAAAACACTTGAAAATCAGAACAGCGACTTGTAAACCTGCATACACTATTGCAACACATATTTTTATCGTTTTGCTGACTTGGAGCATTACTTTTCGACCTCAATGATACAAAAACATCACTGACCAGGATAATTCTTTTTGAGAACGAATTATTTATAATAATATCGAGAAGTACGAACCATATCAATAAAATAGCTTTTTATTTGTGTATGAAGTAAATCTTGATTCGGAAGCTTGAACGAAACAGCATTGTGGAAATGGTTCTCTAAAAGTAACGTTGTACTGCTATATGTATGAGAAGATTCAACAGTTTTTGTTTGAATCGAATGAATATGAAAATTCCATCCCTTCAAAAACTTCAAACCACGTCCACATTTTCCATGTTTCATTCCTGCGAGTTATATGACACTAAACTTGTCGATTGGCTTCTAACTAAGCCTCTTATTTCACCAGAAGAGTTGCACAAATCCAAATGTGCAAACGTAATATAAAAATAGCCGTTCGCTGTTACGTGCACACCGATACGGCTGAACACGCGTGTGGAGTGATTAAAAATAAAGAAAGAAACTCGTGCGGACGACGTTTTCTTTTTTGGCTTCGGACTCGGTGAATATCGAGCTCGTGGTCATTCATTGTCTTTGCTGAGAAACGTTCCCACGATTTTATGCGAAAGGATAACAGGATAATATGATTCGAAATGGAACTTTTTTCATGGATAGCGATTCGAGTTTCATGAATATAGACTTTCCTTCGCAGCATAAAATATATTTGAAATAACATTTTATTAATAACGTAGGCCAATAGTAAATGTTGGCCAATTCTGGTCTGCAGCAAATTGATATTGAAGCTGCAATGATGTAAGTAGCAAACAAATATATCATAATTTATTATTAATCGATTGAGAATTTTATTATTTTCTCTAATACATGTGACGCGTTATAAATCATACTAAATTCCATTCAAAGTAATAATTCATCGTTGTTTTAGACCTATTTAAGTATTAGTCATATTGTATTAGACATATAAGCTGAGGAATGAAGTTTCTAACAGCATGCTATGTTGAAATACACCTACCTTTATGTTGAAAGCCGCTACGCCGTATTTTATTTGGTGTTCTATGCCATAGAGTAATCTTAGATTACACTGTCTATACTCATGACTTTATTACAATTTTCTTCTGCACTCATTCATCCAAAGTAACAACTCAATGTTGCATTAAACCTAATTGAATCTTTAAGTGAAGGAATTTCCTAACAGCGTATTATGTTAGAATATGCATACAAAAATTTGGTTTAGTCCCCCTTAATTTTGCATTTTAATTTTCTATTTAGTGTTCTATATATGTGGATGGCATTAAAACTGAATTCTAATCTTAAAATGAAAGTTTGAACTTGAAAATTTTGTTAAAATCAACGTAGACCAGGCCAGTCGTATGTACGCACCAAGGGGGATCGTAGTGAACATCTCTTGAGAGGCATCTTCAGATGAATATATTTTCAGTTTTATGGTTTTTTCCATATTTTGAACAATTTAACACCACTATCCCTCTTTTGCATTAACCATCCGGGTCCAGCTCTCCGTCCGTCTTATCCGTCTAGGATCGCCCAAGGTACAAGCACGCATTTTTATATTCACGAATAACACACCCTGTGAGCCGACTGTGATGAGAAGGAAAGAATCGTATAAGCCGCATATTGCACCCAAGTATGCGTTAACGACGCATTTCTCTCCAGCGGTGGTTATGCAGTCCCCCTGATTGGATCCGCGTTCAAGAAACACTCCCCGTAATTGGCTTTTCTTCTGTTTATGCGGCGGTGAGTCAGATGGGAATGCATTCCTGGTGCGTGTAGCGGGGAAACCCCTCTGAGGGGCGATGCCAGCTTCCCAGGCGAGGACGGCCGGAAGGCGGCGGTTAGGGCGCGGCCATAATCCCCAAAGGGCGGGGTTCTAATCGCCCCAATGCCCACCACCGACATCAAACGCATTTCCGACGACCTTTGCGAAGGGGAGCGTTTGGTAAGTCCGATTCGGAGGGTTTTCTGAGAGGACTACGAAAGATCACGGTTTTTTCGGGGCTAGATTTTTACTGCATCTAAGTCTGACAGAATGGTGGAGTTGGAAGCTAAGGCGAATGAAGTTTTTGAGATAAAATATAGAATTGCAACTAAGGATGAATGATAAAAAACGTAAATTTTGGTTCTGTTAAGTTTCATGCAGTAATAGAACTGGGTTCGACCACGGACTGTTCAGCATTGGTTCCATAAAAAATGCACGTACAGATCGTTTTCCTCTCTTTCAGACTTTCCTTCCTTTAGGCGATGAAATAAAGGATAATAGTTTTGATGATTGGAGACAGGCACCAAAAGAAGTAAAGATTGGGTGTTGATTATTATGCGTAGGGGAGACTGGGGTAATGGTGGTCAAGAGGTAATCGTGGTCACTATGATTTCTCGTAAATTTGGTAACGCAGGTTGCAACAAATTGGTGCAAACACTGCATGGCTCTCTCTGAGACTTACACACCAGAGCTCGCTATCTAGGTAGTTGTTGTTTGGATGCTGAGCGAGATAAAGTTGTTTAGCAAGTTTGTGTTGTAAGCAAAGCCATAGTACTGATCACAATTAATCGGCTGTTTCACTGCTTCTACTGACATAACAATGATTGCATAATATCAAGGTAAGCCCTACTTTTGTAGCACATGGTTTTTTATTAAGGATTTTAAACACAGTATTTTTTTTAATTATTACATAAAACCATGCGTTCGGGGTAGTGGCAGTCGCCATGTGGGCACATTCAGACTGCTCTGGTTGGGACACTCCTGAGGGATATTTGTGTGATATTTGCTCTTGGAAGTAAATAAATCAGCGTGTAAATAGATAATATACTTTTTATAACCTATTTTTACTCTGATAATGACTTTAACGTTTCGATTGCGCTCTTATGACTATATGCTAATTGTTTATTTTGTGTAATTTGTTTAGAACTTAAACTGTGTAATATAACCAAAATTATATATCGGTCTTTCATTTAAACATGGTTACATCATTAAAAAATCCCCATATTCCTTGATATGTAGTGAGTAAATAATCATTACACCATTACCCCAAGGCCGAAGTAATACCGGTCAAAGCTGATGTTTTACTTTTTGGTCATTAAAAATATTGAATTATTACGTTTTAATTCAAAATTAAGTGATTAGTTCTTAGGAAAGAGTATAAGTATGCATATTAGGCGTTATAGTGTTTCAAACAAATAAAAATCATAATTTTTATGATTTTTCGCCCTTAGGTGACCGACATTACCCCAGTCTCCCCTAATACTGTTTTTGAATCGAAATCGCGAACATTTTGATGAAAATAAACGAAAATCTCGTAAAACTCACATGGGTGCGAGCACCCTCCCTTCCTGTTACCAACGCATATGTTGAATTCGAGGTCATACATTTTCACATTAGAATACATGGAGAATTTAGGCCCATCGTGAATCAGTGATAAAGAGATGATATACCTCTTGTAAAGAAAATAGAACCCTGTGATTAAATTATTTGCAATCTCAATGATAAATCATATTTTCTTGCATGCAGGAGTTCTTCTCAATCAGCCCGTTTTTTTCACTGAGTTAGTTTTGTGCCGCATGTTTACTATAAATACGACGAAGAACACGACAAAACCCCATAAATCACATTATTTATTATTACAGTTAGAAATAAAGAGAAACTAGCAGATTTTCACCAAGGATGAGGTGTTCGTGCTACGATTTTTTATAACTATCATCCGTTTGGTAACAGACAATAAAATTTTATTTACTTACTTTTTTGATATTCCGACGATGTTTCTAGCTGTAATTTCTTTCCTCGTTGATACTCATATTTTTTCATGCATACTTATTGAATTATGATTCACCAAAAATCTCATTCAATTAAGTTTCGTCGCCCTTGAATATACCTATTTTTGCTCCACTGTGGAGGGAAAAGGGAGGGAAGCTAGAGCCTCTCTGGAATATCAGTACCCGTAGGATTTGGATAAGTCTATCGCTTCCGTCGAGGCGTCAAGTTGGCTGGCGATTGAATGATTTGACGGTGACGTCTTGAACCCCCGCATTCTCGACCTTGTTTGTTTAGGTAACACTTGGACACCAATTCACGTAACGTATTTTAAACGAGCGGAGCGTCGCGCATTATCATACGGAGTCTGTAATGGGTCCACACCCCGGAGACTTTAATGTGGTAAATAGGGTGAGAACGAGCAGTAATGGCGTAATATTCGGTATTCGCGGGATTTGACCTCGTGACCTTCTGTAATGGGAGACATGCTGTCTGTTGACAGTCGGGGCGAACCGCTCCTCCTCAATTGATGACGCACGTCGGAGAAGCCGAGATTCGTATCCATTGCATATAAGAGAGATGCGTTTCCCCAAAACATCTATTGCTCTTGAAGAAACGAAAAGGAAGTGATGAAATATATTCCTTAGCATCCACGTAATAACTAGCAAGTAGCTCGAAAAATGAATAGATATTGTAGTACATTCTTTATATGACATTGAGAAATGTTATGCAAAGGAATTTGAGAAAGTTCAAAGGAAGGCAGCTCGCTATGTTATGGGCAGCTTTAGAAAAACAGATTTGAAGGGAATAACTCCTGAAGGGAATTGCTAGAGAAGAGGAGGAAAATGAACAGGCTAGGTTGTGTTTACCAGGTAATAACAGACAGTAAGGGATGGGAAGAATTTAAAAAGTTAATCAAAACACAAGTGAAACACTTAATATTAAAAGTTACCTTGATCGCTTTTTAAGCCCTTTCCTAAAAATCCAAGATCTTTTTAGAAAAAATGTAAAAGCCTACTGTTTTTTGGAACTATAATTACTAAAGTTATTGTGGTTAATGAAAGACGAAATGTGAGGGAAGTAGGGGACTGTCTGGTAGGGTGATGTACGGTGGGGACTAATAAAGTGTGTAATAAGTGTGCCACAGGACCGCCACGGAAGCCGTGAAGGCTTATCGGGAACCCCGAAAATCTTGCATGGACGCCAATGCGTTTTTTTGTTTTTCTTATGTTACCATAACTGTATACAGCAAAAATTGTATATTAAATTTATTTGTAATACATTCGTATATGAATTTAATTGTAACAACGTAATGTAATAACTACGCTGTCACAATACATATGTCTAACTGCGGCGAAATTCCTATAAATAAAATTTTTTAAATATCTTTTTCCAAAAGAGAATTAAGCACATATATATACACATATATACAAAATTGAAATCGACCTGGTTTAGATGAACGCTCGTTGCTGGTCATTGACTGATTCAATCTTTAAATATATTCAAATTTTTTGTGGAAGAAGTTCAATATCTATTAATTTTTATGTGATGGATTTCCGTAAGACGTCGCCTGAGACTGAATTATAACACGTAGCCCATCAGCTGATGTCCCTCGAGTTTACTCAGGTGTACCACGTGATTCCCAACTGCTCTTACGGTTTGTTTCTGTGTGGCTGCTTGCTATAACGCTAAATAATCTTTGAGCAATAATCTGCAGACATACTGAATTATTATTAATACTAAGCTTTTAATATCGCATTTAGTGTCGTCTCGATGAATTTGAATTTGGACAGACTAATGAACCAGAGACTTATTTCACTGCAAAGTTTGGTAAAATGCTTTGTCGCGTAAAGGAATTTTAATGAATACAAAGTAACGAAGCAATAGCTTATAGTGATGCAAAGTTTTACCAAGTATTCAAGTGCACCATGTAGGTAAAAACGTTGAAAACATTTAAGATAAGATTCGCTGAGTCATTAAAATAAACTTAGACCCTTACCGAATAATGTACGCGAAATATAATGTAGGTCCTTAATCTAATCGATGTTCAAAAAATATTTTTACTTTACGATACTATTCACGATTTCTTTCTTTGCACCTACTCTACGTCCTTCGTTGAAGATGTATACTCACAATCAGCAAGAGAGTTATTTCGCCCATAATATCATTACCCTTCTCATATACCCAATATTTCCAACATATTAGTGCCTGCAAGTTTCTTTTGGGTACTGATATTAGTCCCTACTCAATTAAGTTACACAGCGAATTTCCGAAAAAGTTATTAAGTTAATTAAGCTTCATGAATTAATAAATCAATTCATAAAGCGATTTTGCGAACTCAACTTGATGTACCGTCACTTCTTGAAATATAGCCTCGAATTATATAGTTCTAACTAGTACTAACATATCACTAACACAATGTTAAAAGTAAAGAAATCAGGAATTAAAAATCCTTACCTCATCTTCACCTTGTAGGACAAGAGGTAAACCTTCATCTGTGCTCTGCTACGGTTCCCTCCGTTCTGAGAAAATACTTATTCGAAACCTCAGAAAATTTTGTTTTAAGTTCTTTTTATCTCACCACTTTAGACCACCTCTCAGAGAGGTTAACTATTGCAGCAATCCTCGAGATTAATAACAGAGAAATAATTTCTTTTCGCCAAAACAATACTTAAACGCTATTAATAATGAATGTAGACAGCCCCTGGAACAAAAAGAACACCTTTCTAATGCTTTAGTAGTCATCAAATTAACGTTGGAGATTGCGAAAGCGATTAGCTAAGCCAACTCAAAATATCTTTTAATAAAAAGCAGAAGTGATGATAAATCTCACTCTTAATGAGACGGGGTCCGCCTATTTTCTTGGCCTTTTCGTTCGCCTAATCCACCTTTGTTTACCCCAAAGATATTTACGATGCGAAACAAGTAATGAAACTTTCGTATCCCTCATTCGCAGGTCCTTCTCTCTATTAAGTCGTTTTGCTTCTCTTTTTGGTGCCCATGAAATACATAAATGAAAGACGACATGTTCACTAAAAATCAATGCATGACGTCTTAGATATATTGGTTTTCACCAATTCGTCCACTAGCTATTCTAGATTTCGTTCGACAAATGCTTTTTTAATTGCTTTTATAATTACCTTAAGGACTCCCGGAAAGTTAAAAGGACAGCACTATCGGCTTAGGTGAAAGCAGTCCCGGGTTCGATTCCCGGTCGGAGCTCATGTGAGAAATGTCACAGCATGTCTAACCACTTTTAACAATGCTACTCCTAATAATTATGGTAAAAGTTAAAATTCATAATTATGAGCCTTCCTTATTGCTCTTTTTCGGAATCATGAATTGCAGCATAAGTCTAAAAATATAAGCATAGGTTCTTATTTATATTTAATCATGTATATGTATGGTTACAGCTGACTTCGGAAACTTATGACATTATCAGGTGCCCAATAACGAGGACTGTTTTATAAGGGACTCCGAGCGTATCTGGGTCGCTGTCAATCTTCGTTAACTACATGTGGTGATGACATGACTTGACCAGCTGTGTTTCATACTCGAGTTAATATTTCTACGATGTAATAATAATACAAATAATAATATAACGTCTGTATTCGGGCGAGATTGAGATTAAAAGTCTCCTCTTTCATCTAACCCATCTACTACGTACAAATGTTGAGAATTACACATAAACGACCATTCCAAGTTAATTGAAAAGAAAATAACTTTTTGAAGTCTCGTATTAAAAATGTTGGTGTTTTCCTCAGCTGGAGTTCCACTCTAACGTAACGGAAAATGTGTAATTTTTTTACGGATTTACGTTCCTATTTTCATTCCAAGCGTCACAAATATATTCTACATCTACATCTACATTAATACCCTACAAGCCGCCTTTCGGCGTGTGGCAGGGGGTGTAAACACCAGTCGAATCTAAATTACTTCCTTATTCGGTTATTGTCACGTATTGTTCGCGGAAAGAATGAATCTCTAAAACGATTCGTCCTAGCATCTATTTCTCTTAACTTACGGTCATTATCGGATCGACCGACGTAGCAGGGGGGTTGCATGATACCGATTGTATCTTCGGAAAATGTAGTTTCCCTGAATTTATTAAGCAATCGCAGCCTAGCTTCCAATCTCCTTTCTTTCAAGGAATATTCAATATTATCATTTTATATTTTCTAGCTACTCCAGTACTTTCTGATCGTAATGTAATCGTAAAATATTCCAATCAAGATAGAACATCTTTGACAACTGTATATCCCATTCCGTCAATAAGAGATTCGATCGACAGAACTCTTAAGTGGGACCGTATCAAATAAAGTTTCCTTTTTGTGGAATTTTGCATTTTTTATTTAATATGATTTCGATTACGGAGTTTCACCAAGTTAAGGCTTCTTCGATTGAGAACTCTTAAGAATTTCTTTTGGATAACATAATCACTGCGGACTGTATTTCCAATCTATAAATGGAGCGCCTTTAAAATTCGATCCCCTAGCCATCAACTTAAGATTGGTTTCCACAGTCAGCCGGACACGTACTATATAAACAGAACTTCTTTTAAAAACAAGTTCCCCTCGATGTATCAGATAAACATTTTAAAACGCCCAACGTAGAAGTGTTGTTTGTTTTGGGAGGATTACGCAAACAGAGGAGAAATGGGCATTGTCGAAATCTTTAGATTCCTCTTTCCCTAGAAACAGAAGATCTTTGAGGAGGGTCCAGAGAAATGATCCTCGAATCGCTCACGTTTCCCTGTAAATAGAGCTTCAGAGAAGAGTTAATGATCTCGAAGAGGCCTCTTTATATAGCTCGCTGTGCATTCGGGAGGACTTATTCACTCGCTTTAATTGCTTCCCGGATTCAAATAAGAGGAGCACATCTTTTGGTTTCCTTTCCAACAGCGCTCTCACCTCCTGATAACGACTCGATCCGGGCGGGATTTTGATCTCTTGCCACGGTCACATTCCGTCCAATGTCTCTGTCCTCAGCTCAATGAAGGTGCTGTATCGTATATCGCATTTGACAAAGGGTTTGCGACACGATTAGAGATGCGGGAATAGCTTTGTTTATCGGCCCTGTCGTCAGCTAATTGTCGACCGTGAATGTCTCGGAGAACAATTTATGCGTCTGACGTTCTTATATGTAACGTCCAATAAATAATTTTGTATACAAATTCTTCCATTTTATAAAGGAATTTATCCAATACTTACTCCTGATATGTAACTTTAATCAATTATTCAGAAGTACCGTATAAATAGTTCCAATATACATTCAACTACATAAGTTAAAGATTAAAGGCAATCGTTAGTAATTATATCAATATTAAGTACAATTTACTATTTTTCTGTGATTTGATATAATAAGAAGGCTCATAAAATGTTATAATGTTATTTTTTCTTCTTTGTTTCACAGTTCTGTGCAACAAATCACAATAATTTTTCATAGAATTGTCATTTGCTATTTACTATAATCTTATACCACATGATACAGCTGTCTTAAATATCTTAGTCGGCCAGTCGAGTGAAGATAACGAGCCTAAATTCATAAAATTTTAACAATTATTAACTTTCGGTGTTCATATATAGGTTAAACAACCAAAGTTAGAATTCAACTACTAGTTAATTGAACTATATATGAACATCGAAGACAAATTACCGCGGTCATATGCCAAATATAAACAAATTTTATAATATCCACGGATGGGATCCTATTCCATGCAAAGGAAGAAATGTAAATTGAGATTTCGTTTTATTTCTTAAAGAAAAGCGAATATCAGTCGGAAAATTTTCTCGCTTAAAAAACATGTCATAGACGAAGAATGGCGATGCATCTCATAGGCAAATATAAGGAGCGATTGCAGTTCAATGACCCGGAAAAGCATCGAAAGGGAATCTCACGGTGATCCTTGGGAGTGACACCTACTTGTTCACTTCCGGATAAAGCGGAAATGGAGCTCCCCGCTGACAGCAGCGATTCGTGGACATCTTGGTGGGAGAGAAGGTCATCTGGGGAAGGCAGGAAACGAAGGATTACGAGACTGTAGTATAGTACGTGTCACAATCGGATGAGGATGCTATTGTTCTTAGCATGCTGCGCACGAAGTTGGACCACCACGCGTGGAAGGCTTCTTTCGATCCACGCTCCATACTTACTCTGACCATATTCTGCCGGATGATATAACGACTCAAACTTAATGGAGTTCAAACAATGATTCATACGTTTTTTTCATCACTCCTATCGATAGTCAAAGTTATGCAAGAGTCAATCAAAACTTTTGTTGCTTGATGCGCTTGATTATTCCTCAGATTAAAATGTTAAAAAATTAAATATACGAAAAGATTCCATGTGATAAAAACAAAAATATTCTTTAAAGAGAACCGATTTCGTTAAATTGTCATTTCAGATATACCACAAAAAGAATCAAAATCTACTAAAATACTTCGTAAGTCGTACAGTATATTTTTAGAATGAAATTTGTAACGAAATCATATATTTCAAAATAGTAATTATGCATTTCTGTAATTAATAATTATATTTCTTATATTATTATACGGTAAATATTTCTAGGAAGAAATTTGTAATGCAACTGTATATTTAAAAAATTACAATTATGCATTTATGTGCGATAAATGCATATTTATGATTCATTATTATGTTAATTGTATTTTTAGGAATAATTCATCCTTAATTCATAGGACTTTTGCACCGATCAAGATATTTGTAGTTAATAACTTAAAATTGCTCTTAGCTGCTTCTGGAGTACTTTCTTTAACTTAATTTCAATAAAATCTATGAGACATAATATGAAATTGTACGTTCTAAATTTATGTCATTCTAATTGGTTGAAAATTCTTTTAAAAACCGGTTATCTCAATGTTCAGAAGGCGGTAGAAGTGTTTCAATAATAACAAATTAAGTTTAGCCTACATCATAGCCAATAATATATTATAAATTTATTTAATTAAATACTGTTTTTAATTCATTAAGTAATCACCTGCTTATATACGAGCTAGATATTTATTAATACAATATCAAAGGTTTATCCAAACCGTTTACTTTCAACTACTGGAAATATTTTCTACGCATTTCCTAGTTTCAACTTCATTCATTTCCACTGAAATTATATCTTTGTTTTTGTGTCAGCGAGGGAAGGAGGCCGTTGATAACGACTCCGAAAGGAAGCGGCTAAAGACTAAAAAGAGTAAAAAAGTGACGAAATCTCTCTCGTGGCCAGTAGCATGTTGCAGAGGATTCCGTACCCCATTTCCATCGAAACCGATTCTTCCTTTCTTATTCCTACATATAAAGGATACAATGAATTAGCTTCAGAGCAGGTCTCTAATGCCGGTAGCTTGGAACTCCAAATTAGCAAATACGTGTTTTATTTGATATGTTCTGTGTGTAAAAATGGAGTCAAAACGTGAATACGACTGAGAATTATTAGGGTATCTTTTTAGCAGGAATTGTGAGTCCTTTTACCAACACGCACCATTTATCATAGTCTGTTATTTATCGTATTTCATATTCTTCTTCCTCAAACGAGGTAAAATGAATGGCCCCAAATTCTTCATGTTTATCTGAGTTGGACAAAAGATGAATTTTACCTTTCCGAAGGCTCAATATGCTTTCCATTTCTCTTGAGTGATTGCTAAAAAAATCTACACAGTTTTGTTTAGTTTTTAACATTTTTATGACTTCGGATTTGATGTAATAATATGTTGTTCTCAGTATTGCGTTTACTAAGAACTTTTCCACGATAATGGTTCGAGGTCATGTGACATTTTGCCTAGAGATCAAGAACGCGTTTGAGAAAAATTTATGGAAGGAAAGTCGTACATGATGCTATCAAATTACTATTTCCTAGAGGAAGGCCTTGTGGTCTTAGTAGTTATAATTTAGTCGGTTCACTTCTAATTTCTCCGTATGAACAAGGAAAATGTCGTTTCTTTCCTTAGCATACCCTTTTACTTCCGTGAAATGGCACAAACACAATGTGTATCTCGATAAATGCGATACTTCATAAGCTTCATTTCGGTATACTTACTGGGGAGCTATTTTCCTGTATTTTTTCGTAGTTGATCGGTGAATTTTGTAATTAATTGTCATACGTAATCGTAATTCGTACATGATTCAATAATTAAATTATCGTTTCGTATTTTTTCGTTTTCAAGATGTAGTTGTTTTTTAATTTGTTTAATATTTAATTGATGGAAGGAACATTTGCTACCCTTCGCTTCACTCTAGCTATATCGTTCATCATGAAAAGAATCGACCAGATAACAAATGTGTGAACCAGAATATTCTGATAAGCTCCTTTCATGATGTAACCGTATTTCGTTTTCGGTTTTCCTACTTGCATTGGGTTTATGGTTTGTTTTTCTAATATTTCGCTGGTTTTGATTCCCTTTTTGCATGTTTTCCAGCAGTGTGGGTTAATTTTTTTTCTTCAGCCCTAAAAGTTGCTAATATTTATCCCTAAAGATTCCCTTCCTCTATCCTTCGCTCTAAATTTCGTGAAATGTAAAAATAGACGTGCAGATAAGGGAAGGGGGGCCCAGTTGTCCTGAAATATCTCTCCAAACATCAGCCAATCGCCAAATGTCAATCTAATCTAGCCTAATGAATTGAATACACGGAGGGAAACTTTCCATCTTTAATCAACAAAGTCACTGGGACCCCAAAGGGATCCCCTGGCATTCGAGCACCATTAGAACCTCCCACGCAGACTCCCCCTTTCGATGGCGAGCCAATTGGCAGTCCCGTTCATCCAATTTCTCGCGATTTCCCATTGAAAAAATCGGATTCGGCTCGTCCTTCCATCATCCTCTCGGTTCAAGGCCGGTGGATTCCATTCCCCCTTCGTGGGCTTTGTTTCATTGCCGGGGGAGAAGAAAAATGCCGTGGAACGCGATAATGTTCTCACAAAGACTTTTTCCCGGAGCGTGCGTGAGATGGAGTGGCGGTGAAAATGTTGGCGAGAAGATCGACCTTGAAGGGGTCCCTTGTGCTCCACGGCAGGCTCACTGAAAAGAGCGGCGAACGCTGAGGAATGGCTCTGATTTGGGAAGAATAGGAAAGGGAAAGATATGAGCTCAGGTGAGGGGAAAATTGCCCGCGGGAATGGAGCTCTAGGTGCCCGGTGAATACGAAGGGGGAGACTGCCTCAGACGGGAGGAAGTTGAGGGGCTATCTTATAAGACGTCGATGTATTTTTGGGTTACGAGATATCTACCGATAATTTAATAGATGCATCTCTATCATACGCATCAAACATGGCAGATAGCTCGATTGCAATCTACCTATCTGTTGCTACCTGTTCTTATCCGACTAATCATCGATATAGCGCGTGAGATAAAATAAACTTTACTTTATTCCACGAATAAAAATTTTAAAAAGGAATATAGCGCACCAAATTTAAATTTGTATTGGTGGAATAAAGTAAAGTTTATTCCAACTTATGTATTAATAGTTATGAAGTTCCACCATGTGATGGAATTTAATCATTGATATTATTGTTCTAAATATCCACCTAATCGTCAGACGAAAAGCTTTTTGAATTCTCATCCAATCCACAATTGGTTTGAATAGCTTTTTTGAGGAAACGAGGCAACTAGGCAAGACGAGAAATGAGGTAATTTCCTTTGAGACCGAATGATGTGAGTAGACTTAAGAACAGCACTACGATCCTATAACCGTATATACCTATCCATAGCATTTATTGAAGAGATATCATAATGAAGCATTAAATCTAAATTGAAATGGACTATTCAATCTAAATGACAGAATATTGAATAAAAAATTGATGATTACTGTTTCAAAATTTACAGCTCCAAACGTTTTGTTATGATAACGTAAATTTCCTGTACATCTAAGTTAAATATATGGAGAACTAGATCGAGGATGAAACCTTTAACATTCTCTTCACTTTTTTCTACTCAATGAGACATTATTCATGATAAATTCTTATTTGCTCAACCAGCGATTGACTTTGTGTTATTACGTTTTCTAAAATGTTAGTGAAGAATCGTAGATTTGACGCAACCCCTTCTCTTACTATCTCACTCTATGATGTAAATAAAAAGAATGGGAAATTTTAACTAATCAAAATACTGATGCAAACTTAGAACTTTAAAAAAATGTTTATAAAAATTTTAGTAGTATCTATGAGTAACATCTTTCGGAATGGAAATGCAGTAAAATATCTGAAGTTGCTGTATGTTCAGATTCGCATCACTCAATCGATTAAAAATATCCAGGCCACCATGAATATGTTTGCTAAAAGTTGCTAATTATTCATTTTCTCTTATGTCCCTATTATACTAATATACCTACTAATCTATATAACTGAATACTAACTATATACTAATCCTTTCGATTGATATCAGATAATTAATTTTCCAGTGATACCCTTCCAAATGCAATATAACGGTGACTGCTAATGAATTCTCCAAAACTTAAATTAACTCTAATTAACAAAAAGAATGAAATGATTAGAAGTGTTGTCTGTATAATTTGATGGTTTACGTTATGATGTCCTACTGCAAATTTATGCGTGAAGCATTTGATTCTAATAACTCTAATTAAGCAATTCAGTGTGATGAAGATCTATCATTTTTGCCAAATTACATGTAATCAATTTCCCGCCACTTTCTAACATTGACCCCCAAAGTGTTAAGTGGTTAAGCAAGGCCACGAAGAAACGCGAGTCCGAACGAAAGTGAAAGGGGACGTCCCAAAATGAGGAGAGTGGGATCGATGGGCCCTTAAATACTGTCCCATCAGCTTAAATCAGTGGAGGGCTTTATTGGCTTAGCAACGGAACGTTGGCTTGCATTTTGCTTGTTTTATACCTCCGGAAAAGACTGATTAAAAGACGTCAGAAGTCCCATTTCTGCCCATTAGTTTTAGAGATAACTAAAGATATTTGATAGATTTATTTTCACGATAGATTTACATTAGCGTTTATCCAAAATAGGGTTTTGGATTTATGAAGGTTAAATTAAGGCATTACGATATAATTTTCGATGGTGTATCTCTATTTACTGGATATTTATTGATATTATTCTTTCACTCCGAAAAAGCTTACTACTTTACTTCGATGACCCTACCAATCTCTCCTAAGAAATAAATTGTCTTTTGCAATGCTGCTCATTGCCTGCTACTTTACAGTATCGAGTGAGGATGAGTATTAGGTAATTTCAGGGTAAGAACTAAGTATTAATTATATAGTATGTATTAAGTATATTGTGAACTTTCATATTGATGCAACGAATATTTCTACACGAAAAAATCTGTGATAGAAAGTAATTGACTTTGCAAATGAACCAATTTCACCTCTGTATAACTTAAGAAAATCTGTAATTGATTTTTCTGTGGATCTTACATTTCGTAGGTTTTGCGTCTTAATTTTTTTCAAAGGGCCAAAATTCTTCTTAAAGTGGTTATCCAGGGGTGGGAAGGATTTTTTGGTTGTCACAGGTACCATTCAACCTTCAAAGAAGTATTAGATCGCTTATGAAATCATCAAGCAACACATAAGTGTACGGACTACATTAAAATAGCCTAAGAAAATTTACGAAACATATTAGCCTCATTCACTTGACTATGAACCATTAATTAGAATAAAATAAAATTGCATAAGTAACACTTTAAGTTATACAATCACACATTAAATGTTTTTTTCGTCAATAAAAGCTTTTAATATGGTGTTGTATAAATTAAAGTGTTAATTCTACCATCTTATTTTATTCTGTAGTAGCATAATACCATGTAAAAATCGAAACCATCAACACAATTAGACTGGAAAACGATAATACTTAAATGCGTGCATTGGTTTCAAGATGCCGATAAACCTGCACAGATCGTTTAAAGAGGCAGAGTGTGGGTTTAAACCGCAGAATCTCATCTCTTTCCTGAACTGTTTCTATACCCTTCTATAATCGTCTAAGAAAAGGAGATCTTACAATTACTGTCAGTTTTACTATCTGTTTCTGCTATTTTCTCTGACAGGTCTTGATTACCTAAATGATGGGGCATTTTGATTCTTTCCCGAATTTCCTCTGAGAAACTCTATAATCCGAGCTCACCTTCTCTAGCGTGCCTAACCTCGAAAGGGAAACTCTTTCTAGCAAGATGATACACTACATTCTTTTTCAAATATTTATGCCATGAATCTAGCTATTCACGCTGGACCCTTTTTTGGGCGACTGCTGAGGCATTTCGAGTCGGCATTCCAAAACGTTTCTCCTACAAAAAGCATCGTTTGGACAAATGAAATACTTCGGGAACCGCCTTTAACTCCGTTTCCTAGTTGATGTTATTTCATTCAAAACTAAAATATCGTGCATGAATATAAATGTTAAAAATATATCATTTTCAGGCCGTGTAACTAGAAATGTCGAAGGAAATTTCAACGAAAATGATTGAAACCCTTTTTAAGCTGACAAAGGTTATTTCGTTTTTTATGAAACTGATATATTTTGATGCTATTGACTTAAGAAATCATTAGCGTAATAGAGTAATTTTTTAAGGAAAAATATTTAACGTATAAAGTTATAATGTTTTGAAAATATAATTAAAACACTCATCTAAACGTTTGAATATACATATCATGTAAATTTAATTATTTCGAGTGATATTTAAGCAGACGTTATTGATTTTTGTAAGTTATACTTCCGATCACATACTGGAGAGGATAATTATTTACTAATATGTTCCAGAAGAGCATTACTAACAGATTATTTTTCGTTTGCCAACTCCAAAATGAGCAGCATCACCTAGAGTATCGAAGCGTATTTGATCTTCATTAGAGTTATTCGTCCAATTATGTATGTAGTTATGTATGTATGTTGTGATTAGTATATGGATACATACATGTAGAGAATAAGAGAATGATCTAATAATATGCTCAAATCACATTGATGCTCCTGAAATTTACTCTCTATATGAATTAGATTCTTTCTAGGTGTTCTATTCTTGTTTTATTTTAAAGGATAGAGTTCTTAAATTTGTACAAACCAGATTTTCATCATCCTCATACTTGTTATGATTCCATGCTCTAACACGGGAATGGAGTTCCAAATGCTGTTAACCCACTCAGGCTACCATATCCCCTAGAACCCGATCCACCCTGACTCTAGCGGTCCTGAAGAATGGCCCTGATATGAGGAAGAATAGAGAAGGGGTAGGGGCTGAATTCCACTCTATTCTACCTGCTGCCGACGCTTCCCGTCTCAACCGCCTTTTTTCTATCCATCCAAGAGATACGGATCCTCCTTCCCGACACCTTTTCATTCTCTCCCGCTTTAGTACGTGCAATGGAGTCTAAGTGATCCTTTCACTGTTTTCGGTGACTCAGCCGTTTTGCGTCCTCGCGTAAAATTCTCGATTCCCTTTTTTTATTCCTTGGTGCCGCAGATCCTATGTCGACGCTTTGATTGATTCCTTCCGACGTAGACCTTCTGCAGACTTGCACGTTTAGGCGGCGGCGTCCTTGATTCGACGAAAGATTCGCGAAATTTTGCGGTCGCTGTGTACCCACGTGAAAGAATCGAAGATGTTTTCTACAAGAGACGGGCAAGTCGCTCATCTCCTTTCGAACCGGCAACTAAATTCGATTTCAAATCACAGTTCGATTCTAATCAGAGTTTCACGTTATCGTCCATCTTATTCACTAGTATTACTGACTGGTACCGGTTTTTCAGAAGCCTCTAAAACCAGTGTTCCTCCGCTATACCTCGTAGAGACTAGTATTCCACACCATGTCCAGCTTATCTTATTATTCCTTTTGAGCTTTACTTGGCGATTTATTTTATTATTTAATCTTCGTTAGAATAATGTCAATATGTTTCAGTTCTAAGTCATATCGATTATTAAGTTCTACGCGATATTTTATATTACCTTTAATTAGTTTATCTTCATTATTATTCGTTCCTTATGCGCTTTATTTTATGGTTTATTTTATCATTTGATCTTCTTTATGATAATGTCAAAAAGTTTTAATTCTTAGTCATAGTATTCAGTATCCAATCGAAAGTAATCGAAAAATATATTTTTACCGGAGTGAAAATCGAGTCCAAACTGGGAAAAGTGAAAATTTTGAAATCCACACTTACTATTCCGTTTCGATTTTCGGTTCAATATAATTATATTTTAATAATGCGTGAATTCAGGAAGAACTACCTGGGATTAAAAAAACTCCAGGAAAATAAAAGAATAAAGAGATCGTTTATCAAATGTCTGCAAGATATATTTGGAAAGATTCACCATCATGACATGTTGATGGCCGATTTGTGTCGAATCTGGTCGTTTGTAAATTCACCTTGTAGAAATATATCAAGAGTTATCTTTATTGCTTTATTTTCTGTCATGGATTTCCAAACATTAAAAACCTTCCGCAATTGATTTCATGTTTAACTACTATTTTCAACCAACTATTAGAGGCGACGAAGATGTTGAATAAAACAAATTCTCCATGTACAAAAATTCAATCACTTTTACTGATCCGCATAAGGCTTCGCCGGGGACTAGTTTCGCCTACTAAAAAAACCATCTTCAAGACCTTAAGGAGAGCAGTAAAATTTAATAAATTTTGTTGCTTGCAAACTCTATCCTTAGGACATTTACGCAAATGTCCGGGACGTAAATGTCCGGGACGCAATAGTTCGCACACGGAAACTCTGTATTATTCAACATCTTCATTGCGATGTCGAAATTCCAGAAAGTGAATCCTCCTCTGTGAATTTCGATTGTAGCAGATTTATTCTAACATTTATTTCATTGTACTCTAAATTAAAATAGCATAAAATATCAAAATAAATTTCAGCAGGATATAATATTACAGTAATCAGACCGAAAAATCCGGTCCGACGGAGGAAAATTTGTAAAAGGAGAAAACCCGGAGCTAAATCAAATTTTGTTTTCTTTTTTAGTCGAACCGAAGCGAATATCGGAACGAAAAATATTACGGTTCGTTGCCCTAAACCAAGCAGGCAGATTCCATTTAATCGAAAGACTCTACGATCACGAACCTTCACTTGTCTTCTCCCCTTTTAACCTGGTAAATTTGATTGTTTGCTCAGGTTTGAGGAAGCATTTGATCCTATTGTACCACCTTCCACATACCTCCTACACATACGCTTTGTTCCTCGTTAATTCAATGGCAAGGATACGAAGTCTTAAATGCCACGGTTATGTAATTTTTGGCATCTCTTTTGAGTGGGCAGCTTTTAATCAAGCTCGAGATTTATCGTATTCCATTAAGTAACCGATGTCTCATTTACCTCCACGCTTTCAGTGTTCTTATTCTCGTAAGGAAAACACGGAGATGAACCAACGCCGCCTTGAGCTGAGAAAACATTTTCGTGCTACATTTATCCAAACTCACTACGAACGAACCGCAGAATCTTTAGATTTTGATGCACTAGTGCCGAATCAATATTAATTAGGTTATTTAGGTAAATTACGTATTATTTAGGTTACTCTATGTACGGTAATTGAATGTTAAGCATCGAAAATTGGAAAATATATAATATCGTATTAGAAGAATGGTTTGGGGGATATAATACAAACAAATCTTATTTTTATAAAAAAAATCTCAAAGCTTTTTTATTTTATGAATAGCTATTTCAGGTTAACGGAATAGGATATGGGTTTCCTCTCTTCAGGGTTTTGCCTTACATTTCCTCAAGGACGAAAAAGTAGAGATACAATTTAATTACATTAATTATCTTCAGTGAAAGTGCGTAGTTAAAAGCTTTAATTAACTAAGATTCAAGAGTTTATTTACTTTAATTCTCTTCAGTGAAAGTACTCAATCCAAAGCTGGACCAAGAACCAAATGACTCACGGCGTTAAGCTTTCAATATGATAATTTTCTAATTCATCGCAGAGTTGAAGATATTTTACTCGCAGTGTACGCCTGATTTACATGCCGGGACGAGACCTTTTCATTGACGATGGTTATAGAAGAGGAAAAATATGTCATTTCATTCGGTAGTATATCTGTAGTCTTTTCTTTTCTATTTACCCTTTTCATCGAAACTCCCACTATTTTTTTAAGCGTGATTTTTCCGAGAGGGCTGGCTCTAAAGAAATTTTTTCTTCGAGATTTTGTTCCCCCACAAATTCATTTAGCATCTCTTAGATTCATAGTTTACCAAGATGACTTCTAAGTTAGCTCTTCCGAAGCGGAACCGACTTGACGAAACATTAAACTCGAATGAAATATTATTTTTCTGAGAAATTTCTTTTGCAAAATCGTTATTTTGTGCGTGTGATATGTGTGCTCTATTAATCAAAAATATCGTTCCACGGAAACACGTAATATACCTAACTCCGTCAGCACGCATATATTCATATCTCCCTCCTCTTTTAGTAACACTCAGTTGATAAAAAGAATTTACCTCATGATCCACATAATTTTTACTTTTGGTCGTATACTCTGGGGTTTAAGACTGTTCTCTTAAATCTTTGTCGCTGTCAATTACTTCTACCCTATCAAAAGGAATGATTCGATTTTTTTAATGAAAACATGAAAAGGGTTTTGATATTTTTCCTCATTCGATATTTCCTTGTAGAAATAGTGACGTTTCTTCCTGACTGCTATCGAAACAATTGCTTTTTCCCTAGAATCCTCCAATTACTGATATGAATATTTTAGTGGCGAAAATGAAATTTGCACTGACGAAATGAAAACATTTTCAGGAAATGTTAACCTTTAATTAGATTAGATGGTCTTTTCTAACATTCTGTTACTCAGCTCGCTTCTCTCTATCCAATATCTGCACGCTACTTTTCGATAGAAAACTTCGCAAATAGACCGTGACCTTATCTACGTAAAATTTCAGGGAACTGAGAAACATTTTATTCCTTCAAGGAGTTTATAAGCTCTTCGGTAACTTTTGCGGTACTTTAAGAACCTCCCTGTATTCAGAGCAAACCTTTTTCGAAAATAGGCACTATATTTATTTAAGCCACATTTTATTTTAATCGCAAAAGAGGAGGCCTTTTCCTAATAACAGCCCAATGCATTAATACTGAGTACTCTTGATAAAGTTGACCAAGAAAAATCTTCCAATTTCCAGAAACGAGGCCGAAAAAAGCAATCATTCGTGCTGACGTACTCTGACATGCAGTACCCATGAGCAAGAATTGACGTCATCCGTTTTGTTCCGGTATTTTTGCATTTTTAACCCCCGCAAGCATGCGCTATTATCAACCAAAATATTGGTCAGCCGAATCGTTATTCATAAGTGGCTTCCGGGCAACCGAGAAAAGTATTCATTGACCGAGAAATTCGTTCGCTCGTGAACTTAATCAAGATTTGCTGTGGTGGAATTTTGATTCCACCACAATTAACAACTATCGATTTAATTTATTTCCAGATGGAAATTAAACCAATAGTTATAATTATTTTCAGATGGCTTTATCCCACTTCGTACTCTTTCCTTTACCTTTAGCTTATGGCGTTATTATTGCTCTTTTTAAGACAAGATTTCCAGGGAAAATAGTTTATTTTGAAGGGGGTTGGTGCTCGGAAACAGTTGACCTCTCCCACAAAATAGTTTCACTCCGTTTTCGCGGTATTATTTTAATCAAGCGAGAGGTACCCCTTACATAGCGGCACCCTATAGCGCCACGGTCCTCACACAGCATGCAAGCGAAATAAACTTCTAATTTTATTTTGTGCATGGAATTGGAAGGGCGCGTACTATTGTCGCATTGCATAGGAATAGAATCTAGGCAATGAGGCAATTCACCCTCTTGATGATGAAAATCATTTGTTTCTCTCAGCAAGAGTGATGACGGATTGTGTTTCCAAGAGAACGTGGCAGAGCGCTTTGACACTCCTCCACGGCAGGAGAGGATGATCATTTCCCTACCCGTATAACTCATTTTATGTGCCGATGTAAAATTTTTACGCAGGGACGTGGGCGTAACTCTTTCTTTTTCCCCCTCGAGACAGTTTGAGGAGATGGGGCATTACATTCGCTCCGCATCGCTCCGAGAAAAAACCTTGAGTTGAATACTGTCATCTCGAAGTGCGCAAGAGGTTCGTCAAACACTCGAAACTGCCGCTTGATTGCCAAAAAGGAGTGCTGAGTGTACGCGCGTTTGTCTTACCTCCTTTAATTGTTTATAGCGCCATTTACATCGACCTTGGCTCAAGTATACGCCCGCAGCGCTTTGCGTTCATTTCGTTGGGCTCCTAATACATTTGCAAGGCAGAAGTATACCCAGGAGGTTTCCAGTTGAAGGGAAGAACAGTTTCGGTGAGATGGCGATAAATGAAAGCCCAAACCATCATTTTATCGCAAAGAATTAATTTATTTCCCCCGTGAAATTTCTTAACGGGGGCCTTATCTTTATGGCTGCTCTGTGAATTCAAAGGAAAAGACAATTACTTGGAAGTTTATTGCCCAAACTTTCATCCTTTCCCTTGCTACCCGTTTGTCCCCCTTTGATATGATCTTTCTTGAATAATTACCCTTGAAATATTACAGAGATTCATAATTACTGTCAATGTTTTCCCTCGTCATGGGTGTTTGATAATTATGAATTAATACTTATTTCTAGCCATGAAAAATAAAGAGTTTTATATAAGTACGTTGACACATTTTGAGCTTACGATTTCTAATTAAAACAGACATCAATTCAAAACTCAGTGCCTTGTTCTCTGTAACCGTAATGAATTAAAACACAAATTAGTATATCCCGTTAAAAATTTTTCTTCTAGAATGACTGAAGGGTGAGATTTTGGTTCACGATTCATTTTTAACAGCATAATATAATTATATTTAATTTATTTAATAGTGGTTTAATAATATTAATCCACTCAAACCAATGTTAATTCATTAAAATTCTGAGAGAAAATGTTACATTTTCTATGAACTTCCTACCTTCTTAAGAAATAGCTATAGAGTCTGTATGTCTTCAATAAATTTTGTCCTCCTTTTTATTCTAATTAGGAATCGATTGAGTAAAGTCTTACATGAAATTCCTCGTAAAAAAGTGATCTTAGGGATATTTGTATTACGTCTCGTAAATAATCCAATATCACAAAGAAATTAGGACTTAAACTAATCGTTTAATTACACAAATGATTCATTCAGTTTCTCATTTTCAAAATTATAAACTTTCAACGCAGTTCTTCCTATTTAACTCGGGGAAAAGATTCTCCGCGAGGAGAATACAGCAATATTGATTATATGAATATATTTATTGCTGGAAGTATAGCATACAAAATTGATACAATATAATTTACATAATTTTAACAGATACTGGAGCTTTAGGTGTCAACTAGAATATCCTGTATTGTTGACACCGATTATACACAGTACGTTTTGTGTTCACCATAGAAATACATTTAAACACTCATTTATCTTAGAATATTGACGTGTGTTATAACGATAATATTGCGATGGTATAATACAAATATAAGACAAATGGAGTGACATATTAATACAAAGGAAAGGCTGTACAACAAAAATTGAGAAAAAAAAATGAAAAAGTACGTTAATGAACAAAGAATTTTCAACAATTTAAAGAAAAAAGACATAAATTCTTCATGATCTAACAGCCAAGTTTTAGTCTTTTTTATAAATAAGTTGCAGTTAGATACGTTTTTAATTTCATTTGATAACCTGCAGTACAATTTTGGTCCTAAATACAACAAAGATTTTTTATAAATATTAAAGTTTGGTTTTGTAAACCTAATACAATTTTCGTTTCGCATACTATATATTAATCGCATTAGGACATTCGTGATTGAAAACATCAGGTTTGATAAAACTTCAAATTTCAAGTTTTTAAATGAATTCGAAGGGTAGAATCCATATAATTTCGCATCCTTATTCATTCTCTATTATAAACCGAACTGCAGGAAATGTGAACGCGTATCGAGGCCATTAATTTAGGATATATCCTCTTTAAATCTTCTCCAGATGACTCCTTCCCGAGAATCAGTTCCAATCTCTCAAAGGAAGTCATTCAGAGATTCGGAATAACGAAATTTATCTCCCTGCCTTCTTCCCCGGATGCAGGTGGTCCAGACAAATCTTCCTCTTCTTCGCGCAAGTCTACCGATGCAAAACCTTTGATTTATTCTCGTTTCTCGGAAGTGAACCTTATTGCTCCATCATGTGGTGAACCTTCGCGACCTCTCGGCCTTGTCGTCGACTCTCTTTCGACGAAAACTTATCAAGACTTCGTTATTAATTCATACTCTACGTTCGGCGTGCTTCTGGAGATGGAGAGGGTGGCAGGTCGTAAAATACCATGTAATTTCATAAATATCACACTAACTACAGCGTAACTTGGAAAATTCGAACCTGTGGACAAGAAAAAATTGAGCTACCCAAAACTTTGTATTAAAGAAGTTTCTTAGTTAGAACTATTAAACGGATTTCATACTTATTAAATACAGAAGTCTTATCTTCCTAAATAAGTAAAATCTTTTTCGTTGAATTGTTATATTTAAAATCAAACTATTGCTAATGAAAAAAGGAAACGTTGAAACAATTTAATTTGTACTTACTGATCTGTTAAGTATCTAAATTTAAACTATAAATGCCCTTAAAATGTCTCAAAAAATTCGGCGTTTTGAACTTGCTTCCTCAACTCAAGTGCCTCGGTAATTTATGATTTTATACCTGGATCTTGGTATCCCTTTTATAATTATGACTTTAACAGCATTTTAACGTCGCCTGGTGTGTTTCCGGGAAATTTATTTTGTGATATTACTTCATTTTGGCCGTAAAGAGTTCAAATTAACCGAAATGAAATTCGAAATCTTAAATTTATGAAATAAGAATGATTCGTAACAAAAAAGTTGGAATTATAGAAGTTCAAACTGTCCTAGTTTTTATGTACTATTATCATACGGTTTTTCCAAACCGCGTTAGTGGTAACTTTGAGCACACATTACATTTATGATAATAATAAAACACGACTTTATTGAAGGGCGAGATTGAGAATTATAAGTCTTATCTTACATTTAACTCAATTTTATTAAATATTTCAATATATGGGCTTTATGGGCATGTCGGGTGATGTAAGGACCCGTAGCAGTTGCAAGAATTTTAACTATAAACTAGCAATCCTAAAAGTACCTTAGTTTATGAAAACTCTCCAGTTAACACTTATGAACAGTATTTCTCCTTTTCCGAAATTTATTCAATGGGCCATACCTTAAGTGCGCATCATACGCGATCATTCACTGCTCGTGATAGACACTCCACCCCTATTCCGGAGCCAGTTGTCCGCTCCGTACATCGCCCAATCAATAATCCCTTCTCGTGTTTCCTCGTATTTGTCGTCATGCTTCGGATCCTCGAGATATTGCTTTGTTTATCGAAATATTATCCGGTTTTCCAAGTCACGGTTTTGACTATCGGTCAATATTTTAGGCCCTCCAACTGTGCGTATTTGAATTAGAAGGAGTTCTTTCTGACGATGCTTTAAGTTGGTCTCAAATTTTGACGAATCTAAAACGTTCCTGGAATATCCCTCAACTGCACAGCTATCGTTTGTTGTGCAGATTTATTAATATTCATTTTTGTCGTGATTTCATTTTCGTTTTAATTTTTTTGAGTTTTGCACGGTATCTGCGTTGGATTATGGTGTAAGGCTCTCAGTGAAATCGCTTATAACTTTGTAACTTTTAATATTCCAACATAGTTAGAATATTCTCTACTATTTGATAGCAGATATAAACGCTCTATCGCATTATAAGACATTATTCAGCTCCCACGATAGAATCACAGGTCAATCTAGTGCCTGCTTAAAGTGTACTCGCTCATACGTGAAATCATAATTTTTATCACAAAGAATTTTAATGATTTATGGCCTTAGTGAAATACCTACCCACTCATCAATGATATCTACTACTTTTCCATTCTAAAGTTTTAGTATTAATCTCATATTGACCCTCTGTTTCTTCCCTTATAAGACAAATCACCCATTACTAAAGTTCAATGGGTAATGTACGACTTGCAGCCAACGCTTTCTTGTTTTTATCTTTCTCTAAGGGGAAGAAAGCTAAGTTGGAGAAAAACTTGAATAGGTGGATAAAGTTTCTTACTTGGGAAGTACTCTTTCGTGGGATGGAAGATGCAAGGATGAGATTCGAAAAAGAATAGCCTTGGCCAAGGAAGTCTTTATGAAGCGAAGGGAATTGATGTCCAAAGGTCTTGACAAAAGAATCAGGAAAAGATTGGCGAATCCTTAGTTTGGAGTGTGTTGCTTTATGGGTGTGAAACGTGGACTTTAAGAAAGGAAGAAGTTAAACGTTTGGAGGCCTCCGAGATATAGGTATGGCGTAGAATAGAAAAAGTTAGTTGTGTTGATAGGAAAACAAACACGGAGGTGCTGGAGATGGTTGGGGAGGAGAGGGCTTTAATTGACGTGATTAAGCATCGTCCGAAGAAATGGGTGGGTCAAATATTGAGGGGAGAGGGATCGGTAAAGGTTGTAATTGAGGGTAAGATTCAGGGGAAAATAACAGAGGGAAAGACAGAGACAAAAGTTGTTGGATGACATAAGGGGTACGGTTAACTATAAGAAAATGAAGTAGATGGCGCTTATGGGAATTTTTGATCATGCATGAACATAACGAAAGGTATTTTGAGCACGGATGAATGAATACTTAAACCAATTTAAGATTAAATTGGTCTTTTACTGCAGGCTCTTTTCAGGATATCGTAATCAGACATGGATACGAGTTATGCCGTCAGTTTATTAATTCGGCGATGCAATGCGTTTTTAATGCCCTCTATTCATCAACGTATGTGGTACTTTATTGTTTTATATGGCACTTTTAATTGAAGCTTTGATTATCATCGTTGCGTCTAACGCGGAGCAAAAGTGCTTCTAGTTGTAAAATTTTTCCCTTGCTTTCAACGTCGTGTATGACTGCATCTCCACCCTAAATTTTTGCAGTGTCTTATGGTGGCAATTCGGTTAATCACAGGCAATTAAGCTTTTTGAAGAGACGTTACAGTTGTGGATTAAGAAATTATGATTCTCCTCTGACAACTAACGCGTCTGTGCATTAGTGAAATGGTAAAAGCCTCCATGGTATTACATGCGTTTTACGACTCTCATCTTCTGAGCTTGCCTTTAAATCGTCCTTCGTCCATTAGAGTGTAAAAAGGTCTATTTTATTTATATTTTATGAATCTCGTTCAAAAATAGTTTCTCTCTTTGGATGCATCGTTTACTTGTTAAAACAATGCCGTAGGTTAAGAATTTCTTGTATGATCGAAAATGGACTCAATTGTAATTTTATGAAGAGGGAAAACTCATTGAAATAACTTCAGCGATGAATTAAATAAGTGAACTAGTGACTAATATTACATTAGTATGGACATTATTAAATGCCATCTAAATATATCTACAATAGTTAATTTATAATTTAACAATCTTTCATTTGTGAATCTCAACGAATTTCCCAGGTGTGTGCCTGAAGACATTTACCCAACTTAAGGGATTAAAAAGGGAATGAGAACCTTGTCATTTTAGACTTATCTCACTGTTTCCCTCAAATATTTTCTTTCTGATTTTTGTCCCAGTCGCTTGAACTCAGTTTAATTGAGTAACTAAAATTAATTTCACAATCATTCCGTTCTTATCTCAGTTTTCTATTTATATTTTATGATTCTATAATTTAATATAATCATTTCATGATTCTTTCCAGTGCATTCGTGATTCTCGCTATAATCTGAGTAATTCTTTATTAAATTATCTCGTCAGAACCGAAATAACTCTCTGAATTTATATTCCCTCTAAGAATATTTGTAACTTTTGGAGAGATCTCTCTTGAAATATAACTCTGTTAATTATACGGGAATATTTAACTTGGGTAATAATTACATTGAACGCGTAGGAATCCTTTGGCGTAGGCTATAACTGAGATAAGGATATCATTTTCGAAAATAAATCCAGGCTCTACCATTTCATCAGATTGAGGAAGTCCTCCTATCCTTTAGTAACTTGATAATCCTTTTTGCACCTCTTTACAATTTACGATATGGCTAGGTCTACGTGTCATACCTAATCTGGATCAAGTGGCGAAGCATTTCCTGGTATATTTTCGGATAAGGATATTGGATGAGTTTCCTTAAAACGCAGAGAATTATGGACTCAAAACTTGAAGGAGTTTCCTCATAGAATATTCAAAATAGAATCTATGTAATTAGTATCAAAATGAAATTCAAAATATGCATGCTATGAGGGAAATGAGAAACAGAAATATTGAGCGATATTTTTAGAATTCATTATGATACGAGACAATCTATATACTTTGATTTTAAAGCTTTGTCGAATCTTTAAAGATATTTTTCTGAAGCAAGTACCAACAGTAGATAAAGGGATTTATTTACAGGCTCTAGTTAATAATATACCAAAGTGAAACAGGGAAAATTATTGTATTGCAGTATTACATCGCTTGAAATGGAGGACAGTCAAATGCGCCCGGAAGTTATCGTCAATGGAGTTTGCGCTAATGGCTTATAGTACATACATGCTACAGTTGTAATATTGTACTATATTCTATACTAAAGTAAAATATAGCTGCAGTATTTAAGTATCATAGCTACTATAGTAAGCGAGTATCTGTCTAAAAGGGTTGTAAAATCGATTATTTCATTCGGTTACCGTTAAAATTAATACTTCCCATTCTAGCAGAGAATAATTATAATATTAAAAAGGTGGTTATTTGGGAAGTCTCCATCAAAAGTTAACACTCAGAGTTTTTCATTTACATAGTGGGTGTTTTTAAGGCTGTGTATCACAGTGTGATGAGGTAATTGCAATTTTAAATGGTCAATTTCTATCGTGAAATATCTGCCAACGCCGAAGTGGGCTTGAGGGAGAATCTTTAAGACGAAGCCTCGAAAATACCCGAGCGAGAAGGAAAGGGTTATCCATCAAACGGACAGGGCTACTACCGATGGAGTTTTCATCCTTGCAAGAGGGGGACGTCAACATGGCATCAAAGAGTTCTCTATCTATAGGACTGGATGGAAGTCTACTACCGATAACCGCTTAGCTTTATAACTGTAAGATGTTTTCGTACATGAATATCACTATTCACTCATCTCTTTGAGTATATTCACAAAAAAGTACAAATTGCTGTATATGGATCCACTCAAGTAATTCCTCAAGTTGTGTTCAAGATTTTCATGATTTTATTAAATGTAATATTTTCGCCGAACTTATGGTTTCGTGAGGTGATGTTTAAGAATTTAAATTCCAAGATCTATGATGAAGATCAGACATTCTCTGCCGCGCGAGTTTCTTGCTTCTTAATGTTGCAATAATCAATTTAGAAGAGTGCCTTTTTGAGAGAGAAGCAATTAAAAGAAGTAAGAGAAGATATTTAGAAGATTGAAAAAGAAACTCATTTGAATGTCGAAAATAAATGGAGGAAACTTTGAAAATTTCCGACATCCCTGCTATCATATCTCCTGAGAGACATCTCTGTTTCTCGAACACTTCTCAACTATATCAGGTCCTGAAGAGATAATGTTTGGAGCATCAAAGGAATATTATTGGGAACGCATTCAATGGCTCACTGTCAAAAAATAGAAATGTCCATCTTGAGCTAAAGTAAACACAAAGCAGAGTAACTTTAAAAGGAGCGATGGATTTTGGCAACAGCTATAATTTCAGTCCCAACTAGCAAAACCGGCTCAGTTCTTCTTTCCTGAATAACTGTAGATGTTGCCTTGTCCTGTAATGACTGTTCAATTTGAACGTTGGAAAAATAAATACGCCAAGGAAAATATTTCTGGGATGCAATGAGGTCGATGAGGACTGAGTACCTTAAAATTAAGACAATAATTAATCATAACTTCATTTAGATCGAAATTAAGTAATAGTTAGCTAATTATGAAAATACGAAGGTTAAATAGCCATAGTTACAAAACAGAATAAAGAACACTTTCAGGGGATGGGATCCGTCGAAGAATCTTGGAATGATATTTATGGTAAAAATTATTGAATATACCTGAAAGATGGATGCTAACGTGTATAAAAAATCGAAGCTAAAGACCATGGTGAGATAGGCATTTGTTAAGCGTACTGCAAACCTTAAACTAACAAACTTACTAATAAAGAAGTTCTTAGGAAGATATTAAGAGAGGGAAGATAGTAAGGGTGATGAAAATTTGTAAGACCAGATATGCGGTACACATGTTGAGTAGCGAGATATTTTACCAATCAAAATTAGTTAGTTTTATCAATCAAAGTTTTTAGTTTTAATCCAAGAAATATTGGACAGAATTTATATAAATTTTGGTTTGAAAGTACATAATTAGAAAATTGACAAAAATCGAAGAATAATTCCGTATATCTAGAAATCATACGACATTCTACTTTGTATGAGTTAGGGACCATTTACGCACTCTGTGCCACTTACGTCTTGACCCTTCAAATGTATTGATAATAACTATACAGAAGTGTCACCACGATTCTTTTGATAGGTTAGACCAGGGTTTCCCAAACGTTTTCTGCAATGGAACACTTTGCAAACCTGGGAAGTTTAACGGAACACTTAGCTTATTTTTAGGTTAGATAATTCTACTTGTAAAATTTGAAAAACATTGAATTACTATAAATTATTTATTTAGTAATTATTTTAAAATATAAAACTATGATATTATAATATAAACATCAAATATGAATAAATAAAGCATTTTGTGACTTTTATTCTCCAATTCTCCATTAAGACTCCAAATTTTCGCGGAACACCTATTTAGGTTCAGCGGAACACCGGTGTTCCGCGGAACATAGTTTGGGAAACCCTGGGTTAGTCTATAAAGGAGAAGATTGAGAAGCGCAGTTTTCCGTTAATCTTCAACGGAGACTCCGAAATCAGCACCTCCGCACCGGCGCGGGAACAACCCAACGCATTTAAAAACGCTCAAGTAAAGAGGAACTCACCTCGTGGTTAACATCGGCCACTGCTCTCCCCCGATCTGAACACGTAAACACGCGGCTTCAAACAAAAGACCACGGTCTTCTTCTTCTGAAAACGCCGCCGCGACTGGCATTTTCCGCAAGCGCCCACCGTCCGAGTGAAGTGTATATATATAGGGAATGATACTCAACACTGCGTTCCCTAGGTGAGACACACTAATTCTTCTTCTTTTCCTCCTTGAAATATAGGAGTGGGGTCCCTCGGACAGAGATGGATGTTGAAGAACCAGGCCGCGTTTAAGAGGAGTCGAAAATCAAAATAGATTTCAGCCGATACTAGATATCGATGCGGTTGTCGGAGATACTTAGGCGGGGATGTTTTTAAAACCTTGGGCATTTTGCGGGTTCCGGAAGTTTGGGTGCAATGACATCTGTATTGAGGAGTATTAAATTGGAAGTCAAGGAGGTAGAAGATTTTAAGATGTAATGAGGAAATGTGTTGCAGAAGTAAGAGCTGTTGAAAGATTTTTTCGAAAATTCGGGGGCGAAATAATTCCTTAGAGATCGGTAAAACTGTCCCTTCTAACAAAGCTGTAGTTCTTACCTTTCGGATGCCAACTTAAGTAATCCAACGTCATTTTGTCTTACTTTTCTTATTGAACACTTTTATCTTGTATCTGTGTTTATTTATTAAAGCACTACGATGTTGTTTGTTTTAATTCTGCATCTATAAAATTGTATTTAGTGTAATTTTAAATGAAAACTTCGTTGGTGCTACTGCAGTACTCCTATGAGAATAGCTTGTTTAGCTATATCATAACTTTTTTTGCTGCTCAATTTGAATGCGACCTAATTCTTTTCTGATATATTTTTGCTAACATTTACACTTTCAATGCTTATTTTATTTTATTTAACGAATAATCGCAAAATACCAAGGTAGCCGAACGGCGAACATTTTAAGTTGCTAGTAACTCCAGAATTATAAACTTTATTGCTGTTAACTAGGTTATTGAACCGAAGTATTTTTAGTTCTGGTTTTGCTTAGTCTGCCAAGGTCGGACCGGTTTGAACAATTTGCCGCTCTTTCCATTCAAATACAAGACCCTTCCGTAGTTCATGGTATTCTGTGTAGCTTCTACAGTAAAATTAAATGAAATTTAAATTTAAAATACAGCTATTGCTATAAATGATAAATTATTAAAATATTAGATCAGATAAGTCAATGTGTAAAGCATAATTTCTGTTGCGAGACATTTCACCGGTCAAATGTTCGGTTTAAGGAAATAAGCCCCTAATAGCAGTTTTACATGTGATTAAATAAAATCTTTGTAGAAGTTCATAAACGATTTTTTAACACAAGCAGGAATTAGATTACGATTATAAACGAGCGTAAATCGAATTATTATTTGCTTTCTAACATTAGCATTCACGTTAGGATTGAAGAAAATTAAAATACATTACAAAACGGTTATTACGGAAATAATGTTGGTCTTGCGAATATCAGTAAATCATTACTTTATATTTTCCGACTTAAATAGTTGCCTGAGGAAAAATGAATAAATGCCATTACATTTCCTGAAATATTATATATTTAACTCGTAGCAGACAGTCATAAAACACAATATGATACAAAATAGGTAGAACAACCATGTAATTCATGAATGCCAATGAATTTGCCTATGAAATTTTCCTGTCAAATCCGTTTTTATCCAGATTTTTGTGTAATTAGGGATTTCAGAGTTTATATTATATTCAGAGCATTCAGTTATTTCTGAGGCAATTTTCATTTGTGATGTAAATACAAAATCTTTGCTTAAGGTGGTCGTAGGAATACGTTCCTACGTATCATAACATACGTCTTGCAACCTCAAGTGTCAATCTATACCGCATGACTCATGCTATATATACTTCTGTGACCTTTACTCAATCGAATGAATTGTCATCTTCGATAAAAGTTTAAGCACTTTTTCATCTCGAGCGACATCCGATACATTTACACATTATATTACGTATCTCGTATTCGATATGTTCTATTGCTAGCGTAGTTGTATGCACAAGGGAGCTACTTCATTATATTTTCTTCGAAATCTTCGACTTTGAAAATTGGTATATTCAGGGCTTATAATTGAAGTCTGTCAACCAATTGCAAATCTTTTCCAATTTGGTATTTCTATCGCCTTCATAACATTAACAAATGATCAAGAGATTTGAGCTGTTTAAGTTGCCATTTTTAACAACCTAGTAATTCGAAATTTATTATTCAATTATTCCTGATTTAGTGTATGTGCTATTTTAGTTTGTGTTAATGAAAAATTACACCAACGGTAATTTAGCATGTCGTTATTAAATTATCATTTTGTCAGTATTTCGATTGTTATTACACTTCTCCAATGTTTAATTTTACAAGTGAAGTCTCTGTACACTTTTTAAGAACTCTTGACTTATTGATGATGGAAGTTTAAGACATGTTTACACATCACACCTCACAAAGTATGCTAAAAAGTGTGAATCATTAGCATTCCAAAAGTTATCGGGAGAAATTCTCTGAAAGGAGATGATTAAGAAGGTTCCGAAAAATTCCTTTGAGTTGTCACACTTCGTATGTGTTTTTGCTGCATTATTTTTCCAGTGAAACTTCAGTGAAAGTATGTTCATTGATATTTATATTTCCCTTGCAATTTATTTACTTCACCGCGTTTGAAATAGTAATTATCGTCTTGTTTTTATTTGTATTTAACTGCCGTATTATCTCCTACTGCAATGGGTTGCAATCATCAATCTGTAAAACCCTGTAAAATCATTGTATCAATCGGAAAATATTCTGTTAAAAGAAATATCGATGAGGAAAAAAGTAAAAATTGTTTGGGTATTCCTAAATGAATATTTCCGTCCTAATGTTATTTTAAATTCTTGAGCTATTAAGCGCTGTTTACCAATTATTAAGCTAACAAATAATTAGTAAGTTTCTTTTAATTTAATTTCTCTGGTTTCTTGAGGTCCCAATGAAATTCGGAATTGAATTCGTGTAGATCGTTAAAGTCGCCAATTTTATCAATGTAATTTAAATTTACTACAATTGACAAATTTTCGAATTCAATTTATTTGAGTGTTTTTGAGGACCTTTAAAATTGCTCTTATGAGGGTGATATTGATAAAGAAACGTATTAGAATCCCTGTAACCAGTCGTCGATCTTCTAATGTTACAGGTTATATTCAATTACAATATTATTTATATGTTTATTTATTTATATTCAAATAATTTAATTATTTATATTAAATCAGATTAGGTTGGAAAGAATAACGAAGATTTTGGGTAATTAATCTCAAGTTTTACTTATAAAAATATACCATAAAGGTTAACAATTGAGAAATCTTCATAGAAGAAATTTTTAAACGTAAAAAGGAAGTAGATTTACAAAACCGATACAATATGTAAAAGGACGAAAGTCTGGCATGGATGGAATGATGTGAAATTATCTCAGGATAATTTCTACTCCCGATATCTCTTTTAGGAAAGAAAGTTGGAGACCAAATGGAAATGATAAAAAACATTTATCCGGAGCAATAAACTTATAATCTTCCCCGAATTCACTTTGGAAATCCTCTGATAGTTGCTTTGATTCCAAGAATGCTCATATTTTCGTAGCCGTTTCCTAAACAGTAAACAGTGGTTGGGATGTGTTTCAAATTTCTCTTTGCCTCCTCCAATTAAAACCTAAAATAGCAGACGATCCCGCGGAACAAAACAGTAGTCCGCCTGTGAAATTAGGACGGCAATGAATAATTAGTAACCAACACGTGGCATAGTGTACAATCGTTCCTTCTAATGCGTGATACAGAAAACTTCTACTGCGAATATCTGGGTGTGATTAGCTGCCTAACTTCTGAATATGAATACTTCGATGGTTCTCAAGTAGTTCTGACTTCATCATTTTATGCTGAATATTGCAGAGCTAATTTCACTGTTATGCTAATTGAATAATACTATTTACAAATTTGTACTTAGTTCATCTGTCATCACGCTTTATGTTGTCTTCTGAGAGTGTATTTTTCTTTTTCAATCCAAAATTAAAAATCAAATAGGTTTGCTTAATATAAAACTCAGCTTAAAGTTTAGACTAGGCTATTTTAACTATTATTATTATTACCATACACTATTATATTATGTTATAATATTAAAATACTGTAGGTATATACATTATGATTTACCTTCTGACAAAACATCTTTCATTTTATAATCAACAAGTTATATGACAAACAGATTGCACAGAATTTAAAAAAATACTCAATAGTTAAATACAATTTAAAAGAAATAAACATTATGGGTTCATTCATGGGTTCTAAGGGTAAAATGGCTTGTCAGCAGGAGCTATAAAAACAAAGAACTTGAAAGAATATTTTTACATGCTGTTTCAACTTTTAGAAAATATTTTAATTTTATAAGTACAGATATTATGATCAAAATGCATTTATATTGCCATAATATAAATTATATTAACATTCGTGCATAAAGTTGATATCACTTTTAATTGTATTTTAAATGTTTGTAGTAATGGTACAACCTAAGTAAATAGTTTTGCTTAGGTTGTACCATTACTACAAACATTTAAAATTAAATTTATATTATGGCAATATAAATGTATTTTAATCATAACATCTGTACTTATAAAATAGTTTATTCAGTGAGTAGTTTTTATAAAATTTAATGTAAAATGGACTATCTTTCATCGTATAATTCTTTGAACTGCTTTACTTAGTTTTAATTGGATAATTTTTATATTAGCAAATATCCAGCCGCTCATGCGATTAATTCTCAAAAGAATATTTTTCTTTCATTTTAATTACAGGAATAGCTTTAAGTATTGAAAGTATCGAAGACAATACTACGAAGTGAATTCTCTTGTAGCTCAGCGTACATTTCCTTTTCTAAATTGCCTGCTCTCCATCGGAAATATCAGACTTCACTTCGGTCTATCCTGCAAATTCTTAAACGTTGTTTGCATTTTGCAGACCTATAAAAGATACTTATAGTATATATTCGAAGCGTGTCCTGTCCGTCTGGCGGAAATACGTCTAAGATATTCAGCTCTAAGATCTCGCCGCCTTGAAATACCGAAAGAATTTTAACCTGCGATTTCTGTAAACGAGCGAAAATTTCATTTTGAAAATTCACAGGAAATGCTTTAGAAATCGACAGTTTTTGGGAATTTGGGAAGAGTAGCAAGTGGTGAAGAAATTAGCAAAGGTGCTCCCTCATGTCGTGAAATATTCCGAGTTTCCCAATTTCCAGTAGGAGTACATCTAAGTGTAAAGAAATCCAGAAAATAGATAAGATCTTCACATAATTCCTGTTACTGATTCGGGAATCATTTCTTAAGAAGGTTACTCAATCAGGGTGAAGTGAAATTGAATTACCAAGACTTGTTTAAATGAAATACTTTGCAAAACCCTTGCGTTCCCATCGAGTCTTGTTTCAATTGAATTCAGATTATTTTTAGCAGTTACTCAGTAAATTTGGCAGTCCTCAAAACATGATAGAGAAACTCTTTTCATCTTTCCAGGGAAGTAACTCAGATTTCTCTTTGCAGTTATAACAAAATATAAATGCTGGTAAAATTTGGCAAAAACTAGTGAATTAATTACTTTTCCCTTAAAAATATGTTCTCTTCTGTTCAGCTTTTATTGTTAGTTGTTACTCGCTTGAAAGAACAGAAATGAGAAAAGAATTATAGTGTATATTCTATTATTTTAAAAGCTGGAAAGGATGCATAAAGCTTTTTATTCGAATTATTTAATCGCTATAATTTTTTTCTTATTTTAAGAATATCTGCTAGAATTCAGGCTCCACAACGATTGAAAAATTCGAGTCGGATTTTATGTAAACTGAAGACTACTTGGTATTGGAAGATGATAATGCATAGACTCCAAACCAAAGGAGGAAAAAAATAATTTTGTAAGTACTTTTTATGTTTTTAATAGAGTTTGGCCTAAATAAGTCAACATCAGTTATGTCTTTGACACTTCAATATTTATTTTTACATAAATATTTACAAGTATTCGTAGTAAAAGTAGCCAAACTTCAACAATTTTACGAATTTATCTCCTATTAAAGAAAATTGCGCTTAAAAACGGCTAAGGTAGAAAGGAAAAGGAAGAAATGGTTCCAAATAATATCAATGGAAAAAAATCTGATGTGTCCAGCACATGACTTTCTCCATATATAAGATGTAAATATTTATCTACGACAGTATATTCGAACTCTATATTCCATCTAAACTTGGAAGATGAGGGATTTATTTATATATTATTATCTTTTACGTCACAAACATTATAAATAATGTTTTTCGGGACATGATCGATGAAAAACTATGAAATTGGCATTTCGCCCATAGAGCCCAGAGAGCCCACAAAGTACATAATCAGCAACTTCCGGTTTATCAGTATTTCATGAATAACTCCTATACAATCAGTGATACAAAAATATGTTTCAAACAAAAGTTATAGTAAATTACATTTTCTAAAACATTTATAAAAAATAGTATATACCTAAATATCATATTTATGGAGATATTTTGAAAACCGGAAATAAGCTTTGAAGAATGACGCTCAACTTCCGGTTGACCGATTTACTCCAAAAACTAATCAACTCTAACGACTGTAATAAAAGTACAATTTATGAAATTTGGTGTTGATCCGACAATTAGTTTTTATGTTAGAGCGCCCACAAAGTACATAATCATCTTCTTCCGGTTTATCAGTATTTCACGAATAACTCCTAATCAACTGGTGATACAAAAATATATTAAATACAAAAGTTATAGTAAATTACATTATCTAAAACTTTTATAAGTAATACAATATACGTATATATCATATTTATGGAGATATTTTGAAAACCGGAAATGAGCTTTAATGAATAAAGCTCGACTTCCGGTTGACCGATTTACTCCAAAAACTAATCAACTCTGACAGCACACACACCACTACTATATATGAAGTTTGGTGTTGATACGACCAATAGTTTTCACGTTAGAGCGCCCACTATCACACACACACATACACACACACACACACACACACACACACACACACACATACACACAGACATCATTCCGAAAATGGTCAAAACGTGTTCTAGGGACCCCAAAACATGTATTTCCGTTGAAATCTCGAAGTCGAATTTTTTCATGAAAACAATACTTTCTCTATACTTCGTATATGGAGAAAGTAAAAATATGCCACGATAATCTTCCGCAGAACTTTTTCTCCATTCCACCCGATTTCTTTTTGGAAATATAGTAGCAGCCGTGAAGGCCTATCAGGAACCCTGAAATACCTTGCATGATAGGCACAAGACAAGTAACGTATATGCTGATTAAGGTTTTTTAAAATTCATACTGGCTTAGCTAATTCACAGCGATGTTTTCTTAAATTTCTTTATATAATTCATATATCTACTGCATATTCATACTTTTGTAATTATTTATTTATTAATTACTTTATATGTATTCATGTTTATTTTGTATTTAGTTGGTTATATTGTATGTATGCACAGTAATATTCATTATTATTATTTTTCTACTTTTTTATAATTAATTGTTATGTAATGTAACGTTGCCACCAGCACTTGCGACTAACTTCGACGATTTTGTGCAATATCCCCCTTCGACTCGTTGAGGTATAGCCATTCTTCGCCAGCCCCCCTTACCACTAATCTGCATTGAAGAGCCAGTTACTGCCCCCCGAAGAACGGGGTCTCGGCGAAATCCAACTCCGCGGAGAACCGCCCTTATTTTTGGTTTTCTATAGAACACAGGATGCACATCCTTGGCCATCGTTCCTTCCGGGATTTTCCCATCGTTTGGAATCTCTTTAGCGTGCACTCAACGGTATACAACCCTTTTTTAACCCTTAGACCACCTCCTTGCTCCTCCGACGTCATGCACCGCGTTAGGCGTCCCTCTCCGCCCAAACCATCGTTATCTCCGGGTTAAAAATACGCCCTCCGAAAATAGTCGAATGGTGGGAAAAAAGTCGTTTCCTACGCCGTTTTTTAAGAAGCTCCCTTCCCGAGTAGATTAGTCGCGGTCTCCGTCCATTAAAGCACAAGACTCTTTCACCATAAAGCGATGGATCTTAATTTTCCGGGGCCTGTTCCTGGTAAACGACCCGCAAGGTTTACCCATCCTAAGCGACCACCAAATCGCTGTTAATTATTGTATAGTATTAATTACTTATAATAATAATAATAAATAGCCTTTATTCGAGCGAGAGTAAGTCTCTTTAGAGTGTAAGCCTGGGGGCAGTACTTTTCTACCTACATATACGTACAAGTTATGTAGTTAATTAATATAAAATATTATATAAATATAAGTTATAAACAGACAACTCCCATAGAATGATTATATCCTTACGCAAATATATTATTTTTAGGTAACTTAATAATGCATGCATAATATTTAACTTTTAACTGTTTTTACTGGATTTTTCGGGGTTCATGTCATGCCTTCTCAGCTACCGTAGCTGTCACTGGGTAGTAATTCCACCGTACATCACCCAGTTAAGCAATCCCTTACTTCTTCAGAGGTCCCTAAATTACTACTACTTATTACACAACATTACTATAACACATTAAAGCATTTCTTTTTGAAAGATATTTTATTTTCAGGTAAGGACCTTAAGTGTGATCCTGGTAACTTATTCCATTCTAAAATACCTCCATTGAGAAAGGAATACTTAGCTATGTCCGTTATTCCGTTATATGTCGAGGTTTTATTGTATATTTATAACTATCTTTCCAGAGGAATTCCGGTTTTTCGATTGAATTTTTTAAACCATCCCACCCGTTTATTTATTTAATTACTCGTCGCGAATCGGGTCTCTTTGGAGATTTTCGAAATGTTTACTTTATTTTCGGTCGCGGTTGAAAGGGTTCCTAAGACGTTTGACTCGAGCCATCTGCTCCATAAAACGTCCCTCGGGATGTCTCTGGTCTCCAGATGTGCACGCTCTTTTATTTCCTATTATGACTCCCCTCCGCATACCGAAACATTGATCTAATCCAACCGATCCATTACTCAAAACCCTTAACAGCGGCGGAAGAAAATTAGGGCCTATTAGAACAAACTTATCACCGAAACAATTTGTTCCCCTAAACCTACAGAATGATCCTTTCCACCAAATTATCGCCTCGCTTAAGTTTTGTGCGAGCATAAAAGTCGTTTCCTTTCAGTGGCGGCCTTAAGTTAGAGTTTTATGCACGAAGAGATAACATAACGTGTTCTGGTTTTTATGGCGATTTTTTTCTTCCAGTCGCTCTCATTATTTATTTCACACCACACCAGTCCCTTATGTCTTCCTCGCTTTTAATTCATAACTGATAATTCAAAGCATATAACATTTTTCCCATTCTGATTGACGTGATTTTGTTTTCGCTATTACTTCTTAAGGATATTCAATGTCGAATTGGTATTCGACATTGAATATTTTTTAAAAATTCTATATAATTCAACAAAGGTGCGTTCCATCAGACTAAGGTCTGTCGACAGAACGTCAATAGCACAAAAGAATGATATCACAAAATATTATAAAATGCATTTAGAAAAAAGCTCGGAGCTCACCGTATAAAAATAAGCAACGAAAAGTAGTGCTGAAGTGACAAGAAAAACAAAGAATATGAAAAAAGAAAATTAACTTTGCAATAAGTAAATCTGAACAAATTTTTCTATAATCAAAATTAGCCCGGCACATAATACCTTTAGAGGAGAAAAAATATACCTTAGAAAAAGATATAAAAAAGAAAAACATAATTAGACATAATAACAAAAATGATTAAAAATTGTAATAAGAAGAAAGGAAAAAAATACATGCACCATAGGAAGTCAAGTAAGAGTGAAAACAATAATAAATTATAATTGAGTATGAAACAATTTATCAAGTTTGATGTTAACATGTTTCATTTGATATCACCATATAGTGGAGAGGCACAACCATTATTTAATTATAAAATGAGCATATTCAGTTTAAGAAAGAAAAAACGGTACTTTGACTCTTAGAAAAATATACATTAAAAAAACTCCATAGGATACATAATTAGACATCTTCTAAAGGATGAAAATCATATGAAAATTACACAAAAAGAGCAAACACTTTTTGAAAGATTAACATACTACGTCTTAGTAGAAAGGAAAAAGTAAAACTTATCATTTAAATGTATACCTTAAACATTTTAAATAAAGCATTAAAGTTAGCATAGTAAGACATTAAAGTTCAAGTGCAAAAACACAGAAAAGACTACAACAGAACAACCATTATTCCAATACACAAGTACACAGTACAATTTCTATAGTAGAAAAGACAGTGAAAAAAAACTGAACTCTAAAGAATTACTTATCTAGTTATCCCTTGAGGACATAGCTAGACGCCTTCTAATTATGGATTTAATATTTCCATATTTGGCTTTAGATATGAAGCCATTATACCTATGTTTATACATGTTCCATAGCACTGGAATTATATTATCCTGTCGATTTTGACCATAAGTATTGAAAAAGCTTGGAACAGAAAATGTTTCATGTCTTGTTACATAAGGATTATATTTATTCTTACAATACTTGGATTTGATTTAATATTTATTCATAATACATTGCTAATATATGCATATCTTTGGGGGCAATATATTTAAAAGTTTATATAAATCATGGCTCGAATGTAAATTTAAAGTTTTTTAAGTAGGCATCATACATTTTTGAACTTTTAATTGTATCAGCTGGATTCTATCAACCATATATCTGGTATAAGACTCAACAAGAGCAAAATAAACAGTGCGTAGACATTTACTTAGAAGGATATTCTGTAGGTAATAAAATGAGAAGAGAGTCCATCTTAATTTCTTACACAAAGAATATATATATATATGGTATTCCCACTTAAATAGATGATCAATAATCAAACCAAGGTAATTGTAACGGCACACATTTTGAAGTTTTGGGCAAGTACACGTAATAGTTAATAGTAATACTAGTACTTACATTTTTGTACTCGTCTTCATATATTATGTAGATTATAGATATTATAAAGATTATATATATTATATATGAGGACGAGTGCAAAACTGTGAGCTTCATATAATGTTCATAAATTTCCGATAATAATTATAAATGATATTGAGTTATGTCCAAAAATGTAGCTGTAACCACCTTCTTACTGTCAAATCCATTTTAATTCTCCTCTCGCTGATCTTCTACGAACAGATTCATCTGAATACGTCTTACATTCCAAATTTCAATTACATGCTGACCCCCTAACAAAGATGATTAGCTTTGAAGGACTCTTTGGGTTATTACTTGCAGATTTTACTTACATACCGTTCTCATAAAATAGGGAAAATAAATAAATTAAAAATTATGCGATGAGAAAATCTATCTATATCACGTAAAAGACGTGTACTGTACGTGTAGTCCTTAATATTTCTCTGTACTTAATATTCACTACCGATTTACAAATTAGATATCTCAGGGTTGCTTAAGATTTCCTTTAATTTCGGCAATGTTATCAAACATTGATCAACAGTTAAATCAGTTGCAGTGTTATATGAACCTAGGAAGAGTGAACAACTTGCATAAAAGAATTAGTATTTTACAGAGGAGAAGATCGTTGCTTAATATCGTGTGTGTGGCGAAGGTCAAGGAAGTTCTTAGCCATTGGAGGAAATTATAGCATAATAAAGCTGTAGTACGGAAGCGAAACCAGTTTCTCGATTAAATTTCTCAGAGTTCATTACCCACTTAACCAGATGTATTTTCATCATAAATTGCAAAATATTATTAGACGGAGAAACGTTTTAGTATTCATGCTCCACTTATTTCGGATGATTGTTAATTATCATTGTACGAACTATATTTATTATGCAATAGAATTATTGTAATACGTTTAAGTATAGATGTGAGAACAATTATAAAGATAATAATAGCGATACAACTGACGAGAAACAAAAATTCAGTTTCAATCTTATAATCCGCGCTGTTCAGACGAGGTATCGGCGGAATGGGGGACATGGTTCATTTCTCCATCAGTTTCCATCTCGCTCGATCCGAATCAACTCCGAGCACCCAACCCTGAGTTCCCCATTCCTCCAAGTCCACTCTCGTAACCGCAGCCATCCGATTCCGCTCTTCCCATTCATCTAACGGTATCATACGCCTCCGCGAACCTGTGCACGTCCACGTGAAAAAGGCAAACGCTCGCATTTTTCTCCAAACGAGCGACGTCTACTCCTCGTGGGCCAAAAACGAAAACCATCGCGAAAGCCGGCGAAAGTAATCGCGAGCCTCCGCGATGACGAACAGAATCACCGAAAAAAGAGAGGATGGAAAAACAATGATTTTTCCCATCCCCCGATGATTGCGAAGCGAATAAAGACCCATCGGAAGTTAAAACTCGATTTTCCGATGGGGAGGGGTGGCCGGGCATCATCGGATGCTCTATTCCGCTGCGTGGGTGATGAAAAGAAGAAATCTCGTCCCTATTGCGTTGCATTGCGCGAGAGCTCGATTGATTTTCCGGCATGTTCAGGACCAGTTTAGTGACCTTTCAACCAAAATCCTCGACCGCACCCTTTTACGCAGTAACGTGGGCTTTGCTTTGACGTCAGCTATTTTAGTCCGCTGGCTTCATCTCCGAGTTTATGACTCGTCAATCCGCGTATACCTTGCGAATTGAGCGGGTATGTGGATGTCAAAAGTCGCGACGGATCGAGTACACGGTGGAAGTAAGTGCTCGTAAGTGACGGGAATGCGTAATTTTGGCCGATAGTTGTTTCAGTTGCAATCCACATCCAGTATTGAATTTTGGCGCGGTAGAATGAAACTCAAATTTTCGGGGATTTTTCCCGCAAGGGATGATTTCGAATTCGCGTTGTTCTAGAGGTTTACGGGAGCGTAATATTCAACTCCTTTGAATCTTTTATGACTCATATATACCTGACCGTTAAGAAAGAAAATCAAATAATCGTTGTCTCCAGGAAAAATTTTGGTTTTTAACAACGGATAATAAGAGATTTTCAAGCAAGAATCGGCTTATTAACCAACAACTTTCCTTCCTATTCCTATAACTTGCTTAGTTCTTCTAAGAAAGAAATTTTTTAAGTGTTCTTCAAGGTTATGTCATTGGACCTTTACTCATACTTACTATTTATACGTATTAGATTATTATTCTTTCGCTGCTTTACAGCTTCCGAGGTATCTGATTGGCAATAAGAATATTTCACTAGAAAGGTTGTTATTTTATGAAAAGGTTAGAAAAACAATTTCAGCTGCAAACGATATCACTAGACCCGCAGTCAACGCTTAATATACGGAATCAGGAATTTCAGCGTATTTTTCTTATTTATCTACTGGGAAAATTATGTAACTCGGTCTTAGACAACTTCTTTTCCAAGATGCGAAGTAAGTTGCTATGGTGCTATGACCGACCTTCACTGTAAATGAAATGCTTTTAAAATATAGCTTATTTGAACCCCAAATATTAAGCTTCTCTTACATTGAAAACGTATGATCTGAGGGTGCTAACTTCCAACGAATGCTAAAATTTCGGAACCAGTTGCTGTAAGAATGCCGCGTATGCGATCAGAAATTTATGTCAGTCATCATGCCAAACGTAAGGGAAATAAAATGTTCAAATATTTTAGTTCCGTTTAGCATCCAATAAAATAAACGAGTTGACCTTGAGTACAGAGTCGGCATCATTTGCAAATATGTACAGAATCAGCGAGCAAATCGTTCTCAGCTGTGACCTTCCTGAGCTTCTTTCGTTAGCTTGGAAATCGTCAAATATTCCTTGCTATAGCAAAGTGCAAATTAACTTGATTTTGTACGCTGAAAAAGATTGAACGTACAATAATTTGTAGACGTAGTCAAATTATCGAAGACTTATTAAAGTTTGTATAAAATCGTAAAAATATAGCTATAAATATTTTCACTTTGAAAAAATTCCTACCACAACTTAAACTTGATATCTTAAAGACGTAGCTAATGAAGATAGGAAAATATGTTTTTTGTTTTCTATTATTTATTTCTCTATGCTCTCACTAACATCTATTAAAATACGAATATTTACAAATCAGATTATAACACCGATTTTTCTATACAGTAAGTATTGCGTTGGAGATTTCAGTTTCATCAAGAGTAAGATAATCCGGAAATCGCCAAGAAAAAAAACTATTGAAAAATAATATCAACTCATTTTTTCTCCGAACGTGTTGTTGGACGAAAATATAATCTGGGAGGACATAAGAAAAATTGGCGCTGGTGATTGTAGTCGGTGTAAGTACAAGAATGAGGGTCAGAGTACTCCTTGCGTTGTATTGGGAATTGCCGTTGAAGCTTGTTTGGGTCAGTGGGGAATACATGCGATATCACGGAACATCGTGGGAACGGACAGGTGAGCTAAGGGAGAACCGTGAGATTTGCGTCAGCGTCAACATTAATGGCCTCGCGGCCTCTGTACTTACCTGTATACTAACTTGGCAAGGTGGTAAGCGGACTACGATGTCACATCTATCTTCTTTCACTTATTGTTATAAATTTACAATTGCCTAAATCAATTATTTTTTACTATCTGAAGGGAATAGGCTTTGATATGAAATTGGTAAAAACAAGAACTATCTAGAATACAAATATGGTGTTATACTATTCCAGAAATTATGATTTCCCTTCATTAGTAGGCCCACAAAATTAAGTGAGTTGGGCGAAAAACCTGTAAAAGCTGCAAAGAGGAAAACATACTTGAGATTCCAATACAGAGGATTATAGGAAAGCTTACAGTCATTTGTGATCTAATTAATGTGTATTGGTGAACGAAGAAAGTACAATGGGTTCTTAAAACTTGGCCTTTGCTATTGAGAGTCATATAAAAGCACCCCGATTTTTTCCTTTCATTTCCTTCTCTTAATAGAAGGTGCATATAGCTTTACAAAAACGATCAGAGTAATAAGGTTTAAGCAACGTTAATATAATCTACATACATAAGTCGAGAAAATAAAATATTTCGTAATAAGTTTCATAGATTACGCTTTTTCCTTTCAAAATTACATCAAATTCATGCACCTAGTATGAGATTTTTCAACTAAGTTATTTATTTTCTGACTTACAGTACCTGCAAAAGATTTTCTTGCTTTAAGTCCTATATAAATTATGTGCTATATTTCATAAAGGAAATCAAGAAACGTTAGTGAAATAAGTTCAAAACTAACATTATGACGAATTGCATACTTGGAATATAAAATCGATTAGAGCTCGTATCTTAGGATGGGACCGCTAGACGAAAAAGATTCTTAATTTCGACACTAACATCATTTGTGAATTAAATACATAATGGAATTTAAAATCAATTTTAGTCTAGATGTTAGGGCAGGACTAAAAAGGACCCTCACGTCAGCCATTGTGCTCGGATAAATTCGGAATCATATCCTCTCCGGCGTTCCTTTCTCTTTAATGAAAGATTAATCGCGAATTTCAGTGACAGCGCCACCTTTGTGCTGCTCATCATTAAAAGAGGCAGAAGAACAATCAGGGCGCTCCACTCTCGTCGAATTCGCTTTCAAACTCCGTACCTGAATGAGAAAAACCGAGAGTTATGAAAGGCAGGATCGAATCCAGAGCCCGTCCAATTCCCCGTGGGCTTTATACGTCAACAAAAACATCCGCTCGGAGAAAAACTGAAGGGAACACTTTCCACTTTGGAGAGCATTGATTTCGAGCAACATCCGATGTCAACAGCTGCAGCATCGTGGGGGAAATGCGGGAAGTGAATGGGTCACGAATTCAGAGCCGCGTATACTCCATTCATGCTCTCCTTTGCAGTTCTGAACTTTGCCTCGATTCCCTCTCCTTAACAGAGCCCTCGAATGGATGAATAGCTTCGCTGCGAAATGTTTTCGCGATTTTTTCCGTAATAATGAGCTATGGGTTTTTTCAGCCGCATCACTCCATGATAGTCTAGCTGTCCAATTAACGGTTTTGCTCGATATGATTTCCATTATTCACCCGTTGGATTGATTGCGTTTTAATTATCAAGAGCTAAATGTTTTTGCTCTCATTTATACGTCTTTTCACGATGTAATCAAATATTTTACGCGCGAAAGGAAATATTCAGTAGATAAAGAAATTAATACCTGCGGAATACTTGGAATCACAAGAGGGTATTGAAACTGATATTGCGGCAATTATTATTAATTTTTGCATTACTACAAATTAAATTAAATGTTTCCCTAAAATCAATATTCGAGGTTTATAAAATATATTAACATCAGTGGAATATTTAACATCAGAAGAGGATATTGAATCTGAATTTTTCGCATTTTTTACCATATGTTGCCGTAATGCAAATTAAATTGATTTTTTTCCTTATCTCAATAGGCTCGGACATGAATTTGTGCCTGATTTAACGAATTCAATTTTAAATGCCTGATGATGCTATGTGTAAATACAAAGATTTTTCTTGTTCTGCTTATTCTTTCTATAACCAAAGTTCTGATTCCTTCTATACCATGTGCCGCGACTCTGAACTTTACTCATAATTATTCCAAAGTTTCTTAAATTGATCTCTACCGTAAATTTACTGAAAAATTCTGAATTTAGCAGTTTTAAATATATTCTTTCATTGCCCAAGCTTTGCCTCTCACATCCGTAATATTGGAACTAAAATTGTTAGCGTTGCTATTTTGAACGCCAATCGCAATATCTTATCTGGCAAATTGAGCGCAGACATAACTCAGACGCAAGCAAGCATTGAATACGTTCGGAAATTATGGGGAGATGTTGCGTAATATACCAGTACAGAAGTTTAGTGTATAACTACAGAAGATAAGCATGAGAACTGTGTTTAAAAGTATGTTCCAATATTGTGTATGGACTCCATAAAGCATCAAGTCTGAACACAACAAAATAAAAGAACTTTGACAAAGTTATTTAACTTCGTTGTGTTTAGTTATGGAGTACCTCAAAGTAGCAGCTCATTCGATTGATTTAAATTTAAAATCTGGTTTTCCATACGGCTGGCTTTGTTCGTGACACTATTAATTACTAATAAACTGTTACGAGGATCACTAGAAATATACAACTGTCACCATTCCGTGTTTTTGATGTAATTTACTACATTGCAGAATTTGTAACAGCTAAAATAATTTCACAGTTTATGTGAACCGTGTATTTCAATTTCTTAGCGATATTTTAGAATGACAACCCACTAGATTTCCCTGAAGATATTCATTACATACACAACTGCTTTCAAGGGAAACCATGAAGTAAGTAATTTTATACCATAGTTTAAATAGCAATTTGAGTAGCAATAGGCGTGCTTCCTTTTCCATTAATTTTACTTCGGGCAATCGTTATTAAATGAGAGTATTAACTTTTACGTCCCATTTCGTTCAGAATTGACTTATCTTCAAGTTTGATTCCAATCAAAGTTTAAATTGATTTCCCTTTTTCCTGCGCTCGTTGAGATTGATAGCGACCAATGGTTCGAGACTATGTGCTTTCTCACCGTTTATTTTTCGCCGTTCACTCCTCGAAGTGAAGTATGGATTGAGTGGAGCCAAACGGCGAATCTGGCGTCGGAATTATTTCGAGTGAAGAGCGATGACGTGTGGGATCGTGCAGCGTGCACGCTCCGCCTCTAAGCTGCTCCTTATCGACCACACAAAGAGAAAAAATGCGACCAGTGATAGCAGCTCCAATTCCACAAATTTGCCTGCGTCCTTGCATGCTCATATATCTCTCTTCAGAACTCCCTCGAATGATAACGACCATGATAATAAAGCTCTCAAAACACATATTTATACGGAAGGAATATGTATAGCAGATACATTTTATGAATATTTTATGTGAGTATTTATCGGCCTTCGTTAGCTAGATTGAATTCATGGGGGGCCCTTCTTCCAACTCGTTCTCATTTTTAATAGGATCGATGGAAAACATGAAAGTAGGGTATTGAAAAATCCCTGCAGCTCTTGCAAAGTTGAAAAAGATAAAACTCACGTTCCAATAAATACCTGTAGAGGAGTAGAGGAAAAAATCCGCGAAAAAGCAGCGGAAAATAGAAAATCAAACGAATGTGAAATATCAAAATTTTTTAGATACGAGAAAAGCTTATTATATGAATGGAAATTCTACACAATATAGTAACGTATTATTGAACCAACACTTTTTTCATTGATATTCCTTTCAATATTGCAAGAGTGTACATAATGAAGATTCAGCACATTATCGTTACGTTATTAAACTCCATCATTATTTGGTGCATTAACCGAAGGTCTCAATATAGAAATTTAATGAATTATTATTGAATAGAATTAGTAGAATTTAGTAGAATTAGAATGCGATGCATTCTTCGTAATTATTACTCCTGACGAAGAATGCATCGCGTTCGAAATAAGTATTGAGTGCTCTCAAAAAGTTCGGTGTCCTGTCTTGTTTTCTCGGAATACCGGACAATGAGAAGAGGAACGCCGACAAAAACGGCTATTGGAGATTTTAAACCTCTAACTACCTCACTCCTCATCCTGCTTAGTAAACTTCATTCCCCTTCAATATCTCGCAGTAGCCAATAGTAGAGAGTAGCCAGTTCCAATCCGCCTTCGGGCAGAATATTTTATTGACAATTACGACCATTGAAGCTGAGGAGAATATAGAACTAGTTTTGGTCTCGCAGAGGAAAGTAATCATAATACTTAATGTATACCGTGAAGTCATGATGAAGATGTTTAAAAACAATTGTGAATCGGTAATTTGCCAAAGGATTGCGCGAAGCATATGAAACACCTACGACCTTGAAAAGAGCAGATGACGATGAGCACTACGCAAGATGTATGAGTATATGTGGCATATTAGATCAGGAGATCGAGTGGGTTTCATTCGCAGAAACCTCACCTGACTATGGATATGGTCGGAAGGAAACATGCAAGCAGAATGGATTTTGATGCACCACTAAAGGCTTCATGAAAAATGCAAATCTCTCGTCTCATTTATGTAAACAACGAGCCCTCGATGTATTCAGGTGCTCCTTTTTCGAAGTGATGGAATCCGTTAGAAGTTATCAGCATTACGACTCTTATTCCGTGTCATTCCCCTTTCGATAGTGAGGCAATGGTGAATCAATGCAATGCCTAATCCCGGAAGAACGCTGGATTTCGACTGCTATCTAATCCGCGGAAGCCTCGAGTCTTGATAAGAAGACCTGGAATGGAAATATTCCTATGATTTGGCGAGACGATCGCAAACAAAATTCAGAGAAATCCACGTTACACGAATATCTCCTTCGTTTTTTTTTATTTTTCGCACTAAGGATGACGTTGTAGAGTCGTTAAGGTTTTGTTGAGGTTGAGTAGTGTAAAAAGTGAGGAATATTTTCCATGAAGATTTATAGATTATACTCCTTGAAGAGTATGAATAATATGGAAAAATAATGAAGCGTCTTCCATTAAGTTGAGACTGATACATTTAAGTATCTTCTATTATTCTTCTATTATTTCTAAACCTTCCTATATAAAACTCTAACGGAAGATTTAGCTTGAAAAAAGTACACAGGAGAAAATTAAAGGGCGGGTTTAAAAGGCTAAGGTTTAACCAAAAACAGAGTAAGATCCATGATTTTTTATGGATAATATTCCTTACTCTTCACGGATAAGATTTGAAATTGCACGAGGAATGATTAACAAATAATATTGAAGTACTGATGAGATTTTAGTACTTTTCATCCCAGAAAAAGTCGTGTGCTTAGAAACAATTACGTAAATTTCGTTAATAAAATGGCCAAAATCATTTCGAAACTCCGTGGCTTTTGCAAAATTACTATAAATTGTGCACCTTTATACTACAACCTAATTTATAATAACGTAAACTTACTGCCACGTGAATAGTTTAGTCTAACCATCACCTTCAGGATAAAATAAAGGTGGATCAAAATTCGAAGTAACTGCTGCTTTATCACTGCAAATTCAAAATATGCACCATTTTGGGATCACGTGGATTCGGGCCTGGGCGAATGAACTCGACAGATTTAAATGCCAAGTTATAGAGATGCTGATAATATATCTCGAGTTCAAATTTTGAATTGAAATATGTTGACGCTTTAGATCGACTGTTCAAGGATGATTGTTGTGACCTCGGGATTGAATGTCGCATACGAGAAACACGAGTATTGTCCTTGTAACAACTGATAGAGTTTTTCGGCTCGGTTTTTGCTCCGGTTCTATTAAAACGACTAATTTCGATTTAATTCAGATGTCGCTCTAAGCATCAAATTTAAAAATCAGAAAAAGGTTTTACTATCCGTAATTTTTTCTATTAAATTACGTTGTAAAATTTCAAAACAGAATTCCTTATATAAAGTAAATACCAAAATCAGTTATTGAAAAATTAGTGATAATTCGGGAGTTGCATGCCATTGTAACACATCAGCGAATTTAGTGCTGGTACTATTGTTACACTGCAATGGAATGTGAACCGAAAAACGGGACGGAGTAAGTAAAAATGAACAAGAGTAAAACGGAGCGATTTTTCCGTTTTCGATTCAGCATCATAGCTTAGAATTATTTTAAATTTTTAAAATATATTTTTGGTTTCGATTACGTGTTGGATCCATTCGATTCAAAGCTCATCTTTAAACTTGAAATGAGCTGTTGGTTATTACTTCGTAATTGATGCATGTATCGTAAGTCATGAGTATCATTACTATACTAGAATTAATATGATTACTATAATTGCCATATTAACAATAATAATCAGACACGCACGACTAGCTTGTTTTCACGAAGTAGTGTTTCTTTTGTTAACAGTTCAGTACTTCCAAATCGGCTCAAATGGAGAATTTCTGTGTTCCCATAGGAAAATTTTCGTCCCAGCAGCATTAAAAAGAGCGTCTGTCTGCACGGAGGGTACATTTCAAAAACCATCGCTGGACGAAAGCCAGAACGTCCGCGGTTTCCGGCAGAAGTACAGAATGCTACAGACGGTCACGCATAAACAGATTTCTCTCAATGGATTCCGTCAATAAGTGCTCAGACAATACTTTAAATACCCTGGCTAAAATTCTGAACGGACTAATTTGTCACTCTCGAAATAGAAAGACTTCAGAAAAGCGTTCCTTGCACGCTTGTTCTTATGACGAAGGGTCCGAATTTAGAGCATTCCATAGATATTTTTGACGCCGGTAATACAATTATTCTCGAAGCAAAGAGCCTCTTGACATGTTTATTACCTTTTGGGCCATCGGGAAGATACTGCTGTCAGCCTCGAAAGAAGAGGGGCTGGCCTTTTTGAACGGGACATCCATTATCGTCAACGAGAGAGCTGTGAAATCGATTTTCCGCGACGTAATTGCTGTTTGAAAACAATTTTTCGGAATGCATTGCGGCTGCTGTCGAAATTTGGAGAATGGTGAGCATTAACGCTGAAGTTGTGGGCAAAGGTTATGATTTTGTACCACGGCGTACTTCTATGCCGTCGAAGGAGTTCACGGTATGACAACCGGGACTCAAGGAGTGAGGCCGACGTTTCGGCTGTTATCTCTGCAGTCATCTTCAGCACTAGAATTACTCCTTCAAAAATCTATCCACCGGGAAATCCTGGAATCTTTTCTAAACTTTATCGTCTTTTAAACATATTTGATGCACTGGCGTTAATTTTACTGCATTACATCCCAGAGTACCATGACCTGATTACACTTTAAACCTAGGGTGTATTTTCCTAGATACTTGATCGCATTTTGACGATAAGTAGAAATATATCGAAATTTCCCGTACGCAACGTGAACAATTATTCAACATTTAAAACCAATCGAATGCAAACAAGCGTATGCTTTGCCACGAAGTGTGACTGAATACGGAAACGTGTCGTGTCGTCATAACGTTTTGGAAGCACTGCTCTGCAGTACTGTTGCATGACCCTCAAAGGCTTATGATAATAGAAATGAAAAATGTTTATGCGATTCAAATTGATGACCCTGAGTTCATGGAAAAAGCCAAGAGGAAAAAGGATAGCCATTAGATCGTACACACTATCGCAGAATTCTATTTATAAGCGGACTGTTTCGATGAATCTGGGAATATAAATTTGTCATGATGATGATATAAATCTGTCGGAACTGGCCGCTCGTCAGCAATGTTTTGTGCCACTGCGTGCAAGTCTCTGCTAATCTATACGTCAAAAATATCCGATTGAAATGCAATTTTCGAATGTTTAACTTCAAAAATATATTTTGTGATATATTGGCACAAAATTTTACGTTTTACATTTTGGCCTACGTATAGTTAATTTACTTCGGAGTCGTTTACTTTTAAGTGCATTGAATTTCCATAAAACATTGAAAATTATAGATATTTCGGTTAACAAGTGTAGGTTGTCTCGTTTCCTATTAGTTACGCTACTTTGTTGAGAATTCGCTGAATAAAATGTTGATAATGTAGCTTTAACATAGTTCGAATAAGTTTGCGCCTTGTGATCCTATGCTAAACAAAAGCGAAAAATAGCCCAGGTATTCCAATTTCTAGGCAGGTATTCTATAACCGCTAAAATACAATGCCCAATCACATTTCTATTAAATTCGAGTCCCAGTGATATTACGATTTTTTATTTCTGTTTAGCTTAGGATTAAATTTTATAAAATTCAAGATAAATATAGCATAGATATGAGATATATGTGCAGAGACCTATGAGGTCTTAACCCCTCCCTGTTGTCGAAAAGTGCCCGTAATGGCAAATGCAGCCTTGGTCGGAAATAGATCTGGACAGGTTTGGAAAATAAAATTTCCAAAGTTTTCCCTTCAAAATCGCTGCTTACAGGGGAAGCAATAGAGACGAAGTTTATTTATTCGGATGGATCCTCCATGTTTCTCTGAAAAGCCAAGATTGAAAAATGTTTGGGTTTATAAATGCATATCGCAGGCGGAGATGTAACTCATTGCCATCGCAACAAGGTTTCCACAAATCCGCCCCTGGAGTCTATCAAAAGCTGGTGAAAATTGAGTTACTGAACTCTGGCAATGGATCATAAATACACAGAGAATTATCTCTTGGAAAGTTTCCATTAGCCCATCCTCTCGCCATTTATTACGATAAATTTCGTGTTCAGAGTATCGGGATGTCATTTATTTTGGCTCACAATCCGACCATGTGTGGTCCACTGTAGTCGACTTATGATAGTGAGATAAAATCCGTGTCTTATTATTCTTTCGCCATATTTTACGTTTACATTTTAGCACAGCGGAAATATCGCAAGATTTTAGAGACAAACAGAGTAAAAGCAAGCACATCGTAGTTCGACCACTATAAAACATTTCCTTCAAATCCTAAAAGCAAGGGACATCACACGTTTTAGGCCGCTGTAAACTATATGTATAACGGCTGACAGTAATAAGTATCCTCTCACAATAACTATTCTTACTATTTTATAACTTATTTTTGTTTTCGTGTTAATTTGTATTTAGAGCTCGATGATGACTATCTGAGTCGAAACCAATCGCTCCAACATTTTTTTATGAAACTCAGCAAAGTTATTGTTACCATTCCTGAGATGAGATTTCACTTGGTGAACGCTTCGACATTTTGTTAGTTATGATTTCTATCGGTCTGTCTGCTCAGCAATCTGTCTGGAGGCCGTTTTAAACCGCATATCCTCCACCATTCGCTAGCAAAAGCTCTAGAGAGGGAGTGAGTGCAATTACATAATATGAGGAGTAAGAATGTTTGTCTTTACTCTCCTAAATGAGTGGGAAAGGCTCACGAAAGTACAGCGCAGTATCCACGTGAATGACATTAATTCGTGGATAACAACAATTATTCAATAAGATGATCAAATATCCCATAATTCAAAACCATTCTTACACGCGAGTAGCTTTTATATTATCAGATTCACGTAGATGTATATAAAAGACATTTTTCTCCATCCTACACCAAAAGACGAAAATGTTGTATTCATCGATACGCGGGAACTACTTTCATTTGCTTTTGAGTTTCTTCAAAATGATTCTGCCAATTACATCTACAATTGCCATTATAGTCATGAAAGTGACATGAAAATTTTGCCTTCATCAATATGCGGGAACTCGTTTTACTTGCTTTTCATTTCGCGTATTTCTTCTTTTAATGATTCTACTAATTATCTCGACAATTGTCTTCGTAGTCATGAAAGTGACTCCAACTAACGGAGCTTTGTAATGAATGAGTTTCTTCCGGCCCAGGAGTTTCCGAGTGTATGTACAGGGCATGCGATGGAACAATTGCTTCCTCTGTTCACTCATGCAATACTTAAATTCCCTCTCGTCGTCCTCAGATAAAGAAGCACTCTGCGAGGAATTCGGTCTTTCGTCTGCAATATTCGCCATCCCACCGCATTACGTCATTCACAGGGGATGATGTGTTTTCAGTACGGCCACCACTTTCCTCCGGCTTCCGGTAGAAGTGCTGTTGCTTGTCAGAGCGAGCGTAAGCGCTGTCAAAGAAACGCCATCAATATATCCGAAAATACAGCTTTTTTGAGGGAGGTCGAAATTTTTGCCTCAAATTTCTAGAGCGGTTTCTTCCTAGGTATGCACCACATCAGTGGCACCATCATACTGGCTGGAGTTACAAGATTTCCTTTATCTCGAGGATATTTCAAATACAGAAGTGAGCCGAAACCTTTGATTTTGAAAGTACTCGTATTTATCATGGCAATTGATGATTCCAATGGAAAAACTATTTCATGTGATACCCGAAAACGTAACAATTAATCAACCTTTCTATTTTAAAGGTATTCTAAGCTCAGGTTATCATGTAAATTAGCTTCACTTTTTATGGCTTTGCGTACAAAAATTAATTTTTTACACTTTATGTTTTTATTGCTTTGTCTGCAAACATAATTTTTTGTGGTAAATTTGCTAAACTTGAGCTGCAGGATGTTTCTGGATTACATTTTCTATGATCCCATAAAATGATGATAACGTTTAATTTTCCGTATTTTAGCGATTTAGACCTACAGAATATTTTGGTTAAAATTGTCGTTAGTTAACACGTAGAATTAAAAGAAGGATAAATTTAACAATTTGCCTCTCTACAGCTTCATTGCGCTGAAACTGCATTCCATTCTGTCCCGAAGTATTTATTTCAGGTCCTTGATTATACATGTTGAGCGTGATATCTAATTGCGCACTCTTTGCATGCCTATCTAGGTTAAGTATGGACTAGATCACTCATTGGAATTGTCTGCTCATTTTCAAGTGCAACTTTAATCCATCCATCCACAATACACAGTCTTGAGCATAGTTTCTTTCAATCGCAAAGTTACGAGTATACTTAGAAGCTATTACGTATCAGTCCTCTGGGATAAATACAGCGGAAACTTGGTTGCTGTCGTCATTGCAGTGGGAGGTTTGATTGTGGAGACAAATTTCATCGCCCTCTCCTTTCGAATCTGCTGTTTCATCAATGGCGAAACACAAGACACAGCTGCGTTGGCACGTTAATAAAGTCTTGATTGGGCGTCTGACGTTGGCGCTATCTATCACGTATTCAAAGAGCCGTGTCAGTATTTTTTTAATTGCCCTTTTTTCATCAAAGAACTAGTCTTTGCTTTAGAGAGCAATTCTATACAAACGGTGGAACTCTTATGAAAGAATGTGGTGTCGTATACACTGCAAGCGTAGGTCCATTTAATTGGTAATATTTGGTCATGCTGAATGGTCTACCATTATAGTACGGATCTTTCTAGATCCGCAGTTATTTTAAAAGAAAGCTAGCCCATGCGCATTGTTGGTTTGGTAGTATATATCTTTGGTTTAATCGTTATGAACTCATGGTCTAATAGTCCAGCATCTCTGAATTTGGTGAATTTGTTCGTATTCTACACAACGAGGTTTAAGTTTTGGTTTTAATCTTTTGACTTTCCAAATAATTGCCGAATCCGTAGGGTGTATGGTTAAGTTTCTCTCTTAAGTTAAGGTTTGATGACAAAACTATTTCCTTTTATTTTCATCTTGCTTCAATACTATAGCTTTAATTCTCTTCCACGAGCGCTACAATTGACATTTTGTCGTTATAAATATATTAGATTTTCGGTGGCGAAACGATTTTGAATTAGTTCCTTTTAATCTCATCTTAAATTTATAATAGTCATAGAGACTTAACCGCAAGTATAAAGCTTGAAAAGATATTATTTCGTCTTGAAAACCCCAATAGAAGTAGAATAATCGTGGAAAAATTATAGGAAACCTAGGAATCTGCATAGGATTTTAATATGAGCCTGATTTGAAATCATATTGTAATTTATTTGAACGATAACTGTAGTGTAGTAAGTACATCTACTAAATTTACAAAAGAAAATGGGACTTAAAAAATTAATTGGGGATTATTTCATAAGTAAATTATTTTAAGCCTTAAGTTTACCCTTGACAACTTCTCTTACCTGTCCTTTTTGTCCTTTCTTTAGTATTTTTTTCCTTTTGAAAGTCATAGAATGCCTCTATGTGTATAGATACGCTAATGAAATTTATATCAATTGTATACACATTTAGCTCTCAATTATTAGCGTATGCCCTTCAACATATCGTATGCAAATCGTTGGTCTGTATTCCTAAATCGAATACCCTTGTGGCGAGTATAGGTCTACTTCATCCTTAAATATATAAATTTTGAACTTTCACCCGCGGAATAGTCTTGTCGTTACAGTTTTAGAAGTCGGCAAACAAGAATACCGTGTTTTGAATAGAAAAAGTTTTCTTTCGGACCGAAGCACTCGTGTGGTTGCAGATCCACCGCACCTCCCGGTACTTCGGAAGCCTTTTAAAGGCGCGGGAAAGCATTTACAGCGGAGGCAATAAATCGCCTCGCGGATGGATTCGAAACACACGCGGAAGGCCTTTCTCCACTCCCCCGCCTCCCCCTGGGGGAAGTCCGGCGAATTGCAAACAGATGATGCTCGATATCTCGGCGACCAAGCATGTTTATCCGTTCCCATGGTCCCGAATCGCCTTTGCCAACCTTCTCCTGTGTATAAACAGACGCCCACGAACCTACTTTGCCGTCTTCTTGCATTTCGTCCTCATTTCTCGGATGGAATTCAGATACACTAAGATATCGAATGAAATTTCATTTGGCGACTTTGAGGTGCTCTGAATTGGCTCGTATCCCAAACAGATTCAAAGTTCCGTGATCTATCCTTTTATACGAGTCACAACATTTACTGTATCGATGTGAAAGGGAAGTGTAACGAAAGAATATCCAGCAAATTGAGTGCCTTCCGTTTAGCCAAGTAGGCAGCGGTTTCGGCTTTGGTGAAAGTGGTCCCTGGTTCGATTCTATGTGGAAGCCCATATGTGAAATTACCTAAGCTAATCACAAAGAAAGAAAAACTCGCTTTGTAGAGTCAAATAGTAAATTAAAAATTAGATTATTCTATGAAGTAAATCCAAGGCACACTTCAATCTGTCATGTTTATGATCTTAGATGTCGAAGCACTTTTAGCAATAATACTATCACTCCAGCAAATTGAGCTGATATTCTCCTTTTCTATATTAACTAAATTTCTTTCAATCACTTGGACTCAATTACCAGTATTTATAGAATAATTTCCATTCCAAATTTTAAGTGAGCTTTAATTTACGGAACAATTTTATCTTCGTTTCTAACTTAACTCATTGTTCGGTGAACCTAATTGAGAATGCCAAAATAATGAGTATCATTTTGCAGGTTCTCTCAATGTGGTTGCATTTGTGAAAACATTATCTAATTTTCCAAGATATTTCTTATCACCACAAGTCATTAGTTTGTGAAAAACGAGTAGCTACTTGAAAAATAACAGCGGATTATTTTCCACCAATCAAAAAGGAAGTAACCGGTTTCTATGCCTTTATCATAAGTACATGCCATGATCATTCTCTACATGATATTCTTCTCATCATCATTTTCCTTATTTTTGCGAAGAAAATTTTGGTATCCATGAAAATAAGTTATCTGCAAAGTTGAGTGTTATCTCCAACGACTTTAATCGTTCTTTTCCTTGTTGTAATTGTTTCTTCCTGGTGGTGGTCTAGACTGCCGAATACTCTCGTACATTTTCTTCTACTCGAGGGAAATTTTAAGTAGTTATTATACGTCATTGGATTAGTTATTTCCGCTTACTCATTACTCTATCGTTATCGTAAAAATGTAGCTTAATCTTATATTTTTCATGGAAATAAAATTAATACACCGGCAATAAGTTTGTTGAAACCCTCCCGATTTTTATAAATGGATTTCAGGATTTCTGGGAGAACTTAATCGAGGATCGAGGTTGAGAAAATAAAAGCTAGAATTGCCGAAAGCATTAATAGCAATAATTTAATCCACGTAGCGGTTAAAATTGTCAGTAGAATGCAAGAAAGAGCAGATTTTTTAAAATTATATAAGCTTGACCAAAGAAGATGCAGAAAAGCGTGTGGTTGGATGTCTCTCCGAAATATTTTTAAGGCATGAGAAAATAATGAATGAACTGATACTTCTTTTCCCCAACATTCTAAGTTCTATATATAAACTGAAGTTTAAATATGCAAATATTAGTTTCTGTAATAATAATAATAACGGAAGGACTTTATTAGGGCAAGATATAAGAGTAAAAAAATGCTTTTGTATAAATTCTCAAGCCACTGAAAACGTTCTATAAGAACTATTATTTTCCTCTCAAACGAACTTCAGCTGCGTTTCAATGAACCACCACATCGTTAAGGCTTGCCACAAAAGAGCAAGCAGTAAGGATTGGCTTTTGAATTTAATCGACGCTCCCCACGAAAGTCTGGGTGAACTTTCGAGTAAAGGTTTGGGAAAGCGGAATCTATTTATTTCTCCGCATGTCTTGGGATGGGAGTTTTCATCGCGTCCGTACGCAGCTCTGAAAACGTCTTTTCTGCGCCAAAATCGGTTTGGATATATCGACTCAGTGGGTGGCCCACCACTGCAGAGGGGAAAAAGGAATTTCTCTCGCTCTTGACAGTGAAAGTCGAGTTGTAAATCCCATGAAAACGGTCTCAACGCCGTTGAAAGGAGTCGGGGGATTTACTCGCTGCGCTTGGCAAAAAACGAATGAAATCTGTAGAATCCCAAAGAATGGAACGGTTATAAAGAGCTTCTTTTCGAAAAGTTTCCACGGATTTTCTGTGCCGGTTGGCCTTCACCAAACTCAGGGTATGGTCGATTTCCGGTGGATCGTAAAATTCCCATTTTTATGCCATTTACGTGCTTGAATTGAAGAAACTCTTTAAGAAACAATTCTCAGGTGGAAGTTGCTAAAATTTAAAGTCAAAGTATTCAAATGCATATTCGATTGTGGTGGATTTATTCATTCCATTATGTTTTGTCAGTTTATTTTGTGATTTTTTACGAATGGGGAAATTTCTGAGAGAATACATAATCGATCTTAAACTAAAGTAGGTATTGGTAGGTGTACCACGAAATTTGAGTTTAATCCGTGATAGATCTGAGAAAGGAAAAATTTGGGAAGCTCTGTTCAAAGAGAAACTTTTCAAGTTATATCCGTGGTAGGACTAAAATTTGGTTGTAGAAAACCTGCACTATGCATGTTTCTACAACTAGATTTTCCGCGTAAGATTCAAGGTAAATCTTCGGAATAAAACTGTTTTTGTATTGCTAAAAGTACTTCGATAGCTTCAGTCACTTGGCACACGAGCTCCCGCCGAGAATCGAACCCAGGACTAAAGAAGTGTTCACTTCCTTCCCAGTAAATGTATGGACATTTAAAAAATTAAATACCTGACTTAAAGTTACGGTATACACTGTGATAGAATCTGAGAAACTTTTACATATATGGTATTTTTATTGCAATAGTACGTGTTAGTATTATGTTGAATAAGTGATGTAATGAGTTTTAAGAAGAATGTGGTTAAAAAAAGTCGTATCTCTTATTTGTATTTAAATAGCAATTAATTTGTATTTGTGTGTTTTACTTCATTATTGATTCAATTATTAATAGCTTTTGTTACTTTTTATTTTCTTTTATTGCAATCAGTATCATAGACCACAATGTTGGTACTATACCGAACACAGATTTTTAACTTATCTGCTGGATGAAATTGTTAATAATAATAGATAAATAGTAAGAGGAAAAGTTTACTGAATTCAAACGAAGGATCGGACATATAAGTCGACTCTGTTATTGGAAGTAAATTGAAGAGTGCTTGGCAAACGGCGGTCTTTGACGAACCATAGCTCAGCAAGCTGTAAATTCTTCGTGTATCAACATATTTTGATGGAAGTGTAATAATATCCCCATCTCTACTGGGAATATTTGACGCTGCGATGTGCTTCATTGATCTGTTATCTTCGTCGAATATTTATTGCCCTTAATTTTTTCTCGCAGTCATGGTGAGCACGATACACATTTGACTCAGATTTAAATGCAGTATCTCGTATTAGGAGAGAATTTCTCTTTTACCTTGATTAAAACATTCGTAAGAAGCAAACAGAGCATATAGGTAGACATTTATTGTTTCTTGATTTTATTCACATTTGACCCGAATTATTCTTTAAACATGCAAAATACATGTTTAAATAATGTGTAGTAATTTTATAATTACAAAATTATCTCTCAGAAAATTTGATAAATGCTCCTTAAGCTTTTTGTTTCTCATGTATCTTAATTCTGGTAAAATGCATCAGATTCCACCCTCGTATGATAAACAATAATAAATAATACATTTATTTATCCAAGGTCATACAAAGCATGTTGATAGGTATGTCATTTGCATTATTGTGTATTGTATTGCATTTTAATTAATGCATGGCAATTAATTAAAACTACATATAAGCTAATCAATAAATACATCACAAATGTTATATCTTTTTCAATAATCACGTATACATTTTGAAGCCATAAAAACCATAGATTACAACCATAATAAATAACTTCTCATTTTCCATTGTCCAAGTTCTATCTTTACCACATCATTCCTTCATTTTATGCATTGCATCAAAATATCCTTCGCTTGCAAAAAATTAAGAGCATAATTCTAGTATAATCCATGAACGGGATGTTTTAATTAAGAGGTGGTAAGACTACGTCTAAAAGTGTGGAGACGCAACACCTTTTCATGGGAAATCCCCAACAGAAAAGAGCACTGGCGCGTTCACAAAATCCTTCCAAATTCACCTTCACCCTTTCCAGATGAAAAAAGCACTCCCACTGAAAATGCTAAGCATAGATTCACCTTTTGTCTCGAGGAAGGATGACTATTCGATTTCGGCTTGACTTAATTCTCTCTTAGATCGGAGATCAGCTGAATGGATACGTAAACATAAAAGCTTAAGTTTTGTTTTCGGTGGTGTAGGCTTCACCTTGCGAGACTGCGAAAATAGGGTACCAAGTTCGAGTCATACTTAGGCGATAAGCGTACCGAAAATTTTACAGAATGGAGTAAGGGTTTAGTACAGTTTCCTAAAATAAATATATTAGTGTAACAATAACTTTCAATGGCTTAATTTTTCACCATTAAAATGCAATTTTGTCTTGATGGATGTATATGATGGTAGAAATATTTCGCTATTTAATTCAGCTTGATCTCTGAGTTGTGAATTTTGATAAGAAAGGTCATGAAGTCTCCTTCTCTGAAAGGAATTGAGGTGTGATTGTTTGAAAGTATATTAGCTATGAGATTGGTCTAAACTAGTTTTTCTTAACAAGGACGTTACTAATATTATTGTAAGATATAATTTGATTTGATTTACAATTGCTAGAATAGGATACAAATATATCATTCATTGGAAGTTAGAAATTTATCTAGGTACGATTAAATTATTTTCTAATCCCATGAAAATTACCGAATAATGATTATGGTTTCCTCTACCTTTTTTATATCGGGGTGGAAAGAAATTTCTTGGGTGTTCAGGTCACAAAATTGCGCTATGGCTGGAAAGTAAGAGCATTAACTAAAGAGCATTTTTCTTCATTTAAACGGCAAAATAAACAGTGTAATCCAAAGATTGAATTCAAAATGAACAGCAACGTAAAAGAATTTATGAATACTTGTTGGCTTTTTACTTTTTCAACAAATGATGGGCATTTTTCAAAAATGTTTGGCAGCACTTCTAAAACTATTGGTTAGTCATCAAAATGTAATCTTTATTATGTTTTATAAAATTACTATTGCACGAAATATTTCAATGATTATCCATAAGCTATTAAAACTTTACTGTTGATCGTCATTTTCGACGATAAATTCCTCGTGAATCATTGGTTTAAGATAGTTTTGGTTGTGGGAATATAAGCATGGACAGTCTACTTCTTGGTGGACCTTAGAGTTTCTTATGTAACCCCTTCTCCTTTAGACAAAGTATGCTAAAAATGCTCACAGCAAACTGTTTGCGACCGCCCAACAAACCGAGGTTTATCATTTCCTTAGATAAAGTCAAAATACGACTGACCTCGCGTTTGTCCGAAGCCGACCGCGAAAAGAAGTTATATAAGACTTCGGTCAAATCAAATGCAACGAAGAAAGTTTGTTCTGTCAACATTGGTGTCATTTGTATACATTGACGCGCTTTCACAGACGGATTCCGAGACGCGATGGCGCAACTGTTTATTCATGAATAAAGCGACTCTGTTTCCCGAAAAAAGTCGGGGAAAAAATACTCCGGCGCGCTACGCCTTCGATGGGCATTTGCACTGCATTTGGGGGAGCATGAAAAGTACGTCTGAAGCATGGCGAAGTAGATAATGGTGTGTGCTCTAGTATGTATGTGATGGTAGTATGATGTGGAAGAATCACACTTTTCAGGTTTCGAAAAATCATAAATGTTAAGATCGGCGTTTTCAAGTGTAAGCGTAAACTGAGTCAAAGGCCAAATGTTATCAGTCTGAAGAAGTAAAACAAGATGCCTGATGATAGAAAATAGAGTCATGTTATTTTTATATTTTTTAAATGGACCTTGACCTGGTGGTATTCCTCAAAAAACACGGAAAATAAACTTATGAAGATCTAAAGTTTTTATGAATTCCTAAAATGATTGTTAGATATGAATTCTGTACGTAGTGCTTGTAGATGTTTAATTAATCAAGGCTAAATTGAAAATTTTTGTAGTTGTAATATTGTATTAAAACATAGAACTATTTTTTCGATTGATTGTGGTATAAATTAACGACGCAACCTGTCACTGCGACTCTCTGCAGCGGTATTGTGTACTAAATAAATAAATTTATAATATACAACGATAATAATAACAAACCCCAAGATCCGAATTAGGATCATCATCGGGATGAAAACTAACAAAATTAAACACAATCACAAAATAGGATTAAATAATAAACGGTTTGTATGTATTTTTGTTTGTTGTTCACCTTTGGGGATGATGCCAAGGTCGTGAGGTTCTTTTTTGTTTCGATGCAGTATATATAGATCTTCATAAGTGTTTTAGGTGATATTACAGGTATTTTTACTATTCAATTTTAACTATAAAACGTTTGAGATTTAATTTTTGTTTCAGGGAAAGAAATCCGATTCCTAAGCCGTCAGTACGATGTACTCTATTCCCAAAAGTTCCCAAACATTTATTTCCGTGGACTCTTTTAATTTTCCGTGGACCCCCCAGCCTGTTTAATACACAATTTTTCTTTTAAAAAGCAATGTTTGGCTTACATTTGGTTATGTCATCTTTTAAAATTGGATCTTTGGCCTCTAAAAGCACTAAAACACTCAAAATTTGAAAAACATTTGGTCTATTTTTTCCTCCCAGACATGGACCCCCTGTAAATCTGCATGGACTCCTGAGGGTCCACACGGATCACTTTGGGAACATATGCTCTACTCCATCACCATTGCAAAGCATTCTTTAAGCGTAAAGCGTACAAAAAGTAACTCTCAGTAATATTTGATTGCTAAAGAACTCATTCTTTCTAATCTACAATATATCATTGAATGAATTATTGTAGCCAATTTATCTATGAAAATCTATGGTTATACTTGTTTTAGACGTCTCTCAAATACCTTAACTGATATTTGAGAATAAAAGGAAATTTTAGAGATTTAAAATCTCTCATTCCTCGATAGCCGTTCCAAATTTCCTTTCTTTACCAATGGAAATGTGTTAATTCACCATTTTCTAAAAGTATCTCCTTCTTGATTTGCTAGCTGTAACTCAGGAAATGAATCAAGAGCCTTAATATATCATTTCAGCCAATTTTTCCTTCCGACCCATTGGTAATTTGTCGTGAACAATCCTAAGGCAAGATACAAACACATTTTATACCACTATATCACGCACATTTTCGCATCTATCATTTCGCCGATGGGTTCTGTTTCTATGTTTTTAGCAAATGTTTCACACTACTGGAATATGCATTTTTTCAAACCATTTCCGGGAGTGCATCATCACTCGGCAGTCGTAAATATTTCCCTGTTTCTCAGAGGATGCAACGGTGAAAAAAGGGAATGTTGTGCAGGATATCTCAACGGGCTCATCTATTTCGGCGCCCCGAGCGAAAGCCCTCTGCAGTGAGTAAACAGTGCAAGCGGAAATCAAAGCATCGAAGGAGAAAAAATCAGCAACGCTCTGTTTACGTCCCCGAATAACAAATGAAGTGCACTCTCTTGTTCCCGCGTAGATGCTCACATGTTTTGCCTTCGCCCAAATCCGGTCGCACAGTCTGAGTCGGCTGCAGCTGAATTTTTCCGCCCCTCAGGCATCAAAATTAAACTCAATTTTAACCCTATAGATCTGTGCTACACAAAATGGCTAGTTTAAAAGTCTTGTTTAAACAAAATTTTGCTTAGGTTTTCCTTCTGATTCTCGCTAAATATATTTGCGGTTCGTTAAATTGTCACATTTTAAATACATTTGTCAGAATTGTTTAAACGCTATGTTTAATTAACGATATGTATAAAAAAGGGTGTTACCAGAATCTGTGTGCGTTAGATAAAAACATGTACTTATTTAATTTATTTCTCAGAAAAAAATCTAAATGTGTTTATCTTTGGGTAGATCTAATTTGATTTGGGCCTCTTTGGAGGATAATGTTTCTTTCGCAAATATATTAAAGTAAATGACTAATTTGTCTCTAAGACTAATAGGTCTTTTGAGTTTAGTTTTGAAAATAGACAGATTTAAGCACTAGTGACAGAAAATCATTCTTTGTATAACAATCAGAAATTTATTCATTTACGACATACAGTGGAAAATGCAATTTTAAAGTGATAATTAACCAAGGACAACACCAAAACAGTTGCAAGTTACTCAAGAGAATAATAAAAAGTATCGTAGCAATTTCAATCATCTATCGTAAGTGAAACTTAATTTTATAAATGTCCGGATCCACAGGAGGAAGAATTTAATTTAGGAAAGAAGGAAGGCGAAAGAAAAGAGAAATTGATTGAAATGTAATCGAATTAATGATTGAAAGTCTTGGTGTAGCATAATGAAGTAAATTAGAGAAACAGGTAAATCTGCTTGAAACACGATGACTGAGAATTAAAGTGAATAGAGGTATCGTAAGAAGTGGAAAAATATTGAGAAAAATCAGAGTCAAGGAAAAATAGGAAGGTGATATTAGTAACAAAGTCTTTATAACGTGCAGTGAGAAAACCTATAAGAGAATCAGAGGAAAGATTTGTTTCCCCGGCCACGTTTGAGTGTGAATAACATTTGACTCGCAGGATAGAATTCCCTGCCAAGTCAAGGAGATAAAAGACGTCAAGCGGTCGATACAAGGAATAAAGAATAGCAAAGAAATGAAAATAACAGAAGACTTTATGCAAGGTTAAACTACTCGGATTCTCATCAAAAACTTCAAGGGTTTCTAGAAAAAAATAAGGGAAGAGGTAACATCTTGATAGATACTTGCCAAACTAAGAAGGTGATATTTATGTACATATATGTAGAGGTAGCGTTTTGTTTATAAAATAATAAAATCGTCTTAAAATTTCAATAAATTAATTTAAAGTGAATATTATAAAGAAATAATCGATGTAATTATCAATAGTTTTGAGCAAAATTCATCCTCACCGCTATAATTTATAATATTATAAGTATATTGTAAAAATACAGGGTGTATTAAAATCTAAATTCTGTAAAGCGAAAACAGAACGAAGAAGAGAGCATTTTCATTGAGTTTTCCCAAAAGGAGCGTATCTCATCTGCTCCTCAGTTAACACCCCTCTTTTATCCCTGAACCCTACTTTTAAATTAAGTTAAAAATTGTTTCAATTATCTAATCTAGTCTGAATGTTTACGTGCTCAACTCTGTAAGGCGTCAGCAGAATGAAGACCAGAGTATTTTCCTTGGATATTTTCAAAGGGACCCTTCAGGGGATCTTTTCCCCGCGAACGCCTCGCAGACTTCACCTCTAAAAGCTTTTTGAAGCTACAAATTCAGCCTAGAAATCGACGAACAAGAGAAAAGGTCCGTGGAGCAATTATCTCCACTATTCCTTTCATTGTCCACTACAGGAAAAAGAACTTGATAGCGGCCCTTTCTCGCGATGCAAAAAACAACTTCTCTGCATCTTCATCATGCCAAGTGAGCTTGTTCCGCTGTCTTCGTCTTTTTTGGCTCCATTAAATGCTCCAGAGATGCATTCGACCAGCTTCCTCTTCCGGCTGGATCCGTGCGAATCTTGGATGAAAAAAATTAAAAGTTTTTTCGCCTTAACAAGAATGCACGCGATATTTTCCGATCGTCATATGCTTTTTCCTCCCGTTTCCTCTTCCTCCCTCGTTCCGTCGTTTGCATGATTTAGTGACGCAAGTGCATAGCGTACGCGAAGTTAGTAGGTCACGGAGGTCCTTAGGAATGAAAGAAATATTTCCCAGACACTTCCATGAGACGGTTTTTTCGCTTTGTTTTCGTTTGGGTTTTTTTTGGTAGCAGCGTGCGGTGGCCTAAAAATCTTGGGAACCGAAATTTGTTGCGTTTGACGAAAGGAAATAATGATGCCCTCGAAGGACATCTCTAAATTGAATACAAACAGAACGCATTTGCAGCTAACGACTGAGTTGCTAGTTCAAATCCCGCCTATATTTTCAGTCTTTCTTCCTTCATTCCGGGGACAGCGGCTGCCATTAAAAGATAGGTTTAAGCTTGAAGCAATTGCTAATATTGTACCCACAGATAGCAAAATGGGAAATACCAATTGCTGTGTCCGGCAAAAGAATTTTTCCGCCAATGGAAATGAAATAAAAAGTTGAAGAAACGAATACAAAGTCGCGATGGTACCCTATGAACTTTCTTCCCTCATTATAAAAGCAAATTTGAGCTTCAAAAGACTTGAAATCTAGTACTACTATCATTATGTTAATAGTTATTCGACAGCTTAGTAATTTCGCACATTAACTCTCACCCGGAATCGAACCCAGGACCGCGTTCATCTAAGCCGAAAGCGCTGTCCACATGGCTCGAGAACTGCAATCCAGGATAATAATAAGTTATTGCTTTTACTGTAATAAATTTGAGTCTTTATAAACAAGGTTTATAATATTCTTTTTTAATCTTTTCGGTGGTAACGTCTAAAGATTTTTAGCGATACGCTCTTAGAATATTTTTTCCCCACCAAACGCATTAAGTTGAATTGAGATTTATCCGCTGAGGATCATTCATTTATTTTACCAATCGATTATAGAGTAAACTCAGCGTGGGGGAACCATTGCAATGGAAATATAGAGTGAATCCATGAAAGAGAAATTCTTCAAATCCCAACTTCAAACCCTTCTTTCGGAAAATGTAATTTGAAAGGTTTAAAAGAGACCGAATGGCAGAAAATGGCGCAGTAGGATCCAATTCCTTGGCACAGGTTCAAAAGTATTAGTGGAGGGACATAACAGGTTGAATCAAAACATCCTGAATGTCCCCGCCAGGATGTCTGTCATATTTAAATCGTCCGAATTGCTTCTGCGATTCGGGTCAAACTCTCCAATTGAATTTTGGCGTTCACATATCCGGAATGCTCCATATGATAGCCTAGTTTTTACATTTATGTTTTGCGAATCATTTTAGGTAATGAAATTCGAATAATTTTTACTCTAAGCAGACTTCCATTGGGTAGAATATGACATTGCCTTGATTGATAATGGCTAATTTGCTGTCTTAATAAAAGTAAAAGTTCATTTAATGGAACGGAAGTTTTCTTTCTTTGAAATTATACTACATGAGGTTGACCAGACTGACATTTTTATTTTATTAAGTGGATATCTAGATGTATTAGGCAGAGTAATGCGAATATGAAAGATATTGGGCAATTTGAATTAGATATCAGTAGGTGGAAGGATGGGAAACTTGACTTAAGCTAAGTTGAACTCATATTTTCATTGGCTTTTTGATAAAAAATGTAAAAAGTCATTAATTTTCCAAACCGAAGAAATGGTTTCACAGTTGATATTATTTTTCCTATTTAACTGATATTATTTAAGATTAAATTATAAAATTTATCTGAATGAATACACTGATGTAATCCATTCAGGTATAATATTTATTTTAATAAATGAATTAATTATATGTTAATCATTTTATTGTACTCATATGGAATATTTTATTATTATTGGTAGTAATAGGTAGATGTTTTAAAATCAAACCATTTAAAGAGGTTGTGTTTGGTTTAAGCTTGAATTTTAATGCAAATTTTTGATTCAAGGTAATAACATATTGAAAAATCAGATACTTCAGCTGATAAAGCAATGCTATTGTGTGATGTGAATCTTTTACTGCAATCAAGCTTCTTTCATTTCAATTTCATTTGTACTTATGTATATTTTTATTTAAAGTTGACGATGTCTAACAGCTCGTGTTTGTAATTACAGATGCAGACCATCATGTACCATAATAAAAGTAGTGTAGATGCATTCACTGGGAATCTCAAGCAGAAGGAGGTGCATAAAGCAATCACACTTCATCCTGTGAAGAAACACAAACAGCTCTATCGAATCCACAATTACATGAAGGTAAGAATCGCTTTAATCAAGAATAGAATAATTGGAAAATACGAAGGGGAATTTAATCTCATATTGGTTGTGCTATAATTTAATTAAAATTGTATAATTACATGTTAGATTTAATGGACAAGTGTTGGAAATTTGAAATTAAATATTTAAATACTTCCTGAAGATGATGCTATGCATCGAAACCCTGGGTCATCTGTAACAATTCTTCTGCGGTAGTAGTATAAATAAATCTATTCCTTGTCAATTTGCTTCTTTTTTCATGGAATACCACCAAGTAAAGCCTCATTTAGTCGAATTTGTTTTGAAAGCTAGTACAACTTTTTAGGCCTAACTTTTCTGTAAACTCTCAGTTAAATTCACCTGAAGATGATGCTATGCATCAAAACCCTGGGTTGTCTGTAACAATTTCTTCTGTGGTAGTAGTATAAATAAATCTATTCCTTGTCAATTTGTTTCTTTTATTTAAATACTAATATTAATGGACCTTTAATTTTATCACCTAGCAACAATGTGGATTAGAAGGTAAGGAATTATTTCTCTCATGTAATTCCATTGCATAACCTGGGGAAGATTCAAGAATGCTTTCATTTATAATAAAAATCATAAAGGTCTATAGATGAGTAAATTATATAAAATGTAATGAAACTCATTTGGAAATATTAATGTGCAGTGGTGTGTACCTTAGACTCCAAATTTAATCCATTTAAGTAGTTCACATTAGCTACTTAGCTGTTTGAATTTGGCATTGTTCCAAGTTTTGAACGGTTTTTCTTACAGCAAACAATAGAAAGTGTATTAATCTATTATCATGGATAAAAAATACTTCTTTCGTTAAATTAATGGCATATGAGAATATTTTGAAGTGTAAAGAATGATGCTTAAAAGCATTAAACTACTAGTACCTTAAAAAATACTTTCATTAATGCAAATGAGTCATGGTAGTGCAATGAATCAAATATACAATATTTTTCACTTGTTGATTCTTGAGTATCAAAGATACAAGCCTAGAAAGATAGCATGAAAAATAGCATGAAAAATCTTCCTTTCCTTCCACACTAAGCACTATGATTATTGATGTCTTTGCAAATTTTTCTACTTTGAAACTCTAGAAATCTCTTTATGGATGTCTTATTAATTTCTCCATGGTTTCATATTCTCAGGAGATGTCAAAATAGGAAATGAAAATATTTTAGAAGGGAAGAGTACTATTAGTTATAAATAATTTCTGAGGAATTTAGTCAGAATCTTGATTACAATTTGAAGGAAGAAGTAGCTCCACTCAGAGTTGTCTCTCATACCCACTAAGGTTGATTTCTTAAAGGGTTCTGATAAAAGATTAAATTCTATGTCTCTGAGTAAGATAGACTGGTTCTACTTTCTACCAGACCAATGAGAGTATACCAAATTATTGCAGATCTTGCAGTCAAAGCATGCCCATTATATAGCTTGAGATTACTGGGATATAAAAATGATGGCATTGAAGTAAGAAACACATGATAGGTTTGAAGATAGAAGCCCAGTTAGAACAAGTGATAAAATTTATTTGATATTAAGCTAGCTGGAGGCAATGGAATGTTTAAAGTTACAATCGAGTAAAGTTTGAAGTACTACTGTTTTAATATTGTTCGGGTAATCATATTTTAAAGTATTATATTTTAAAGGTGGTTTTATGGATATAATTCATGAAGCTTATCAAATTAGGCTTATATATAAGAATATATTCTTCTGTGTGTATTGCATATCTTTATTGTAGTATTGTCTAATTATTGTATTTAAATCTAAAATATATAAAGTTACGGTAATAATATGCTCATTTAATTTTGCTAACAAAATTAATTGTTAAAAGCAAATATATAATATTTCATTGGGTGATCCATTCTTGCATTGTAAATGTTGATATAAAAGTAATTATATAAATTTATCACTCCCTTATGTTACTGCCTTCTGATAAAAATCATGGTGGCAACCTTGAATATATCTGCAAGGAGAGAAATTGACCATGATTGTTAGTAAAATGGAAGTTTAAAATCCTCCTAGAACCATTATTCCAGCAGTCTGAGGATGTTTTTTGATGTGAGTTAATATAAACAAAGCCGGATCTGGGGAAACCATATTTCTAAGAAAAACCCAGGAGGAGAGCCTTTAATTAATTTATGAGCATTTTTTACATTTATTACTGATATTTCCTCTTACATGTTTAATATGAAAATTTGCAATCCTTAATAATTCTCATTTATTGTGATTTTTTCCAGTCTCTTAAGATACAAGAACTGCAACAAAAGTCTCTAAAGCTCCACCGAGACATTTCCAATATGCTGAAGCAATTGAGTGTTCCATCTAACGAGTCAGGGAGCTATAGCATTGTGAACAGAGTCCCACTTTTTCCAATATCCAAAGGAAAACCTGGTTATCTTGGAGACAACGTTATGCTTGGTGAGTTTTGAGTAACTATAATTTCATGATTTTCCTCAAAAATTCAACAAAGCAACATGTATGTGAAATAATTAAATTCTCTGTCAATCCAGTAACTGAAATGTTATTACTCTCTGAAAAACTGTGTTAATGACTGAGCAATGATTCAATTGGCCCTTGCAGTTCACTCACTAATCAGAAGTCATGATGGTGATATTCCATGTATATTTTCAGAATTTACCAGCATAAATCCTTTATACTATGAAGGTTGGTGTGTAATGATTTCTATGATCTATTTATCTATTCATATTTTAGGTTTATTACCTGGGCTCAATCAATTTAAACCAAAAAGGGAAGACGAGGTGATAAAATGGGACTTCATTTCCCGTAGCCTCTACTCAGATTCTAATGCCAATCCAAGGAGAAGGATGGAAGCAGCACTAAGGGAAGGGCTGGATGATGTCCTAAGAGAGGTACTCTTTCATCACTTCTAATTATATCTTAATTTAAAATGAGATTATAGTTTAGTTATTATAGATGTTATATAGAAAAATCAGATTTAATGTGGGAGCTAGCAGATGAAAATAGATAAAATAGTATGACTGGTCATTCTCTTGAATAAAACAAGCATCATTATTTCATTCATTCATGAATTTATGATTAAGAAATTACTTATTTGTATCATGTAATTTTGAATGCAAATGATTCTCGTAACAATAATGGTCTAAATAGTATATTCACTAAAATTTCGATAAATGGAAATATAGCAGGAAATATTGTACCACATAAATGTGCTTAATGATATAGGAAAATATGATGTCCTGCTTCCACAATGAGTTCAATACCAAACATAATTTACAATAATATGTTATATCTTTTTGTATTCAAGTTCATGAATAAGGTCTCAATGTTACTAAGAAGTTGAATAATATGAGGTCAATCTTTGGCTGACTTTCATTGTAGTTAGCTACTCCAAAATTTAACTGTTGATGGTAAATTGATTGGAAATAATTAATATAATTTGTTCATTTCATAGCTGCTTGATTCTACATTAGAGAATTGATTATCATGAAAAATTTCTATTTTCTGTAATTGTAAATATCATCTGATATTTCTTTCATTTTCTCCAAATAGTTTCTAAAGTGGAGCGTATTCCTTAATGTAATTGTTAACAAGTACGTTTTTAAATTGGTGTTTAAAAAAAAAGCCAAGTTGATAGTATCTTATTCTCTTTAAATCATAGGTAATGGACTCCATAAATGCCTTCTCAAAGCAGCGTGGCAGAGTTATTGATTTCAAGGAAGTCCTTTATGCTTATACAAGATCTAACCCTTTGTATGGCCTTGACTTCATTCTTGACCTCCTTTTGGTGTACAAGAAATACAGAGGAAGAAAGATGACAGTCCCTGTTAGACGTCATGCATACATTCACAGACACTTCTTAGGCATTGAGATTCAGGAGGTCATGGATAGCAGACCTGTTGTGCCAACACTGGATTCGAAAGAACCAAATAAATTCATCTTCGAGATTGATCTTAAAATGGGTGTGGAAACATTACTTTCCAGTTTGAGAAGCTCAAGCACTGAGGGGTATTTACCCCAGTCAAAGGTCATAAGTTTCATATTGCCACTTGCTGGACGTTTGGAAGCATTTCGGCGTTTTCTTCACACATACGAAACCACTTGCTTGCAAAGAGATGAAGCAACTGAGCTGGTGGTAGTGTTATATCCTGATCCACCCGAAGATAATACTGCAGAAACAATACAGAATGCCAAAGTGGTTATTGCCAATCAAAACCTTCAGTTGTTGCGTGACCTTCAAAAAAGATATCCTAATGCCAAGATTTCTGTCGTGCCTGTGATGGAAGATACCTTTGCAAGAGCTGTGGCACTTGAAATGGGTGCTGCTCATTGCAGTGATGACTCACTACTTTTCCTTGTGGATGTTGACATAGCTTTCACAGCAGATGCACTGAGAAGAATAAGGCTCAATACAATACAAGGTCTTCAAGTGTATTTTCCAATAGTGTTCAGTGAATTTGACCCTGAAATTGTTCATGCCAACTCATCTTCAGCAGTGACATCTAACCATTTTATTGTGAACGATGACCATGGGTATTGGAGGAATTATGGATTTGGAATAGTGAGTGTTTACCGAAGTGATCTTAAGGCTGTTGGTGGAATGGATACAACGATTCGTGGTTGGGGGAAGGAAGACGTTGATCTCTATGAGAAGTTTGTAAGAGGTGGCAAGTTGGGAAATCCGCACATACCTCCAGGTAATTAAGTTTATTTTATAGTACATATTTATATTTATTGATGAAAGAATTAAAGTAGGGTGCTTATCTTTATTAAGTTCTAATTTTCAATGTGTACCACTTTGAAATTCTTTACCTACGTGAAGTTTGCAACAAAATATTATATGAAGTATGAAAATTTTCCTACTTTAATGGGAAGACAGGCAGTAAGAATATATGACATTTTTAATCGATAAACACATACATTATATTTTAGAATTACTTGTACTAGCTCTAGTGGCAGAGTGTTTAGCATGCTAGCACTCCAACCCCTAGGTCCAGTGTATGTGTCCTGGCTAGAGAATGGTTGTGAGTTTCATCAATAATTAATTATTCCTTTTACCATGTATATGGTTTGAACATGAGGAAAATTTAGTAGTCTATCACATTGTAAGATTTAAAGTGGACGTAATTTGGGTTCTTCTGCTTCCATTAAAGAAATTATGATTGTAACATCTCTTAATTAGTCACTAATTATTTCATCTCTTAATTACCACTTTTAATAATTAACTGAAATGCCTTGCATTTCTGTGAGTCTATCTAAGAAGCTGAAATTAAATCTTTTTGAATAAATAAGAAACCATTCCCTTTACTATTAAATAACTCTCTGTTCTGTCTGTAAACTATTATCCTTAACTCTGGATACTTTAGATTATTATTATAATTCTGGGAATGATTATTAACACCTGATATTGACCAGCCTGCTTTGCTATTTCATACCAACCCTTACAATGTTCATTGTGATTTACTTAATAATGGATATTAACAGTTATTTCAATAATTAATAATTTTATATAATTGAAATAAGTGCAACAAGCCTTGTTATAAGATACAAGTGTCTAAAAAAATCTGTCACCTTTGATAATGGTGCTCAATTGATAATAAACCTTGGATATTAGTGCTGAAGGAACTATTAGGCATAAAATGAAGTTATTCCAAAAGTCAACCATCAAAGAAAATAATCATTCTTTTGGGCATGATCATTCCTAAAATGTCAGTGATATTCTTATTTTGTTGGATGAATAGCCGAAAACACTCAAATTTCAATTGTTTATTTTTATGATATAACAGTTATTGCCTCCAGAAATTTTCTTTGAAGCTTAACGTGCTTTAAATCGCTTAATATCAATGGCTATCGTCTAATAAATGGGATGAACATTGATATTCCATGTTATGGGCTGGTGAATGTATTAGCCCATCATTGAAATAAGATTTAGCACTTGCATGTTAATCAATGAATTCCAGAAAATGTTTATGAAAGTTCAAGACCTGAGGTAATTGAGAATTTAAAGATGATTAAGAGTTAAGTTTTCTTACTTGATTTAGCCACCCAAACATTTCTCAGGATTTCATAGCATTTTGATTTTATTTCAAAACTTTCAGAACTCAATGTTACTCATCATCAAAATTTGCATATATTAAAAGATGATATTTTTAAGCCATTTATGTTATGTTTGTAAAAAAAATAGAACTTGATGTATCAGTATTTCATCTATTTCAATGATTGATTTATCAATAGACAAAAGAGTGAAAATATTCCGAGCTGCAGATCCTGGGCTGGTCCATATTTTCCATTTGGTGCAGTGTGATCCCAAATTGGAGCCAACTCAGCTATCCATGTGTCAAGGGACTAGAGCCAACACATTTGGAGGAATACGACAACTAGGAGGCATGATTCGCTCAGACACAAATATCTACAAATTTGCTCGAGATAGGAGAAAACTTAGAGACCTTACATGAAACTCCTGATGGTACTTTTGAATAAATCCTTGCTGGGCAGCTAACCCTGTCATTATGTGCTCAAAATCATTGTTCCTGCTCCATCATATGCCATTACCAAAGGCCACTACAGAAGGGATGGCTTGCAGCTGGTTGTGATGGGCTCAAAAGATATAAGTGTTCAAGAAACCCTCTCCATGGAGGGAAGAGGCTACCATAGACAGCTTTCTTTGAACAAGTGGCTCAACGATGATGTTATTTTATGGTGGACCACTATTCAAAGTCACAAGGGGTCACGAAGGACTGAGTATGATTCTTTCATCTGTTGTTACCTATGTTATTTATTAATTTGTGATCTTTATGAGTGAGATGAAATGAAATGCTGAAGAAGAGCTGCGTATAAGAATGAAATGTTAGTCAAATTTCATGCTGCTCATTATATTGTGATGTATTTGCTATCAGAATGAAATGATTAAAAGTCTGTGGACGATGATATTTTTATGAAGGTCATGAGTTTTTATTATTGCATTTAATATAATCACATTTTAGCCTTACTTAAGATTATGAAAATTATAATCAGTTCGTATAACTAAACAAATGAAGAAATATTAATAATGAAGAATCAATCAATTAGTAATTAAGAATGAAGAAGTGTTTTTGATATAAATGATTAGACATTTCAATAATATTTAGCTTTAGGTAACATTTAGCAAAGCAAAAGTTAGTTAGAAATACAATGTGCAAAATAAGAAAAGCTACAATAAAAATAGATTTTTTCAAGAGTCATCTAGAAAATTTGATGCAAGAAATCTTATATCAGAAAAGTTGAGAAAGAAATGAATGAAATATTTTATGATAATAATAGTGAATTTTAACAATTTCATTCTTAGAATCAGCTAGACTTGCTGAATTGGTACCTAATTAGGTCTGTCTATACTATAAAAACCACATAATACCTTAGTAGAGTATTTAGTAGAAATTATAGATGAGTTAGATAGTGAAAATGATGAAATTATATTTTAAAAGTAGCGCGCATGATACCCTAGTTGAAGTATTGTCTAGTAGATGTCAGCACAATGCAGACAAACTTTGGAACCTCAAGCATCAAAAGGCTGCACTGTTGTGGTGGCTTCCCAGTGGCTCCTCTTCCTATCCACCTCCCCCCCTGCCACTTCTCTCCCCCCCTTTGCTTCCTCGGGGAGAGGGTCATAAGCACCTGGAAGAAAGCTAAATTGGCGAACTCGTCCCTCGTGACATCAGAGTTAGTACCCGCTATTTGATAGAGATGGCGGTAGGGGCGGTAGAGTTTGCCTGAATTCAAAAAATGCTATAACAAAGATAAGATAATAAATAAATGGTTAAACATTTTCTCCATCATTATAAAATGTCAGAAAACTGTAATAATAATTTTAGTTTTCAATAAATGCTGTGAAACGAAATCACAACTTAAATGCATAACGCCCTGCGGCGAAGATGACGCAATTTCGGGTGATGGCGAATAATAAGGTTTGTGCAAAAATATGTGCTGTGATATGCAACAATAATTCGATTGAAAACCCAAAATTAAAATTCCATAGATTTCTGAGAACGAATGAAAGGTATTTATAATATTTCGAGAGTGCTGTTGTATTGATGCCGTCTTCCTGAAGCTAGATTTTCGATGTATGGAAACGTTTGAATAAATATTTTTTGTTTACAAAACTTCATGGATGGAAAATTAAAATTGATGGTATGACTTTGATTCCTATTAAACTATTAGGTCTTTATCTTGGAGGGAATTATGTGGAAATCCATCTGAAAAGCTTGGAATTAGTTGGCTCTTTGTTTGTTTGGGCACTTGCGTGAAAATGACAACACCAATGAGACAAACTAATGAAACTTTCGATGTCTCCTTGCTGACTATTGATAATGGCGTCATTGAGGTTAGTGTTCATCTCACATGTTTCTAGTTCATTTCTCCCCTTTTTATTACCAACAAATATATAAATGAGAATTTTTCGTTCAGGTTGTTGATAGGTTCAGAAATGGTGATACTCTTAGGCGGTGAGAACTTTGATCAGACAATGATAGATTACCTCATCAAGTTGTACAAACATAAATGATGATGTAAACAATGATTGTTAAACAGGATGAAAAAAAGGATGTTGATGAGATACTTCTTGTTGGAGGTTAGACTCAAATCCCTAAGGTTCAGCAATTGGTTCATGAGCTTTTTGGAGGAAAGGAACCATCTTGTTGAGTCAATCAAAATGAGGTGCAGCTGTCAAGGTTAGCATTTGATTAGACTAATCCCTTTGTGCATGTATCTCAAATTTTATACGTGATGCTCACTCAAGTTACTTTAACAGGCTAGTGTACTCTCTGGTAAACAAGGCACAGATGCAATTGTTCTCCATAATATAAATCAATTAACTTTGGGTATTGAAACTGTTGATGGAGTTATGACTAAATTCATCCCTGGCTACACTGTCATCCCAACGAAGCAGTCTCTGGTTTTCTCCACTGATATGACTACCAACATACCCTTACTATCCAGGTAAATTCATTGTATTTCATGGATAATTATCCTACAGTTTAGCTGCATTATATTGTAACCCCAACCTGTTTTAATCTGTTGTAAATAAGTAATGATTTTGATTTTTTGATTTCATCATACCATTGCTTTCCATAAAACAGCTGTAATTTTAAAGGCATATGGATACTTATTAGCTATTTTGGGATGGATCTCTTCTTTTTAATTTTGAATAATTTGAAACAAGTAGGTTTTATGAGAAATAATTCTGTATAGCTTTGAATGATTATCGAAAAGAAGTTAACTGACAACCTAAGAAGCAATAATAACCTGAATAATATGCTTAATAGTTATACTTCATTCATGATATATAGGTCTTCGAAGATGATTATCCCATGACTGAAGACTGATGATATTGAAAGAATGATTAGAGATGCAGAGGAATTTGCTGATGAAGATAGGAAATTGAAGTACTGCATGGAGGTAAGGAATGAAGGTGAATCTAATGCATACTTTCTCAATCAGCAGCTCAGTGACAAAGACAAACTTGGTGCTCCTGGAAAAGTGAGAATAACTATTTGGTTTTGATCAAGCTTTCATGTTTTGGCTATGATTTAGATTAGAAAGCTGATTTTATTTAATTGCGTCTCTAAAATGTTCTACATCAAAATAGTCAACCTTTTCATATCTACCGCCAACTTTTATATCTCTGAGAGTAGTGAAATTTCCTAACTGCCCATTGGTTCCATAGTAATGGTGATTTATAAAGTAGAGAAGTCACTTTACTTTAAAAATTTATGAAGCAGAGTTACAGCAAGTAAAGCATGTAATAATAATTATTACCTAATACTTTTGCTAAGTTTAGCAGAATTTATCTTGTGATGAGGAAAGTCCCAATTCCACAAGAAATTTTTATTAAAAAACTTTGGCAATCCCTTTCAACTAAGGTCTAGTCATCATCTGGTAACATACAAGAAGTAAATATGATGAAGCAAAATAAATTTTCTTAAAATGATGAATTATTAAATGATGAACTTGAGAAGATTACACTTTTTGTTTGGATTTAATTTCGGTTTTGGCCTGTAAATTCCAGATGCAGATAATGCAGTAATGGAGGAGGTTATAGATGCTGTCATAAATTGACTGGACAAAAATCAAGATGCAGATATAGAAGAATATGTATGAATGGCAATGAAGGAACTGTGCACACAAGTAAGAAGGGTTCAAGGAGGGCTTTCAAACGAAGAATTAACATTTTTGCAATAGCGATATACAAATGTCTGACTCAAGAACAGAGACATTTTCCGTTTCACTTCCTCCCTATGAGTTTCACAATTTATTAAAGAAAAATCTACAGACTGTAGGATAGCACATTTTAGTTACTGAAATACCTTTTCCTTATGTGCTACACTGGGCATGATACAATATTAGTAGCATGGGCTATAGCAGCAACCATTTCCTCTGATGGTAATGGGAAATGACCTGACTCATCAGGAGCATCATTGAAGGATGTTAGAATAGGGCAGTTGGAGAAAGTAATGCCTCACATTTATGATACCCAAAGTACTGTATATGCCAGCATATAAGTCGACCTTTAAAAGCCTAAAAAAATCTCTCATAAACCAGGGGTCAACTTATACGCCGAACATAAAATTTAACCCTTTACAACTGAGGGGTAAATAAGTGAAACTGCCTCCTTAACAATTGTTGTACACACACTCTTGCAACTCACCACAATTATTTCCTACTGAAACTATTTTTGGACAAGTCTAATTAACATAGCTATTATATAAAACAAATTTCATCACAAAATACAATTGTGGTCGAAAGTATGTTATGTAATGACATGTTTTAATTATAAAATAGTTAAATTAATAAACCAATTTCATATCTTTAGAATAAATTTGACGCATATTTATTCTTCACAAATTATAATAATTTCTTTACAAGTATTTTTTTAACAAAATTTAACCTATGTTTTAATGTTTTCTTTTTACAAAGAAAGATCAATAAGCACATCATGGTTTTTTTTGTTTATATAGTTGTTTTGGTCTGACTTAGCATTAGGAGTTAATAGAAGTTGTTTTAGCAGTGTCATGATTTGATATTACCACGCTATATTACCATTATTTCTATAATAAGATTTTTAAACTATTGTGTTTGTTTCATAATCCATTTTTATTTGTGTAGCCTTAGTGATAACAATGAAACAAAATTGTATAATAGTCAAGCAGAGGCAAGAAGTTGACATAGCAGCTGAAAGAAACAATTCTAGCATCTAAATCTTATGCAGTAAATATTTGTTAAGCTATCGTATATATTTATGAATGCCATAGTTTTTCTTCCTATAAAATAGAGCTGGTGAAGAGGTGTTGCCTTATTTTTTGGGTAGATATATATGCTGAACATATACTAAAACCTGAAATCCACCTCAAAATGTTAGGGGTCGACTTATACGCCAGCATATACAGTACATGTTGATGTACCTCCATCCATAGGGGTTCCCAAAATACATGAGTCGTGTCTTACGACCTTTGAGAATGTAGGCATTGCCTTTTAAAAGTACTTTTGGTATCATAAATTTGAGGCGTTAGTTTCTTGCTTTCTCCATCTAACTGGAAGCAAGAGGAGGAATGCCAACAAAGACGGCTATTGGAGATTTTAAACCTCTAATTCATTAACATACGTATTCCAAAATTTCTTTCTTTATATCTCCATTCATAATTATCTCCAATATGAAGACATTTGGTAATTTGGTTGTGTTCTGTAAATCTATTTATTGTACTCTTGAAAATTTTCTCGTCATTTAATGTTCTGTTGTATAGATTGTGTGATACTATGTGATCTTATATTGCATTAAAAAAATAAATTGTGACGATATTCATATTTTGTTTCTTTTTATTTACATGCTATTTATTTAAAGATCCAGAAAGCCTTCACGGTTGATTTATATTGTGGTTAAAAGCAAGAGGAATTTTCCTCTGATCACCAATGTAAAAGGTGTTTCATACTATGTTTTTTTATGTAGATTAACGTATTTGAGCTTTCAAATGTTACCCTTTTTTTCTTATCAAGTATTTAAACAATGCACAGTTAACTTTTCAGTCGTAATGGTAATATATACTGAGTAATAATATTTTATGCATTTTTGTGTTTATTAAAGTATTCGAGTTTTTAAATGTTAACATTAATCCTTATCACGTATTTAATCAGTGAAATATTTAACTTTTTAGCTGTAAATATGATAAAAACTGAGAAAAACTATCGTAGAACTATAACGGCATAAAATATAGCCTAGCGAGGGAACCTACGGAAAGGGCCCGCTAGGCTACCGCCCGTGTAATTTAGTACGCGCCATTTACAATAGATGGCGACACGGTGCGACAAAATCCCAGTCTCAATACCGTTAAGTTGCATCCCCGTGGTCATAAGGGCCCGTTCACACGGAGCCACTTAGCAGCGCTTCTCACGCGCTTCCGTCGGTTATCAATGTGGGTGTTCACACGGAATCACTGACGCCACCACTGTTTGAGGTTACGCCATTCTTCAGTCAGACTTCAAAGAGTTTACTTGTTAAATCTTCGTGTAACTTTTCGTTTTCGAAAGTTGTTTTCCTGGTGAAGAGTTCTTTCGTATTAAGAGTTCATTACGTGTCTTATTAACATGGCCGATTTTAGATGTAATATGGACGATTTTATAACAGAAATCGAAAACTGGCCGGTGATTTGGGATCTTCAAAGTGAGGACTACAATAATAAGGTTGCAAAAAGAAATGCCTGGAAAGATGTAATTAGGAAATTTGTTCCCGGCTTTAATGAATTGCCGGAAGCTGAAAAGAAAGTCATTGGTAAGTAAAATTTCTTTATTTTATAATTCTCACTTAGCAGTACTAAACATAAGCAACTGATTCGAAAATTTATAATAATTGCAAAAATTCAGTATTTTTTACCGATAACCTGGTGTTCCCCATGTTAGAAGAATTCCAACCTAAATAATAGGCTATAGGATTTGAGCAGTTTCAAAGTGCATCCACCACAGGGAGATTTTACACACAGGGGGGTTTTATTTTACTCTCATACGGGACTCAGGAGCTTGTCTATCCTATGAAATGGACTCAGATAGTTTAAATGAACCTTTCACTTAACGATCATGTCCGATTTTTTTTCTAAGTCCTCTTGATTCCTTTTATTATGGAAAATAAAACATGCCTGCAATGTAAAATTCTTGGATGCCGGTGTCGTCTGCTAGAGCGATATAGAAAACGAATCATCTGCCAACCTCCCTCCCGCAAACTCTATTAAAACCTCGTTTATTATTATAATGTTAATTTTGTATATATTATGATGCATTAATTCGTCTTAGTTTTTAACTGATAAAGGTAAATATCTGTTGTACCTGGTTTAAGGAAAAAATTCATATCTCCTTTATGTGGGACACTAGAATTATAATTATTGCTTTTATAGATAGAGTAAATATTGCGCATCATATAATGATAAAACACTATTATGTTACTGCGTTTATTCTTTAGATATAAAGCTGCGAAAATGACCTTTTTCACTACTTTTAATGCCGATATTTCGGCTTTTTAGGAGCTTCCGAGAACTGCCGCTAGTGCTACACTAAACGAATTTCTCTTCTTACGTACCGTTTCTGTGCTTAGATATCGTTAGTCTTTGCAGAAGATAGGATTTAAAGTTAGTACGAGTTCAACCTTTGAGAATAAATCGCATAAGTAATTAGTTTGAAGCTGCTGCGTTTCCTTGAAAAGACCTTGGAAGCCAATTGAGCTTGCAAACCAACTATAGTTGCGATCCGAACGTGAGGGTGACTATCTTTTTCTTAACACCAAGCAACATTTGCGACCAAAACAGTGATTTTACTTAAAAAGACCTTGGAAACCAATTGAGCTTGCAAACCAACTATAGCTTGCGATCCGAACGTGAGCGTGACTATCTTTTTCTTAACACAAAGCAACATTTGCGACAAACACTGCTGTTTTTGGATACATAAGAATTATATGTGTATCTTCAGTAGTAAAGGAGATATAGATTTTCTCCCAAACTGTGTGAAACTAAAATTTTACCAAGAAACATTACTGAAAAATGGCAATTCATTCCGAACAACCCACCCTAGTACCCGTTTCACTCCATGGAGCCGTAAGAATGCAGGGTACCCGGAAATATACGCTATTTCCACTATAACATACTTTGACATTGCAAAGATATGAAACTCATCGATCGCTTCGGCATCTGGTGACGGGAAGCTATAACTACTGAAAAATCCAATATGGCGGTCATGGATTTCGGTAGTTGTCGCACATAAAACACTGCCATTGCCACAAATATCGTTTTTTCACAACAAAAAATATATCATTTTGATTCGCAAGAATGCCTCTATCTACTATGTACATCCTGGAAATCAGACATTTGTTAGTGGGAGAAAAATTTGTTTTCCGTAAACCTGGTACAACAGATATTTGCCCTGATAAATACCAAATACGGTATAAAATTCCTTAATAGTCGTTTACCGCAATGAAATAAAGCTACTCTATAATACATTATAATAGCTTATCATGGCGGTAAAATTTCACGAAAGTGAAATTTTACCATCATGGCAATTAGAGATTTTCCGCTTGTGCAAATGTTTGTTCTAATTCATAATTGGGGCTCAATGCAGTAAAAGTTGTCAAAATGACAAATACGAGAACTTGTATACCATGCAAGACCTGCAGGTGCAGCCGAGAGCACAATGAAATGTTCATTAAAACGCCGTGGATTAATACTGACGTTAGTTCAGCTTCATAAATTTCAGATAATGAATGAAATAATAAAATTAAAGAAGATGCATAGATTCTAGTTCGGAACACATTGCAGGGGCAGCTGTTCTAATGCACAGCAATTGACCCTGCTGCAGGCAGAAACAGGCCCCTGCTTATTTTCCTATAAAACCTTTAGAAACGCGAAAATAACAAAGTTGCTTCATGTTACGCATTGCTCAAACTACATTTTGTGTTCCAAAACGTTCGACTTACTCGATCAAACCTTGATAACTCTGTATCAAAGCCGCAAAATCACGAAAAAACAATGTATTGGTATAGGGAGATAAGAAAAGTGCAACCCAGCATGGCTAAATGCGCAATCTGCCGCTTTACCCCTGGCTTCACTTTTGGGCGCTAGAGGGAGATAGTAATACTACCCCTGTGGTATCCTCAAAGAAGTTAAATTTTGTCCATTTGCCAAGGGAGCTCTCCTTCATTTAAGAAGTATTTGCTAAGCAACGTTCGTACACATTTAACTGCATTACCCGGCATTATCAACCCCAATGTCAACAATCAAACCAAGAATAGAGATAGTATCCTCTAATCTATAACCACCTCTATCTCTGACAAAGTTGTGCAAACGACAACACGTTTTAATTATATCTTCTGCTAGACTTATTTCAACATTGAGCGCACGATGAAATATCCTCCTCTTATTAGTGAGGATACCGAAAGAGCATTCAATGTATCTCCTGGCTCGTGGCAGGCGATAGTTAAATATTTTCTTACTAACAGGCAAGTATATACCTCCAAATGGTCTTAGAAGAATGACTCAGTCCGAATCCTTCATCTCCCAGTAGGAGTATGAGACTTTTTCTGACCTCTTTACTGAGAGAGGTTTGGGTGGTGGTAATTTGATTCTTTGGCTTTGTAACATTTTGTACAATGTTGAATTTTTGAAGGTAGTCGAGTCACTTGGTTTTTCTGGCGCCCCTACGTCTATATACATGAATCTATAGTTTGAATCGCCTACTGCAAGTATGAGAATTGAAAAGAAATGCTGATAATTGAAGTTCATTGGTGCACTATCCTCAGGCTTGATGACTCGTACGTGCTTGCTGTCAATACCACAAATGCAATGTGGAAAATTAGCTCTTTCTTCAAAGTCTTGTGCAGTATTTGCTAGGAGATCTTCGTTGAGGGACGGGAAACAGCTGTTTTTGAATTTCGACCATAGAGCAGAGCAGACTTCTCGAATAATGCTAGATATTGTTGTTAGCCCAATGCGGTAGTCGATATGAAGATCTCTCTTCGTATACCCAGAACCAATAAGACACCTGAAATAAAATTTTTCCAATAAGCAGTATTTAAGTTAAGTTTAGGGTCTGGTAAAAAACTGACAACAAGGTAGTTTGCTACGAGTGCCTTACATGTATTTTTTGCTTGTTTTTTGTGTTCGTTTGCTTTTGAAGGTCGTTGTGTGTTATTTGTGTTCGTTTGCTTAAAAGGTCGTTGTGTGTTTGAGTTTGCTGTAAATAATTTATAATATATTGTTTTGTTAAAGGTAACTCATTCCAACGAAAGTGGAAGAGTCTACGTGACTCGTACACACGGGAGTTGGCCAAGCAGAAGAACGAGACAAGATCCGGCTCTGCAAAAATATACAGAAAAAAATACATTTATTTTGAACAGTTGAGCTTTCTGAACGTCAAAACAAAGCCAACAGAAGATAGCATGGTTACGACTGAACCTGAGGGAGATGAAATAGTAACTGAGGGGAATGTTGATGCAGCGGTTCCCAAAGTTAAAAAAAAGAGACGCAATTCAGACGAATTGTTAGACTTAATTAAAAAGAAATACGAGTATGAAAGTGCCCAAAATCAAGACGACGACAAGTTGTTTTTGCTCTCTCTTCATAAAGACTTGGCATCTTTACCAGATAATGTGAAGCTGAATGTGAAAAGTCAGATTCTAGGAGTGTTGTCGTTCGCAAAACAAGCTGTTTTTGCTTCTCCGTACATCGCTCCTAATAACATTCCTTCATACCCTTCAACTTCATATCATTCAACCTCCTACCCATCATACCCTCAGAAATTTCAAACACCAGTCTCGTTCAACCGGCCTCCACACCGAGCGCAGCATCAACAGCGCCGCAGGGCTCCAGTAGCACCTGTCCTTAGCCCTGACGAAACACCAGCCACGTTCAACCGCCTACCTAAGCGACCACAGGATCAAAATCACCACAAGGTTTCAGCAACACCTGTCCCTCACAGCCCTGACGAAGAATCTCTGAGCGATACGTCAAATGACGTTTTTTAATGTAAGATATAACGCTGTATATGATATTTTTTATTTTTATTTGGATTAGCATAGGGTGTAACAATATTGTTCTTTTAAGGTCATGTATTGTTTATGTTCAATGCAAACAAATATAGAAACATTTAAACAAAAATTAAACCATGCTTTTTCTTATCTTAAAGTCAGAGCTAGTTTCCCCGCTGGAGGTATGGATTGCCTCATATTGGCGTCTTGTTTGGTTATGCTAGTTCTAGTTCCACAGAGAAGTTCTTCATATGTATTTTTCGACATACGAAAGTGCCAAAAAACTTTTCGTCATCTTTTTGTAAGTAGTCAAATAATGTGTGAAAAAGTCCTTGGTATTGCCTTTTTTAAAACCAATGGGTTCACTCATGGACAGATCCAGGGGGGTGGTCCTGGGGGTCCGGACCCCCCCCCCCCCAAAATATCACTTGTGCCTATTTTTCGAAAATGAAACTCAAGTAACGCAAATAAACACACAATTTAATAAGCAATCACTAGCGAAAATATTCGAATTGGTCTAACACAATTCTAACGTCACGTTTTGTGAAAGCCGAAATGTCTTTTATTTTTAAATTTTTTGATCGGACCCCCCCCAAAATTTTTCTCTAGATCCGTTCCTGGGTTCACTCAGAATCTTCTTTTTCTATTTCGCTGTTTCTTCCTCCTAATTAGTAACATCGCCTTCCACGTCCATTGTAAATCGCGGACTGGAATATGGTTGGCTGCTGACCTAAATTAGAAGAGATAACTATACTATCTGGAATTGTATGGTGCGCGGTAAAAATGTCACAGGTAAAAATACACGGTAAAAATGTCACACTTTTTGATAGGTAAAAATGCCACGGTAAATATGCCACACTGGAATTCGGTGGGCGGTAAAAATGTCACAGCAGAATTTTCACGGGGGGACAATACCATTTTGACAATGTTAAAGACCATTTTGACATTCTTGATTGCTACAAGATTACTCGCTGGAGCGAATTAAAATAGTTTAAGTCGCGGAAGGAGAGGAAACGAGGGGGATGAGAAGCACATTTAAATTAGTGATGAGAGATGGGTATCAAACTACTCGTATTGACGTAGCGTTTATCTTGAACGGCATGGTTTTGCGAAGACCAGCTTGTTGGATGTTGTTCCTTATTTGATTTGAACGATATTACATAGTCTCTTCTGTATAGCTTAGTTGAATCTTATGGTAAAACTAGAATCTTTTCTAGTCAAAAACATAATGAACTACTTCAGTCTATACTTTGTTGGAACCTTCTAACATTATTCACCATAACTATTCTTTTCTAGTTTATTACAAGATGAAATTTCTCCAATAGTTTAAAAACTATACTAAGCTCGTAAACGTCAGAGTTCGAGAGTCATCTGAACCATAATTACAAAGAATAAAGTACAATTAATGTATCATTGAATACAGTGTATCTTTGAAGAGAGTAGGGGTGAAAGCTGTCATGACTCGCAACTCAAACGCTCCTACATTTAATTTTGTAACCACGGAAGATATTGCTGTACCACCGTATCACCTAAGAAATTATTGTCTCCATAAAGGATATTTTGCATTTTAGCAGAATTTAGTTTCATGATTTCTTCCATGGAAGTCATCGGAAGTAATAAACGTAGTTCAAAAGTGTGCTTCAATGGGTTTATGTACACGAAACAGATCACCCGTGGAACCAAGATCGGAGATTGGTCTTCCACACAACCATGCCCTATTACCATGCACCATTGTTTTCATATTAATTACATAATATATATAAAAGCATCTTACATTTTAACATTGAAAATTTATTCTTAAAGAGTTGATCGATAAGTTGTTGACATGATTAATAACTTGTGAAATCATCTACCGAGAACTTAAGAACAAGATTAGTTTGTTTCTGCATCCACCCATTACCGAGAAGGTTAAGAGAAGATCTCCGAGACCCTGATGTTGAACATTATGTGAAATGTTTCCATTTTCCAGAATCTTGGGTAGAAACCATGTAGTAAAACAATTTTCCCTATGTTTTGCTTCAATTAAGAACCATTTTTCCCCCCAATAGTTTTTTTCTCTCTTCGTATTCTTAATAATTATCGCACACTACGACAAACAATAACTGCAGCGTTTATGAAATGCTCATTCATCGACACATAAAAAAACAAGAATAATTATGTGAATGTTTACATAAATGTAGTTCCACATTTCACTAATTACTCACAAGATATAAAGAGAAATATGAATAAGTATCCATTTCCTATGCATGTTGGGCTAAAGCTTTCCTGCCCTTGAATTACCTAAAGGCAATTCTGTGTTTACAACATGGCTTTGGACTCCCCCCTTAAGCCGGCGCCACACGATGCGTCGAATGTTGGGTACAACGTTTGATCCAACGTTTGGGTCAAATGATTCGACAGTTGATGAGGCAAACGTTTCTGCCACACGATGTGACGAATGTTTGATCCAATACGTTTGGTTCAAACATTTGCTCTCTGCTTCATTTGCTGCGGGATATGGCGGAAGATAGGGAGATATGTCGCGGCTGCTGCCAAAGTAGTGGTATTATACTGTTCACAGTTATTACTTGAAAATTTGAAACATAAAAGACGTGATAGAAGGTGGTGATTTATCTCTACATAAATCCAGAGAACGGTAAGTAGCAAGCAAATATTTTCAAACAACGTGAAATTACCTAATGTTGACTCAATGCATGAGGAGGAATTAAATATTATATGAGAAAACTTATATTATTTCAGGTACAGTGGCTCAGTCACAATAAAATTCTGACGTTCTGAAATTCCGTTCACTTCTCACGAGCCCGTGTGGCCGAGAGTCCAACCGAGTTCCCTCGAATGCTCGAGACTTCCTTTGACTCGGGTCACAAAGACCGACAACAGTTGGAACATCTTCCAACGCGAACGTTTGACGCTTGACATTGTAAGCTCGATGTTCGATACTCTGCTACACAATGCTACAAACTATCAAGCTTCCAACGTTGGAAGGTGTTCGTAGCATCATCTGGCGCCGGCTTTAGTCAAATCCTGGTTATGCCCATGCTGTGGTACATACCAAAAAAATGAAGAAATATATATTTTGAGTGTATAGTGTAACATAGGATACACCCTACACCACTTTCGAATTTTAGGTAAAAACATAGGCAACAAAAAAGAAACCTGAGGCTTCGTGAAATATTGTTAAAAAAAATCTTGCAGAAACGATGCAGAAATTTATGTTAACCTCGATAAAAGGGGTTATTCCTCTGCCAACCTTTTGAATTAAGTAGACATTGTGTATTTGTAGATAGTGACATTTTCACTATAGAATTTTTACTGTGACATACATGGATATAACTGTGAAGTGTGCTTATCTCATAGAAAACATACAGGTGGGTGCATTTATATTAGAAATTATATTAATAATGAAATAGTAGAAAATAGAATTATAAATTTAAGTGTATGTATTTTAGGTACTAAGCTAAAAACACTGAAAGGAATTTATTATGTTTATACTTTATATCGATTACCAGGATCATCAGTTAGTGATTTTATTAATTTCTTAGATGAATGAATAGTTGAAAAACTAGAGTGGTAAATGTATCCTGATTGGTGATTTTAATATTAACATGAAGAACATTTCTACCTATTCTATTAAATTGATAAATGTGATTCAAAGCTTTGGTTTAAAGCAATTTGTCAAATACTTCATTAGAGTTACAAGAACGAGTAAAACAATGATTGACTTAGTAATTTCAAACCAAAAAAGTTATCGGTAAATAAACCAGCCATAACAAAAATTAGTGACCATGAATTACTAACTATTGAGTGTGATTTTTTAAAAAATATTAATGAATACATACAACATTCAGCGGAACCAAGATAAATTAAGTTATGGGATAAATGTAATATGGAGGAACTGAAAGGCTAACTAAAGACATGTAATTGGGAAAAGGTTAATCTGAATGAAATATCAAATCAATTTGTGGGAAACCTATTGAATGCAGTCGATAAATTTGTTCCAGTAAAAATAATTCATCAGAAAAATGGTAAAGATCTGCCTTGGTTTACTGATGAAGTGAAAAAAGTTTGTAAACTTAGAAATCTTGTATACCAAAGGGCAAAACTCACTAACAATACAGAAGATTGGAACAGTTATAAATCATTAAGGAATAAGTGTGGGGTTATAATCGACAGTGAAAAGAAAAGATACATTGAAATTGATAATTCAAAATATGAGCCAAAACAAATGTGGAAAACTATTAAATTCTTAGATGGTTGTAAAATCGCAAAAGGGGAATCTCTGAAAGTAGATATAGTTGGTTATGAATCTTAAGCTGAAAATGATTGCCTGAATAATTTCTTTGTAAATAGTGTTGTAGATATTGTAAACTCTATACCCAAGGTATCTCAAGCTGAAAAGCTTACTGTAAAGGATATCGCATTTCAAAATCACAGTGTTAGTTTTTTGAGTTCAAAGAGATAGATTTATTTAAATTACACAAAGTTGTATGTTCCCTAAATAACAAGAAAAGTGCACCTGATCACATTACAGCAAATTTAATATCAGATACATTTGATGAATGAGGGGCTTTGTTGCTGAAGATTGTAAATATGTCAATCAGACAAGGTACTTTTCCCGAGTCCTGGAAGACATCTCTAGTTACACCTATTCCAAAGAAAAAAAATCCTCTTGATGCCCAAGACCTGAGAGCAGTAAATTGTTTACTGGTATATGAAAAAATTTTAGAAATAATACTCCATGAACAAATGATCGAATATGTGGAGAAAAATAACATATTATGCGCAAATCAATCTGCCTTCAGGAAGACTTTTTCATGTGAAACTGCTATCCAACTTGTTTTATCTAAATAGCGAAAAATGGCAGATGATGGAAAGACTACAGTTTTAATTATGTTAGATTTTAAAAGGGCTTTTGAAACTCTTGACAGGGACCTACTGGTAGAAAAATTAACAAAATATGGATTTGGAAATGCAGCTGTGGAACTAATAAAAAGCTATCTGAGCAATAGAAAACAAAAAACAAGGTATAACAACTTAACCTCAGGTGAAATTGTCAACAATTTGGGTATTCCTCAAGGGGCAATTATGGAGCCATTACTATTTATCCTTTACATTAATGATCTTTCATTACAATTAAATCATATATTTGTAATTTTTTTGGCCGATGACACATTAATATCTGCATCTGAGGGTACCCATGAAAAAGTATGTAATAAAATCAATTCTGCCCTTGCCAACTTGAGCACCTGGCTTAAGCTAAACTAACTCAAGCTGAATGTGAGCAAGACCAAATGCATAATAATTATACCGTCAACCATAAGAAAGAAAGCAATTCTAGATGACCAAAATAGACCCTTGATCCTTTTTGATAGTAGTGCGCTAGATTTTGTGAATGAAATAAAATATCTAGGAGTATTTATAGACTCCCATTTGAATTTCAAGAGTTATGTAGACTATATTGTAAAAAAATAGGCAAACAAATTGGGTATTTATTAGGAATAAGTAGATACTTAAGCCCATGGACAAAGAGTCTCATATACAAAACAATTATTTCTCCCCACTTTGATTATTGTTCAGTTCTGTAAGGAAACTGTAAAAACTACATGAAAAAATTACAGAAGCTACAAAATAGGGCAATGAGAGTCATTCTATATGATGTGGAAAATACACTCCAATTCAAACAATGCTTAACGCCCTTCAGTGGAGGAAAATTGAAGAAAGAATTTCTTTACATGTACTATAGTTAGTGTATAAAATGCTACATACATGTAACATGTAAAGAGATAACATGTAATAGTGACTATCATAAATATGCAACTAGACAGCAATCAAATTTAAATATTCATAAGTTTAAAACTAATTTCTTAAGGAAATCATTAATAATTGATGGGTTTAATCTTTTTAATAGTCTTCCTGAATGGATCAGAAAATTAGAAAATGAAAAAGCATTTAGAAGGGTATGTGCAAACACGGTAAAGAGTATGTAAATGTTTTTAATGCAGGTTCAAATACTTTGATAAAATATTTGCTAATGAATGTTTATTATCATATTATGTATTATTTATATTATTGTATGTATATTATGAATATATACTTACTTACTTACTGACATTTGTTCCATGGCATTTTCACCTGTGGCATTTTTACCGTGGCATTTTTGCCTGTGACATTTTTACCTGGATTCGAATTGTATACATAGTATCACTTACTGGACTCGCGTGAGAAATAGCATAATCTGAATCCTCCACAGCGCACCGGTTGAACGCTATGTAGTGGCGCTGCTAACAAAATATAAATATTTATACAACCATTAACTATATAATAAGTAATCCGGGAATATGTTTTTATTATCTATATTAAGTTTAGAAGCTCTGCGAATGGCTCCGTGTGAACCCGGCCACACTCCTACTTCCCCGCCGCTGCTTCTCCCCTCCCCAGGATACCCGCCAACTCTCCCTCCGATACCTCCTCCCCAGGTAGCCAAAGAGGCGGGGAGAGGGGAAGCAGAAGTGGCAGGGAGGGGAGGTGGATAGGAAGAGGAGCTTCGGGGGAGCCACCGCAGGAGTTCAGCCTTTTGCCGCTTGAGGTTCCAAAGTTTGTCTGCATGGTTTGCATTGTTTTGACATCTGCTGGGCAAAACGTAAACTAGATAGATCACGCGCGCTATTTTAAAATATACCTAACCTACAATACATTTATATTTAGTGTGAACATCCTAAATTTCAAAAGGATGACCTTCATTATGGTATAATAGACTCTATAAATCTTAATCTTCATTTACATGAGTCTTTGTGCTGCAACAAATAATTTATAGAAGATGATTTACGTAGAAAAGAAAACTGTGATCAAAATCTCCTACTTGATATTTTAATCCATAAATCCATGCTCATTCATTTATTGCACAAAACTGAAAAAGAATTCAGTTTCTATCATCATAATGAAGTCGTTACCCCTCTTTACTTAAACTTGCACGATTTTTAAGTTCATTTATAGAGAAAACGTTCTGCAATGCCCGAGTATATTTTTAGAAAGTTGGAAAATCTAGCTTCTAAAACTTTTATAAATTCATCAGAGAAATTATTCACCTATAATTAAAAAGAACCATTTGTGTTGCAACTTCTCTGACCACAATCCAAATCTTTCCTCTTATGTTTTGTATTTTTAAAACTAAAAAGTACAAATCCACAGTTAAGATTACGTGTGATAATCAAGTTAAAAAAATAGTATTGGATGGTTTAATGAATCTCAAACATAGCTTTGTTTCGTCCATATTCTCAATTTAGGGTTTTCGTAAAACATTAATGATGTTACAGAGTTTCTCCTAACTATACAGGAATGCTTCTGCAGCCATAATATTAACAATAAGTCATGAAGTTGAAGGAAATAAAATAATGTAAAAATATCTACTTTTAATCAGCTAAATGATTGTTAGTATTATCTTTAAAAATATTTGAACATTTATTTCATAGGACTTGTTGAAGCAGTAAATCTGTATTTTTATAAGTAATTTGTGCCCAAGGAAAAACAGACTTGAAAAAAGTCTGACAGGGCATGGAAAAAGTAATTTATGTGTATGATGACCTGTGTATGATGATGTATATAATATTGGTATTTCCCTTGCCAAGTTTACATGTTACCAACTTTCACTAGTAAAATTGTAATCAAAATCTTTACTGTTTCGTAATGAAATATATATACATATATTTCAATTAAGCAACATGTGCAAGAGTAAAAATGTGTCATTAACTATAATCATCACCTGTGGAAAGGTGAGGATGTAGTTGAAGTATCCTGCCACTCTCAATCAGTTTTGTTAGTTCTGTACCTGTGAGAATTATTGCAATATCAATACATGAAAAAAATTGAGGGGGGAAGTTTCTTGTATCAGACATAACCTACTCAAAAGTATACAACTATACAGTGCTTGCTACCTTCTTTATTTGTTTATCAATCATAGATAATAAACAAAAAATAACATTAAGAGGAAATGGTAATTCAATGTAGTCATCAAATTATTTACTGCCATATCTCCTTTTTAATCAAGACTTGAAAATCTAAAAACATAGGTTGTATTTCCAAATTAATGGATAGTTACCGCAAAAGAAAATAATGCAAAAAATATAAAATATTACAGTATCAAGAGATAAGGATTTTATATAATTATAGGTAAGGCAATTAAGCTATGAGTAGCAAAATAAGTAGAAAAGTAGCCAATGGTTTAATATAAAATAATGATTTATATCACCTAAAATACATAATGAAAAATTTGTATTCAATTGAAATAAATTCAAAGATATAATTGAAGCAAAATCTATTTCATATAAAGATATGGTCTGAAATGCATAGGTAAAGAATAAAAATATACAAGAAACATTTTCAAGTCCTTTGAAAGTATACTCATTATAGTAAATAAGAAAAGTATCATTAGCACACTTAGGTTTAACATGACTTATATTATCAGATTAATAAAATATAAAATCTTTCATCTAAAGAAGTATGTATGTACATAATAAATTAATTTTATAAGAATTTTTCATTTTATATTTCAATTACTATAAGGTTGCTATACATTTTAGATGACCATAAGGTTTATTGTCAAACTTAGTTTTGATAAAGTTGAGGATATTCATTAATATGTCCTCTGGTAAAAGAATCTGAATTTCCTGAATAGTTAGATGAGAATTGTTATGGGTTGGTTTTAATAATATCTGTACAACTTAGAATATGGATATAGAAGTAACAGTCAGCTTCTGCAAATATTTATTCTGTTTGAGTGAAATGGATTTGATCAATGATATATGTTACCATCACAGGGAGAGTCTACCAGCAGAAAAGTGAAGCCAAAAATAATGCAACCCGCAGAGCACTGGGCTGCCAGCTCCTCTTTAACTACATGTATTTTTGGGGTTTTATTTTCCTCTCATATGGGACTCAGGAGATTGTTTCTCCTATGACATGGACTCAGATAGTTTGAATGAACCTTTCACTTAACGATCATGTTTGATTTTTTTTTTCTAAGTCCTCTTGATTCCTTTTATTATGGAAAATAAAACATGCCTGCAATGTTAACTTCTTGGATGCCAGTGTCATCTGCTAGAGCCATATAGAAAACGAATCATCTGCCAACCTCCCGCAAACTCTATTAAAACCTCATTGATTATTATAATGTTAATTATATATATATTATAATGCATTAATTCGTCTCAGTTTTTAATTGATCAATAGCAAGTACAGCATAACATTCCTTAATAGTCGTTTACCGCAATGAAAGAAAGCTACTCTATAATACATTATAATAGCTTATCAGGGTAATTAGAGATTTTCCGCTTGTGCAAATGTTTGTTCTCATTCATAATTTGGGCTCAATGCAGTAAAAGTTGTCAAAATGACAAATACGAGAACTTGTATACCATGCAAGACATGCAGGTGCAGCCGAGAGCACAATGAAATGTTCATTAAAACGCCGTGGATTAAAACTGACGTTCGTTCTGCTTCATAGATTTCAGATAATGAATGAAATAATAAAATTAAGGAAGATGCATAGATTCTATTTTGGAACATTTTGTGGGGGCAGCTGTTCTGATGCATAGCAATTGACCATGCTGTAGGCAAAAACAAGCCCCTGCTAATTTACATATAAAACCTTTAGAAACGCAAAAATAACAAATTTGTGTCACGCATTGCTCAAACTACATTTTGTGTTCCAAAACATTCGACTTACTCGATCAAACCTTGATAACTCTGTATCAAAGCTGCAAAATCACAAAAAAACATTGTATTGGTATAGGGAGATAAGAAAAGTGCAACCCAGCATGGCTAAATGCGCAATCTGCCCCTTTACCCCTGGCTTCACTTTAGGGTGCTAGAGGGAGATAGCAATGCTACCCCTGTGGTTACCATTAAGGAAATAGTAATAATATGCAAACCTTTCTTGGGATTTTTTTCATACAATACTAGTAGGTATGTACATTGGCTCAATCATTAAATAATTAACAATGATTATTAATATCATTACATAAATGTGACACCTTCCTTTAAACATATTTCTACAAAATCTTTCTACACAGAAATTGAAAATAAAACTGATCCAATTGCTTCAGATTGAAAATATATATTTATCTTAATGCATATTGGCATATATTATTGCAAAGATAATTGATAAGAAAAAATTGGGTACAAGAAGAAGAAAATTCAGCCTTATTCATCTTCCTTAAATTGTTAATAAGATTAATATTCATAATTTTATTATTTAACTTCATTTGTTGAGTGATTTCTATTTTACTTACAAAAACTATTGAATTTGGTCAGGCATTACCTTTCAACATGCTGCAAGGTATGTCTGAACAAGTTAAGTTGAAAATTTCCCTTTTTATTTACTGTAACAGTATATTCTACATTTTTTGATAAATTTATAACTACCAATTTTGGGGAAGAGTAAGCTGATATTGTTATCCCAGTTATAAGCTTTCGCGATCTTCAGGAAAAAACAAAAAAGCGATACTAGGACAGATAGTTACTTTTTTCTTCTTGCAACAATATTTTTATAAACTTCAACACACATGTAATAAATTCTACACACCAAGATTAATTGGAAATAAAGAAGTTAGCAAGCACTTTATAGTTGTATACTTTTGAGTAGGTTATGTCTGATACAAGAAACATCCCCCTCAGTTTTTTTCATGTATTGATATAGCAATAATTCTCACAGGTACAGAACTAACAAAACTGATTGAGAGTGGCAGGATACTTCAACTACATCCTCACCTTGCCACAGGTGATGATTATAGTTAATGACACATTTTTACTCTTGCACATGTTGCTTAATTGAAATATATGTCATGATTAACTAATGAATATAGCACATGTGTAAGGATATATGCAGCCTTAATTGATAATCCTTCAAATAAGCTAGAATACTTGTCTACATTATTCTACACCTTACTAACCTTTAGCATTATTTAAATACCACACACATAAGCCTTTCATTTTTATATCCTTATGCATACTTCAGGTAGTAAAATTTTACTTTGACCTTGCCATTTACAGATTTGAGGAGTTCTACAATTTTTGGGAATATATTGCACACTGGAAGAGAATTCAAGTTTTTCATAGATCTATGCAGAATCGAAATTAGGTATTTCACTTCTTTTTATCCAACAAATATCCTATATATTATTACTAGGCTGCAAATTTGCACACAGCTAAGACAGTATGAAATGTAATTAATCACAATTATTTAAAAATATTTTGTTTTGCAAATGCATGCTTATTGATGCTATCACTAATTCAGAAAATGAAACAACAGCTTTGATGGTTTATTCTTATTTGGATACAGATTAATCTATTATTCTTATTATTTTCATATTATGTATAAGGAACTAATAATTGTTTTTGATACTCATGTCATCCATTTGTGTGTTAGCATTTAGTTGTTTGCATAGTTTCTTTTATATCCTCGTCTTACTTATTGGGTAAAAGTAGTGAATAATTAACTTTGTAGTTTGATTGAAAATTTATATTATATTATTTCAGTATCATTTGCACTCACTCTGAGCCATTACATATATAATATCTTAAGTTAATGCAGTAATCTTTTTGCAGTTTGCTACATGTCATTAGCTATAATGTCATCTTTAATAACCATTAAAGCTGATTATTATCATTAACAAGTCATTGAATGGCACTTCCCAAACATAGTAAAGCCAATTGATTGTAAAAACATATTTCTTGGGCAAACTGAATTTTCTGTATAATTAACAGCCATCTCAGAGATCATATGTGATTAAAGTATAGGCATACCTCTTATATCACTCATAACTTTCCCTAGAAATAGGAAATGAGAGGACGTTTATTATTTGTCTCTAAACACTCATCGGCTACCTTTATTTAAGAAAAGAAAGTTTTTTATCTACTTATTAAAAAGTGGGAAGTTTAATGATTGGTAATAGCTCATTTCAATTGGATGTTTTTTAAAATAATTTTATCTGAAAATACTAACTTATGGCTGTTTTCATCAATTTAGTAACTTTTTTAAGTTTTGAATTGTGCAAGGTTACATAAGGAGAACTTCACATCCTTCCACCGTTTAATAAAACATCATCATATTCGTTTCAATTTTTATTAAAAGTTTTTTACAAAAGCACTATACAAACGAAGGGACGCTTTCACGCAATTCAACATCTCGTTGAGCGCCAAAGGTGTATAAAAATATCAGGGGGATAGGGAAAAGGACAAAAAATAAAGGAGTGGCAAATAATTAAAAAAAGTGTCGCCCCGCGAGTTCCGAAAACCGCGGGGACGCATAACTGTTTTTGAGACCCGTTTGATCCATTGATTGGTTAGTATTTAGTTGGTTTTTTCGTTTTTCTATCGCGGTCTAGTAGGATGGGGCGCCGTAGTTGGATGATGGTCGTCTTGGGACTCCGTAGGATCCTGTGGGAACGTGGGCAATGGGGACGGTGTGGGTCCTGCTGAATTCAGCGACCTGGATGGCGGGGCGGATCTCTCCGAGGTGGATGTCGACGGGTCCGCGGCGGTAGTAGGAATCGTGTCCTGGAGGTCCGTAGGAGCCGGAGATTCCACCACCGGTTCCCTCGTTCCTGACGAGGACCTGCCTCACCTGCTCGAGGACGTTGGAGTCGATGCTGAAGCCTTCTCCAGAGGAGAATCCTCCTCCGCTAACGAAGCCACCGCCACCACCACCTCCAAAGTGTCCGCCACCGCCGAAGTGTCCACCGCCTCCGGAAGGTCGGTTGTAGTTATATCCAGATGGGGGTTCGGCGTATGTGCACCCAACGACGGCTACTACCAGACACTGTGTTACAAAAGAGAAGACCAATTAATGTTCATTCGGAAGATAAGTCAAAGGCTACTGGAAACGCGAGACCTATGGTTCCCATTACCGCCAAGACCGCGATGACTAAAAGAGATGGTTTTCTTGAACATATAGCTTACCATCATGGATTTACAAGTAATCAAAACAGCAATTGTCTCAGAATCGAACAATTGTGAGTGCGAGTCATAACTGAATTTAATTAGAATTATAAATCCCGCATTAAGGATATGTTTCAATATATTCTATTGACGGGAGGATAATGAAATTGAAAAACTCTACGTGACTGAAACTCGAACCCAGGTCTTCCAACTTCGGGTTCCTAGAAAACTATCCCTCTGAATCGGTTTTTAACAATACATTCGCTGTTTGCGAGTTTTTAAAACTTTAGCTCTTTTCATTTTGTATGTCCTGTACTGCAAATTTACTAATTATCGATTGTATTGAGTGTTGATTGGCAGGCTTAACGTCCCAAATCGCGAAAATTTGGTAGGAAAACTTTTACGAGAAAGAGTCCATCCCGCACTTTAAAATCAGAAGGTATTTCAAAGTGATAGCCGAATGATTCAAGAGAAATATAATTTGAGTTAATAATAACTGATAATAATCACGAAAAAAATCATCAATTTCATAATAAGAATCTTTCTTCGGATGAAAAGAATTTTGTGCAGATCACAGATTTACGAATAATTTTTAAATTAAAAATTAATTGGCAAGAAATGATTAAACAAACTGGAAGTAGTTAGATGATGGTTGTAAGGAAATAAATTTATCGTCAAAGTATTAAACTTTGTCTTTCCCCCTATCTCCAAAGAGAAAACAATGTTCGTTCGGAATCCATGAGAGCAAGTAGTTCCATGAAAATTAGTAAAAGGACGAATTCGCGGAAATTATTCACAAAGTGCCAAATTTGGAAAGTTCATTGAGACACCTTCCAAGTATACACGGCGTCATCATGCACCCTCTTCGCTTTCTCCACTCGTGCAAGCCAATTCACTCCCTGGGAGAAATTTATCACGATCGTGAAATATCAGAGAACATCATCAGATAGGATGCCTTCCTTTAAGTAAGGAACGGGGAAAAATTTCACGTTTTCAGAAATACCTACGAAAAAATAACAGAAATGGTTTATCATTATACGGAAATTTCATCTGGATGTCATTTATCGACGAGGTTAGCTTCTCTCGGTTGATGACTCAAAGATAGCAGAGAATGTTAAATTTAGAAAGCGAGATTATTTCACAATTAAAATCCATCGATAAACCTTGAGATTTATGCCGGAGAAAGCAGATCCTTCCAGGTGAAGATCAAAAGTCTTAACCTGATGGGACGTTTACTTGATTACCTCCAACTTTCTCCATTCACATGCATCTGCTGATTTCTCGGTAATTATGGGTCGGCCATAAATCACTGCAGGGCCATGGAGGCATTCACCCTACGAAACTTAAGGTACCGAGTCAAAAATAACGCACGGCAAAGAGCAAAAGTTTTGTATTTGGAAGAATAGGATGAATGCATTTGGAAATAATGTTGATTCCCGGAAAACGTAACATCGAAACTTTCCACGATTCGTTTAGATTGAATACGCCGCCTAATTAAAAATCTGATTCCTGCTTTTGTTGGATAGCTTATCTCATTTTCTGTGTTATTCACATGGTAAATTCATAACTGAATTAGTGATAAGCATTAAAATAATTCGAAATATTTCTGCAAAAACTGATCTATTGAATTAAGAAAAAAAATTTCGGGCTTTAGATATTTTTCATTTCTCTGAGATGAACTAGCAATAGAGAAAGAGCTCTTGAGATACAAGATTAAGAGCAGGCTTAAAAACCATACAGTAGGAACTGAACTTTACGTAATATTGTCTGTAAAAGAGAACTATGCGTTATAAAGTTACACCACTCTTCATTATAAAGCTGCAAGGTGAACTATACTGATTACTGAATTTTTCTGAATAAACTGTCGCGCTATTTCCCCTCTTTTTTAACTAAATTTTGAACTAAATTTGAGTAAACTCAATCTATTATTGTTAAACAACGGAAAAAGCTAGCACATCGCAAAATTTTGGAAGTTCTGTGAAGCTTGAAGTGACATGGAGAGCTAAATCCGCCAGATAAATGCTTTCATGAAATTCTTGAATATAAATCACACGAATAAATATAATCCAGAAAAGATTCTGCCTCATCCATTGCATCCACCCAATCCTAGACGTAAAAAACCTAGATAAACAAAAATGGAGTTGTCAAATCCAACCGCTAACGTTCCGAATTCGCTGTCTCTTTCGCTCAACTCTCTGCATTTCCTTACCAGTGCCAGGGTCTTCATGATGACTGTAGACGGCTCAGCAACTCCAATAAACTTGAAAGGATGAAAGAACGAGCAAGTGTGACGGTCAGAAATCCAGCGTTGGCTTATATATCCCAGCTGGCGGGCTGGCGTGAAAGGTAGTGGGGGTGGAGGGGGCAGGGAGAGAAAGGAGAAGACGGCAAGAGAGATTGGTGAGAGCGGTAGGGGAGGGAAAGGGGGTTGCATGGCATCAAGGGGATCTTCTCCCCATCCCCCCCGCTGAAAAAAGACCTTCTGGGGATGGGGTTACCATCTCTTTCACCGCGCCAAAGGGCCATCGGACTCTCTTCCCTGGGGAAACGCAACGATTCGTCCGCTTTTGAAGAACTTCACTTTCAACCCCGGATCGGGTTCAGACGGTGCGTCCCGCATTGTGGTCGGAGACATGTCGTAACGAGCCGATAATTCGAGTGTTTGTCCGTTTTCTTCCCTTCTTCTCCGAGGAGGCGAAAGTGTTTCGAGCCTGTTTTGTCACCGGCGCCGTACGATGGGTTTCCCACTTGTTTCGCGCTGCGAAAACTTGAGGGTTCGGCCGCTCTTTTAGTCTTCGAAGGGACCACGGACAGGCGGGAGTTGAAGTCTCAAGGAATGCAAGCGTTGAAGTCTCCGGTTATCTTTTGGCCGTCACGGAGAGTATGGCGTTTTTCCACGCATTCTGAAGTGTAGCACTGTATATTCGCATCTAGAGGAGTTGCTACGTCATAACAGTTGGGATACTTAAGGTTAATATGAATTTAGGATAGACAAATCATTTGATGAAAGGAGGGGTTCGTTATAGGATTACTGCAAGGCTGAAAAGATCGCTAAATATTGAGTAAGAAAACACATGTGCATCAGAATTCTTTTCTTGTCATGTTCGTGTGTAGTAAGTAAAATTCGTTTAATCGTTCAGGCACTTCTTATCCGTCTCTGGGAAATAAGTTAAAGCCAATTTAAAATACCTTTTCGTAGCTCTCAATGTTTGATAAATTGATTAGCTTTGATGTAAGTAATAGTGGTAAAACTGTAAATGTTTTGCTACAGACTTTAAAAAAGGCATAGTAGTTTTCAATGGATCAATAAACATGGGAAGTGCTATTAAATAGATACATTTTATCATTATAGGTGATATTCTATAGAGGAACTATTAAAGGACAATTTTAAGTAGGGATTTGCTAATTGTTTATGTCTACAAAGAAACCGAAATGAAAGAGAAATTTTATTTAACAAGAAAATTTTAAGCCATAATTCGGGTTTCTCCGTCAGTTGATGACCTTTTTCGTAAATAATCATAAATTGTCGAATTTATTGGTCATAAAGAACACGCTACTTATAACAACTTGCTTTATTAAATGATCATAGAACGACATACATACATGTTGAGCATGTAACACGATGAATGGCACACGTCTTACAGTTTCTTTATTATTTTCACCTCTACAGAATTTAAAAAAAACTTAGGAATATTTTACTTTCGAGAATATACAGTATTTCAATCCAGAAATTCCATGACCTTGTATACAATCGATGTAAACAAAATGTATTGAAGGATATGGCAAAACAGATTGGTTTCGTCAAGAAGAAAATTCCTTTCTTCGGAGAAGAATACTTGAGTGATACTTGAGCAAAGATTATGGCGAATTGTATGTGGGTGTTTAAAAGTAAGCCACTTGGAACCTATACGCTCTGTGGTAGAAGAATACTCCGAGGGACCCATAATTCTAAAAAGGCAACGCTATATCCTCTAAGTGGTCACAGCCAAAGGAATGCCACCTCAGCGATCATTCATTAATTCCATAGTGAGTGAAAGTTGAATTAACCGACGTCCTCTTGTCTCTATGGGAAAAGGATATGCACCTCGGGGCTCTTCTTTTTCCGTCTGCATATAATAATCGAATTGTTCCAGCGGCCACCTCTACAGGAAATCATAATCGGAGAGGAACTAGCATGGAGGGAAATTACGTCATCGTATCGGAAGGAAAGCAATGAAAAAGAAATCATGAGGATATCAGTATTGCGAACGTAATCTATGTAATGATGGCACACTTTTCGCTCAAACTACCTGTGAAGATCCAGTTCCTGATGCTGATTGAATGATAAGGATCACTGAAGTTGGCGATGCCTTTTTGGATGCATTTATGGTTTAGTGAATTATTTTGGCTTCCGAATAGCCAAGTGGTTAGCGCGTTCGCCTTAGGTGAACCCCGGCTTCGATTCCCGATGGGAAATCCCATATGAGAAATTACCTCAACTTAGAGCACGTTAAAAATGCTAATACTTAATTATTTTCTTGAGTTAATCTGATAACTCGGACGTATTTTCATACAACAATAAACATGTAGATAAATCATTTTGGCGCTTTTATATTCATTTAAAATATATTGCAAGTAATACACGGGGATTTGGAAGCTAATAGCATCTTTTGCTTCCGCATTTCTTTGCTCACACTTTTCTGCCTTTTCGTTTATCTGGCAGCACATCCATGTATCTTTCCTTTTCTTCTTCACGCTTCGTATGTTCTTTCTTAGATACGACGCATTCAACTGGCTTTTACTTTCTGCCTCTCCATTTACACCATTCTTTCCTTTCATGTAAAAGTTTGTCACTGGACTTAAATTAATTCCCTTCATGAATTCAAACATACGTAACCTAACATAATATTCACGTAAACTTTCAGGCTGCTGATATTCATTCATTTCTTATTTTATAAAAATTTTGTTATGAAAATGGTATTCAAGGGCATTGAACTTATCAATCGGCTTACAAACAAGAGAGCTGTAGGATTCTGAAAAAAGAGAAGATTTAAATCAAGATAGAAGCATCGAAAATATCTTTCAGCTCTTTATTATTTTTCTTCATCACATAAATATCTAGGTGACGGCACAGACTTAGAAGTGATAAAAAACAGTTATCCTTAAGTAAATAAAAGTACTAAGTAAAATCTACTGAGCTTAATCTCGGTAACTCGTTTCGCTAACTAGTTAATTTATTTGTCTTTACTCCGATATATATATACTGTGTATTATACACTATCAGAATGTCACTAGAAAATAAAAAAATACCTCTAATAAGTAGCATAATAACACCATATACTATAACTTAATATAAACTAGAAGGCCTAAATTACATAATTTTTAATAATTATTAATATTTCTGAGTTAAACCCACATAAAGAGAAATATCATAGTTAGCCAGGACTCGAACTAGGAATCTTGGCGCTGAACATCTGCATACTAATATAATGTACGAATACACATCTTTTAAACCTTCCTTCTTTTTTCTCAGATAATCAACTTATTTCTTAGAGCACCATCTATCTCCTATTAAGATTCCTTTGGTAGATGGTTTTTGCATTACTTGGATTATAATCATCCGTTGAAGAAAGAATGCCTTTAGGTGAGCATCTTTTTCCGAAAGAGGATGTTGAGTGATTCAACTTTCACTCAAATCTTTTTGCGTTAATATTTCTAAATGAAAGATTTTACGAAGAACTCTACATTTAGTTTGAGAACTATAAAAATATAATTCCACCGGTTCATATAAGGATATGAAATTACGTACAATTTATGATTTGGTTTGATCTATCATTCAAATTATTTAGGACGATATCCTTTCATATAATCAAAATACGACAATGATTTAGGATGACTACATACGAAACGTGATTCGGGATTCGGGTGAAAATTCTTGAGAATTAAAGCCAAAGTTGAACAAGGAGTGAAATTGTGACATGACTGATTTCACTCCTTGTTCAACTTTGGGTTTAAAGCGCTTCCTTCCTCGTGCTAAGTGAAATTTCATCTTGAAGTTCTTTCTTGAGAATTAAGTATCACAAAGAACTCTTTAAGTCTCATCAAAGTTTAAGAGTCAATCTAGTATAAAAATAAGTTTTATACGAATGCATAAATTGCATTGTTAGGCTGATACTCGTTTCAATGCCTTTAAAGAAACGGCACACCAGGTTTATGCATTCCCATTCTTATTTTAATATTAAATAATAAAATTCCATAATTAAATTCTATAATTTCAGCTTACTTATGTAGTTAAGACGCAATACATATTCCTTATGATTGGAAGGACATGCACAATAGTATCTTGGCTAAATGTTCGGCTAAATGGCGATCTGTATTTTATTTCAGAAAATTAATAGAAAAAATAGTATATTTCATGATTTTTAAGACAGATGTTTAATTATTCAAAGAGATTGGAAGATAATATCACAATGAAGAAACCTTTAGCCCTATGGATGTAATTTTAAAATTAAATGCAATAGATTCGGCCATACAGTGGCGAAAAGATTCAATTTTAAATTTTTGGGTTGATTATTAAATGAATTGGATAATATTTTGATTGCAGAGGCCTTCATTACATAGAACTGCAGTGTTGAGGTAAAGGATTTAACTTAATAAATACTCTTTTTTCTGCAAGATGACGAATTGAAAGTCACAAAATAAATTGAAAAATCCCACATTAATTACAATTATAAAAGTATATTAAAGCTGTTTTCCCAATGGCATCGCACAAAGTGAAACAGTGATTACATATTTCTTTTGCGTTTTTAATTACCGAGGTACTACATTGCTGCATTAATATTTTAGTTCTGGTCTTTGTATTCATTAATTGTCCTCCAAAAGGGATAATAAATTCCATCTCCAGCTCATGGGAGGAACACTCAAACTGGAATCCAAATCTTCGTTCCTAACTTTGTGAATATATATAGGTAACAATTTTTCTTGAGTAATGAGAAAAAATTGCATCGGCCGGGAATCGAACCCGGGCCACCCGCGTGGCAGGCGAACATTCTACCACTGAAACAGAGTTATGTTATTTTCTAAATTATATAACATAAATAATTGTCTAAATTATATTTTTCCGAAATAAGATGTCCTCGACCATTGCATTACGCAATACTCTTGAGCCCTACGGAATACGAGTGCGTTCTTGCCAATCGGCTGTACCCTGACCCTAAAAATACCTATTTTTCATTGGATTTGCAGGATATTTTCAATAAATATATGGCTCACCTATTTATATACCTTTGATAATGACCTTGCACATGATATACCAACTTACATATTTAAAATGTTTTTGGGTCTACCAATGAAATTCCTTAACGTACTCATTTTGCAATTCATGCCCACTTATCTGGTTTATGTGGCTCCAAGATGGAATTAGCGTGAACTCACTTTTAAAATGTTTGTATCCACGGCAATACAGAATATATTGATCTGAGTTGGAAGGGTTTTCATTTGACTCGCAAAATCAGGATAATTGTAGTAGATAATGGGATCTGCAAACTATTTTGCATCTTGAAAAAGGGGAATAAAGAAGATAAGGGGGATATAGCTCACTTTATATAAATTTAAATCACTCCCGTAATTTTACATATTGCAGGTGTACAACCTTATTTCAGCTTGACATATTAGGTCGATTTATTCAGATTCAGCGGCGTAATACTCTAAAAAATTTATAAAACGCTGCCAAGAATTCGGAAGAATGACAGTTACTTGAATTAAAACGTAATTACACGATGTAATTCTTCCTGATATTTTCCCTTGGATTATACTAAATTTATGACAAATAACAATATTTAGAGATAAGATATAAAAATCATACTATGATTTCAGATATGAAATAAATAGAATGTTATCTCTATCACCCCGTTCTTTATGTATCAATGCATTTGAATCCTCTCTTTTATCAATATTTTTATTACTTCCCACGTTCTAATAACATCTCATAACTTTTAGTAATAGTAAATCCCAGTTTTAATTCCTTAAATGTCATTGAGATATCCTTTTGATAAAGTTTTTAATCTACAAATACTACTTTGAGGAACAATTCTCATAAAAGTAATTGGAGGAAAAACTTTCGAAGAAATAATTCTCGTAGCATTAGAAGGCTTTAAAAAATCAGGCAAAACTTTATATAACTATTTTGCAATTTAGTAACTTCACAACAGTTTGTAAATTCAAAGACCGTGATAACAGAGGGTGACTGTTTGAGCAAATGCGAAGCGAATGTATTAAAGTGTTCTACCCCTTACTGGTTTCAGAGGTCCCGAGCTTCTTAATTCAACATGCTCTACTTTAATTCTTAATCAGTCACCTCATTTCTATATCATTTGAAATGTTTTATTGGTATCAATGACCATACATTATTTATTATTTTACCTTCCCTCTGGGGGTAAATACTCCATAAATATATATCTGCAAAGGAAACTTATTATAACATTTAAGGTTTAAAATGTTATAATTTTTCCGGAGTTATTTGATTTCTAAGAATGCTGTTTTCCCTAATTATTCCTTTTAAGTTACTTTAGCTTTACAATGAACTGATTGTCTTGCCAAATAAATATTTAAAAGAATATAGCGATGAATCTAGCGATTGTGTTACGAATGAATCACAGAATTCTAGTGTTATCTAATAATATTAGTTTTAAGTAGCAAAATATGTCTACTAAAACGTTCGCTTATAACTAAAAACCGAAAGGAAAGTTATTGTCCACACCAAACTTTTACTTATGTTTCAGAATATACTTAAGTGCTTTAATTCCAAATCTTAGATCCTGGCGATTTATAGGGCAAAAAATAGTTATGGGGTGTTGAACACAATATATGTATCTCGTTGCCAGAGATCTTCCTAAAAGAAGTCTACTTCCTGGTTTTAATCCGGTATATAGATCCCAGAGATTTGGTTTCCGAGATTTAAATTTAATGAAAATTACTGAGACACAAGCCGACGCGTATGGTATGCACCGCTAATAAGATAGTATATTTTTCGAAGAATCAATATTTAATGATAATATTTCAATAACTATGGGCAAAAAATCAGTTTGCCATATGATAAGTGAAGTCCGATTATATTAAACTCGCATGAAGTAAATATCATTAGTATTAGGAAACCGCTGCAGACAGTTGAAAAGTTTAAAAACTGTGCATACTAAAAACTCCCCTGTATGCCACCTTTTAAATGCAAAATTAAAAAAATACAACTAACACAAACCGAGAGAACTAAAAACACAATAACTATGACAATTGATGATTTTCATTTGATTTCAAATGATTAGTATCTAACAGACAACCGGTTTGAATTTGCGTACACTGAAAAATACAAGACAATGTCTCGGTCAAACTCGTTCATATCTTAAGACTGCAAACTATTACATTAATTTCGCAAATCTTGGATCAAACGCAAGTCTTATTGAATTTTAAACTTCAAAACCGTATATAAAACTATTAAATTATGCCAATATTAGCCCTAATTATTTGGAAAAATGCATTCGAAAATTCTCATAATTTTTCGTATTATCAATCTAATAGAAGGAGATTATCAGTAATGATATTATGATGGACAAAACTTAGCGTCGGCTTATAGACAAAATATGTAGAAATGTATAAAGGTGGAATTTTTAACTGAAGTACTTGGGGGTCGAATGAATGAATAGGGTATGTGAAAGAATGTATACTATGCAGTACCATAGATGAATGTCACCAGTATTTCAAGTTAAAATATTAACCAAAGCTTTTATCCAAGGATAAGCGAATGTGATAAACAATTTCTCTTCCCTACTATGATTTTGTTTATTAAGATACAAGCGACTTTGAAAGTTAATCAATACTAATTTCATTGTATCAAATTCAAGTCAAATTTTTCATCGTTTTTACGGGCGTGGTACAGAACATCACGAAGGTACTGAGCAGACACTTGCGATACACCAGCAGTGATTTAGCAGTTTCGCAAATAAAAGCTGCAAGTAAAGCAGCAATGTAAATAAGAGAATTCGTCAAAATATAACTTAAAATTTTCGTGATGAAGCACAGACTTAAAATGCGATAAAGAAGTTAGATTATAGATTCGAAAATCTCCCATATTCTCTCATAGCGTTCCTTGTCCGGGGTTTATTCAATCCGACAATTTTTCATAGCACGGGCGACATTTTCCGGTCGGACGTAATATCGCAGAAAATAAAACCATAGCCAAGGCTGAGAAGACAATCGTCGGCGTGTCTTTATGAGACGAGATTTCGAGATTGGTTTGTTTAGAAGGGATCGTGGCCTTGCTATAAAGACTTTTTGCGTATGCATTTCTCTGTCGATCAATGGAAGGATGTGAGTGTGGGTTGAAGAGCGAGAGGAATGAGTGTAAAGGGGAACAGGTTGAGGTCAGAGAGAGGAGGTCAGGTGAACCTCGTAAGAGATCGCCTTTTTATACAGCTGTAGATATAGACGATGTAAGTAAAAAATTTGAGTCCATATACCTAATCTTAATAATTCTGCAAGGCTGAGTAATGTTTTAAAATTATATAAAATATACATTTATTCTATTTTTAGCAAGTTATTGATAAATACGTGATTAATAGCTACACAAAATTCCTTTTCGGTGTTATATATGAATTTAGGATATTTTACAAAAAACAGTGTTTTTTTGGGCGAAATAGCCTTAAATCATTTTGGAGAGGAATAAGAGTGTATTTACGATTTAAGAATAGGCCGTAATATAATGACAAGGGACTGATTATAAATCTAAATAAGGTAAATCGAAGTTGCGTAAAATCTGTAAATAGGCTGTTCTGAAATATTATAAAAATACTTCAACATTCATACCAGAATTATGCAATAAATTAAAAATTTTAATTTTATACAGGTTAGCTACACATGAAGCATAGATTACAAAGATTACCATTATTTACTGAAAAATCAAATCCATCGTAATTTAAGATTTCACGTGGAGAAAGGGTAAACTAAAGCATGCGAATTGAAAAAAATATAAGTATAACCAAAGAGGTAAAAATTTATAGTAAAGCATGACTAGAGATGATTTTAAAATTGCCAGACTACACTCAGATAAATAAGGAATATTCCTCATGTCACGAAGAGAAATAACCAGGAAAACGGGGAAAAAGGTAAGAAAAGGGAAAACATATCATCAGGAACTCGAAATCATAATTAAACAAAAAGCGACCTTCTGCACATCATGCACTAGTATATTATGCAATACTTATATTTCAGTTAGTGTTTATTTACAGTATGACGCAGGTGGAATTGATTTATTAATATGCATCACAATTTTAATTTACATACGGAAATAGTAAAACTGCAACAGGATTTTCTAATATAAATAGGTGAATTGGTTGACAGAGATTCAAAATAAATGGTGTGTTTCAGCTCTAACATATTGAAAAGAAGTAAGTTCATTTACGAACATCTTGGCGATAGGTTGGCCACAATGCATTTGCACTGTAAATGATTAAATGGTCATGTGTAAGCGATCGTGATCAACGGTGTCCAGAGTCCAAGATGAATCACTTGGATGAACATGTCTTCAGGCATTAGTCGTTACATCGGCTAGATGAAAGGCAAAAAATTTCACGAGTGCAACAGAGCAGTTCATGTTACGGCACTAAAAAATAACATTCTTCAAGATCCTTCTTAGGAGATAACATCGAAATAAAAACGGCTTAAGTCTCACGTATGCCCTTGATTAAAAAACTAGATGATTCCCTCGACATCCATATTTGGACGTATCGCTAGGATATACTTTTTTGTTTCCGGAAATCGGTCAAGCGTGCACAGCCTTACTAGTAAGATGATCCCATTACTACAATGGAAACGCAGATAAAAAATTTGCAAGTTTCCTTGCACCATGCACCATAACTCACGAATACTCTCTGGAATGACAGGTATAGATGACGTATACTTAATTTAAGTGCAGACTATTTAACACTATTAAGTCCCATTTTATGTAGCTTATGAGGGTCACTGACCTCTGACTCTCTCAGAAGGCCAAGGCTTGTTTCAATAAGGTTTCATTTTCATTTATTAATATTTATTTAATTATTGTAATTTCTAACTTTTGAAATCAAACATTACGAAAGCTTCAGGGCAATGGCTTTTAAAAGAATTACAGGTTGCTTTCTTGACCCTAAAATTAAATTTTCTACGGTGACAGATGTTCGTGTAGTTTTATATCTGAGATATCATATATATATATAATTGTTCCGATATCAGCAATTGAAATGTATAAACTGAAAGAGGAAAAAGATAAAATTATCTACATATTCTGGCAAATTCTTATTGAAAACAGTTATCGTAGCCGGCAATTTCGAGCCTTGACTTAAATAGCCCATAACAAAAAGTCAATAATTTGAAATGCATGGAGGTATAAATAAATGCAATAATTATTCCGATCACTCAATGGTGGCACTAGAACATCGCCGCGGGCTCCAATAAAAATACACGCTAAGAACGCCATCGCTGAGATCTGAAGGCGTCTTCGCAGACGTGGTCAACTGCATAACCATCCTCTCGTACCTTTCCCTTGGGTTCCCTCACCTTAGCCCGAATCACATTCTCCTTCTTAGTAAATGCTCGAGGGAAAGAAGAAGCGTCCGATCGAAATTGAGGTCAACTGAGGGAAAACTGGAAACTCTATGGTCCAAGATATATGCCTTGTGGGGCCCCCTCCTCTCTTCGTTCGATCATAATGTCTCTGAGATCTACGTTCGGAAAGCAACGATGCTGCTCACAGTCCATCTTTCTTTATCCCCACCATCATACTGTCACGTGGTACTACCACTTACCCTGCGGGTATTTAAATGGGTGTCCCTCTATGTATTCTCAATATTTTCCGTCCCGTCGCTCCCAGACACAGATGGACAACCAATACGTTTCATGCGTCGATTTACAGGAAACAGAAGAACGACTTCGATCGGATTTTTTCTTCTTTATTTCATAGGTTAGCGATTGCCTAACAATCGTGTAGAGGCATTCGTGTTACGCTATTAAGAGAAACTACTAGGTATTGTTCATGGCTCAGAGATGCTATTCTATAACAATGGGAAGCTAATTTTTCGATAGTCTCCGTTAAACTATGTTAATTAGTGCGGAGGATTGAAGGGAAAAAATTTTATGTTGAAATAGGAAGTAACAAAAGAAAAAGGAAATATAAATTTTACTATTACATTTAAACACTGCAATCCGCCAGTGGCGCGTGGCAGGAGGTGTAAAACACCGACATCCCTAAGTAACCTGGATAACTATTAGCTTCTCAAATATTTCGCGGGAAAAGACTAAAAGTAACTAATTGTCCTGGCAAATTCCCTGTATCGCCTTTTTGTTTTATCTCGGAGATCGCGAAATTTTATACCTGGGATAGCAATATCAGCTATCTCATCCCCGAGGTCGGTAGTGATAAATTCATGAAATTCCATCGATACTGTCTTCTATTACGAAGACAATTCCACCCGAGCGATTTTATCATACCCAAAAAACTGCTGTCAAATCTGAAATCTCCCTTGACTTGACAAACGTAGCTGCTCTGCGTTGAACCATCACAAGATCGGAAATTAATCCTACTTCGTGAGGATCACAAATCGCACAGCAATACTCAAGTAGACGTTGAATCAGGGAAAAGTACGCTATTTCTTTCACAATCGATGAACATCCTCTCAGAATTCTACTGGCTAACCATTGCATCCCATTCGCATTTCCTACTACGCTTTGAATGTGCTCTTTGAAGGAAAAATTACCACTGAGAGTAATCCATAGGTATTTATGATGCCTCACGAACTCCAAGGGATTTTCTAAAACACCATTTTGTGGTAACACACTCTTATCTCAAGTTCATTTATTCAATCTGTCCGTTTTCTGTCTTTTTCACTTCACATTTGTATAAATTACTATAATTTTTACAAATGTGAAGGAAAGTGATTTTTATAACGAGTGTGAACAAGTCGGAAGTATTTTGAAAATGACATTACAGCAAGGAAAACTCTTCTGCGGGTCGCCAGTTGCAACCCTGCCGTAGATGATATTCTCTCGAATTTCGGTTGTAATTTTCTACTCATTAATTTTACGTTACTATTGAAATTAGTAGCAATGCAACAAAATTAAAAGTTAAAGGGTAATTTTATTAATATACTTAAAGTATTCGTTGAATGAAAGAAAATTTGGTTAATGGTAGTTATGTGAGGTATTTCAAAGGTTCATCCCTAGGCGACGATTTTGCAGCTTTATCACAGTTTTTTCCCACTTCTCGAGCTCGGAGCTGATAAAGGACCGTGATTTAACAGACCAAGATGTAAACAAAGGCGTGCAGTACGATTTGAAAAGTTATAAACATTTGCAATATACAACAATTTGATATCTCCGTCGTATCCTTCGTTATAAGACTAGTACATGCGTCTTTTGATTTACGCTCTACTGGGTGTTGAGTATGAGTGAACTTGAAGTTCTGCCCCTCAAGCACTTGTTGTGCTCTGTCCTCAAAATTGCAGTTTGGAGCTATGCACTGTTAATACATGTTGTTGTCGATACTTTGTTTTGTTTAAAACTGCCGATTCAATTTGGTATTTGTCCATTTACCGCAGACTGGGTTAAAGAGTTTATCCTTTTAAACTAAATTTAATAAAGAATATTAAACTATTAAGGCATAAAGCGTATTGTTACCATTGTAAATAGAAAACATTTGCAAACAACTTTTAGATCATTTTCAGTGAATTTTATGTTTTCCGCAAGCACATTCTGCGGTGAAATTTTCATTTCAGCTGCCAGTGAAAATTTAACCTTACGCAAGAATATTACAAAACTTAGGAATCATTGGAAATATTAATGGCAGCATTTTTCCTTTTTATAGTATAAAGAGCTCACTCCTTAAATTCAACCATCCCTCTCCTGGACTATTCTCCTTGAATGGATTAGGTATTTGGTGCGTAATTATGAATTTCTGGACACTGCTAATTATATCCTCCCTTTTTCAGGGAAAGTCCTTCCTTGCCATATCTATTTCCAACTAAAATACAACAGAGTAACTCTTCATTGGTCTCAAACTCAAATTAAAATCCAGCCTGCATCTCTGGGTATACTTACCGAACTAGCGTGATTTCTTGTTGTTGTTGTTGTTTTATTGTGGTGCGTCGACATCTACGGTCATTTAGCACCATTTTCTAGTAAAGATGATTAGGTCATACCTTCATGGAACTGTAGTCTGTGGCTGAAATTTGAGCTCGATTAATTCCTTGTTTTATACGTTTTCTTTTAAAGTTTTTTAAAAGGCCTGTCTTTCTGACGAAGTGCAGTGCTCTGGAAATGGATTCATTATCATCTCCTAGCACTGCAGCGATAGTAGGGAAATTCCTGTTGTATATTTGCGTATGTCATTACTATGTATGTTTGCTTTTCAAGGTTGGCAGCAACGAGTTTGATTTTGTTTTTTCATTGCCTGTATTTTGGCGCTACTGTTTACCCATGCTGCCTTACTGCTGCGTCCTGTTCTGTAATGGTGGTTGTTTGTGTGCAGAATGTTTGCTGCAATAAACTCTTTTCTATAGAATGTCTAGACTGTTATTTCACCGCGCTAATGAACTAAAACAATAGGTTATTGGCCCAGAACGTAATTGATTGATTTGTGAATGTGAGATTGCGAAATTGCAGCTTGATTTGTGATTGTAGAACGACAAACTTTTAGACCAAGATGGCCGAGGCAGCGGATGATCGTGATTATGTACATATTTCGAAATTGTCTAACGGCAATTACTTCGCATGGAAGTTGCGAGTAAAAGCTCACTTGATCGATAAAAATTGTTGGAATGCTGTGGACCCTGGGTTCGATGATACAGAGCTTAATGTCGACCAGTCGCGATTGAATAGGAAGGCTCTTTCGGTTCTGTATAAAACCGTGGGAGATGACTTTCTGTTGGATATTGAAGAATGTACGCGCGCAAAGCAGGCATGGGAAATTCTCGAGGAAATTCACGTAACGTCGACGAAGTACCATGCACTGCAGGCATTAAAAGAGATGGTGAATGTTACGAAAACGCATGAAGTGAGTATGCAAGAATACGCAGCCTCAATCCAGAGGCTGAATAAGAAGGTACAGAGAGGAGGGATCGAATTCAACGACGAAGTGATCGCAAATTTTCTTCTTGTTGGACTTCCATTGGAGGAGTACGACGTCTTTGTACAGAACATCCTTCAGGAGCAGAGCCTAACGACGCGGAAGGTAAAGGGACGACTTTTGGATGAGGAGAGACGGAGACTGCAGATGACTGAGACAGAAGGAAAAAACCAGCTGGCGCTCCTAACCAGGGAAAGAAAATTTCAGCCGAGAGAAAAATCGAGACGGAATCAGGCTACATCAGCAGCCAAGATAGATGAGAATGTTAAGCGCTGTTTCCGATGCGATAAGCTAGGACATATCAGTAAATATTGCCCTGAAATTGAATGCTATGCATGCCATGAGCGGGGCCATTGGGCTGCCGATTGTACTAATAAACATAAGGTATGTGAAGTTGGAAATAAGAATGAAAGAAGAACGGGTGACAAGCAGTCAAAGGGTAAAACTATCAGTTGCATCAGTGTGTATGCCATGTCAGCTGTGAAAAACTCTCAAGTATGGTTTTTAGATTCAGCAGCTACTGAGCACATGACTTCAAAAAGAGAATTGTTTGCCACATTCTCTCCGGGTGGTGGAAGTGTAACACTAGGGAATGGTATAATTAAGGTTCATGGCAGAGGAACGGTTAAGCTGAATTTAACCGATAATTGTGGTAATAATACCCTTGAAATGAGAAATGTATTGTTTGTACCTGATTTGAACTTTAATTTAATTTCTGTGGCAAGGTTGGCTGAAAATAATGTGGATGTGTTGTTTAGCAAAGATTGTGCAACTGGTATTTATGCAAATGATATAGTGTTCACTGCATATGTGCATGAAGGGTTGTATGCCTTGGAGGGAGATGCTTCCCATACAAGTCAGGCATGTCTCGTTCATGTTGATCGCAATGAGGATGATATTCAGAATGATAGTGGGTCAGAAATAGAGGCGGTGGCATTAAAGGCTGCGGGTACAGATTTATGGCATCAAAGGCTGGGACATCTACATCTTGATGCAATAAAACAGATTCCAGGTCTAGAAAAATTGAGTGTGAGTAATAGAAATGATTGTGAAATTTGCATTGCAGGAAAAATGACCAATAGTACGGTATCAAAGAAAAGTGATAGGAAATCTAGTAAGCAATTGGAATTGGTGCATAGTGATCTTATGACATCCCCGACTAGATCAAATGGTGGTGCAAAATATTTAATGAGTTTTATTGATGATTACTCCAGGTTTGCTGTTGTTAAATTTTTGAAGAAAAAGGACGAGGCTTTGCAAAAATTTAAAGAATATAAAGCAGAAATGGAAATGTTACATGGTTTAAAACTAAAATGTTTACAAACTGATGGAGGAGGGGAATACTGTAGCAAGATTTTTGATGGTTTTTTGAGGGAAAATGGGATAGGCCATAGAAGGTCAGTTCCCTACTTACCACAACAAAATGGAGTGGCGGAAAGATTCAATCGAGTTAGTGAGGATATGAGTAGGTGTCTACTTCTGCAGTCTGGGTTACCTGAACCTTTTTGGTGTGAGGCTGCCAGTGCAGCATGCTTCATAAGGAATTTGTGTCCTTCAAGAGCCATTGGGAATAAAATACCTTTCCAATTATGGAGAGGAGAATGCATAGGGAAGGAGTTGGAACGATTAAAAGTTTTTGGGTGTGCTGCATGGCTAGCCCAGAAACAGGGAAAGTTTAAGCCTAGAGCTGTGAAGTGCATATTCATTGGCTATGAAGATAAAGTGAAGGGCTTTAGATTGTACAATTTGACCAGTAGAAGGGTAGTTATTGGATTTCACGTGAAATTCCAGGAAAACATTTTTCCCTTGAGGGAGAAAAAGGACATTAACATCGTCAGATCAGAAGTGTTCATTCTATCAGATTCTGATGAGGATGAGGATGTAGCTGTGGATTTTCGTGATGAGAATGTTACTGCTAGTGAAAATGGGAGTATTGATACTGGCTGGAATGTTGAGAATGTAGAGGATGTAACCAACACTATTGAGACTGATCCTAATGTTGATAATGCAGAGGTCATTTTGCGCAGAAGCACAAGGGTGCACAAATTAAAAACTTGCCATTGTTGCAATTTTTCAGCTAACATGACAGACTTTATGGAGGAACCATTGAGTGTAGAGGAAGCACTAAGTGGAAAGTATGCTGATGAGTGGAGAAGTGCCATGAGGGATGAATTACAGAGTATTCAAAGTAAAGGCACTTATATTTTAGTTGACAGGCCCATTGGTAAGAACGTACTTGGTTGCAAGTGGGTTTTGAAGCTAAAGAGAAACCCTGATGGCAGTGTAAATAGATACAAAGCACGTTTGGTTGCTCAGGGCTTTTCGCAGGTGCGTGGGATGGATTTTGAAGAGACTTATGCCCCTGTAATTAAGAGAAAGACCATAAGGTTAATGATGGCTCTTACAGTTCAGAACAAATGGGTACAGGAGCACATTGATGTTTTAACTGCTTACTTACACAGCAATTTGACTGAAGATGTGTATATGCATCAGCCAAAGTTTTTTGAAGCTGAAGAGGGGAAAGTGTGTAAACTTTTAAAGACATTATATGGATTAAAACAAAGTGCAAGAGGTTGGTATTCAACATTACATGCAATTTTACAAGAACTAGGTCTGAATAAAATTGTAAAAGATCCATGTTTGTATGTTAGTGCAAGCAAAAATCTATTTATAGGAGTCTATGTAGATGACTTGGCTTGTTGGGGTGAGAAAGACAGAGTGGACTGGTTCAAAAGAGAATTAGAGCTCAAGATCGAGATTAGAGTTTTGGGGAATATGACCCATTTCCTTTCGATGAATGTTGAATACCAACTGGAAACCATGTCAGTTCATCAATCTGACTATATTTTGCGAATTTTGCGGGAATTTAGACTTGAAGAAGCAAAGGGTAGGTCATCTCCGCTGGAAATTACTAGAGATGATGGACTGGTTTCAAGTGATGTAAAGTATGATGAATGTCAGTACAGAAAGGCTGTAGGCATGCTATTGTATGTAGCAACTACAACCCGACCTGACATTTATTATGCAGTTTGTAAGGCAAGTCAGAAAAATAATGACCCCACACTAAGAGACTGGCAGGATGTGAAACATATTATGTTGTATTTAAAAAGAACGTGTGATGTAAAATTAACATTTGTATGTACTGATACCCCTATTGAGATGTTTTGTGATTCTGATTATGCCAACTCCAAGGAAAGAAAGTCTGTTAGTGGGTACATATCAATGTTGGCTAAAGGACCCATAAGTTGGTCCTCAAGGTTGCCTAAGAAAAGAGACTCTGTGGCCAGCTCCACTTGTGAGGCAGAATATGTATCAATGTTTGAAGCTGCCAAGGAAGCATTATGGCTAAAGTAAATATTGACAGAATTATGCCAAGAAAGGTATTTGAGAAACCCCTTTGTTGTCAAGTGTGATAATACAAGTGCAATCTGGCTGACAAAACATGATGGGGATACTGAGCTATCCAAGCATTTAGATATTAAGTTTAATTTTTGCAGAGACTATGTGGAAAAGAATATCTTAAGTTTTGAATATGTGTGTAGCAATGAAAATGTCGCTGATTTATTTACAAAACCGCTTAACGGTCCAAAGACTGAGGGCTTCAGGAAAGCTATGAACTTGTTATAAATGTATTTTTAGAGTAGAACATTCATGTTTTTGCAGTGATTGATATTATTTGAATTTTTTGAGTGTGTAATATGATAACTGTGAATTCATGTTATTTGAAATTACTGATTATTGATTGATGACAACGCAAAGAGGGGAGTGTTGTATATTTGCGTATGTCATTACTATGTATGTTTGCTTTTCAAGGTTGGCAGCAACGAGTTTGATTTTGTTTTTTCATTGCCTGTATTTTGGCGCTACTGTTTACCCATGCTGCCTTACTGCTGCGTCCTGTTCTGTAATGGTGGTTGTTTGTGTGCAGAATGTTTGCTGCAATAAACTCTTTTCTATAGAATGTCTAGACTGTTATTTCACCGCGCTAATGAACTAAAACAATAATTCCTTCAGAGTGCATTTCTCGCAATGCAGCCTCCATAGCTGAATGATCATATTTGGCTAGTTTTGGCATTCTAGACATTTAAAAGTTAAGTATTATAGTTATTTGCCAGTATGAGTTACAGTTATTGGCCGTGCGGCCAATAACTGTTTCCTATATCCAGGAACTCAAATGAGTTAAAATTGATAAAATATGATGAACAGGAAGGTAAATAAAGTTAAAAGATATGTGATTGCATTTTTTTTCAAAGTATAGTTATTGGCCGGGCTGGACAATAACTGAATATGAAGGTAAATAGGTAATAGTTATTGGCCATCGTTTGTGTGTGCTACTTGATGCGGTAAGTTGCGTTAATATCAAGTGAACAGTTAATTAATAACCTACACTACTGCTATGACCTTGGAAACATCAAATGGCCAATAACTGTCGGTGGCCAATAACTCTACGGTTTACCCTACCTAGAAAACAAAAACTATTACACGCAACACTCGACGTAGGATTAAATATATTTCGTGGAATATTTCTGTTGGGACGAAATATTATAATTCTTTTGTATATCATTATTACTGCAAACAACTTTCAAATACTTTTTTGTCAGAGATCCTAAGCATTATGATGCTATTATGTAATTATAAATGCTACTTAACATCGATGATACTATTTCTTAAGAAATAACGTATTCTTGGTTTTTCACGTAGTTTTTTAATAGTAAAATAGACAATTAAATACATGAAAAGATATTTTAATCATTACCTGCAATAGTAATGAAAGGGACTGGATATTGAGTTCAGAAATACGTACGGACGGGAAATGAATAAATAACTTTAAACGACAAATATAGGTTTCACTATTACGATTGATAATTTGTAGAACAGGTCTTCAGCAACTTGATGCTCCTTACAAATTGCACATCAAACATTCAATTTATATTTTAAGCCTTGTTTCATTGTAATAAGTCGTGGCGGCGAAATCAGCAAAAATTGCGGCCGAAAAAAGTCCTCTGCATCGTAGACGTGCATTTTCAGAAAATTTGTTTCGGAATATATTAAGTAGATCGGAGGCGATGGAAAGAGATCTTAAAACCTCTCGGTAGCCCGCTCGCCAACAATGGAGAAAACTTAAAGGCGTGTGAATCGAGAAGAATGAGCTTTTTTCTGGTCCCGAGTTCTTTGAATACAATGTGCTCAGCGGAGATCCACCCAACTCGTCTCTCCCACGCTTACAACCCTTCCAACATCAACTAGTCTCACGAGCATCTGCATCTCGAAGTAGACCAGACGTCTTCTTCAAGCTGGATTCGCGTCTCCGGAGTGATTGATGACCGCCAATTCAGCGCTTAATGCGAACCGTAACAGATCAAAGTCGTTACAGCTACGCAGATATTTGTTGCTATAGTTCTGAGATAATTACTGATTAGTCCATTATATATATTTATATTCCGAAGAACTAAACTAATTTTTCCACTTCATCATGAAAATTTTCTCTCCACTAAACTGGTTTCGGAGGTGTAGATGAGAAGTGTGTTGGCCCAGCAGCGCAGAGGTGCTGGCTTCAAATCTTAATCATAGTTGTGTTTGAATACGGCTTGGTAGATTAATTGTAAGAGCCATCTTTTTAGACATAAAATTCTTTCGATGGACACGACAGTGTTTTTATTAATAGTGAAGTTAATCATTCCTTTATTCCCTTTCATAAGACGAAAATTCTTCAACAAATGAAATCACTAATAGGAAATTGTTTCTTTGCTAAGCAACGCATCTTTAAATAAAGTAAAAATGAATGGTAATTATTTCTAGACAAGCTTTCTTCATACCTTACTGTTTTTCATTTTACAATATTTTTGTGCGTAATGCTAAACAAGTATTGTGCTTAACCATGGTGATTGTAGCATCTTATTACGAACGATATCCTAGTTTCAATGCCAAGTTCACATTACTATTAACTGAAATGAAACTGAGTTCAAATGGTCAAATATTGAGATTGTATATATTTTTAAGAATAAATTTGAATAAAGGATACATGAGAAGAGAACTTACTTGAAGAGCAATTTGTCAAGAAGAACTGCAATCTCAACGCAGTTGAAATGCGAGATCGGTTATCTATGGTCTTTTGATTCCCATGCGAAACAGAGAGGTATGAAATATTAATATTAAAAAATGAAAAAATATTATATTTTATTACATAAAAGTAAAAGCAAAAAACCGTTACATCAATCTTGGGATAAGTTTAAGGGGTTTTATAAGTTAAAATATTTTCGTAGCTGTTCCGGCATTACTTAGAAAGTAAACGAGAGCATTATCTGTGATCTGTTTGAGGGAATTGCCCGCCTTTCAATTTGGTGCCGTCCGATGCCTGTTCACCACATTCTAAAAGAGAATAAATGTTCCCTACATGAAAAGAGCAAGATGCTTTACCCCGGAAGATGTCTAGTAAATTACGCTAACAACCCGAATATACCACATTTTTCGTTCGGAAACGATCTCGTAGAGAAAGTGCGATATTGCACTGTAAAAGGATATTCGAATCATTATTTTCATGGCGTATCACATAAGGAAGATTCAATATCAGCATACTACGTACATAGATTTTACTACAGCAACAACTCCCATTTCTTTATCGGCAGTACATGCATAAAGTTCATGGTAGAGCCAAACCTAAACTTACTAGGTTTGGCAGCTTCAAAATATAGATAATAGTTATACTAAATCATAAGGAGCAAAATTTATTTATTGGCGTGGTACGGGTTATCTAAAAGAGTATGTTCAATCAAAGAAAACAACTAGGGAGTAATGAAGCATTTTCATTTAAATTAAAAATCACGCTTAAAGCAATCTTATGACGCAAAGGAAAACCAACAAATTGACTTTTGTAAGCTGGATGTTACCAGTATATATAGGAGCATACTAAGATCATACCCGCGACAGATATTTGCCCATAAGTGTATGACAAATACATAAATACGGACGAAAAAATATTTAAAAAATAAATAAAATGTTAACTAACATAACGATCTATGTGACGTGGAAATTTCCAGAAATACATACAATAAATCGTAAAAAAACTAATTTATGACGTCTATATGTGCAGGAGCATCGGTGGTTCAGTGGTAGAATGCTCTCCCGCCACGCGGGCGGCCCGGGTTCGATTCCCGGCCGCTGCAACTTTTTTTCTAAAATCGAGATGAAATCATAAATTTACTCAAGTAATGCCAGACTCGAAGTACCTCAGACAAAACACTCCTTATTATACATCTGTTGATGATTAAAAGTTGCTTTTGCGTTGGTTTTTAGTAAACTACAGGTTTTGCGGTATAATAAGTATGCGATTTGGACAAATTTCTTGGAATGACCAACATCCACCATCCATACCTTTACTGCACATGGAGAGGTAAAAAGTAAGTAAAGATTATATTTCAATGTCATTAAATAGATAATAAGATAAAGCTTGTTAATGAGAAAATAGGTAGTAAGTAGATGCAAATTACGGAAGTGATATGCAGCATTCAGACATAAAAATGTATTTACTTGACTTTGCGAGTTTCAATTAGCAAGGAGAACTTTGCAAGAAAATCGCTTTTTGTGTTTCTCAGATATTATTAACAAAACAATATTCCATTATGAATGTAGATGCCTGCCGTTACGATGTCGTTATTTATAAGGTATAACCATAAATTGAAATCCAACTATCAGAATTTAAATTTGAATTTCTACATTCACAATGGTTTAAGCTGAAAAATGAGACAATTCTCCTTCTTTCACCTTCAATAAACTTCAGTATATTTTAGCCGAAGCCTGTTTCCTTAACCTCATGTTCCTCCAAAACCGGTCATTTTTAGCACGCATCAAATGTAGAAACTTGTTCAAGCATTTTGAGTAAGCTTGCTGCTCATCTGGCTCCACCGTAAGATTATTTACAGATACATACATACATGTGACGATTTACTTGTGTCAACTGTATTAATTTACTTTGTAGATTAGCTTTAAAGCAACGTGAAATTCCGTTAATATAGACATCATCGTAAGCTGTTAAAAATGAGGTAGATCTACGCATGGCCGTGTTTAAAATACATATATCTCTCGTATATGGTGAAATGTGTAACAAAAACTTAATTAATGAATGCAATTTTAGTAGCTCTTACGAGAAAACCTTGAGAATCGCAACGCTTTCCATTTTAAACTTATGATTATTATTTATAAATTCATCAATATATTTGCTCGCAATTTTGCAATTAATATCTATATAAATTTGAACCAAAAGTTAATAGGAAATTATTTTTCGATCCAAAACTTTATAATCCTCTCTGTTTGAGTCTGATTTAATGGAATTTGTGGATTTTGTTTAATTATTAACAAAGGAAACCGGCAGAAAATAAAAGTATATTCTTAACAATCGCAATATCGAAAACACCATACTGAGCGTAACTCAAGAGGTTGATGCATCAGCACTTTCGTACTTTCTCTAACGAGGAAAATGAAGACATAATTTGCTGAGGTATGAAATTGGCTGTTGCCAATTCCATTCGAAAGAAATGACTAAGGACATAAAGAATGCTTAAGGTATTCATGCAAAATTCATGATACATCATAGCTTATCTAGTTATGGGGTATCGAACAGAACTGATCCGACAACCGACATGGAAAAACCATAAATTTTGCAGGAGAGAAAACCGAACTCAAAGAAGAATGTTAAAATTCCTTAACCTGAACAATAACCGAAAACCGATAATATTGCCTTTCCGATATTCCTTTCCCAACAACACCATATCGATTAAAAGCTTACGGAGGACGTGTGACAAAGACTTTCAACTATCAAAATTGGATATCTAACATTTTCATCTCTCATTTCTAATATTTTGGTCTTCAAATAATGACACAAGCAATTATAAGGATATACAGGTAAAGTTACAAATGCCAGAGCGAGAAAGAAGGATTCGAACCGGTACGAAGTTGTCAGAGATACGAAACGTGATGTCTATGGCATCAAGTCAATATGTCGCATCAATAAATTCAGCGGCTATGTATTTTTTCCATTATTTAGTTTTTACTCATAACCATATTGGAATTCATAATATTCATGTAAAAAAAAACACCACATCTACTCATCCGGATTAGTATTTAACAAGTTCTTATTAATTTCGGTAATGTATTGTTCAGTTACCTTGCAATAAAAATGTACTAAAATATTGTTTCTTTACTGTTCCATTCAATAACGCATTATTAACTGATGGATGTATGACATAGCCCAAATATGTTTTCCAATTATTCATTTATTTCAATCTAATTTTTAGAAATAATAGTAATAAAATAACAGAGCAGGAATAACACTTTACAATATGATGGTCGGCTAAGGTAAAATACCTGCACGGAAATTGAAAAAAGAAAAATATTGGAAAATTATGAAGAGCCCAATAATTACGTTTTATAAAAAAATTGCGTCAAATTCAAACTTAATGAAATACAAATTGAAAAAAATTTGAGAGAGCGGGAAGAAAATAACAATGAGCAAAATGTTATCCTATAATATCTATCTAAGTATCCTAAAACATAGAGTAGGTATTTTTCTGAAATTTTTACAAAAGTATAAATAGTTGTCATTTCTTTGCGTTAAGCATCGGTGGTTCAGTGGTAGAATGCTCGCCTGCCACGCGGGCGGCCCGGGTTCGATTCCCGGCCGATGCAAGTATTTCTAAAATACGTCTTGATTAACTTGTATATTAACAGTAAAAAGAAGTATTTCACTAAACCAAAATTCACCAATATAATTGTACAAAACAATTGCGTTGTTATTCAATTCATAATTCTAATTATTTTATATTTATTCTAGAAACATTTTACTTAGGACCAAAATTTCTCTGCTACAGCAAAAATTATGATGTTGCGTATCCTTTGGTATTAAAACTGGTGGTTTTTTGTAAGATAAGGTATTATTTGTAGAGCTTAATTCTTTAGTCTTTCATTCATTATGGAATATCATCAATTTGAACGAGAAATAATCTAGTTCATCCAAAAATACGACACAATGTCTTTCATTATAAAACTAAACTGGAAGTAATCCAGAAAATTAATTATTGTTTAAAACACATAGTAAGTGTTTTCTGCGTAGATTGATTTCTATCTACCCTTTTTCATTGTCGTTTAATTATTCAGGAATTTTCAGTATCGTATAAACCCTGTAGATAGTTCCTTAAAGGTCTTTCCATTATGTTTGCTATGTCCTTTCTAATCCAAGGATTGGTGCGAATCAGGTATATTTCACACTGAAACGGGATTTTTCGAATACTGTGAGAAACGTCGCATTAGTCATAATGAGGAGGAACTTTATGTTTAGTGAAGAGATAGGAAGCGACAGAAAAATGCTCTTTCGTTAAAAAATGCTATTGTTTCCTGATATTTTTATATGTGATTTACGATTTTCGACCCAACGGGAAACGTATTTTGATTTTTGAAGGTTTCAAAGTATAAAATGTGATTCCAGAACAATTTGTCTTTGTTAATTTAGGCATCGTGGGGTAGACGAATTTCGCCCGGGTCCATCACAATGCACATAAGCCTAAATCCTCTGGGAGAAAAAGGTGGAATGAACAACAAGAAAATGAGAGGCCACTCTCGCCGCGACCTCAAAGTCAAATGGAACGAACTTCGCCTTTCACCTCTTATAACATCGCCTCTTCCTCGAGCGCATCCTTTCTCTTCTCGGCCACTTTCATTCGAGACAGCCTCTCTCTCCTCATAACGCACATTCCAACTCATTTATGGCACGTATCATTACTGAATCACCGATTTACGCTATTTAATCGATACGCCTTCAATTCATTCGCCTACTAACCACAATGGAAATCACAAAAGTGATGACCACTGGTTGCCTGAGTCTGCGTAGATAGTACAGCCATCATATTGCGTCCAATATCCCGACCATGATGCAATATCTCCACTACTTATGGACATGAAAACTAGCCCATGATTATTCCTGAAATTATCACTCACTTGCTGGTAATTTGTGAGACAATATTTGTTTTATCTGTACTAGAACAAGACGTCTGGGCGAACGGCATATTAGAAATGGTATACAAGAGTTAGAAGCCGCTGAATAAATATGCCACTAAGAAAACCTTGTGCCACTTAATGGTTGATAGCAATGATTAGATTTTCTATTCCCGCACAATTTTCAGCTATACTGGCTTCAATTATTTTTTCACTATACTATGTTTTTTAAACGAGAATATTTTTCTTGATTATCTGAAATGCTAATGTTAATTATAAGAGCTATCTTGCTGCGGAATAACCCCAGTACTTCACAATGTGATAAAATAGTCAGCTGCGATACGTAAAAATTAAAATTAATATAATCAAGCGTCACTTCCTGGTATTTAAGAGACATCTTTAAAGAAGGAAGAACATGTTGGCACCTTCAGTATAAGATGCCAATCTCTGTAGTGAAATCTGTTGCAATAAATCTCCTGAGGAAGCTACATTTTGTTCCCCCTTTATTGAAAAGTACAAATTACTATTCATTCAATGCCTCATTATTGGAGGTAGTCGTGAATGTTTCCAGTATTCAGGTATTGACTCGACAATTGCTGAGCTTCGATGGAGTTGCTTCATTTGGTTATTACCATTATCCAGCGCAGGCGTATACGCAAGACAATATAAATGGATGGGTAGATAGATTTCAATAGAAAGAATAAATGTTCGCATTGCCTATCCTCACGTATGAACTTGCATGGAATCAATTATGGTACGTACATGGTAATAATTCCACCGATTAATGCTGCAATCAAGCGTCGAGTTAAAAAAATAGACCCACGCTATACCCTGCCGCAAAATCGCATGAAATGAAAAAATGGTCCGAGAAAATGCAAATAAGCTGAGTGCTCGGCAAGCCTTATAAATAGAGGTTTGTGACGACAGTCACTCGCCCGACAATAAGAGGATGTCTTATGCACATGTCCGATCGCTGCAACGGGCGACGCAAGGAATGCACTTTCTTCTTCACGTAATTCATAGCTTTCACAATATGTTGCTATAAAAACGAAATACTTGCTAATGAATCAATGACAAAACTGAGAAGATAGGACTTCCCTATAGCGCAGAGTGGTGGTTATTCACAAAAGATGCAATAGTTTGGTCTTGCGTAGAGAAAAACATTTTTTCCGATTTGAAACAAGGAATACTTCTCAAATTTCATTTATATATTTGGCCCATTTTTTTGCTGTAAACACAGACATAAAATTGATTGTGGTATTTGAAATTGATTCTAACATTTCTATTGAATTCTACAGTAATCACTTCTATAAGTAGTGTTTGAATATCTCAATTGTTATTAATGATTTCAAGATTTGTTTGTATCGTTTAACTGCTTCTTTTGTACTTAGAACGTTTGATCAATATGGTAGTATGTTGTACCAATAAATCTATTCAAGTACCCTTCAAGCCGCCTTGTGGCGGAAGCAAAGATTTTTTTCCACAATCTATTATTAAAAAAAAATTATATCAGTACATATCATATCGACATACGAGGTTAAGTAGAAAATTAGCCCACACGGGCCCAACCTCACCTATTTTTGATACGTAATCCTTTCTCTTACGATGTAAAACACGAGTAAAGCTAATCCATTATCTGAGTAAAGCTAAGCCATCTGCCATTATGTCAGATGTGAACGCTCCAATGAACAGAATCCATGAGTGATTCTCCTTAGCTGACTAAGTTAAAAAGCGGTAAACGATGACATTTCAGTCTTGAACTGGAGTCACGTTTTATTATTTAATAAGTTCGTATGATGATTCTCATCTAGAACCGTTGTATGACCGTTATTGAAGATTCACTCACTTTCTTTATGTAATAGCAAACGTAAAGACGCTTTATTCTCAAAATAAAGGGGAATAAAAAAGAAATAGAGAGTAAAATTGAAAATGTGATATTATTATGTAACATAAAGAGTACCAAGAAAAGAAAAAAAATTGGCATTGAATAGGAAATATTGAGACTCATAGACCTACCAAATGGTAGATCGCTAATTAGTGTCACTACCAGTACCAGTCATGGACCAAAGCAATCTACTAAAAATGTCTACTTAAAATGACCAGGGCGATAAACAACAGAAGACATGTGGCGCCACCATAGCAACGTTCTCCACTTTGTTAATATTTTTAGGGCTGTACATACGTGCTCGCGATGAAAAACCAAGCGTACTTTTTTAAGAGGTTTGAAACATGCTCTTTCAAATGAAAATAATTTACAAGAGTATCGAAAAGGTCTTTCTTTTCTAAGAGTGGGCAGAAAATAACCTATTTTTGTAGTTTTTACAAATGTCATCCTCATAGTTGTCCCTATTTCTAGGGCCTTACATGCTCGAGATGAAAAACAAGATATACTTTTTTAGAGGGTTGAAATCATTCTCTATTTAATAAAAATTTTCAAAACAAATTCTAGAGGGTCTTTTTTTGTAAAAGCGGGGTAAAAATAGCCTATTTTTGGCTTTTTTACAAAAACTGTCAAATGTTGACTCAATATTTAAAATAATGGAAAGTACTAGGAAGATGAAATTTTATATTCATAAACTATGTATTGATATGTTAACATGCGATAAGTTTCACGTTGATTGTATCATTTCTTCTTGAAATATAAAAAGCCAAAGTTTTCATTTTTTTTCGATCCGCAATTTTTTGGGCCAGTTTTGCACAGACTTTTCTGCAAGGAGGTCGCTCTTACAGTTATTTTTATTACTTTGTTTAATAGAGCGCAAAAAGTTGTTTAAGATAGCCAAAGTTTGTTTACTTCATAAAACAATTCTTTGAGATACTATGCCTCAAAGTTACTGAAAACTCATAGTCATATTGAAGAAGGCAGCGATACGGGGTCAAATAAACAAGTATACCATCAGCGAAAGTAAAACTTTACAAATATTCATAAGAGATATGTATAAATGTCCATACAAAATTTCATCGAAATCCGTGATGGTCGAGCGGGGCACTTCTCTGAAATCAGACCACTTGGCATGGAATGACCCTAATGTAATTATTTTACAATTATTACTGTAAATAAATAAATTTTATTCCAAATTTAAGACAGTTTAAGCATTCAATTTTATTTCAAGTTATGAATTTAAACCTCTAAAACTATCAAAACGGCCGGAAAGACTTAACAAGTTTTCATTTTTCTCACGGGGACCCTCTGAACAATCGACGATACAATCAGGTAAGAAAAACAATGAAAAATTTTTATACGAAACAATCTCCGCGAAATTTCTTCCAACGACAATCATTTATGCGCATATTTTCATACTCGGGAAGAAAAGAGCTTAATTCTTTAGTTTCCTCGTGAATAAATTATGATAATACAAAAGCTAGAGACCTATCTCTAGGGTATGCAGTCAGTAATTCCATTCTTCAAACTCGGAATCATCTCTTACAAAGAAATGTTTTTTTCCAAGCTTTCCAGTGGAAATGCAAGCTATTATACCAGCTGTTAATTATCTAAAAAATTCCAACGAGGCTGAAATTTTGCAGCCGACAAGTATTTTTTAATACTTGTTAGTACTCTTAAATTTAGTTTTTAGATTTTCAACTTGTACGTTATGCAGCTATAACAGAAAACGGTGGAAGGAAATAATTTACCAAAACTTCATAAAAGAGTGTTAACCGATCATTATTTCTTAAAAACTAATAAAGAATATTTCCGTAATTCTTAGGGGTGGCAGTGAATTTATAACGCTGCGTTCATACATTATTGATGCATCAACTAACTGTAAGAAATCAAAAATAATTATGTATCTCTGATACCTTACATGAGTGTTTAATCTTACAAATAGTTCATGTGCAATCAAAAACCCGTTGGTTGGATCCTCATACCCTCTACCATTAGTTATCAAATGTTTTAAAGAGAGAATAAGGGATTCTAAACAAGGTGAATAGTAAAGTAGTTGGCATAAGCTTTAGTCACAGAGTCAAGGTATAATAATTGAAAAACGTCCACGAAATTATACCAAAATAACGCTACGTAAATCGTTGATCAGTTTTTAAAAATAATCACTTTTTGAAGCGTCTAGTATGCAATACAAATGTGATAAATAGGGCTCCCGGATAGTCATGTGGACAGCGCGTTTGCCTTTGGTGAAAGCGGTCCCGGGTTCGAATCCCGGTGGGAGCCAATGTGCGAAATGACCTTAGCTGTCGAAGCACTTTTAACAATACTACTACAAATCTGATAAATAGTTCACTGAATCGAATTATAACCCTATTTGATACTCCATTAATACGAGTAAACTCTAAATTAACATCATTCTACCTTTAGGTATGTTCACGTGCATCAAATTCAAAATTCTATGTAAATAATAATGCAATAAAAAATAAGAATATTTCAATTTAGCTTAATTTTTCCACATAGTAGCAGTATATCAATTTTTTCACCTTTGTTATAACAACAAGAATCCCTCTGTATTTTCTTTCCTTTCTCACTGCATTACTGTGAAACTGAAATGGAGATAGATTTATAAGCGACTATACCATTGACGACTAAGGTGAGAAAATATCCGTTTTAATAAAATAATATAATTTCTCATTTTCTCTAACACTCATCATACTCGAGTAATAGAGTAAACCTTACAGAGATGCAACAGAATTAGCCATTGAATGACATGGTGAAAGTAACAAACATTGGTTATTCCAACACACGTAAGAAACCCTGCTCTTTCCATTCATTAAGATATAATATAAACTCGATTGCTTTTCTATCTTAGAATACATTTTTTAGTGGAAGTTATTACTAAGTGGCAATTTTTTCAAGTGGCCTCATTTTTTTTTGTTTTACCATGCATTCTTAAATTGCATATTTGAGACAAGACGTAATATTGATGAATTGTAAATTATGTTCTATTCTTGCCGTTATTAGTGGTTATTTCAATGCAGATTATTTTTTAAAGATACGCTTAGGTATTTTAAGTTTAAAATACAACAACCCCGTTTGAAACCAATGGGTTTCAATAATATCAAATTTGACTCAACATAGCGAAATAAAGGAAAGTCTATATTCATGGATAAGTTTAACACTTTCTCAGAGTTCGCAGTCTTTCGCTGATTTGCTTACCTCGCTTTATTGTGTGCAAGTACACAGTAAACGTAAGCAGAAAACGAAGGTACACAATTTTTTGATCGTGTTTCTTTGCAGATGGCGCAGCTAATGGCATTTATCCAAATTTCTAATCTATTAATATCTTAACGAATCTTAATGCACATTTAATAGCGTAATGAAGTACGATAGAATTTTTGTAAGCATTCAAATAAAAGGATTAAATCTGAAAATAATCGTAGCAAACACTAATTAAGGTGTTATGTTAAACCGGAAAATATAATTCTTATCACTTTAAATATAATTTTAATCCTCGCTAATAAAGTTTTTTTGAATACGTAATCAAAATTTTAATCGGAATTTCAATTAATATTGAAAAATAGATAAATACGAGTGACGGGAAAGAAAAATTAAGTAAGTAATGTGGAATACGCTTATCTAGAATTTCTATCGAAGAATTCTATGACTACCGACTTTCCAGGGACTTACTGAAATATTTACAATATATATATTGATTTAGGTTTTGTTAGTATGATTACTATAGAAATACTACCTAAAAATCGTGAGCATCGGTGGTTCAGTGGTAGAATGCTCGCCTGCCACGCGGGCGGCCCGGGTTCGATTCCCGGCCGATGCAACTTTTTTAACTAAGTTGCCTGACCAAGTCATACGCATCAATTAACAGCACAATGAGAGAAGGAACCACAGCTCCGGCACAGGTACAATTTATAGTAAGATTTTAGAGTTAATTTTTTTTTAAGATTTTGAATCGTCCAGAATCGTTTGAAATGGCAACATTGCGTATAGCTATATTGCTAAAAAAGAATATTTTTTAATATAATATCAGACCTATTAGGACTATTCCTAATCCTACTTATCACCTGGTCGAAACTACGTGTTTCCTTTATTTCCGGTTAAAAAAATCGCTGAGAAATGGTTGAATTTTATATTGTTGAACAATCGACATTCTGAAATGATTATAAATAACAACGTTGATTAAACTGAACTTGGAGATGTCTACAGAAAATCACAACCTTAAATGCGGAGAAGTTCTACAAGACTAGGGAAATAGGGAACAAAATCTCGGCAAAAATTTCGCATAAAAGTTTTCGCGACCGAGCATAATGAAGATAGCTTCTAGCCCACCACCAAAATTGTCTAGAGAAACGACATTCTGCAGGAAAAAAGATAACAATTCCACTTCCTGCACACCAACCAATAATTATTCCGTGTGGATGCACATCTTTCGCCTGCATCGAAACCCATTCGGATGGTAAAGATCTGAGCATCGTGGAGGTGAAATCGTAAGGGAACTCATAGTTGCATTCTCCTGAATATGGCTGGGTTCCGACGGAGCTTTCGTTTCGCGATGATCTGTCGGAGGAAATCGCTTCCGCGTGAGAATGCGGTTGCCAAGTGACGCTAAACAATCGGCGAATCGTTAAGATGAATTCATATCCTGGCACTTGACTTTTACGTCCGCTGAGAGAGATTTGCCGATGGAAATTACTGTCGCTCCCAAGGCATAGAACAGGTGTTTCCGTAGATGGAACACTCTGATATACATAAAACAATGAGCCGATAGTGTTAGAAAATGGAATGTGGTTGCTGATTAATGATGGAATTACGATTTTGGAGTCGAAAATGGGTTGAGACTTTGCTTGAAGGCTGGCAGAACGCAAGAGAAAAATTAAGGATTTATTCTTCCCCTACATAGAATAGCTATACATGATCGAACTACCATTCGTTGTGTTTATACGTCTTCATATCCTAAAATTCAATAAACTCGATATGGGAAGGCGTTATATCGAGGAAGGCCATTACAATGAATGAAGACCGTTTCGCACACTTCCACAGCAATTTTATTTTGGCAACATGTTTCGTTAGTGTCCTAGCATCATCAGACACTAGCGAAACATATGGCCAAAATAAAATTGCTGTGGAAGTGTACGAAACGGTCTTTCATTCACGAAATTTCAATGCCAATTTCTTTTGCTTCATTGCAAGTTACACGCTTTATGCCATCTAAATTCTTCTGTTTGTGTTTCCACGCAATATTTTCCTTACATTTTATCCTCAATTACTTTGTTTAGTACGCCCTCTCCTCTCAAAAGCTGAACCCCACTTTCTTTGTTGAAATATTAATTAATTCAATTAAAATTTAATTTAAAATCCAAATTTCATTAAAATCCTCTCCTCTCCCATCTTTAGCAACTCCGTGTTTGTTTTTCTACCAACCCAGTTTACCTTTTCCATTCCAAGCCGCAACCATATCTTGAAGTCCTTCAAAAGTTTATATATTTATTGTAAAAAATTTCCGCAGTTAGTCTCAAGGACTGGTGGCGATGTTACCTTATATAACAATTAATATAAAAAACAAAATATATTACTATGCATACATATTATAAACCCAACTAAAACATAAGCATTTTTACATAAAAAATACTTAAATACAAAAATATAAATATGCAATACATCTATGAATTATAAAAATACACCACTGTGAAATAAGTCAGTATGAACTAAGTCAGTATGAGCTAAGCCAGTATGAGTTTTAAAAAACCTTGTACAGCATATACATTACTTGTCTTGTGCTTATAATGCAAGATTTTTCAGAGTAAACATTTATTTGGGAATGGTTCGAAGACTTATGCAGGTAGACTTTCATTCCTCAATAGTTCTACTTAGAAAAGAGTATTTCCGGTAATCTGTTTTTTGTTTTATACATCTTACTTTGTATTTATGATCGAGCCTACCCAAGTAATCTGCCTCTTGTACTCTATCATTAAATTCCTTAGGCCGGGTGGCCACCAAATGCGAAGCGAAGCTAAGTTGAGCGAAGTTACGCCGAGCGGACAACACATTCGCTAACGAACCTGCGATTCCGTGATTTAGCCATAATATCAGATAATTAAATTCTCATACGGCAACTAAAGTAAATCTTACGCCATCTTGTTTTTTTATAAACGAATCGCTTCGCTCAGCTCCTCTTCCAGTTGCCGACCCTCGGAGACTAAACTTAGCTACACTTCGCTCCGCGTCATTCTGTCTAGCTCAGCTCAGCGCCGCTTCGCATTCGGTGCCCACCCGGCTTTAAACGCAGGAAATCCCATGAATGTCTTATGGAAAACGGTTTGTCTCTTGTGCTTCATCCTGTTTTCTAGACTGTCCCAACCTAATTCTTTTATCATCTGAGTAACACTGCTACGTTTTCTATATTTCCCTAACACGAACCTAGTCGCCCTTCTTTTCACCTTTACCAATTCCTTTTTAACGTTTTATTGGCTTTGCCTATGATATTTTCCATGTGCATGTTCCATTGAGCCTCTACTGAAAGTAACACCCATGTATTTTACTTTATTTTCTTTCACTAAAACATTACCAGCGCTATTATAAGAATACTGAAATGTGCTCTTATTAATGATTTTACATTTCTCCGTATTTATATCCAATTTGTTCGAGGTGATCCAATTATTTAATCCATCTATATCACTTTGGAACTCGTTGCAATCCCCAGTCCCTTTTATCACCATGTAAATTATACAGTCGTTAGCAAATAATCATACACGAGATTTTATTACGTTCGGAGTATCGTTAATAAATATTAAAAATAGTAACGGTCCTAGCACACTACCCTGCGTTACCCCTGAAGTTACTTTTATTGGGTCCAACTTTTTATTTCTATTTTAATTCTCTGTGTTCTAAACAAATAAAGGCTTCCGTTAATTTCACTATCCTTGGGTCTATTGCGATCCTACCCATTTCTTGTATCAATAAACTGGGATCCACTACGTCAAACGCCTTCGCTAAATCCACCACTACAGCATCAACCTGATCTCTCCAATCCTGCGCTTCATCAAGTCTTGATATAGCCCTAACATTTGTGACTCGCAAGAGAAGCCTTTCCAGAACCCATGTTGGTTTTTAGTTAAAAAAGTTGAACGAGTAAAGAACCTATTCATAGTTAACCAAACCTTTATTAATACTGCCAATATTATGCTACTATTTTCATAATTTACAAGTTGTGTAATGTTATGTGTATATATGTGTATGGTCTGTAATTTTCCGTCTCTTTTCTCATCTGTTACCTATATATTTTCTCGTGTATTTTGATTGTAAAATATTTTTGACGTTTTTATATTTTTGTACTTAAATATTTATATTTTTGCTCTGTTTAAGAATGACAGAAAATAAGCAATTTTTAAGAACCGATTTCGATTTTTTTTATTGACAAAAAATATTTAATCTAAACACATGAAAATGTCAGATACCACAACCTACTTCTTCTCCATAATAAAATATAGTTTAAGAAAATCAGCAAAATAGGTTGAATTAAAGATTATTCGAGTTTTCCAACCCAAGTAAATACGTAGAGAATGCATTAGAAGGTGGTAAAATAGTTCAGTTCTACAGGTTTAAAAGGATCTCATTCGATTTTTTTAATTTGACCATGCTTTCACTAAGCTAGATATCAGGAGAAAGTGAAGTGGCATTAAGTATGTTCACTCCGGTTTAAGAAGACACTATCATTAATTCTTTACAAAGCATCTCAGTAATAACGAATCAAATCCTTGTTACTTTATCAAGTCATTCATCCTTTGCCGCAGATGCATTAACACGATTAGGAATGGTTCTGTATCACAACTTCCGTATCAAGCATACACAAGATCCCTTTAATTATAGTTAGTTTTTGAAGCTTACCGTCTCTCATTTCTCCTTAATCACATCTGCGAAGGGAAAATTGCCTTTCTTTTCGTTCAAAAGTTTCATTTAATCTCCCTCTGTTTCCACATCTAGAGCTCTATCATTATCCACCGACTGCAAATCATCAATAACTCGAAGTGAGTTGCAAGTCTCTTCGAAACTAAACGTGAATCACCTTAAACACTTATTACTGTAAGTTCACTACGCACATATGCATTGTATAGCTGTATCTTTCTTCATTTTGTCAGAAACGAATTCTTTACGGATTTATTTTAATCAAAGCAAAATTGAATGCAAATCTTTCTGTATGACTCTAGACAGTAGCATGATATGCTAACACAAGGTACGCAGTAAATCCAGATTATGGATACCAAGTAAAAAATTTTAATGAAGAAGCTAAATGACTATACAAGAAAAGGATTATGCCACTAAAAATTAAAAATCCCAATAAACAAACAACTAAATAACACTTTCATTGAATAAACAATCTAAATTATAATTCGAATCACTCTGCTAAGCTAGAAAGTTCAATACTTCTTTCAAACCTAACGAAATCTTTCCCTACATTTCTATTCCTGTAAAATTGTTGAAATAATCTGTAACAAAGGTACTGCAAAAATGATGCCTAATATATATCCTACACCTAATTCAGCATCGAAAATCAATGCTGGTAATCGTGAGGTTCAAATTTTATGCCCACTGTTCTACGTCACCATATGCAGTTCTGTATGCTCCTTACTAATCGCTTTTATGTTTATGGCAGAGGGTATATGCATTGTTCAAGTTATTATAAATCAATGAATGTCACCTATTTTTGGCTGATAAATAATTTTACAAAAGTTAAGTCCCTAAATTTATTAATCTGATTTTTCTCAAGGTATCTCATCGATTTATTATACAGAGTATACGCATATCATTAGCTGCATTTTCCTAAAATCAAACATCTCCAAATATATTGATCAGGTTTTTTACCCTTTTAGATCAAGAATCGTCCGTTATATTTACCAATACAATGTAATTCTAGAGCCATTTCTATTAAAAAATTCAAATTCTGCCGGATTCCGTAAATGCAATTTCTCAAAGATATGGACAATCGAAATTGTTAATCAAAGTAAAAACAACTAATTTCTTGATAAACAGAATTGTAGTTTATTATCCACATATATATTCACCTCTATATAACTAGTTAGAATGAAGGAGAATTGCGTTTTTCTCGAAAGGTTGATAATTCTTTTCACATTTTAATTTTAATTTTTAATTTTAATTTTAATAATTAAAAAGATCGAATGAGAATTCTAAAAATATTGTAAACGAACCTTTACTAAAGAAAGACTACTTTATTTCCAATAGCCAATTAATAATATAACTAAGAAATAGAAATACACAAAAAGGCAAATCTAAAAGTCTTCTAAAAATTGTGTTTCGATGACTTGGCGTAAAAATCACCAGTGAACGTAATTGGATTCCACTGACACGTATTCCATATAGTGTGTACTCTCATGACCCCAAAATACAAATCCCATCATCTTCCTCTCTATTCCATAAGGGAAAGAACGGCCTTCGTCTCGATAAAAAGGCCTCTCCTATCGAGTAACCTAAAAGGGCACGAAAAGAAATTGGAATCGGAGATGAAAACTCATTTTAAATATTCTATTATGCAACCAAGTAATTGCTCGTTTACTTCGAGTCAAAGGTAAAGCATAAATCGGAATTATTATGAGCTCAACAACGTCATTACTTTACCGAAGAGAGGTCCATTTTAATTATAGTTTACGTAGTTTCTCCGTCGTCTATCGGTTTTTTTAAGTTTACGGACAATTCCTCCTAGATCATCGATCTCAACCAACTTTCGTGCAATTAACCATCTTAAGACGATGGATACAGCGCCGATTACAGATACGTAATATGGTTCCAGACTCCAGATCGTAATGGTGATAATCGGAATCCTATGTAGTTTACCAAAAAAGCAGAAGCAAATTTATGGCCCAGCGAGATGGGAGACCACCCGGAGCCTTAAATATGGTTGTTCTAGAACATGGAGCATTTAAAATGCATAAAACTTTCAAAATTTTAGGATCGTTTAAAATACAAAAAACATAATCTAAGCAGTTGCTTTTCTATATAGTGATCTACATCTGCATTATTACCCTGCAAGCCGCCTTTCGGCGTGTGGCAGGGGATGTAAACACCACTCGAATCTAAACTACTTATTTACTCGGTTATTGTCGTGTATCGTTCGTAGAAAGAATGAATCTCTAAAACGATTCGTCCAAGCATCTATTTCTCTTAACTTACGGTCATTATCGGATCGACCGAGGTAGCAGGGCGGTTGCATGATACCGATTGTATCATCCGCAAATGTAGTTTCCCAGAATATTTCCCCCAGCCTAGCTTCCAATCTGCTGTCTTTCAAGTGATAGCGATATTTGCTATTTCGACGAAGAAAGGAAACTCTCTGGGTTAAGCATTCAAAGAGGAAATAGGTATGTACATTACTATTAAATTTGTTTTTGGGTAAATCAATAAGACCGCTGTGAATAATTTACTCATCGGGCCAATATCGATGTTAGAAATTCTTCTTTCACAATTTAGGTCTTAATATACTCAAATAGTTAAAACTATTTTGATTAGATAATGAATAGAAACAGTGTAATTTTCCACACTTTTATTTAACGGACGACCGGTAGCGAAACCGGTCGTCCGCTAAATAAGAGTGTGGAAAATTACACTACTTTCATTCATTATCTAAAATGGCTTTCCACAAAGTAACGCCTGATCATCTATATTCTATTTTGATTAATATATAATAATTTTGGTGAAGAATTGAATAACCGTAAACTTTCTAACTGCTTTGGAAAATAAACTGAAAATGTAACCATATGGAAGTAGGAACTCTTTAACCCAGATGGTAATCGTAGAGCGCTATTTTTCCTAAACAATAGAATATTTTCCCTTTGGCCCGACCTTCGACTACCAAAGAGTACAGAGAACGTTAACAGTACTTAAAACAAAACATATTTGAAAAAAAAATAATTGAGTCATAATGGTTTTGGCCTTAACTAACTTAAATAATTAATTTATGCAATACCACGTCAAAATTTTTATCCTACCATCTTATTTTGAGTCAAAGTCACATGATATAAATAAACCATCGATTTCTTAATAAATGAGTAGTCGATATCATTATGGAGGAAAATTTCATATACCATTTATATTCCTTCCAATTTTTCAAACACGACTAAAATTCTCCTATAGAGCCAGCCAAAATTACATTCCGAAAACGAAATTTTTCTCCTTTAAGATTTTAGAAAAATCTTATAATGAGCACAAAATAGAATAAAATGTATTACCCGATCGAATTAATATGTGAGAAAGAGGATTATTCGTTTGATTATAGCTAAGTTCATCGTACATCTTAATTGGAGGCTTATGCCTTCAATTGATCATCATTAATTATGCCTTCAAAAATTAACTCCGATATTCTATTTATTTTGAAAGTACTTAATGCAATATAATAAAATCTTATCAATTGAATCCCTAAAAATGAAAATTTGGCGAGGAAGAGATCACTTGTTAATGAAATAATTAGAAAATTGTGATCGGGACAATAATATTTGAACGTAACAGCATCGTGTAACACTGGCATGTTTAAGGTATACTGAAATATCCGAAGGAATTAAAAATATCACAAAAATAGCCAGTAAATTTAAAATTCAAATGAGAGAAAATTAAATGGAAATAGTGAATAAACTACTACTCTAATGAATGATGAACTCTTTCGAAAACAATTTTTGATTTTAAAATTAAATGCGAAGGCAATTAGATCGAGATGTTTGTTTTTGAGACAGTTGGATCGTATGGATCGGGGAAAACAAGCTCCATTCACCCGATCATTGAATGGAACCGTTCATTGAATACAGAGGTTTCAAATGCTAAGCATTTCCTTGTACGAGAGGAAACTCATCATGAACTCAGGAAAAGAACTGCAAATAAAGACTCTAAAAAAATAGTTCTGGGGCGATTCCAAGCGATTTCTACAGGTAATTGTAGATCCTGCCAGAGAGGAGAGAACCACCTCATAATTAGAAGGGATTAAAACTCGTTCGAGGCTCATAATGAGCCAGACAAGTCTTAAAGAACACCAACACACAAGACCGCTAATTACTCTTCACCGATTAGCACTCTGCTGACATCGGCATTACAAAAGACATTGGACGATACTGGAATAGTAGGCGATCTCCGGCACATTCTTCTCACGCCATCTGATCCATTCAGAAGGAAAGGGTGATTACTTCCTAAATACTACGCCTTTCTCTTCACTAAAATATGGGATAATAGGCCTATGAGAAACGGGTTAAATGCCTCATTAGGTGGTCTAATTACGTAAGAATAGAGGTCTGATTCAGGATCTGACCTATTCCACCTGAAAACCATTACAACGTTATAAATTCGATGTGCGAAGGCGTTACCTCGTGGAAGGCCATAATAAATGAAAAAGAACACTAGTACACTTCCACAGATTTATTTCATTGGCGACATGTTTCGCTAGCGAGCTAGCATCATCTGGCACATTTCTTATTTTGGGATTTCATTATATATTATACACCGAAGAACATTGGTAAACTACTGGGTAATTCTAAAGACAAGAGGGACGTATTGAATTGTAGTGGGGTCTATGAACTTAAATGTGATACCTGTGAGGCCAGGTATGTCGGGAAAACCGCCAGAAATCTGCGGGTGAGGGCCGCGGAACACAATAGGGACTACCGTCTCCGGAGGGGGGCTCCTATGTCCAACTTCGCGCTGCACCTCCTGGATGAATGACACCAAAGTGATTTTCAACCCAATTGTCTCCATAGAGAAAAGCAAGGCCGCCGCTTGGACCTTTTGGAGGAGGTAGAAATTATATGCACCTCCCATGAACATATTTTGACAAATGAGCACCTGTTTCCCTACCCTTCCCCCCTTCTTTCCCTTCCTAGTAAACTCTTTAAACCCCAACCTTCTTCCTAAATTCCCACCATCAGTTATTGTATATAATGAAATCCCAAAATAAGAAATGTGCCAGATGATGCTAGCTCGCTAGCGAAACATGTCGCCAATGAAATAAATCTGTGGAAGTGTACTAGTGTTCTTTTTCATTTATTACAACGTTATGATTGAATATTTCCGGGCGTAGGGATGGAAATTTTATTTCAATGTTCTTGAACTTACTTTCTGGAGGGTTCATTTGTGGTGTAAACGAATAGTTGCCCGAAGAAAGATGGAAATATTAGAAATGAACAAATTGCAAGCTGTGTTTTATGAAACCATCCAGGATATTCTTCAACCAAGGATGTGTGAAAGAAACGAATAATTGGGCATAAATATGATTCCCAGGAGCATTAGATGTGTAATTATTATTGCAAGCTGGCATTCTAAATAAGTCTAGGTCTCAAGTGGTATGAGTAAAGGAGTGCGCCTTAAGGAACCCATGAATAAACTGAAGAGTAAAGTAGCGACTTAACTTGGACCGAACCCAGTTCTCCCGATTTATAAACAGATATTTTTTCTATACCTGTCTATGTTAGATGTTTTTCACTTGATATATAGTATGATAATTTTAGCTTGGTTAGTTACATATGCACATTTGATATTTTTTTAATAACACTGGGTTCGACTCTAGGGTGCTATAGATGTTCTTGTATAATAAGTTTATAGAACTCATATTACAAAATTTTAATTTCGGCAAAAAATTTTGAGAGTTATAAAAGCCTCACTTTCATTACACTCGGTTGGTGCATCGTTTAATTAATGCGGAAATTGAAAGAGTTCTTCCCTGCCGAAGCAGCATCACGGTAAATGCTTTTTCTTAGTATCAAACTGCTGGAAAAGAAGACGCCACCCCTAGAATGAAGTTATGCAATTAGATGATATCGAATTTTCGTAGAATTGGACAGCAATGATATCTCTACCAACAGCCCTCAGCTATAGCAATGGATAGGGACCGAGATTAGCTTTTGGTGAATTCAGCAGAGCGCTTTCATCCCATAATCTGCCTCAATTTTCCCTCCCGCTTTCTCTCCCAGGAGCACAATTTACACTCAAAACTCTGGATCTTTATCTTTTGGATTTTGGCCGGTTAATTCTTTGGCTTAAGTACGCTCTTTCTTTTGTGACCAAGAGCATGCACTTTTAAGAATAGAAATCCACGGGAGTCGACTGCCAAATTTTTGAGAGCATCCAGCCAGCACCGAGGAAAAGAAGCATGGGAAAAATAACATTGCCGTGAATTAGAATAGAAATTAGTATGATCCATTCCCAAATCATCCTCTATTTTTGGCATTTAGAGAGGAAATTATCGAAAATTGATTTTTCGGTATAGGCAATGTTGCACCTATAAATTTCTTTATTGATGTTCAACATAACGACAGCTCTTACACAGATATTGAGGGTTGAGGATTAATGTCAAAGGTTCGCGGCTCATTTGCTGTTTACGATAATAAATTATTATTTGATACCCGAATACTATTAAGAACAAAATATATTCTTTACTTTTCAATTTAGGCAGCTAGCAAAATGTGAACGACACTTATTTTATTAGGCTTTAATTCGTTTTTTTTAGTTTAATTTTTAATTCGTCCACTGAGTCTTCTCATCTTGAGCGTGTGAATATGAATGAATATGTTACACTGAATTCCGAATGAATTATCGAAGATGATAAGAAAACAATTGAAGCTACCTATTGCTGTCTACCAGCAGATTGTAATTTTTTAACGACATAGAAGGTTTCGGTTAATGAATGCGATCTTGATTCTAAAAATATCTTCATTATCACTCGTGTGGTTATATTACGAATTCTTTAAATGATGATCATGGTAGCCATAAATTGACTAAATGGCAATTATCTTTTCCCAATCTCTTAATGAACAGAATTTGGTATCATTCAAAGATGCAAGAATTCAAGACATGGATGACTTCAGTGATATTTTCGTTTCAAGATTCCAAAGGTGCTTTCTTTGGTTCGAGTCCTCAAGTAAAGGCTTCTACTGATGATGGTAATTTTATCATCAGCTTTACATTCTTTATTGATAACTTTGGACGATAACCTCTAAACAATATTTCCGTAAATGGCTTTGGCTTTTAAACAGATCATTTTTTAAGATACACCTTTCAGTTGAATGTCATTTTCCAGAGGTGTCACTCAGATTTCATTTCTTCCCGAACTTTATTTCTGAGAGGTGAAACGAATATTTTTCCTCAAACAAAATCTGTTTTCCGATAGTTAGTCGCTGTGGTGGATTTGTATAAACTATATTGTGAGCGCAAATTAATTTGTATAATGCCTCTCATATTTTTCTGCAATTTCTTTCAGCACTTATATCGCAATTCTTTTCTTCTAAGCTTACTTTGGTTCCATATCTAAGAAAATTGTTCAAGAAATTGGCCCAAATGTTATATACGGAGTAATGAAAATAATACTAATGTACAGTCCTGGCCAAAATTAACGCAGCACCTCCCTTGCGATCCTAACGACCGGTGGTGCGTTAATTTTGGCCAGGAGTGTACAATAAAAAAGAAATAGAAAAAGCGTAGAAAATAAAAAAATCAAACCTCCGTGAAATGAAATGAAATAATCAAGCACAGTAAGTTCTAAATGCGATGTTCTAATTGTACGAATGTACAATAAAAAAGACAGAAAAAGCGTAGAAAAAAAAAATCAAACCTCCGTGAAATGAAATGAAATAAACAAGCACAGTAAGTAGTAAATCCGATGTGTTCAACTTAAATTTTACGTAAATTTGCTCCAGAGAAAGGTTCATTTTGTGGACTCTTTACACCACCTGAGGAGGGAGGCATTGCCTCCGAAAAACGTTTTGGGTACCATTATAGAGCGGCATTCCTTTCTTGCTTTCTCATACTACCGGGAAGTAAGACTCGGAGAGCCGACAAAGACGGCTTTTGGAGATTTCAAACCTCTAACAGTCCTTTGGACAGATACACATATCTACTGAATTAATCTGGTAATAAAAGAAAAACGATTCGTTCATGGAGATTAATTTCGTACCTAGGGGTCAAAATGGAGATCGAAAAAGTTCGTTCGTCAAAAAGTTTGTATTGGGCTGGAAGTCGAGGTACCACAGAACTCATATAAACCCAGAAAAGGGAATTTGTCCATTACTTTATAAGGAAAAGAATTTCCTAATATAATGGCCAAATAAAAACCCTGCGGTCATCGACATTTAGCAATAGGTTATGGAAATAGATAAATAGAGAGATAAATAAGCAGTCGTTATGGAATAACCTATCGTTGCGCAACAAAGCAGAGTCGCGTAAGAGTAAACAGAGTGAACGTCCTTGTCTCTAAAACAATCTTCGACGCAGCACCTATCGAACAAACACTGCAGAAAAAAAGGAAGGCAAACACAAACTTCTCTTCGGAGCTCAATAAATATTCGATAAACTTAGGCAACTGTCTAAAATAACTTACGCAACCTATCGCAATCTGAGGTATGTGAGGATTCCCTGAAATTTGGCAATCAAGTCAAATTTGAAAAAATAAAACAGATCTTGAGCGGGACTGAATTGTGCAAACTTAATTAAATAAGTGACGGAAAGAGCATTATGAGAAAAAGGGCGGCTTGGAAAAATTTTGTTTGGATAAGCAGAACCGAGAAGAATGCTTGTATATGTCCTAATATAATTAAGCAAACAGTGAATTATTATACCGAAAGGAATAATCATACTAGTCAAGCAGTAACACAATTTTTTGTCACTCTTCAATTACCAGTCTTTTGAAATAATCAATACTACTTAACTGCGTTTCGTGGATTTCCCAATCTTTTTGCTCATCGAATTAGCATATTTCACATTGAATATCCACTAAACAAAACTAACCGGACTAAAACGTAGCGCAAATAAACAGGTAGAAAATAGAATGGTATCAAACAGTTAAATGAGGCATACATATATTATTAAGATACTTATTCAGTATGCACTCGAGATCTAGAAGTAAGCAAGCTAATAGCTAATAGCAACCTCCTTAGTCCGTTCAAAATTGGTAAAAGAAAAGATTATTAGAAAAAAATACTAGGTTTTTTCGACAAAGGTGACCAGGAAGAAAAAAAGAGGCAGTAAAAACTTTTAAGGACGTCGATGGCATATGAGCGATTCCCTTGTGACATTCTGCATACTCGGTTTCATTGTAATCTACGGTAAAGTAATTCCTTATAAAGAACCGGATCGTATAAAAAGTTGCCTTTTATTTTGTGTATGATGCAATTTTGATAATGCAGAAAAGTACAGAGTTTTAGTGAATAATTCATTTAATATTTCCCATCAATAATACGGAAATGGGTGCATGAATAGCTAGGAATTTATACAGCTATGGATGCTAACATGTTTATCGCTCTTCATACCACACCTTGATGAGTTTAATAAGTTTCTAAAAGCACTTAAAATTTATACCTTTCTCATGTAAAATACCTAAATATTATTTTTAAACTATTTCTAATTTGTAATATTTAACTAACAGTAACTGAGCCCAGATCTCCAGATACTAGCCACTACAATAATAATAAAACGCCTATATTCGGGTGAGATTGATATAATCAAACCAATCAATCAATCAATAAAGATCATATATTTTTTCTCTCCTTAAATTTTATCATTCCCTTCTCTGTCTATGGATTAAATAATTCATAGCCGATAAACATGTCCGTCTTCATTCCATCAATAGCCATTTTCCTTTGTTTATTTTTTTCAACTGTTACATAATTATGAATAATAATATTAATTATACTATGCATTTACCCTTCAGCGTCAAAATTATTCCACTTTTTCCTGCGTATACATACAGAAGTTGTCGCCCGTTCAATCAATCCTTAAATCATCTGAAACTTACCTTTTGCGGTGGATTTTTATTGCTAGTTAATCCGAGAGGTTCCACTAAATATAAAAAAATAGAATAAGAAGTGAAATGTTATATTCTCTTCTTCATGAACTGTCTACTCTCCTACATGAACTACTGTATCATTTCATAATTTTGAGATTTTTTACATGGAACCGGCATCCCAGCTGGTTTAACATTTGCGAAAGGAAATTGGGGAATAGGTGAATGCCCGCCAAATTTTCTCCCAGATAATAGAATCCCAAAACATAACAAAGTTTGACGACCATAATTTTCAGAGATAAAATTTCTGAGTCATCCTTACAGCAGATAGCGGCAAGTTATTACGAAACAGTAGCTTCAGTTTCAGATATCATTATAAGAAACAAAAGGAACTCAAACACTTCTGCAGATTTATAGCGGAATCTCGTGCTTCCGAGGAGCAAATTAGAGTGATAACAGCGAAATTAGCCAACCTTCCGCGTTCAGTAGAGTGAGCATCCGAGATGTAATTTGGGCCGAGAGATACGGGCGACTGGCGAAAGAATCGCGTTTTGGGGACGTTGAGAAACCCACTAGTAGTGCACGAAGCAGAAGGCGGATGCACGCCGAATGCTAATGTCCGGGACGGAAAGTTTCAAAATTTTCCGCAATAAGAAAGACGTAAAATGCGTTGGGGAGAAAAGTTGGAAAAAGTGGATAAGGAGATACCATCTGCTGATTAAAAATATGGAACGGGAGACGTAATGTAGAAGATGTCTAATGAGAATGGATGACACAATAGCTAGACATGACAATTATTTCAAATCTGCCTTGTTTCAAATAATATTATCTTTCTGTAAGTTTTGTGATATATTTAGGAAAAATAAACTTGACAATTTCCAACCATAGGGAATTAAGAAAATATACTTTTGAATTGGCTTTTGAGTTTTTAAATATAATATAGTATATAATAAAGATATAACTTTGAGGGATATCTATTGGGAGTGAATGATGGAATAGTTACACGTGACATATTTACACGGTACGTATTTGCCCTATTTCAAATCATACTATCATTTTTGATAGTATGATTTGAAATAGGATTAATTATTAAATTGATTACATTTTATTTAAAACATACATTATAATATATATAATAGGGAAAATTTATATTAGTACAATTCGCAACATCACGTGCGCCAAATAAACTTCACTTTCTTCGTAAGTGCGGGATCTAAAACTTGACATATCCCTAAAATATTTCAATAATTTGTAAATATACTCGAAACCATAAAACTAAGAAACTACGGAACTATAATTTCCCCAAAGGAGGTTTTTATGAGTAGAATTAGGTTCATATTCTTATTCTTATTAAAGTAATCTTGTTTGCTGTATTTGCATGACGTTTTGATGAACTGATGAGATATCTGTTTGCGTGATTTGCCTTTCTTATTCTTGACCGATGTCTGCTTCAGTTTTGACCAGGAAGAGTTTTAATGGTTATTCATCTCATAAATTATTTATTGCCTTAAGTAAGAGTAGTTTACCAGAAGAAGCGATTCACAAATGACGTTATGCAACATAAGCTATTACATGCAGTGAATTTAATCAAAGGATATCATAATTAAACAACGAAGGTAATACTGGAAGAAATTACACAAAAATATCAATGTTTGAAAAAGCACTTAACTAGTGCTAAATCTCAAAGTATGATAACAAAGCGAGAATTTTCAGGGGTTCATTAGAGAGGTTTCATAGCAAACCTAGATAGTCAAGTGAGAAATTGAATAAAAACCCTAAATTTAAGTGCCTTTTTAAACATGGAGGTTTTTTCATTGATAAATACACGTTATTAACCCTGAATCGTGTAATGACACAACTAGTATAAGTACGTGAATGTATTTTTTGCACATAAAGAGGATTACTTTTAATTGGCAGTTAAAGTTAATAATCTTAATTACAAAGCATTAAATCATTACGCATATAAAAATTTGAAGTATCAAAATCCTCAAGTCTGAGTTATGCATAGATTTTAGGCATTTTGAATTGTAATTCAAAGTAAAATCATTGTTTGAAGTATTTGAAGGAATTTGAAGTAAATCAAAGTAAAATCATTATAATTTAATTTACTCCATGGCTAATTTTGATAAATTAACTAATTTTTGAGTAAGCATAGTTTTAACAAAATTGGTATTGAAGAATGAACCTATATACGATATTTTAAGGGAAATATAGATGGATCCGAAAATAAATTCCAAGACCACCACCAAAACGGAGCAGCACGATCTTCTGTTTTTCGAACAAACTTGAAGACGAATTTGTTTACTTTCGTGACAGATGTTGACGGATTCAATTATTGCGTTAACAGTAACCGAAAATTCACCCAAAGTTGTCACGACCTATCTAACGGAATTCCCTTTCTCCATAGATAAATGTTATTTGATATTCCTTAGTTCTAAAGCTGTAATAATTAATCAAGATTCATTTTATTTTCGGTCACAATATTGCCTTATTCCTTATTCTGATAAATGAAGTTGCTCATACTGTCTTCCAACCGATATCATATTTTTTACATAAGGCTGACGAAGAACAGACTCTCGCAAAAAGTTTTAGATGTGGAAAATGGTGAATATTTGAACTGACGATTTCTTAATTTTGGATTTTCGCCCATATTCATTAATAAGTAGGGCGTGTGTATAGTATTTTTCCTTGAAAAACGCCTCAAAGAGAAAGTTTAAGGAAACCTGCATTAAAAATTTCGTATTGAAACAAAAAGGATATGCCATCCTTTCTTTCCTGTTGGAGATAAGGAAACAGTGCTTCATAACTTGAGCTGTTTATTAACTTGAAAATATTGCGAGTTAAAGAACTCTATCAACAGATTTATTTTACTTTTTCGTTGTGGATAAAAACATAGATTCGTAATCAGACAATGCGTGAGATGTGGACGATGGAATTTGTGGAAAATCAACAATGGTAATAACAAGGTCATTAGTCCAATAGGAGACGTATTATATTGTGAGCTCTCTACTTAAACGTGATACAATCCTTAAAAATTGGAACAGACAACATTATCATCATTTTGACGCTAACAGATCTTCTCACCATTGTTTCGATTCTTAAGAAATAATTTTCTTATTAGTAAATATCAATCTTCTACGAATTCATTAAAATTTTAATTATATATTTCCTTCAATGCTTATGAAATTGAGAGACACGAAAAAAGAATTTGTTTGTTTAGAAAGAGTATATAAAGTTCCCGACCATAATTAGAATCTGCTAAATTTAATATCACTTACAGCTCTACAGTGACGAAGATTTATTTCAGAGCATTAAAATCCAAATATCATAAAGTTCAATTTACGCACTCCAATCTAGAGCCAAAGAAAAATTATTACAAAATTAAAATTATTATAATGCAAATTAATTTCATAGATCAACATTTAATACAGCATAAATATTCCAATAAAATAGCCACAACATAATCCGTTTAATAATACAGTAAACTATGACTATAGTGAGCTGTTAACACTAAGCTAATTCTATAGCATTGATTAGGTGGTATAGTTATCAGATATCAATATTGTAAATTGAATTCCAATCACTCTGATTAAATAAAATCAAATTGGAGACTTTTCAAAAAAGAATTATCTTTGGAATCGATTTTACTGACATTATGTACAACAGTATGCCTAACCCTTAAGGTATGGGAAATCAGTCTATTTTAAAAGTACCTATATGAGAAATATGAGTAATTCTAAATCACATTTTTGCAATTATTTTCCTACAGGATTCTCCAACAATGAAAACTCAACTGTAGACGAATACGCAAACAATTCCAAATCCATTTTCATAAATTTACAATTAATAAAAATATTTATTCGATAAATAGCAAATTTTATAACAAAAACTATTAGATGAGGGTATCCTATTTATCATAAAAATCAGTTCCTTGCTTAAGAAAATCATACTGAGCACCTTCTAAGTATAAAAAAGGCTTCTTTAATTTTATGAGCCAAAGATAATGGGGGATTTTTGTAGAATTAGCAGTGCATTCGGATACGTTTCGAGCCCAAAGTCAAAAGGAAATGTATTCATGTTTTAATCACGGAGTTACTTTCCCTGGAAAGGTCCGAGAAAGTCCATGCAAATTACGTTCGAGTGATACTTTGAAAGCAATCGTCACGAGGATGCATTTTCACTTTCGCTGTCAGACCCTAATATGAGAGGGGACTATTAGCGTGATATGTCAGTGAGTCTGGCATCGGAATGAAAGATAGGAATCTACTGGCCGAAGAGCAGATCATTGATGCCAAAGAATGACGAATGGAGGGTTGTCGAGAGGCAAATGACAATCAGAGGGGAGTTGGTGACACTGAATTCGATTGAATGGAAATGATTTGCGCAGTTGATGGATCCAATGCACGCCAACGAAAACCAGAATCGAACGGGGCAGAAAAATCAAACCAATTAAACCAGTGGAAAGTTAATCGAAAGATGGCTGAGGGAAGGTGTATTACATCGCGGTTGATTCGACTTAATTGGAGCTCTGGTAATGGAAACACGGTCGATATTGCCGCTAATATAACTTTATCACATCTGACCTAGATAGAGTTACTTGGCTATTTATTACAAGACGTATCCGAGCATTATTAAATTATCTCTTGCTTTCCCGAATGTTAAGAAAAAAGAATCCGAAAATCATTTAAATCATTCTTGAGACTTCTTAAAGTGCACAATGTGACTTCCCTAAAAAGCAATTTATGTTTTCGCTATATTACAGCGTTTTAAACTAAATATTATCGTAATGAAGCTTTCGAATGATAATTCTCATTTTTTACGAACAAATACAGCCAATCTGGGAATATTTGGCACTACTAAATGGAATATTCATTTTCAAACATTATATATCCAAAATATAAATAGAAAAATAAACATTAGAAAAATAAATAAGAAAATAATAGCTGGAGAGGACTTTGCAATTTTTTCTGTGGATGATCAGAGGAGCCAATAGGTGGATAGGTAAAGCTGTGTTTTATGGCAATTGCGGTTTGCAAGGTATTATGTTGAAAAAATGAAAAGAGATTTCAGGCATACTTTTCTTGAGCAAATAATTCCTCATAACCAAAGAGATGTACTTAAGATAATCTGGTTTGGTATTTTCTCTTCCAGGTGAAGATGTTTATCGTCGAAAAAATGCATTCCCCATTATTGGGGAGACTTTCCTCGGGGGAAAACGAAATTTTTTCCGTCAGCTGCGTCACACTTAATTCATTTCTATGCCAAAATATTCCGTTGCTGGCTAATCTTAATTTAACCTAGATTTTAACTTTTAATGCACAATTTTAATACAGTAACGATAATTTAGGAAAATACTCGGAATCTATAATAGAAATAATATGCACTTTTGGTATCGAGGGTCATATGGTTTCAAGATGTACACTATTCATACGGACGGCTAAAAAGAAAAACAGCGGTAACTTATACAACAAATTCTATTTAACAGAGCTTGTTCTTCAAATGCGTGCAGTAAAATACACGAAGTCGCGCCAGGCTATCATATGAATTGCTGCGGCTTAATGTTTCAACAATATATTTATGTTTTCAAATTTAAATACTTTTTAATACAACGAGAAATATATTCATCCTTTATGATGAAACGAGTGCAGTGGGTGCGGCTCCAATTCTTGCAGCAGCTCATACTATTTGGCCGTGAATAATCCGGAAAATCGAGCAGGTGCGTTATCGAGGAGGAACAGCAGTGTTAACAGCACAGTCAGATATTTTTTGTGGTACTGCTTCTGGATTTTGATTCCTTACCCCAAAAATTCCGAGAAGATTATTCATTGCGAATCGCAGAAAATCGTGGCCATGACCTTACTGGCTGACGAGACCGTATTTACCTTCTCGTGAGCAATTCAACCTGGATACTACATTGTCAGACTCTTACCAGATCTTGGCTAGTAAAAATGGACACAAGTTTCATCAAAGGTGCCTATGGCACGGTAATACGAGTATAATATATAGTTAACATGGAGTTTAACTGTAATCTTATTATTAACTATCAAACCGTATTATAATCGATGGTCAAACTTTCTTTAGCATTTAAAATGATGGTTCACTAAGTACCAGATTGAAAAGGCTTCAAATCTTAAATTCTTATTGCAATAAAATAATTGAATTAAAAATAATTCTTATACACAAAGAAAGGGTAGAGGTAACTTTTTCAAGTCCGTTTTTCCTTGGGATAATTCTTATAAAAAATGCACCTTAATTGGTTGATAATTTACGTGACGATTAATCTTCAGATTAGGCAATAAGCTTATTGGACATGACATTTTAATATGTGGCCTCAATCCGGCACTTTCTTTTACTTACGACTATCATAATTTTAATTACCAGTGAGGAATTCTTTATCATTATAATACTGTTTGTAGTTTTATCGGTACAATATAATACCAGGCCTCAATGTGGTACTTACTTATACATATTGCCATTTTATTTAAAAGTGAGGGATCAGTTATCGATCACAATTTGGTTCGTAAGAGTAAAAGTGAAGATAACAATTAAACCTCCTTTTTAACAATACATTATAATATCAGGCCTATGAATAAGACCTTTTTATAGCATTCAATGAGGAGGGCCAAAAGTTAATAAAATTACTCAGCAAATCACTCAAAATAGTAAAAAAGGCACTACCAATCATGTGCGGAAGCAGTAACGCACCACAAATATATTCACCGTTTTGAATGCAAGAGAGAGAGGTTTGCGTGAAATAAAAATACTCGAAGGAGAACTCGTGAAAATTTTTTTGCCTTAAGAAGACTTCGCATGATGGTGCAAATTTCACGAACAATGACCGCCATATTTGACCGTTTCTCAAATAACGTATCGCGTTCTTTCACCTCGTTCATTTAATTCACAGCAGCGCTTTCAATCTTATCAATTTTTTATTTATTCTTTTGAGATTGAACACCCCTGGTTTCAATAGGCCGTTGAATCAAATCAATGTCATACCATGAAGAAAGGTAGATCAAGGCATTCTTGAGATTTCTACTCATATTGTGTTAAATACTACCGAAAATGTTCATTTCGATTGGTCTCTAAGCATGGTCTTATTAAAATATAGTGTGAATTGGTGTTCTTTATTCTCATAGCTTAATGCTCACTCAGTTATTCCACCTTTTTTAGAAAATATTTCAATGAACAATGATCAGTATTGATGTTGAAAAGCGGAGACTAACAGTAGAAACTGTAAAAATGATGCGTATCGAGGAATTGATATTATAAACAAACTAATGGGCAATAACTTTACCGTAGACCTAACCTAAATAATTTATTAAAATTAGGCGAATCAGGTCTTCAAAATTAAATCTCACGATGTTCTACAAGGAAAAGGGAGTGAGGCGATTTTGTTCTCTAAAGCAAAACTCCCAAGGAGAAACAGACATGAAAAATCTGATGGAATCCAACCCGAATCTTCCAATTCCTGTCTGGTTGCATTGTTTTTTCAGCTATATTGGATGAAGGATTATATTCAATAGCAGGAGGATTCAGGACAACATTTACAACTGAACTAAAACCAAATTTCATGCTAATATAAGATCTCCGGAAATTGAACCTTATGGACAACATTTCTGATTTCAGAAGAACTTGACTAAAAAAGAGAGTCATCGTTTATATAAACAAATAACCTTATAAACTCCTGGTATTCTGGTACAGCATAGTGGAATTCCATCTAAAATGAATCGGAAACGTATCTCGCATTTTCCACAAAATATATTCAACACCACCGGTTTCTCCCAAGACGAACATTTTTAGACACAAACAATCTATGGAAGATGCCTTTGTGGAATTTCAAAACTGTGTAGAAGTGAAATACACTTTGTCTATATTCTCGGTCATACACATTACAAGTTCAAGTGGAATATAGGCAAAGTGTATTTTATTTCTACCCAATATTACTTACTACATTGCTTCATGATTTCACTCAAACTTCCACAAATCATTTACAGTATCTGACATACAATCAGTATCTACCACTACAATCCGTGATGCAAGAACCATAAATAGATTTAAAATTCTATTTTTTTAATATTTGTTTAATATTTTAATATTTCCTTGTTTCGACTGCTATGATTCCATTGCTGTAATTTACTTTTGTCCTTAGGTGGCTTGCCACAGGACATATTAAAAATTAATTTAATTTAATTTAATATTCAGGTACTACATTACATACAGATATAAGGGAATTTATAGAAGGGTGTGAAGTTATGTGAGTAGGGAAAGGGGAGGGGGTCATGGTAGGTCAAATCGAATCAATTAAATACATTTTCTGGAAAACACGAATTACGTTTCAAATTACATAATCAGCATAATAATACCGTGTATAACAACCCATCTCCCATCAATCTATTCCAACCCATATTTTCCCACGATACATCCGACCACTTCTCTAATTAAACGGCAATCACGAAAAGGAAAGCAGTGAGGAGACATCCATCGGCGGAGGGCAATACCGAAGGACGGTCGTGTGTATTGTTGATTCCGGTTCCGGCAAAACGTGCTGCTGAGAAGAGTTTCTGACGACGCGCTTTCTCTTTTTGAGATTCACCCCAAGCTGCGCTCCTCCATCCAAAGATTCGATCACAGCGGGGTTTTGATGGTCACAAGGTTATTATGTGGAGCATATTCATGAGACGGGCGAATGATGATTTAAATACTTTATTAGTATTTAAATACTTTAGTATTTCGACCTCTACTTGAGTATTGTTGTGCGATTTGGGATCCTCACGAAGTGGGATTAATTTCTGATCTTGAGATGGTTCAACGTAGAGCAGCTAGGTTTGCCAAAAGAGATTTCAGATTTGACAGCAGTATGTGTAAGAAGAGACTTTCTAGTCTCAATCTCGCCCGAATAAAGTCCATTTATTATCATTATTATTATTATTATTTCGGCTATGACAGAATCCCTCGGACGGAACTCTCTCAGTGACAGAAGATTTGAATATCGACGGAAGCTTTTTGATAAATTTATCACTACCGATTTCGGGGAGGAGATAGCTTATATTGTTATCCCAGTTATAAACTTTTGGGAGAAAACAAAAAAAGCGATACAGGGAAGTAGTTGCCAGGACAGATAGTTACTTTTGGTCATATTTCCCGCGAAGTATCAGAGAAGCTAATAGCTCTCAGGGTTAGATAGGGATTTCGGTGTTTTACACCCCCTGCCACGTACCACTGGTGAACTGCAGGGTTTAAATATAAATTATGTAAACGCAAATGATAAAATAATGTTTACACAGCGAAGAACGCCATTTGCATATTGCTACGTAAGATATATTTCGCATCTGAGAATAATAATAATGTGTCTTTCTTTGGACTATGTTGATACGTAGATAAGTATTATTTTTCATTCATCCATTTCAACCATCATCTTTCTTGTTATTAATTAATTTGAAAGATACGTTGAGAAAAAATATTTTAAAATGTTCATGTAAAAACCTAAGAGATAGCAATGAATAATTGTCCGCGTTGGGAAAAAGGAATTCAAGAAAAACTTGCGTTAACCCGTCCATAGAAATTGCTAAAATACGTTATAGAAATAATTCAAATGCATAAACGATTAAATAAATGAAATGCGTAGGAAATACAAACATAAAAAGCTTACGAAATAACCGCTGATGATTGTAGTATAATAAATTAATAAATATCCAAAAACCATCAAAATTATAAATTGAACACTGATTCAGATGGTTTCTGGATGTTTTTTAATCCATTATATTGTCAAAACCAAAAAGTCGATAGTGACTTGTCGGTACTGTTTAATATAGAAATAGATTTGAAGTCTTTTGACACCACAAAATGGCCACTGCTTTGTGCTTTATATAGTAAATACCTTATACAATATATTACCGAGCGTACAATGTGTAAATTGATCTATTTAGACGCGATCACAAATATACTGCGGTCTTGCATCGCAAAAGTGCATACCTATTCTTTTAAAACAGAAGAATTTGACTATGTGGTAGCCGTGAATGTATGCCTGCTTATTGTAAATTATAATTATATAGATAGTATTATATAGATAAACTAAAACAAATAAATTTGAAACGCATCGTTATTTGAGTGATTCTAGTTTACATAAAATAGCAGCAGTGTAGGTGACAAAAATCCAAGTATCGTGCTAAAATGAAGAGTTAAATCAATATTTTTAATGCAACACGCAACATAGCAAAGAACCTGAGAATGCAGTGATTGGATGGAGCAGCCCTTCCTCCTGAATTTTTCGTTGCACCCAACACTCCCTATTCCTTCTTTTTTCTCTGCTACGCTCTATTCTCCCACTTCCCCACCTGGCCATGTCCGATCTCAGCCGAAACAGGGTATATTTGAATATATCTTGTGGAAATGTGTTAAGTATAATTCAATCACTTGGTGGAACTTCATCTTAAACATGTAAGAGAAAATAAACTATATTTTATTCAAAAAACACAAATTGAAAGAACGACACAGTACACGAACGTCATCTTCAGGTGTCAAAAATCTGAATCTGTCAGATCTGAAGATGACGCAATAGCGTAGAACCCGGTATGGATATATGTATGAAATTAAGTAAAGTTCATTTTATCTAAAGTGTTTGTTAAGCATAATCTTTATTTATGCGATTTCCTTTAATAGATTTCAACACTGTAACGCCTTCCTCCACTGCTATATGGTTATGAGAGTTAGGACTTGAAGAAGCCTACAGGAAATTTCGTTTCAAAATTAGAATGTACACAATAGTCTTCATGTAAGATCAAAATAAGTGCACAATTTTGATGATAAACAACCTGTAGCAGTATCCTCAAAACCACAGACTGATCAAGCTAAAAGCAGGGATTTCCAAAAAATGCAATAAAATCATACATTTAATACAAGAATTATTTAAAAAAATGACTCAGAGAAAAATGAACGACGTGTGATTTTCAAAAGCGACGCAGCTGCAATAGCGTGGAGTGCCAAACAGGACCCAAATGCCCCGAGCTGATGAAAATTTGGCAAAGAATCCGGGATAAAAATGATACTTATGAAATTCACTTAGAATACTAAGGATTATATATTTGTTTAATGTTGGGATTGTTGACGCCAAAGTATCCTCTATTTGAATTTTATTCATTTGTATCTTCATTAAGAAACAGTTGATGAAACCGCTATTACAAGAATTTAACTTTAACTGATTGTGAGAGAAATAAAAATAAGGCTAGCATTTTCAAGCTTAAAATAAATTATGAAGTCAGTGACATTACAAAATTATCGACTGAATTGAAATAAAAATCCAATTTTTATCCTAACTTAATATTTATTTTCTTATTCCATGTTTACATTTTAATCTTAGTGAGATGCATTTAAGAGTGCATAAAGTAATGAGGATTATAGCATGTTCAAATTAAGCTATAAATTTCAAGGAAATATTGCATAGCGAACTTAAAAGGCCAAATAACCTGAAAGTTTTAGCTGCTGCGTATTAAATCTTTAAGGAAAAGTTATTTAAAAAACGATTTCTAAACATTTTTGAATCCCGAAACCTTTCGGTATTATTAAATTATCTACTGTCCTTGTAAACCCTGTCCACCCATAAAATACGTTTATGAAGTCTTAATTTAGTAAGGCGATATAATTGAAAGAGAAAACTCGGTTTAATGTCTCACAAACTGTTAACAGGGGGATAGGTTACAGATAATAGAGTGATCTTCACTTTAATAATATCGCAGGTTTTACAATGTACAACCGGTTTCTCGAGCGTGCTCGCATCTAATGTTTCACCGGGAACCAAAACTGCTAGCACATTTAATAAGTCGTGGAGAAACAGTTTTAAGTTTTAGTTTTATTTCTAACATGTATAATGCCTTTCCCACGAATTCACTCCAGCAAATGTCGGTTACAACCATCTTCATTTTCTCAGTACTCAAATTCAAATTAGAATTCAGTTGAAACTAAGGCAGTGAGGATTTTCTCTTAAAAATATGCCTACGTTGGTAAAAAATGAATCCATTACGCCAAGATTTCGAGCAAAGAGAACTACAGAGGTGGAGATGAAGAGTATAGAAGAGGAAGTATTTGGTAGCTTTAAAACAACAAACATCATCTCACCGACAAAAGAGTAAATGGGCTTCTAGAATGGTAACCTAAAAACATAATACATATTTAAGAATCATAATAACCAAGAATTAACTTGTGCCATTCCATCATTCAGTGTGATGAATAACATAATGACCAAGATATTATCAATCTCGTCGGTCGGATCTCGTGCAATGGCATAGCTAGAAAGATTGAGTCCACACACCTGATTATGGCCGTTCTACGAGGCGAAACCGGTCGTGCAATAAATAATTTTGAAGAAGTTACGAAGAACTGTGTTTTCATTTCTTTCTAATGATTACTAAGGCTCCTTTTGTATCAATTAACTCCTTTTGCCATCCGAAAAAGACTAACATTTCCTATTAAGTAACTTGTATTAGATTTTAACATTATAAATAGCCACTAAAACACAATTTCCTCCTAAGGAAGATACAGGTTCGTACCCAGCTTCTTCTTATCTCCCGATTTCGTAAAAACCATAATTTTCAATTAATTCGACCAGAATTCAAAGCCCCACAACGAAATATCAACTTCACTGGCATTTCTTAAGGAACATATTGGCACCGAGAAAACAAATGCATGAAATTGTGAATGTATTCACGATGTTGGTTATAGTATAAAATAGATTAAGAAACCCGCCTTTGTAACCTCAAACACGTAGAACTAAAATAATATGTTTCGTATAAAACTATAACTGAATCGATAGTCAAAGTCAGGCATTAACCTCTTAGGATAAGTAAATTTACCAACTTAACATAAAAAGCAAAAACTGATATACATATAAGCAAATAAATTCACAACGAGTATATAACCTATAGCTGCGATATCCAAAAACAATCCAATACGTATAACGCATTCTGATCTCAATGGACACGGATAGAACTGCATTAGTACGACACTGCTTTACGCCACACACGCCCGATACGAAACGACCATTGGAAAGAAAACATCGTTGCAAGCCGGGAAGATGCGAACGTAACCGATTTCTGGAGACAATAGAGAAACCAGCCAAGAAACCGTCCTATTTCGTTCCCCCATCGTGACGACTTTTTCCTCACACCGACTCAAAGATTCCGCGCGTGTTTGCGTAGCCGAATAATGTACTCCATATCTCTCGCGTGTCATCCTCAGAGAGCTACCGGTGAGGAATAGGAAGATGCACTGATGCAACAGCGAGTTGCTAAATGTTTTATAGCGCCACGGACAGGGGGAGCTTATGCGTGGGTGGGAGACAGATAAGGCGAGTGGGGAAACAACCCGATTGCTAACCTTTATGACCATCTCTCTGGGCGCCCCTTTTTTCGGATAGGTGCTGCGAGATGCAGGTTCAAAAATGAACATACGCTGGAGTTCAAATGTTTGTTTTGGCGAGAAGTCTCAACCAAATACGTACCGGTGAAGTGTGCAAGAAAACCATGCTGGGTAAAAAACTAGTAAGGAATAAACATAGTCTTCAGTAGTAGCGTATTCGGGAAGGGGAAAGGAGCGTACACCCCCTACCGAACCAAGAGGGGATATGCCCCTACAACACATTACCCATACATAAGTCTCCTTAAATTCCTTTTGAGATACGCACTTCAATTCGCACGCAATTTCACGATAGTTTTGCCAATATTTTGATCTTTTGAACAAGCCGTTTTGGGGACTTTGTGTGCAAGGGCAATGCTTAAGGCAGCCTCCCGGATAGAGGAAGATCCCGGGCTCGATTCCCGGCCCTGTCAGACTTTTTTTAAGTCCTTTTTTCCTTGGGAATTTTCCTGGGTGCACTTTGCACTCCCTTATGTGCAAAGTCACCTCAACACTTTCCTTATGCTGATAAATGTTCTTTAAATGTAACCCAGCGAGGCTTTCCAATTTTTTATCTCAGTGACACTTAAGTTGAAATCAATCTTACATTAATGGATTGGTTCTCATTATACTGTTTGTTATACCACAACTTTCCATCGGATTGAAGTCAACTTAAAGACATTAGTGAGGAATAAATAACTGTTAAAATCCAGTTTCACGCCCATCATGAGTGCCAAACTTCAGAATAATTAGAAATAGAGAAAATCGACATTTTTCGTAACAAAGAGCTAAACATCAACTGAGAAAACCATAATGTAAAGTAATGAGACAAATCCAATGTATCTCTGCACGGGTCCTAATTTGCGCGAGACAAGCGATTATGAAAACCGAAAAGCAAGTAGTCATTGCTAGGTTTCGGTTATGAAGACGGTAAGCATGAATCAGCACTCGGTGAGGTGTTTTGCGAAATGCCTTTCCACTGGAAAGCGTACGATGTTTGCCTACGTCTAAATGACCAAGCTTTGCTTCGTAAAAAAAGAGACATAAGTACACCATTTCGGCTCGTTCAGAGTTTCATTCCACAATGCATCTTCCAATACATGCAAATGAACTCATAATTGGATAGAAACTCGGAAGATGTTTGATATTCCGTGATATTTCGCAAAATTTTTGCGGTCACCGCTGACGGGGATGAAACCGGGAATGAATCTGGAACTTGAAAAGTTTCATCACTGCTATCATGTGCATGTTAACACAGGCAAATATTTGTTCTGTGGCTCAAACGTGAAATGGAGTTTGAAGGTTGGATTGTATCCTCAGAAAGCTCTCCCAGTTTAAAAGCGTAGAAGTGGCTAATGGATAAGCCGCTTGTTATTCATTAGGATGGACAAATGCAAATAAAGAGATGTCCGTTATGTAACTCAAGCCTACAACAAAGCTTCGCATTAAGAGAAATGAAAATTAATCAACATATATTTCCGATGTGCAAATGCGGCAATTCTCGTACGTTTCTACTTGTTCATTTTTTCGCGTGTTTACATAGCGCAATAATACCGCTTCAAACGATTCATGCTTGTTAACAAACAGGATGAAAACTGAAAGGAGTAATTGAAAAATTAGGCGTTGAATATCTGAAGATGAAATGGCAGAAGTTGGAAACTATGGTAATAATTGTTACTTACTTTCCAGCAACCTTTGAGATAATATTTAAGGCACCAAAAGCGGCAAGGGTCTCCAAAATCCACTATCTTTCAAACCATGGATCTAAAATGTGTATTTAAAATGTGCGAAGTAGTAGTAGGCTATCTGATGATACCGAGTATATAAAAAATAAAATATCTATATATCAAACTTATTCACAACTTCAACTCATTTAACAACAAGGAACTATGTCTGTCATTCAAGATTCTCCTCAAAAACAAGCCATCGTACAAGTTGGACTATAAGATATTTCTTGATGGCTCTCTTCTTTGTTTTTAAAAATCGAGAAAAAAACTTATTTCAGAAGCGATTAAAATAACCCGTAAACGTCAGAAAGAATTTTGAAAGAGAGATATTGGTGAGGAATTTAGAAAAAGTTACGTAAAGATATTATGATACTAACATAGAGGGAAAACAGGTTATAAATAAAGATTGATTTAAAATAATCAACGTATTATTCGGGTGACATCTAGAATATAAGTAAATATCTTCCATCTTATCCACGCTATAACCTAATAATTTAAGTTACCGCAAGCATTCATAAAAGAATACATTAGAATAGCTGTGCCATCCAACATGATAATATTCTCTATTGAACTTTTAGGATGCATTTCAGAGTCACGAAAACATACCAACACCAATTTTTCAATAGATTCAGAACCTGAGGGGCACATATTCGTTATCGTAATGCAATCTCTTTAAAACCGAGGCATATGGATAAATACGGAATTCAACAAATCCAGTCTTGGATACGCAATTCAAACTCTCTCCCTTCGAATCCGTTGGACCCGAGGCGAGATCCCATTCAACCTCTTCTTCACCTTTTCCCTCTTCACTTTCACTTCCCTCCCGCTCACGGCCCTTTTTTTACTTTCGTCCGCAAGATACCGCTGCTTTTCTTCCATTTAAAATAAGTGGGTCCCACGACGGTGCTTTGTGGTAGCCGTACAACACCGAGATAAAAGCTCTCGAGCCCATCACGAAGGTAATTTGTAACTTGCATTTCACCGCATCTGATTACAATATTAAATGAGACTCTACAAACAAAGAGTGTACGAGGCAATTCACGAACAAGCATTATTTATGAATTTTACACATCACACTGTATACACGTATGCAAAGCCCATTTCTCTCCTTGGTCAGGGCATAAACAGCTTTCTTCGTCCACACCGGAGGTATAAAATCGACACCATGTCCCCATAATGTTTCACCAGAAAAACGTGTCATCAAGTTTGAATGAGGTTAATCAAAAAGAAACTCAACTTCCATGAAAGTTGAACTTGACATTTAACACATAAGAAGAATGGATAAAATTTTATATTTTTCACGCTGGAGGGAAATGTTAAGAATATAAATTACTAAGAATCAAATAACCAAAGGAATGAAAAAATAAGCAATACGAAATTCGAAATAAAACAGAGAAATTAATTAAACGCACTTTATTACTTTCATTAGTATTGAGGAAAGAGACTTTTGTCATGTATATGAGGATTTACTTACAATTAGATATCCGTTGTAAAAAACATAAATTTGAAAGCTATAACATCACAACCTAATATAAGAAACTGCTTGTATACATGAACGTGAATTAGAATGAAATAAATATAGAGATAAAATAACTACTATGCCAGACTCAGGACAACCACATTATAATTGATTTTGAGATAAGCGAGCTCCCAACAGTTTGCTCGAAAATTATCCTCCTATAGAACTTTAATAAACGACAAAAAGGGAAAAAGAAAAGCTTAATATAGAAGGAAAACCTTTCCCAAAGCTTATCCTAAATCATAGAAAGCGATGCTCTGGTAGCATACAAGAGAAATATAAGGTGATGATAGTTTTAATGCATAAGAGAGAATCAATGGCTGAATCTACTTAACGCTTTTACATTGGGTAAATCATCACAATAAATCAAAGAGACACGCCTTTTAGTCTTCACAAGTAGAAATATATGAGAAATAAACTAAAACGGCTGTAGGTCATTAGAGATTGAATTAGGAGCTGGAGATCGTCAGTGGGAGTGGTGAGGGTAGCGTAGAGGGAAGGGAATAGATGAAATTGGAAGATACTTCACGCGGTTCCTGTATGGAATTTTCCATCCAATTCCTCTTTCATTCGATTCAGTTCAGAAGTGAAAGAAAAAGGAAATAAATGGGGGTAGAAGTAAACAAACCAAAACTCGCACGGCTGCAACATCTTCATTCAGAGCCACTTGTTGCGTAACTTAGAAATCACTCAAGGAAGATGTCTATAAATTCGTTTTCACAACACTCTATTCATAATAACATATTGCTACTGTAATTTATAGCTTATACTAGGCATCACACAATCCTGATATATGTTTCCAACCTTTATTTTTTTTACGACTTACTTTCGAGTTTTTCCAAATGGTTTATTTACATAAAATGTATGTATAAAGATTAATATTCCACTGAGGCAGTTTTCAAGATAAAAAAGGTAATTAAAGTGATATCCATAGAGGAAACCATAGAGAATGGAAGTGAAATGAGAAAAATGATCTGCAGATGAGTAGAGATAGAATATACTAAAGCCGTCGTTCAAATTGACTTTCTATTCCTCTGAATAAAGGTCAGCTTAAGCTTGCAAGTATGGTCAATTTTGACGTAATTACTCTTTTTTTACCGAGTTTTTTCACGAAACCTTCAATAATCTGCTGCTCTATCTTGGTACTTAGTTCGTTTCTCCCTCAGGAGTTAAAAACAAAACAGAATTTTCACTGAAAAAGTTTAAAGTGTTTTGTTCAGTTTGATTTGTTTTTGAAACTATTACATCATAGCTTCTTATCTTATAACATGAAATGGACCAAAATATGAATAATCCATTTTTAGCGTGCGATAAATAAGAATATTTCCCATGGTAAATTTGATTTTAAAGGTAGATTTATAATTCTATAATATTCAATTAATATGCAATATTTATTATTTAGATGAGCTAAATAAATTATTAAGAATACGATCAATTCCTCCTAATTAATTTTTGAGGTTGTGATGAAATGAGGAAAGAGATAATGATGACGATTGTGATGAAATATTAAACATTACATTAACTCAAAAAAATGGATTTAATTCAATAATTATTCCATGAATGGATAATGCATTAAATATTCTTCCATACATTTTGATGGAGCTTAGGTGAAGCCTCTGAACGAAATGATTTTTGATGTTTCTTTTTATTTTAACTTTTAACTTTTTTAGTAAGTATTTGTAATAAAATTTATATTTAACTTAATGTTTTACTTACTTATAATACTAAATTTAATGTTGTACTTCTTAATGCTCGATATTTTTATATTATGTATGTCCTCTGAGTTTTCGCTGGTTTTTTCACCACCCTTCCTAGTGAGTATTTTGGGGTTTTTATGTGGGTTTTTTTTGGCAACCTTCAGTTGCAAAGGTTTTTTTACCGCACTATATTCTTTCTTTTTGTTTATAATTCATTATTTTTGTAAAAATTATAACAACATACGAGGTTAGGTGGAAAAGAGGCCCACACGGGCCTAGCCTCGCCAATAAGGGTCGATCTATCTATCTAAATTTTAGTCACCAGAGCCCCTATAAAAATAAACAACTCAAAAGATTGTTTTCACGAACATGCATTACAAAACCAACGATTGTAAATATATTCGTTTCCAGAAACATTTTCGGGAAATATCACAAGCGATTGCTGGAAATAACCCGAAAAACCTGCTTCGTAATCAATCCTTCTTTCCCGAAATCATAAAAACTTCTCGGATTAGAGATTGCGTAAGCGCTGTTTACTGTCAGAGATGGTTATGCGACGTAGACAATTTGAGGGGAGAGAGTGAAAGAGGGACATGGAGAAAATTAGGACAGTGGAAGAGAGATGGGGCAGGGAAGAGCGTGTGGCCCCTCCTTCTGGGTCGACAACCGCATCTCAATAACCTTCGAGGAATCTCTGCAAGGTCGGCGGAGGAATTAAAAGACGAGAGGGAGAGAGTAGCGGCATCAGTACTCACCAAGATAATGGGGGGAATGATTAGCTTCAATCCAATACCAAAGAGATAAAGCGATTAGTTCAGACACTCCTTCAGCTTAAGAACTTAGAATTCGGAATTATTCACCCTTTTACCTTTTCCCCACTTATCCCATTATCTGTGGGTACACTCTATTATTATGCCCGAAAACTACTGAATTGAAAGTAAATTAGCACTTTCTGGGGGAATAATCTTTACGGTGATTCCTGCTGGTTCCCAGAAGCTGTATTTACTGAAGTGTTACAAGAATAAGTTTTTTTAAGTGAAACCATTTTAAGATTATAATATGGGGTGATGGAATATTCGGCTGAGTAAGAGTTTGATTCGAGTAACTTTGAATCAGTGGGTCAAGGGACGAAAAAATCCTAGAAGAGGGATCTAAACACCTACTGAGCATCAACTGAGCTATAGGGATTATTTTTTTCTGCCTTATATATTAAATGAGTATGAAAATTCCAGGCAAATTCTTCCCAGTGTAATTTCTAGTATCATCAATGCACTTTTCCAAAACCGTTTATCATTAAAATAGTCTCTTTTGACGTCATCTAATGATTTCTTACTGGTTAACAACGAAATAACTCTTCTTTGTCAACGATATTGGACGAATAATTTTGAAAATTGGAATTTTAAATATAAGGCGAGGTTTTGTTCATAGGAAGACTTGAAAATCCTAGCTCATCTCGTTCTCACGTAACCTGATCAAGCCATATTTTGGCTGCGATAGCATAATGCACACCTACAATTAAGGTGAAGCCATGATTCAAGAATATAAATAACTCTGATTGGAGTTGAGATGCTACTGAGAACATCTTTATTGCAATATATAGCACTAACTCTCTTGGCTTAATTAACTTTTACTTGAATAAAAGAATGTGGTAGATCGATCGAAAATATCCAGCGGCTTAGCGTGGGGAGGGATAGAGGACAAAGGAGATGCTACAGGAGGTAAATTTCAAATTAGTTGCACTTTAAGTGTTACATGATAAAGACTCGATAGCAGATTATGACATGATGAAACCCAGGGGAAAGATTAGTGTGTAGCATAATCCTCAAAAATTCATACTATGAGATTTATCTGTCTTCAGGCACTTTCCTCTTTAAAGCTAATCGGTGATATTTTTATTCATATTTCACCAAGTGACTGAAGTGAATTCCGAGGAAATGACGTATGTACTTGCGAACCTTACATTTAAAGCGTAAAAATAGTCTAATTCGAGATTATGATTATTATATATTGATAGAGACAGTAGGCAAAAGTTCGACCTTTTCTAGGTCCCTAATGCAATATAATTAGAGAAATGCATATTTGCACATACATAACGAAGAGATCACAGAGAAATATGTAGAGCTTTATTTTATGATTCCTGCTTCTTTGCATAGAATGTTTTTAGAAAAAAATAGTTACTATCCGAGACCCATTCGAAGACTTTTTTAAACAAAAATCCATCTTCAATTTTTCAGTAAAATATTGATAACTAGTACATGATTTAGCAAAAATTAGTAAATAAATTATGAATTCATTGAACGAACAGAGATATAAAACCAAATATTTTGATTGGCTTGCATTTCGCCCTTTATCAATTATTTAGAATGAGGTTAAAATAGCTTCTTGAGGTTTCAGGTGGCTTGACCAAATGTAATAGGAAATAGTTTAAATTCGATTGGTTTCTCAACATCAGGTTTAACGAGCACTAAGGAATTCTGGTAGATGGAAGAACGTGAATGAAGCATTTAAACTGATAAGAATTCGTAATTCGCAGGCCTGAAATATTACGCATGCCGGAGACATCAACGCTCGACAAACTCGTTCAATCACTCGGAGGCCGATTTAAGGGGGAGTCCCTTGTCTTGCACTTGTGCCAAAGCTGCTTTCTGGAGTTGAATGCCAGTTGGTGCCTTAATTCTCTTTCAAGCCAATGAATTTTGGACAAGATGATAAAGAAACCGGACACTACTTATCATTTGAGTGGTATAGAAAATCTATGGCATCTTAAAATTTACAGCTAAGGAATAACTTGTCTCTATTGGTCCTCTTGAAAGACAATTGCTGTAAATTAATTCATGGCTAAGCAATCAACCGAAGCTTTAATAGAAAACCATTCAACTTTTTTTCCAAACACAAAACTCGTACACTGCAAAGTAAATGTGAAACTAAATTTTTAAAACTAAAATCATTTTCTAACGATGAAATTCCTTAAAAGAAATAGAAATATTTTTTCAGTAATAAGAAACTATTATTGGTAAGATTTAAGAGCATACTTAACGATTTAAAAAAATAGATATCAGAAAGAATAGGGAAAAAAATCATGTAGAGATAGTGTTAAAATCCTAAGATAATTAACTAACTAACACATATCTATCTTAAATGCGCAAATATTATAACAGGTTTTTTATGGAAATTTTTAGATATTTATCTTCCTTTTAAAAGGTCCGGATCTAAGCTCATTTCTCAGTGAGTCAATTTAAATAAAACTGCCAATTTCCTGCACTCGTTAATCTATGTATGCAAATCCTTTTTGGTCTTGCACTAATCAATCTAAACGTAAAATTTAATGATTGTTAGACGATTCTGAGAATTCATAGATGATAAACTCACGCATTTTAGATAATACTCGTCAATTTATGATTCTCAATTACGTAGACTTTGCGAAACTCTGGATATGTAGAAATGTCGTGTTATTTCATTTTTAAGTTTTAACATAAAAGCAATATTACAATTTGACGAATCTCCTTGGCTAGTAAGAAAACACACATCACGTCTTCTTTCCCCCCCACAACTCCTGGCTTTCAACCAGAGAAGTTTCGGACACCGCGACTTTTGTCCTCATTTCTCCGCCAATGAATTGAAACCCAAAATAAAGCTGATTCTGAATCTATTTTAACAGAAAAGAGGAAGTTTTGGGATCGATTTCACTATGTTTTATCAAATTCAACGGGAACGTTTAATTTATCCTAGACTCAATCACGATTATCCTCACCACTTGAAAATTAGTTAGAAATTTTCATTGATAAGCAAAAACTTGGCGATGACTTTAACGAAACATAAGTACCTACAATCCATCTGATTTGATACATAAATTCCAAATTAAATTTTCGTCTGACTGTGCTTGCGCATTAATTAATCTCAGAATAGAGAAGATAAGTTAGTAAGAGCCAAGGATGTCCTCTTAATACGACATTAATTAGCAGTACATCAGTTATTTTAAATAAGTATAACTTGAATGATAAAATCAATTTTTACTACTACGAGAAGATACTGTACTCATTTTTGGCAGAGACATTTGTTGGATTACTTATCAACTGGCGAAAGAGCGACCATACAAAAATGACTCTAAATTACTCATAACCATCGAGAGGCATTCTAGCATCATCGATTTATATGATATCGTATATTTACGTGATACACAGTACATATAATTCTACATATTACGTTAAGTACTACTAGTTTCTGAAACAATTATCTTGTTGAAGGAGATAAACATATTTATAAGTAAGAAAAATATCCTGAGTTAATAGGTGCTAAGGAAATGTGAGGAGATGAATTAAAATATGCTGTTTTTAACAAATCTTACTTATATAAGGCGCGTGCTTGGACAATTGGAAAGAATTGTTTTAAGAGAATAGATGCCATGAAAGGGACATTACTCAGAGGTTTAATGGAGGTAACTACAAGAGACGGATGGACAAACAAAAGAGATAATGTAAGAGTCAAGTGACACTTCAAATTGGCCATGAAAAATTGAACTAGAATAGCCTTTTTGTATCAAATACAGATATTTATGATCATCATAGGAACGTGGCTGAAGTGTGCAAAAAGGCAAGAAAAAGGTAGCAAAAATTACTCTAAAAAATGAATTTCTTAAATATAAACCTTTCGTTAGCTGAATAAAACAAAACAATACCTACACAGTGTTCTACCCTTCGCTAAGCTCACATGCTTCAATATTCTCTATACTATACAAAACCATTTCTTTCGTTTCTCGGCAACTCTAACCCCACCCTTAATGTAAACTGTCATCTCTTGCCTTTGTCATCCCCTCAGTATTTTTCCTTACATCTAATCTCAATTACTTTCTTTAGTAGTCCCTCTCCTCTGAAGTTTGACCAATCCATTTCCTCCGTTTACGCTTAACGACTTCAATTGTAACCATTCATCTCCAATCACCTATTTCAACTCCGTGTTTGTTTCCAACCATACTTACTTTACCCATTCTACGCCATACCTACATCTCAAAATGTTTGACATTCTCCTTACGTAAGGTTCATGTTTCACACTCTTGTAGCAAAAAAATCCACAGAATAGATTTTACCGATGTATATCAGATTCCTCCGTCGAGACATCTTGTCAACTGTTACTTTCGCGTAAAAATAACTATTTATAAATAAAATAAATATACAAAAATAATTATATATTATAAATAATAAAATCAGTTATAATAAATCACACCAGATAAATGAAGCGTCTTAAAATAGCAGGCCGAGAGTTGAATATTTATAATCAAAATTCGTCAACACTAAATATTTAGGTAGTTCAAAAGAACTAGTGTAATTGTTGTAAATACTTTTTACTTCAGTCGAATCAAATTATGAAAGCGATAATTTTCAAATCCTAACGTAAGGAAAAGTTATTCTTCTCCAAAATTTTTATAAGGTCGCCGATGATGTGAACATGCACATTTATTCCACGAAACAAATATTTGCTGATATAAGCAGTGGAGTCTCAATGATTCAGAATTACATACAATAATGTTGAGAGGGAGGTAGTTTTTTTCTCATAGGTACTTGTTACCCTTATGGGTATTAGGGTGGTTCTGCGGTAGTATATTCAGCGGAAGGAACATAGTTTACCATCGCCACACGTAGCTGCTAAGACCTTTAATTTTATTTTCAAACTCACGGGAAATTCGCTCTCATCGCGCTTTCATTCTCGGAACTCTCCCGCGTGCGTTTCTCAGAATAGTGAGGGCTACCTTTCGGATTTCGCAGACACCTCTCAAAAAATTAAATTTTTTTAGTCTCGATAATAACCGAAGTGAGCATCTTTTCCCCTAAGGGAACCCGGAGAAAGTAAAGTTCCTAATCTTCGCACTCTGGAAGAATAAATCACATTTTTTCCTTTTCTCAGAAGTGGAATTTGTTTAAAGTCTTGCTCATTACTTTCGCGTTAACATGGGATTCTCACCTCTTTCAAACACGAAATTCTACGGAAATAAATAGAATTTTAATCTGTATGTGATTGAGATGGAGAAACTTCTCGGTATAATTTAATTAGTAACTTTCATCATCTATCTTTAGATTTTAGGTATGTACGGCTAGAATGATAAAAGGAAACTATCAGGTCAAGATCATATGATGCAATACTTAGTCAATACTTAAATAAGCGTATCGTTTTACAACTAAACAAACACAGAAAAAATAAAAATATATCTGTTTACTTATACTTATTAGATTAATTTAAGATCGAAAAAAATATTGAATCAACTGCTTGGGCCGTGACTTAGTGGTATGGATCCATGATCCTGAGGTTGATCGTATCCTAATAAAACCATGCTCGTATCCTAATAAAATATTCTGTGGTTTTGTAAAAGTTGGTTTCAGTTTCGCTCCTGAAAAAAATATTCTTTGGTTTGAATATTAAATGCAACATTCCCTTTTTCGTAATTCATAAAATAGTGGACCCGAGGAAAGAATTGTCATTCTGGGGTCCAGAGTACATTATTGTGACCGATCATGGTAGCAGAGTGGTTAACCAACTAAGACCCCAAGGTCCCGGGTTCAATATCCGGATAATTGGTTATTGGTGGAAGTGAAAGCATAGAAAATAAGAATTACAAGGAAATGTTCATACTATTCGTGAAGCCGAGTCACTCAATCTTCTGGGTTTTTTAAGGCACAACAATACAGAGAATTTAAAACTGATCGATAAACTGAGGCGATTTCTTAGAAACAGTTACTCGATTCGTGAAATAGAAGTGGAATTCAAGCCTAAATAAATTCTTGGGAAATATTTTATTAAATTCCAATATATGAAGTAAATATAGCATGATTCTCGTACAGCTACCAGAGCGAAAATCCCTGTATCATGCCCTTGTCCTTCACATATTTTGCCATTGTGCAAACTTACTGTGATATCGTTAGACCCGTCCTAGAGTATGGTAATGTGGTTTGGAACCCTTATCAAGTCACCTACATTAAAGCCATTGAGAAAGTTTAAATGCGCTTTGTTTAAAAACTGACGGAGTTGTTTTCAGTGAAAAAGAGGGTTAATGGGAGGTTTCTGGGGGTTTTACCATTACTTTTTTTCAGGTAGAAATTTGCAGGGTCTCCGTCCTAATCTGGACCCTTAGCTCGCCTTCTCAGGTATTGAGCGCCCGACCCTCCCATCAGGGACCATAAAAACTAACCGCGTGGAATACAATTAAAAAAGTTATAAACAATTAAAATGAGCAACAATTTATTATTTTCGTCATCTCACTCGTCCAAAGATATATACAAGCGTCTTTTGATCGACCTTCTATGATGAAAATTAAGATTTTTCGTGATTTTGCTAGAAATGACCCGTTAACACATGGCAACGTTGCTCAGTCAGATAGGCGGGTGTTTTAAATAGCTCACTAGCCCACTTGGTTTGGTTTGCTGTCTTGTTATCAACTAGCTGAGTTACCTGTTGAATCTCAACGGGGGTTGGGTTGGGTTGGGGGGGGGGGGGGATTAGTAGATTTCTAGACTTTTGAAAATTAGCTAGAAATCTAGTATTCTGGATTCAATTTTCTCCGAAGAAGTTCGATCAAAAGACGCTTGTATATCTCTTTGGACGAGTGAGACGACGAAGATAATAAATTGTTGCTCATTTGAATTATTTATAACATTTAAAACGTATTCCACGCGGTGTTTTTTTATGGTCCCCATATATCCCCCTGAAGGGAGGGTCGGGCGCTCAGCACCTGCGAAGGCGAGCTAAGGGTCCGGATTAGGACGGATACCCTCCAAATTCCTAACTGAAAAAAAAGTAACGGTAAAACCCTCAGATACCTTCTAAAAGAGTATTATAATATATGTAGATCTTACTCCTCTTAGTGCAAGAAGGTTTGTGTATTATGCTATGAGTCTTGTTAATATAATAAGAGGAGCTGTTGTGTCAAAACAAAAAATTTGCTTGGATTATTTAATTTTGATGTTCCAAATAAAAGAACTCGACATACATCTCTTTTCCGTGAAATTTCTGGCAGAGTTGATATAATGAGACATGGACCTCTTTCACGGACCATTAAAACGCTCAATGACATTTTAAAACATTGTGATAGTGAAATTTTTAATGGCTCCTTTATGTCTCTTGGGAGGAAATTTTACAACTATTTTAATAATTTTTTGTGTATTTTATGTTTATTTTTCTTGTATTGTTTTGTATTGTATTATAACGCTTGTAATTGGGGCTACTTTTCAGCGGTAAATAAATTAAATAAATAAATATCCTGAATCTTTGGTTAAATACGTATTGCATGCATCTCCGGATGAGATAATATCGGTCTCTTGATATCAGAAGCACATCCACTTATATATCAACAATTCTCCTCTTAATTTAAAATCTCTTTCTAAAAATAACATTATTTTATAATAACAGACTTCAATGTAGGCTACACACCTTACTGAACACGAATGCCATGAAATTAAACTGAACTTCATACCTACTGCACAATTCATGTAACGTTACGAGGCAAATTTTAAGCAAAAGCTACCAAGTGTAGGATGTATCATAACCAGTCGTTGAAGTCTCCAGCTTAAGTTCACTTGTCTACCCACGTGACTCCGTGACACAGTTTCGGGATACAACTAAAAAGCTCGATAAAGAAGTTCCTAATCCAAGGAACCGGGATTGAATCCCCGAGCACATTTTGAGGGTAAGCGTATTCGGAAAAGGGTGAGGAAGGACAATAGTTTCGGACGGTACGCGATTTACATTTGGCAGTGGTGAAGATACGCTTTCGTCTGGAATTGAAAGCCGAAAGAGTGACCTTTATGAGAAACACAAGGAGAGTCTATTCACTGGGTCATCGAACTGCATTCCCCATTTGGATTCGAATTTAGAGAACACTCGCCGAAGATGTGTTTTCCCCAGATTTCAAATTTTTCACTTGAGTTAATCATTGATAGCCATCATCATATATACCCAAGGAATAATATTCCATGTTTAAGTTTATTAATATTCAATTAATAGGTAAAAATATATCCAAAAATATAAGTACGATAAATAGAACATACAAGACAAATATATGTAATAACCTCCAATATAGCTCATATTCAAATTGAGCCCTTAAATGGTCCTTATCCATTACTTTATTCTTTAGCGGAAGAATTCTGTAAGATTGGTTCTCAGGTTTAAGAATTAAAAATTTTCCCGTCAAGCAGGTAATTCTAAAGTATTTATAATGAAAATACACGGCATTCTTCCAGTGTAAGTATTACATTCACGATTCCGAGCATAACATAACAAGGACAAATAAATTATTCTATACACTGCCATATAACTTTCTTATGATACCTAAGAGCTTCGCAAAAATTCTCCTAATGAGGCATCCAGAAAAAGAAAGCAATTATTTCCAAGTCGTGAGGCCGACAAACGGATTCCATTAGCATGCACTTTTATTCGCGAGGAAGCGCTAAAAAGCGAAATCTCTTACACCTCGACCTCTACGCCGCAAAAGATGACGAAACTTTCGCTATCAAATATTTTCATTCTTCGGAAAAGAAAAGATCCCCTTAGTGCATGTTTCCCATCGCTCACTTCCGAATTTCCCAAAATATTCCAATGGGTCGACCCGTGCCAATGAATTTGGGAAAACCTGGCTCTCTTCCGGTGGCATTCAAAAACCTTCTCGATGAATATTTAAGGGCGAATGGGGGAGAGAAAATGGTTGCGAGGAATTCCTTGAAAATTTCTGATGCAGGGCAACTCAACCTGGCTTAAACTCACTGCGGGACAGGAGCCAAGAAAGGGTTTCCTTTGGCAGGACTCTAAAATTCGTCTGGTGAGAGAGAGGGAAAATATCAATGAATGGAAAAGGAGACGAAAGAGGGTTAATATTTCGAGTATGGAAATTTTGAAACAATACGAAGACTGTGTACCCTTATTGGATTCAGCCCATAGGAGGGGTTGGCCTAAAAACCTCCACTATTAGCAAGCAAATACTCTAGAGAGGGAAAACGACTAACTAGGCAAGATGAGGAGTAGGGTAGTTTCCTACTGACACTCACTTGGCTGGGTCAAAATATGGCAAAAGTCGACTGATATGTGAAATGTGACTTATGGTAAATTTAATTTTTTTCAAAGTTGGATATAATTTTTATGAAAATATTTGAATTTTCGTAAAGCCAACAGCCTGAAGACCGGTTAGAATTTCATCCCAAATACCTCCAGTCACAAAAATCCTCCAAGAGCGAACGAGGCAACTAGACAGGATAGTAAAAGTAGGTAGTTTTCCCTTACTGAATTCTTAATGTTACGCATGAGAGATAAATATGTGAACTGAAATATCTATCCAATTCCTTTTCTATTTTCTCAATAATTGAGAAATTGTTGTAATTGCGGGCCTTTATATTCCAGGTGATGGTGCTCCAAGTAGTGGCACCAACCACCACCAGAGATTCATTTCCATCATTTGTATAATATTTTGAATATGGAAGAGTTATTTAAAAAGACCATTATGGGTTGCTAATATAAGGAAGTAAAATGTTCATTATATTATTAATAGAAGTTGATAGAGACTATAACAGGGCAATAAGAATTGATTTTCTCAAAAGAACGCTGAAATTGAAAATCAAAATGGGAGAATAATTCTGATTTAATGTAATAGCAGGGATATGCTTTCCGATACAACGTGCTACCCTAAATAAAAAATGCTTAATATAAAAAGCAGCAAGTTGACATAGATAAATTAAATATCTAAAAGAATATTTTTTTTCATATTTTACAAGGCAAACTATGTGAAAATTAATATTTCCTTTAGTAATTAACACCACAAATTAAAAATTGGAATTGGTACTTGAATTATTTCCGATCTATGGTATTAAAAAATTACAAACTGGAAATTAGAGTAATTTAAACAAGTCCTACTATTTATATTTCATTTTAAGTCAATACCTTGCTTCTTTTATCTTAAAATCTTCATTTTTTAATCATCAAAATGAAAGTGAACCATTGCTTGGAATGAGTCATTAAGATTATTAATCAATCCACTCATTGCATCCATGAATCAATAAATTACTCATAATCTTCCGACAATACAAACTCTGTATTAAATTCACAGAACTATCGAACCTTTCAAGAAATATATTCCTTATGAAAAAATTTTTAAAATAATCCTGAATATTTATTTAAATTTTAATTATTGAGCCGATATATTGATTATTATATTTTAGATTATCGATTGTAAAATAATGATTTAAGATAATACCTAAGTAAAAAATCTACTTGTAATTAGTATACAATTATATTAATCATTATAATTAATTAATTCATTAATTATTAAATAATAATTTAATGTTATATACAATCAATAAAATCAACTCCTTACCCAGTAACGATTACATAACTTGGTGGATTAACGCTTCGTAATTAAATGCCAGAGTTTTTTCTGCCACCCACGTGACACTATAGAAAAAAACTCGCTTATTAAAAAAGCTAAGAAATAAGAATAATTGCAAAACAAACGGTGGTCTCGCGTGGCTCCATCCCTTTATTTCACCCGGAAGAAACGAGTTTTGATTTACGTCTTAAAAAGAGAGCGACAGGAAAACGTGAAGGCTCTCATTGTTTCTTGGCCATTGTCACAGAGCGATGCTCCCACGCCCCCCTCTTCGGATCGAGCCGTCAAAAGGAGTTTTCCGAAATGCATTCCGAGTGGAGGAAGTCATTCTGTCAAGTATTACGTCAAAAGGGGTCGTGATTTCAATGAGTGTCGGAAGTTAGATGGAAAAACACTCGCTTTCTTCACTCTAATTCTGGGATAGCGATGGGAAAATGCAAAAACCCTTTCGTAAAAGAAACGACTCGAATTTAAAACACAAGGACTGTCATTTCTTGAAAAAAGCGCATGAAATTGCCTCATTGCGCAGGAGTTGGCAAAACGCCCTTCTGATTGTGAGTGAGAAGCTCTTAACGCAGCAGAAACACTGCTGAGGAAAGAAGGATAATTAAGACTAGATTCTTTAATTTATGGAAATGAAGAAGGATGAAAGTGAATAATAGAAGTACGAAACCTTGCCTTGAATTGTATCAGAAAGCACTGATAAGCACTAATCACTGATATATGTTAAAGGAAGAATCCAAATCTAGGATATGTGCATCGGTAAATTTCCTTGGTGCAGATTTTAAAAGAAAGTCGTCAAAATTTGTTCACAGTTCTAAAATGAACAAAATTCATTCCAAAACCTTATTTTAGGTTAGGTATATAATTTTTATTTCGGGATACCCTAATAAAAATTAAAAATCAGTTTTCCGTACGTATTTGTACGGTAGAATGCCTCGAAGGATTCATTTTAAGAAGTTCCAACGTGAGAAAATAAAGGCTACTTTAAAATTAAATGAAAATATGTAAGAGAACCAGAATACTAGAGAATAATACCAGAGAATAGAGGGCAGAATAAAATCCCTACAATAAGATTCTTATTCCATCACTATTGCCATTTACTGTGAATGCATTTTAGTAGTCGAATCGGGTTATGTTCTGTTCTGTTCGGTAGGATTACTAAGGTACGTGAATTTTTCTTTTCAAACGAAATTGCTTTAATACAAATAAAATATTCTTGGGGCATTTAATCGCGACTTTAAAATCTTAATTCCTGATTAAAATAGCTATTGTTTTCATTATTATAAATCGAAGTCTCTCAGATTATTTATTTATTTTCTTGCATCTATTGGTCTCGGTTTTGATCCCGGAAGAGTGATTCAAGAAATGCATGTGAAGTTGATTTATATCGTTTTCATGTTCTATTTCAGGAGAAAATTAAGTTAAAAAGAAACATCAAACTAGATGCAGAAAAGTTTCTTAAACCAAATATATTATTGAGCCATATTCTTAACTTCGATTATAGATTTCGGGAACTAATAATGAGAAATTTAACAAGGAATAAAACCTTTGTTTACGTCTGTCTCATTGAACCAAAGTGATATGCGTGATTTTAGATTCTCTTCCGTACAGATGGAACTGATAAATTTAATCTCACCCCGTTTGTTTTCCCCGTTGACAAACAACGTAACTTTATCTAGATAGAAAGAAAGAAATGTTTTATTGTTCCTGGACTTCTTCGTCCACTAAGAACATATAGAAAAGAAATACAATGACATGATAGCCCATAACATAATGAATTAAAATTAAAAGCGGATACCTTTTTATTATAAAAAAATAATAGAATTTTTATGTAACATCATGGCGTGAATGGCATATTATTCCCTTTCCAATACAAAAAGATGGTGAAAAAATTTGTTTTTAAAAACAGACAATGAATTGAAATATTTAATTACATTAGGAATATTATTCCATAGCTTTGCCCCAACAATACAAAAAGATAATTGGTATGTAGTGGTTCTATGTTGTGGGATGATTAAATAGTAGAGAGCCATTCCAGTCGTTAAATTAGTCTTTTTTTCCCTAATTTGAAAAAATTGCATCAAGTATGTTGATATTTATAATGACTAAACAGATATGACCCAAGCATATATTTTTTTCTGGGTTTTACCTTTAGCCATGCAAGATTAGTCAAGCATAGAGTAATATGATCATCCTTTTTCAAATAAGAAACAAACCCTACACACATATTTAATAGCCGTTGAAGCTTGGTGTTGAGCTCTTCGGTGAGGTCACGGTATACTAGGCAGCAATAGTCAAAATGCTATCTAGCGTATAATATACCCTCGAGGATATTTCAGTATGTGAGCTTACTGATATTCAAACAATCATGCGACTCAGTAGGTCTTTTCTAGCAACGAAAAATCTGCATCAGGTTTCAGTGACCGGTCCCAAGCATAGTTCCACCGACTCCACTCCTCCATGAGAATGTTATGGAAGAAAAAAAAGCTAAAGAAGTCAGTGGGGAGCCAGGAAGATAAAGATTAGCTGCGGTCAAATGAAGAAAGAGGAAAGAGATGCAACTTTCTCCATCAGTCGAGAAAATAATGGACAGAGTCATCCATCGGATGAGAAAAAAAGAAGGGCCTTGAGAGGAACATCTTCTGAAAGGAATCTTTCGTAAGAGAGCAAGTCACTTTCTTCGGCAGGTGTCGTCTCTAAGTCCAGCGGTTGTGAGATTAGTGAGGGAGCCTGTGTCGATGTCAAAAGTCATTAAATTGGTCCAAAACATGGGAACTTGACGGCTACGGGGAAATTTAAAATTTCCAATATCGTGGCGACATTTAGGGAGGAATTGAATTAAACTAGAAAATGATAGATGTTCTTCCAGATCAGAGGGATTTCTCATAAAAAATATATAGAAATCTATAACATTTATATAGCTTTATTTCAGAGAACCATTTAAATTTATCAAGTTAAATAAGGAGAGTTTTAAGGATTATAAGATTGAAGTGGAGAAAAAAATAAGGGGAAGCTAGTTATGGCATGAAAGCATCAGCATATCAAGAAGACAATATATAAATACATAAATAACAGCCTCATCGCTCATAGTGAATATATCTAACCAGAGTTTTTCGGTTTCCACATTTTTTTATAAATAAACAAAATAGTGAATTCAGTTAACTAAATTTATTCTCTTTTCCCTCTCCCAGAACTTAAAGGTTGTTATGGTGTTTTTGGTATGCATTATGAGACCTGAAGATGACGTTCTTAATTCGTAACAGGTAACCTTTTAATTTTTCACGATGAACGATACAGCTAGTTTCCAAGAAATGAAAGCTGAGGAAGACATATATAGCTTCATTCAGTGCAAGATGTACATTCAAAAGTCCCTTCTAACCTAACTAACACTGAGAACAACCAACGGTGCAAATATAAGGTCCATATGGTTTTTATTAAGGCTGATTTATTGATGGCTGTTTTTAATTGAGACTGAAAAGACTCATGTTCCATCTAACCTGTCGTCAATGGTATTAATAACATAAATAATGTGTAGGTGAATAAAGATTGGAAAGAAAACTTGAGGGTGGAAGTCAAAAACAAACCAATAAATATCAAAGACGATGAGGCAGATTTTTCCTACCAAGGAAATACATTCCGCCAGCCATCGACTAATATATAATTTAATTGGTAATAGGCACACGAGATGACTTTTGGACATCGGATCAATAAAGTAATCCAGGATTTCATTTTCAACACGATAGTCCAAAAATAGTTCATGGTGTACCATTAATCATGAAAAAGCTACATAATACCAGCACGTAAGGGTGTTGATTTTTTACGTAAAACTGTACTCACAAAAAGGAAACGTCATATGAAAACATTGCATATTCAAAGCCTTCCACAGCCTTGCAGAAAATGCCTTGGTCACATTGAAAATGTGCATAGGGAGAAATCAAAATACCAACAGAAGCAGAATTTTCTGGAAGAAGTGAAAGCTTTGTGACATCGTACTCGGGGTATCGATAATGAGGAGAACAAATGGCAAAACGTGCGAAACTGAACAAAGGCCTCGAAGAGACTTACAAATTCTGCAGCTGCAGCAACCACCACTGGTAGTATTGTAGCGTAAGACATCACAAGTTAATCTTTACTGATACTCCTAAGCTATAGTATGAGAGTAACTATAAAAATAAACGTAAAAGAAAGTTTGAAAAAATACGTCGATGCATAAAGCTGAATTTCAATATGGATTATTTGTTTTAGAAAAATAAGGAAACTCTACAAATTCTCAGTTATACGTATGTTTATGTTGCTTCAATTTAATCAAAGGTAGATTGAATCTACTAGATTCCTATCATGAATACTCATGATCCTGTCCAATATTAGTTTTAAATATATGCTAGATGATATAATGTCAAAAGGTAGAGTTACATTTGACGCCAATAAACGAAAAGGGATCATTCATTAATTAAAATGAAACAAAGAATTTATTCGCATCAATATAAAATATTTACGATTTCTATCATATATTGCTTCTACTTTTGAAAAAGTACCAATGAGTATTATTCGTACACTACATCATATTTAAATTTTAAATAGGTTAGCAAAGAAAGCACGCTAAATTTATACCTATTGGATAAAATCATCCTTGCTGATTAAAATCTTAGAAAGAAACTCAAATGGAGATAATTATAAAATTTTCCTAAAATGTATTAATTCATTAAGGATAAGATTCAAATATGTATTGGTATTTATATATCCTCTTTTGAAAGAAAAAGGAAAAATTTTCTTTTTATGAGTGATCTTAATCAAGTATGCATATTGAATTTTCGACAGCGAAGCGCTAAAATATTCCATTTATCTTACTTTATACAATTTTTTACCAACAGTAAAAAATAGAATGAAGCGACAAACAAATGAGTCCAGTAAGGGTACTCTTGCTAAGGAGGTTTGCAGTTAGAAGGCTGATTTTTGATTGTTTTGAAGGTCAATTAAGTTCATGTAATTATTTGTTAATGCATTGATCATTTTTTATCATATCTTGAGAATTATATTGGATAGCAGACGGAAAAAATACCTTAATATATTCATAAATATCTCTCCTTTTAAGATGTAGTCCAAACTTAATATTTAAATTAATGTCTTGTCTGTAGATTTTTATAGCTTGATTTCTTTTTAATGATTTTAAGACTATTAAAATAGGTTGCCTTAAATTACCAAAACTATATAATCTCAATGTATTAGTATTATATATTTGACGATGGTTTTGATATACGTTTTGTCACGATTTTAAATAAATTTATAGATGCATGTATAAATTCATCGAGACAAGTGTTCAATAGTTAAAGAACTCATCATCCCAAGCGGAATTGTTTTCTAATCAAGAAACTTGTTTTCACCAACAACCTGTTGCTGATATTTTTGTACCACTTAGCCATGAACGCCGCTAAGTAGCTCCCTCAGCAAATATTCTCTTTCTAAACTCATTACGAGTGCCTGTACGTAACTCCCTTAAGTTACGAAACATAGCCATCTTCGGGTCCGTCGAATGCATCATCGCTACAAAAGATGAAAAAAAGCACTGCCAATATGCGCAGGGCGAATCCTCGGTCGAAGGAAAGATGCATGGTAAACAAAAGGAGAAGTGAAAGTGTCCAAGGAAAACCCTCTCTATAGGTCATCTACATTTCTCAACGCGATAACTCAGCGAATGCCGCTAATTGCCTGCCCTCTGCTTTCGAAACGACCGAAACAATTCGTCCTCTAAAACCGAGCGCAAGCAAGCCTCATACAGTTCGCATTGAGACCTAAAAAAGGAATTTCCATTCATTCCAAGAGCTGAGATGGGCATTCTTCTAAATTTGTCATGATACCCGCAAAGAGGAACTACTATGTAGAAAGAGGATAATATTTCTGCATATAACTTCTTCCAAAGATGAATCACATAGATATTATAGCGACTATATTGAAGTTTATTTTTTGTCTTTTAAAAGTTGCATATACTGTTATATTCTTGTGTTCCATACATTTATTTGTCTACTTTTTTCTTATAATATTCAACACAATTTTTTTATTTTATTTAAATTTCTCTTTGTAGTCGGACAAGATCTTGTATCTTTTGACTATGTTATGTATATAAATAATGTTTGTACTATGTGTATCATATAAAGAAACAAGTATTAATTTGTAAATGAATAATAAAATAATAATAAAATGCAATGAAAGGCGATAAAATAATTATTGAGGACATTTTTCGTTTACCGCAAAATTTAGATAGTGATCAAGGTGCAAGGCTTCTATAACAGATAAAAAATTCAACAAACAACTCATTACTTCACACTAGCAGATTATATGCATTATTAAGTGATAATCATTCTTTAGAGCTTTTGGGGCCATTTCTCTTATCGTTATTCCCAATCTCTCGATCTTGATTTACAATCCTCTTCTATTTTCCACCATCATCAAATGATTCTATAGAAGTTAGAAGTTGATTTTGTTGGGGGTTATCTTATGGAAGGATATCGCAAGGAGTTCTGTTCAATGCATATACGATACATGCTTATCCGTCATGATGATGATTTATGATGCCTGAATGATGATGCTGCGCCGGTAGCGAAACCGGTCGGAAGTTTCTTTCTCCTGTACCATGGATAACATCATACCACATTTTTTTCTAAGTCTTCCACTTCCCTTCTGTTCATAGGTTACAATTTTAATATTCTGATCCATAGCTATCTTTTTTTAAATTCGTTCCGTTATCCGTCCCATATTTACATTTTTGATAAAATCCTTTATTTTAGTAAGATCATTACCACTGCATAGAATTTCTGTTCTGTAACCTTCAAGTATCTGCTCTGATCCGATTATTAGATCATCTTATACAGTCCTCTTTGGATGAGTTCGAATCAAAGTTATCTGGTCTTAAATTATCGAGAATTCATTGAGCTACTTCGAGTAATCGGAGAAATACAATGCATTTTCGGTATATCCAAGAAAGATAGCAGGAAAATAATGATAGGAAACTCCTTATTCAAATTTTTTTATATCACTAATGTCGAAATTTTTTCTCTTTCCACAAATTAATATAAATCTAGGAATTTAAGTTGCTTTCTTCCGACATATATTTTCCTATGACATAAGCAAGCTTACAGAAATCTCTTCCATATATAGAAGAGATTATAACATGCTAGCCGCCTCCCACCGAATGATTTCTTCTAACAAAGGAAATGCAGATACGGGGAGCATTTACAGTATTCAGTGCGAAAGCAGATTTAACTTTCCAAGAGCTACTTTAATATTGACATCTTATGGTAATCTAATTCTTATTTTTTTAATTGTCATCGAACCTATATGAGAAGAAAGGATAGTGTCGTAGTTTCAAAGGTCACTGAGGTACTCATGTAAAACGAAGCCAAGAAAGTTATCCATAAAAATGTATTAGAAAGGTGTTTGGTTGATGAATAATAAATACACAACTTCGAGATTTTTTCCGTGTTGATTTTTAAGCAAAAGGCGAAATATATTTTTTAAATATTAGAAGCGATTCAGTAGATTATTACTACCCCAATTTGGCATAATTGGTAGCCAAATTTCTAGATATGAGTCGGCGACAGAAGGGGTAATTTCACTATTTCTTTGATCATAATACTATTTACATTCTCCAAAAGAAGGCCGCTTGCCAAACATTGATTTCTGGTTTAAACCGCATTTTGCTTGAAATTTGTGGAATAATACCAAATTGCCGTTTTCCTTTCAGTTCTTGGAAATTTCGTGTCGAGGATCGCTTTCGCAATATTTATCCATATGATTAATATTGAATTAGCGATCGAATATAATTTTTGTCATCTCAAAATATTTTAGCGTCATTTTGTCTCACGAAGCCCACGAAGTTTTCAATGCTGCAAATTATGTTCATTAGAAGCCAAGATTGATATGAAAATGAAGGTTTATCAATATCTAAGTTTTAGTAACATCTTCCCCATATTTGAGATTTTTATTCAAATTGATTCGGCGATATCCCCATCCAAGAATATTCTAGGCTGTAAAATCATTATTATTCAAAAATTGCTGGTGCATTATTATCTCACATAGCATGTCTTAAAATCAGAATAGATTTAATTTAAACAGAGTTTTCAATTACGATTTTAAATGTAGAAATAATACATTAAAATCTAAAGAAATAAAAATCTCTAAAAAATAGCAAAAACCTCTTAAAGTGAGATGTTGCATGGATTTAAAAACATCAGCAAATTAATAAATCTTAAGAATAAAGTAAATATTAAAAGAAACCTTTGCACAGAAAAGTTGAGAATCTTAGGATTCCCAGTACGAGTCAATAAAGTACTTGATAGTACCCTTAGAGGAAAGCATTAAACGACTTCATAATAAGTCATCATCCATTTACACACAAAAGAAAATATGGAGTTTTTCTGACTTAGTATCTATTTTCGCTCAAATCTCTCTATTTCTATATCCCTTTCTTTATTAAAGATGGGCGATATTCCAAAACTGTGGAATTCTCCGATTTACATTAGTTCACAAACATAGTCATAATTTATTTTAGTTACTATGCCTACCTTACCCAATGAATTTCAGGCTCTATTCATTAAAGCTTTTACAATACCGAACACTTTAGAACCAGATGATTTTGTAACATATTTGTTACAACTTCTATTTGCGACCGACTTTATTTATAATTTTAATTTTTATATTTTTAACACTAAAAAATTATCTCTCTGCTTTTTTGCAAGGATTATTCACCCTTCTTTCTGTGTGGATGTTCAACATCGACAGAGAATAATCCCTGCAACCTGGCTTTTGTTGGCCCTCGGCTACGATGTTTTTATCCTTGCTGACCAAAAATTTCATTTCATTTTTTTCAATTATTTACGTTTTAATTACAGATGTAAGTGAAGGCTAAATGTTCCTCTTACATAAAATTAAAATGAAAAATATACCATTTATCAATACATAATTGCAGGAAAACATACTAGTATAAATTACACCTTAAAAACTGATCTCTTAATTTTATGACGATTCCGAAGCAGAGGGAATTTTTGGGCTTCCTTTTACTTCCACTTTTTCGAATTCAGCATATTAAAACCCGCATTTTGTATATTCCCCTAAAATGGTGAACACGCCACTGTTCCCCCTCCTTCACTTCGGCCCCAATCAGGTATACCTACCATACCTAATCCAAGTTGTAATTTGCTAAAGAAAATTTATCAATTACAACACACAATCAAGCATCGGTGGTTCAGTGGTAGAATGCTCGCCTGCCACGCGGGCGGCCCGGGTTCGATTCCCGGCCGATGCAATTTTTTTAAAGTAATAGCCTGGCCCATCGTCTTACTTGCACATGAACCATACAAAGGAATGTTTCACTAAACCACAGCCCATCAATGTAACTGCAATATACAATAGTGTTGTGATTCAATTCATACTTTTTCGGGATAATTTGGGGGGTTCCTCTCTACTAGGGTGTAAACCATAAAGATTACTTTATTTTTCCCTCCCCACAGGAATGGCTACCACCTGGCCTGGTGCCTAATTGTAGTACTTAAAAATAAATTGATAAATTGTTATCCTATGGACTTGAGCCAGAAGGAAGCCCAGACGTGACTGCATCCATTGTCTCTCCATTGTTTTTCTAGAACTAAAATCTTTTGAAAAGCCCTTCCAAAAGTTCAATTTTTTTTCCTTTCCTTAAAGATTTGCAGGAGATTCGAATTAACGAATTAAGGAGGCATCTTCACTTAGAAAGATAATTGCGTGAAAGTTATGAAAGTGCGTATACATTTCATATATTAATGGACGATGACAGAGGGTTACGAAAGTCAACTAGAAACAAGAGGAAAATGAAAAGAAGGATGGGGGAAAGTAAGAAATGCAGAGAAAGGTGTAGCAGGAGTAGTGAGTTGGATTGATGAGCTGTATACGCAATCTTCGATTTAATTACCCATTATACGAGGGTCGTTCAATAAGTCCTTAGAAAAAGATGGAAAAACACTTTTTTTTGGGGTAATTATTTTTTATTTCTCAACATAATCTCCTTTCAGCTCTATACATTTTTCTAAACGTTTTTGAAAAATTTTTATGCCGTCCAAAAATAGGATTGATGTGAACAACTTTTGTTTGTTTATAACAATGTAGAAAAATAAATTTCGGGCTGTGATTAAACATTAGTATTTGAAAGGTTTAACGCCGAAAGAAATCAAAGCTGAGTTGGATGCAGTTCATGGCACATCTGCTCCTGTGTTTGCAACTGTTTACGATTTGGTGAATGAGTTTAAACGTGGCCGTTTATCCACAAAAGATGAATATCGTTCGGAACGCCCAGAGGAAGTGACTACTTCCAAAACGATCGGCAAAATCCACGATATGATTTTGAGTGATCGATGGATTAAAGTGCGCGAAATAGTTGAGGCCACAGGTATATCGTAAGATATAGTCGCTTCAATTTTGCATGAAAAACTGTCTGTGAAAAAAATTTCTGCAAGATGGGTGCCGCGTTTGCTCACAGAGGAGAATAAGTGCAATCGTGTGGTCGACTCTGAGGTTATTTTGGCGCTCTTCCGTCGCAATCATGCCGATTTTCTTCGTCGATACATAACTGTGGATGAAACCTGGATTCATTACTACACTCCAGAAACAAAGATACAGTCACAACAGTGGATTTTTAAGGGTGAACGGGCTCCGAAGAAGACGAAAACGGTGGCATCTGCCGGCAAGGTGATGGCCACGGTCTTTTGGAATGCACACAGCATCATCTTTATTGATTACTTGGAAAAAGGAAAAACGATAACAGGGACGTATTATGCGTCATTATTGAACCGGTTGAGCGATGAAGTCAAAGAAAAACGTCCACATTTGAAGAGGAAAAAAATCATTTGGAATCAGGACAATGTGCGTTTGCACACCTGTGCTGTTTCGATGGCCAAAATTATGGAATTAAAAACGGAATTGTTGCAAAATCCACCTTATTCACCAGATTTGGCCCCAAGTGACTATTTCCTGTTACCGAATTAGAAAAAATGGCTTAGCGGACGACGGTTCACTTCCAACGAGGAGATCATTAAGCAAACGAATGAGTATTTTGAAGAACTTCCAAAATCCTATTTTTCGGACGGCATAAAATTTTTTCAGAAACGTTTAGAAAAATATATAGAGCTGAAAGGAGAATATGTTGAGAAATAAAAAAAATTTACCCCAAAAAAAAGTGTTCTTCCATCTTTTTCTAAGGACTTATTGAACGACCCTCGTAAGTAGTAAATATATTAAATACTACCTACTTCACGACTCACGCACGACCTTTTTAAGGTAAACGGAGCATTCGGAAACTTAATGCCAACACCAAATAAGAATACTTAACGCGCCAAACGTCCATTTCGTTCTAATAAATCCCTTCATTTGTTACTCACTACCGTGTTCCAATTAATTTTGACTGTCACAGAAGACCGTAGTTTGAGAAACCGGGATACTCAAAAACCGAGATCTCCTTGATCTTACCTGTGCTAATAGCTAACCATAGCTCATTTATCTTAAATTCAGTGCCTTAGACCAATCAACTGCATCAAAAAAAGAATAGCATGTTACCAAAAAGAAATACAATTATAAAGATCTAATTATGACATAAGTAAATAAAAGTATGCTAAACGTAACGCTTATGCAATCCTAAAATTAGTTTAATAATGATCATAATTAAAATCGATTGTGGCAGGCTTTACTAAGTGGAAATCCATAACAGAGGTTGTTAAGAATAAAGATTTACAAATACTTTTTTTCCACAAATTTACTAAAAATACGACAGGTTTCGGCACATCTTCAGGTAAGGAAGTTACAAACAAGAAATCTTTTATAGGGAAAAGGACTGGGTTAAGGTGGTTGTAACGAGACAAACCAATAAGAAAGTGTAGAGAGAAGGGGTGGGAGGTGGAAAAAAGAAGGGTTGGGTCTTGTGGGAGCTTTCCGGGGGTAAAGGTTGTTCTTATCTGGGAGAGAGCTTTTAGGGAGAGTACAAAGAAGTAAGGGAGAGTAAAATACCGGAACCATTTCGCTAACTACGTTCTGAGAAGCAATTTTAGATGTTAAAATTTCTCTCTGCTCCAAGAAATTAATTTTTGGACCTTTTCGATGGCTATGCAGAATTTCAGGAAAGAAAGATGAGGAATGTTGGGAATCATTAAGGTGTTGAGCAAAGTGAGAGGCGGGAGTATTATTTAAAAAGGAATGATTGTGCTCTTTTACACGGATATTGAAATTTCTCCCGGTTTGACAAATATATACAGATTCACAATCGTTACATTTTAATTTATAAATACCTGATTTGAATTTTGTTTCTATTTTGTCTTTATTGTTCACAAAGTAAAAATCGAGGTTGTGGCTATTGTAGAATGCAGGCTGAACAATTTCCTTAGGGAGGATATTGGCAATTTTTAAAGAGCAATCATCTATGAAATTAAATCTTCACCATATGGGTGGATTTTCAGGTTGGATGACAGGTGGAAGAAAGATTATATTAATTGTTAATCTCCTAATTCTTTTTAAAAGTAGTTTATCTATTAATTTTGATTAGAAACCGTTTTTTTCCGCAATATATTTGATTGTAGTAAGTTCCTTATTGAAATCAACTTCGTTCTTAGGGATATACGTTAAACGGTGGATAACCCCACCTCCCACAAGACCTAACCCTTCTTTCTTCCACCTCTTACCCCTTCTCTCTACCCTTTCCTATTGGTGTGTCTCGTTACAGCTACCTTAACCCAGTCCTTTTCCCTATATAAGCTTTCTTGTTTGTAACTTCCTTACCTGAACATGGCCGATCTGTGCCGAAACAGGTCGTATTTCTAATAAATTTGTGGAAAAAAGTATTTGTAAATCTTTATTCTTAACAACATCCAATGATCATAATATTAATACGACATGAATAATAAAATCATTAAGAAAGCATTTTCATTTGCAAATAACTGAACAAAGCGCATAGGAGATTCTATTTCGAACATTATGAGAATAAACTGTAAATTACGACACAAAAATACTATCATGTACATGTAGTGAAAATACAGTCATGTATTAGACATTGAAATTTTAAATATGCTATGTATATATACTTTATATTATAACCGGGCTTGTTTCGAAAATACGTCAAACATACACCGTACGTATTTCTGTAAGTTTAGACGCTTCGACCCAACCAACATAACTTCATCTTAAACAGCGTGTACCAAGAAATTCAACTAAAACATTAGATACCTCACTCCGAATCTTGGGAAATCCTTCCTATAACTAAAGAGACTGAAAAGTCTACCAACTCGATTTCTTTGTAAAATATTTACGAATATTCAACCTTTATGGCGAACGTAGAATGAGAACAAAACCATAAGGAACATAAGCCCTCACGAACAAATTCCATCCGAAAAAAGTCGTCCAGGGCCGATATCCGCCGAAACCACAAATTACAGAAGTCCCGAATTTCGTTCCGTCATAATGCCCTCGGGGGTTGCGATCGTTCTAAGCCGCTTCTTAAAGTGGGAATCCAATCTCCGGGAAAACATTTCGTAATAGTAAGGCTCGCGGTAAATGATTCGTTGAGTGAAAGTTAAGGAGCATAAAGATGAGAGGCGACTTGAAAGGGAAAGGCAGTAGAAAGGCAGACCGCCATGGGTCATGCGAGAGACTCATCATGGGCTGAACTTGATTGGTGAAAGGATTAATCGAAGGTCTTTTGGTCGCTAAAACATCGGGAAACACGGTAACGCACGTACGTCGATCCTCTATCGATGTCTTGCGACTCAAACGTGAAATATCGGATGGAATACGACGATTGATCAGTATGGTGACTGAATGGTTTCAGTATGGCGTATGGTATGCGTACGATAGCTGTAGTCGAAGGTGTTACAAGAGTGTTTCTACCTTTTGGTAAATTGATATACACTCAAAATTCCTAATTAAGCGCTGATTCCTTCATTTCCTTATAGTTAACCCCACCCCTTATGCCATCCAACATCTTTTGTATTTGTATTCCCATCTGTTTTTTTCCCTGAATTCTACCCTCAATTACAGTTTTCACCAATCCCTCTACCGTCAATATTGAGAAGTAAAATAGGTTCTTACTTCCTACGCTGAAATTAATTTCATATTATTAAGTATGATCCATCGGAAACATTGAACATTAAAGATCAGGCACTGCGAGAAAAAGATGTTCAGAAATTGAACTTGAAGGGAATGAGATAAAAGTAACAACGATATGGCCATGTTTACTTAATCATTTATTAACGAATAGATAAGAACATAACGATACGAATTCTGGTTTCGCAGTTTAAGGCTGCATATAAGTTACTCCTACTAGTAAAAGTAAAACATACGTTACTAAAATCGTACACGTAATGAACGCATAATAAAAGCTTGGGCTCTCGGATGGCCATTTGAGCAGAGCGCTCGGCTTTGGAAAAGGCTGTCCCGAGTTCGAATTCCGGTAGGATTCCATACCCTAAACTATCTCTGCTGTCGAAGCACTCTTGAATAAAACAACAACGAAAGTTTACCGAATGCAAATAGTTATATCCCAATTTTGTTGAATGAGCTCTACCATTGTATTATTTTAGTAATGCCCAACAGCATTTAGAGGTTCATTACTACCTTATTAGCACCATTTATCTGGCATTACAAGATGCTGGTGTGTAGAATCTCTATCGAATATCTACAATCCACAATATGAAACATTGAGTGCGTTGCATCCGAATGTAAAAAAAATGGTACGCATGATATTGCATTCATTGGCAGTTCCAAAGGGGGACGCAATAGCCCCCTTGATCACTCTACAGTAATTTGCCTGAGATTTGACGACGAGCAATTGAAAATCTCACAACGAAATTTTTATTCGATAACTACACCTCTATTGTACTTATCCCATGAAAATGGCTTTTTAAAATTTAATTACAGAGTAGTCCATAAGGAAATCGTCTTATATTGCCTTCCCCTTGAAAAGTTTCTCGTTGAACTCCTATGATATTGGTAGATCCAGTAATATGGCCAATAAAAATATTTTTCAAAGTAATAGCGTATTGCAAGCAAAAAGTAAAAAATAAGTAAAAACATTTAAATATCAACCAAAATTTTCATAGACGAAATTACACCATAAATGGATATATTTTCACCCATATTTTCAAAGAAACCAACAAAGCAATTCCGAAACCCAAAATCGAGCATCTTATTTTCCTATAATCAGAAGGTTTTCTGTATTCTTTGCGATTGAAAGAAAAGCAGAAGCGTCAAAAATCACTGTTTGAAAGGCAACTATTGAAAAGGGATTGCTGACCTCGACTTCAATATTATTGCGCAGAGTTGTTCATGTTGAATCTACGCATCGGTGCTGCCATAAAAGGATTTCTTCTCTAAGTTGAACGTAATTAAACACCGTGAAGAAATAACTCGGAGAAAAAAGGTCTTCGAGCAAAAGTACACCATTTTCGATTACTAACATATCATTGAACTAGTGGTACTCAAGTGGGCCAAACTGACACTCAACATATTCAGGTCAATTGGATGATAAAAATTTGTAAACTGTCAAAATATCTTATCTCCAAAGATAACTTATTGAAAGATTTCTTCTCTGATGCCTATTTTAGCTTGTACATACATTGGATACTATTAACATATTTTTTACTTTTGGTCAGTTCTACATTCAAGTTTTCTTTTTCATTTTAAATTATTTAAGCAGGCAGGCAGTATTTTTCTCTTTAAAAATGAATGTACCGACGTAAACTAAATCATGGCGAAGAGGAACTATCGCATACTTGTACATGGAGGGAAAGTCCTGGTAAATTCTATTCAAAGAAGAAAGCAAAAGCTTCATTTCAAAAGTTTCATCCGTTCGTTCATTAAATATTAACTCTGAGAGGATTGCGATCGAGGGAAGTCATCAGCTAATATGAGCAATGATCCGTGAATGATGACTTTAAGGCATGCAAACTGCGATAATGATCAATGTGAAAGCCCATCGCTTCTGCAAAAGAGCAGAAAAGCCAATTAAATTCATATTCTACAAAATCTTTCCAAATGTTACTTATAATGTGATCACTTATGACATGTGTAATTGATCTGTATAAAATACTATCGTTAACACAGTATTATCACTTTATTCACATATAGTGAATCGATGTGGTTATCACAGTTTTTGCTCATTCTCAAAAAAGAGACAAATATTTATAGTTCTCTGTCCTTATTGATATATCTTGAATTTATTTTGCCTATAAAATATATTTATATATATTTATTACTATTTATAATTTAGATATATTTCATATACAAATATTCTCATTGCATCTCAGGATGCATGTACAGCAATTATGATGTAAATATATATGTGTAGGTTTACTAGATATATTTTCATAAGAATTACAGAAATATCGGAAGCAAATTTTATCGTCAATTTCTCAGAGGGCGAAATTAAATTACTCCGAAACGCGTTTACTTTCGCTATGATGGATACTGACGCAATCCGCTTTGTTTGCAAGGGTGTACAAATGACTTTCCCCAAAATAAGTACGAACGCAACATGTTTTGAAATGAAAAGGAAATTAAGGATTAACGAATAGGGATGAAGATTGCGGCTTCTTATTACACTTGATTCGCGAACCAAATGAATTAACACAAGAGATGTCCACCATTCACGCAACAGCTGAAACATTTGAGTTCCTACTTATATGAAAAATATATGCTTTGGATAACAAAGATAGTCTGAAGAAATAATAGAGGAGTTACCATTAGAATTTAAAAAAGTTGCTGAAAATGTTTCATCATAAATGTCTAAAATTCAGTCAAGAGAATAATATTTTAGAAAATAGGAAGAATATTATTCTCTGATATATGCAAAAAGACCTTATTTTAATGCTAATATAACCCACTGTTGACATTGATTTATTTTAAAATATCCAGAGGTTAAGGAAAGGGTTGTATGGTAATTTTGCACGTAACGGCGCGAGCCGAAAAACAAGCTGAATTCCGATATATTTTCGAAAAAGATTAACTAAATGTTATCCAAATTTTATTGAGAATGATTTAAGCGATGCTAATTAATAGCCCTAGAGTAAACATTAGCAAGAGTAAACATCCCAAAAAGAAAAAAAGGACTTGAAAATAGCCTAACGGGGCCGGGAATCGAACCCGGGATCTCCCCAATTTTTTAAATTCATCTTTCTAGGGATTTTTCCTGGGTGCGCGCCCTTAATTCTTTCATTAACAAAACTAATCTTTCGAAGATGTAATTGAGTTCTGAACATCGTAAAATTCCGCTAAAATGGCTGAATTTTGGGTCATTCCGAAATGTTCATATTATCTTCTTCAATAAGTAGGGAGATGAGGGGTTAGAGTGATTGTGAGTTCGACTTTATTTATCATGATAATATGATTACCGTGACAAACTGCAACTCCTTCAACTGCTTCACCATTTAACATTAAGTATATAAAATGAGATAAATCCTTGTCTTTATTAATCAAAAACGGAAATGATCTTTTTATAACGTTGATTATTATTTAAATATACAAACCATTCAAACTTAAGGTCAAAAAATGAGATAAATCCTCGGCTTCATAAATCACAAGCGTAAATTATCTTTTTATTACTTTGATTACAATATCTTCACATTCACTAAAATTCGAAATTTGTTTTACAAAACAAATAATGAGAGAAAATAATTTTACAATGATGACTAAATTGTATACTAGGCTCTTATAAGAGAAAATTCTAACTCCGGAAAGCGAAAGCAAATAGAAAAACGTACCTCCTCTTAATTAGGACGCTCATGACGCACGGCGCAAAGAGGTTAATTTACGAAGGACAAATTAGCAAAGGTATGTAATATCATGCAACTGTATAGGTAGTAGTATACCTTTTGTAATTGGTCGTGAATAATGCGCTATTGAAAGTGCAGTAGTTAAAGAAATGAATCCCTAAGAATTACTGCAGTCCAGCATTCTTGTTGAGAAAGAACTTTATAAGAATTGTATTTATAATATTTTTTAGCAATCATATCAAAAGTTTATTATCATAGAAACGGAATCCAAGAAGAGTGATATATCATCTTGCATAAACTACGAATAATATACACCACGTGCTTTATTAGTTTCCATGACATTTCTGAGCATTAATCTACATATGTGCAACTTACTACATGATTTACTAATTTTCGTAATTCGTAATTTACAGAATAATTACCAGAGATACTACTGTAAACTGATGCCACAAAATTATGAGAAAAATTCCTTTGAAAATTCTTCGAGGAAAATCCCAAACAGCATTTACTAACGATCAATATTACCCTACTTAAACAATTAAATCCAAGAAATATAAAATTAGATTATCATAGATACATTCCGATATATCTTGTATATATATAATGTAAAATTTTATATGTAATAAAAATTGTTCTATCATATACGTAAACAGAAGTTAAATCGGCTAAAATATTTGGCTGATCTTCTTTATTTCAATAAAATTCTTTGATCAAGAAAGAAAATTTCATTTAGGCATGTAAAATACACTTGTACGCATCTGAAGAAAGCTGCTCCATCGGAATAAATCACCGAAATAAAATACAGGGGTTGAGATGGGGAACCAATATTTTCAATCGAAAATTGATTCAGAGAGATTTGATTACTTCAAATTATTTCTTAATTTATCAAATGTATCTATTACAAATAAAAATGGGAAATAATTTTTATCAATTTTCATCAAAGTAAGAATAAAATATATTCTAAAATAGATAAGTAGCGTTATCAGCAATTAACATGTACAGAATCTACATAAAAGCCACACCCAAAGCTTCCATAATACATAAATCTTTCAATCAATCAAGGATAAATGAATAGAAATCTTGCAAAACAAGAAACTCTTCTGGGTTCATTCGTTTCGGCTATCAGACCTTTTAAGAACGGAAGCATATCTCAAACGAAACTGATAGATTCCTTCTGAAGACGAGAAATATCACACTTATCTGGATGTTTCATTTTAGCTTATAAAGCTACTTTGTTGCTATATCTGAAAAGGTTTTCGAGGAACCTATTTCTGTGGCATTTCGGAAGTGCATAACCGGTTGTGGAAGTTGAAACGTCCAAGCTAGAAAGTTCTTCTTAAGGTAGAGTGAATAGATAAGAAACCGTTAAGAACGGAGAAGGTAAATTAATTTAAATTCTTAGTAATAGAAATAAACGGGGATGTGTAAGGAATTGAATAACCAATACATTGAAGTTAACTCGAGATAAAGGATGCTCTTAAAATTTAACACTCACAAACAGTGCTTAGTGCCCCTCCTCTCCAGGATTAGGCATTAAGCCTATCCTGACTTCACTTGTTCTATGGAACTTTACCATCTTATTCTCGGTCATCCGACACTTCTCTTGCCTATTGATTAATATTCCGCTAAGAAATTGTCAAGTTGTCGGTCGTGCACTTGACCCAAAGAGAACCTGGCTAAATATATTAAATCTACTTCTATATTCTCCGATGAGAATCAACGGGCACTTCAGCTAGTACGACATATAGTAATCCCTGAAACATTTTTCTCTTTCGGCCTTAATCGAACGAAGAAACTCCAATAGCAGACTTGAAAAATGGGAAAGCTTCACAGCTATAATATCGTCGGCAATCGTGTCAAAATTTTCTGTTCAAGAAGACTTGGAGACAGAAGCTAAAACTTCCATAGAGAAAGCGAGCTGTAAAAATTATTTTGTGATAAAGAAGAAGAAATCTTGTCACAGTCTAAAGTAACACAGGAAAGGAGAAATCATTCTGTTGTTAACTAATTCTATAAGATGGAAAATTTCAATTTCAGTGAAGTAATTGCGTAGAATTTTGGAAATTTCCAAAACCTTTGAGAAATTTCAAAGATTCATGGCAAGTTTTCATCAACATTCATTTATTTCTTTTATGCATCATGAAAAATTGCAATTCTATAAAAATGGTTGGTATTCTGGGATGAATAAGTATCAAGGGACGATATCCTAAAAAGAATGATTTTAAAACACTATATGGTGATATTTTTCCTCACCAGATCGATTTTGATAGTTTAATGTGTAAAATATCATTTGTATATGAGATATTCAGGCAAATTTTTTGTGACAGTAAAACAAATACTTCAATAAATCTTACTCAGCTTAAAATTGTTGAAGCCCTTTCACTATTTCTTCTACATATTCGTTAAGTTTACTACCAAAATATTCGACCGAGGTTACTGCCCAGAACATTAAGTATATTTACATGGCTACGGACCTTTTAAAGTTAAAAACCTTATATCCAAAAAATTAGCTAACGGAGATAATTGGCACAGAAATCATTTTCGTCAGCTGAAATCTTGGTAAGCCGAAATGCATTTTCCCGTCAAATACAAAATAAAAATGAACGCTGAATCATGAAAGTTAATCGCTCTTGAAGAATCTAAAAATTGGGGTCTGCAATTTATAAGCCCAGTTATTGTCAACCAGCAAGCATCCAACAAAGCATTCCTAAATGGAATCCTTATCCGTATGAGCTAAGTCCAGTAAACAGCCGAGGTATTTCATTTCCCTTGAAATCCATACGAGCAACAAATTCCTAAGCGATTCCTTAAGACATTTTCTCAAGGTTGCAATTAACTGTACGCGGTAAATAAAAAAGTCGTAAACTTTCTTGGAGTAAATCACGGCATTCGGGCGAAGAGTGCGGCACTTAAAAAAGAGAGAATACAATCGAAAGTGTATTCGAATAGCAGAGCTAAAATATTCACGGCCGCTGCCAGGAACATGGAAGAAGATACCAAATCGAGCGGGGACTTACGGCCGACGAATTCCTCCCAAGAAATTCCCAATCCCCCATCTCCCACGCCATAAACTCTCTTCTTTCTCCAAGTGAAAGTGCAGCGAAGATGGGAACATGGCAGGTTCCAGGGAATCGACGGATTAAGGGGAAGCATCTTCTACGGCTCGCCAAAGAACTTCTATCCCGAAATCTCGGAATTGGAAATCAGACATCAATACTGAGTCACACAACCGGAACTTAATAAAATAAAGACGATGTTGAACTACTACCAGATCCGAAATCCAAAATCAATCGAAATTAACGTGAGTTTTCATTTATAATGTCAGTGCCTCCGTTCCCATTTACTAAATATTCAAATGAAAGTAATTTATCAATAATTACCTTTTACCATTATACTTGGCTTGCACTATGATTTTACGAGACAGCTATTTTAAAGACAATGTGATATTTAATCAGTTAACTCGATTTTTTGTTAAAATTCCAATCGTTTTGTAATATTAAGTTTTACTAATTTGATAAAATTAACAAGAAATACTGAGAAACAGTTTATCCTGCAAACAAATCTTAACGTAATGACAAATTCCTTCTATTTTTAGGAATGCCAAATTTCTCAAAAATCGAATTAGGTGACTTATAAATTTCCAGATAGTTCTAATAGGTGAAAATTCAAGAGTAATAACCAATAGACAGTTGTTGGAGTAATAAAGAATAGACATTTTATATTTTAGTGAGCCTATTGAGAACTGGAATGGACAAAAAGCATTACTTGACTCCCAGACGAAAAATAAATCAAAATACATTTTCCGATGGCTTACATCCCGTTAAACTCATATTTGATTACATTTTTTGTCTTGTAATTCACAAAATCCATTCACTGTCCACAAAATATTATTACTTATTGGACCTACCAATCGCTTAACCACATGGGTCACTAATAGTTGTGGAAGACCACTTCAGAAACTCGGCTTTGTCAAGAGTATAGAAAAATTCCGCGAGCGATGTTACTTGGCATTAGTTACGCCTCACTTTGAGTACGTATATAATGAAAGCTACCCGAAACCTATTGCATTCGTAAGTCAGAAAATTTGCTAAAAAAAGCAATACATTTTGTGCAGAAATACTATGATAAACCTGTAACTGTTACTCAGATGCTTCAAGACGAATGGGAATCTTTAGATGATAGAAGATTTAAACCAAGGCTTAATTTACTTAATACTTATTCATTTTAATTCCTGCCTCCAAATAATTTTATCCACTGACCCTACGTCATGATTATAAAAGATGATTTTTATCAATCAATTACGGAGGCGGAAAGAAAACTTGATGTGATTCTACACTGTTCCTATACTGTTCGAATATGAGCCTATTTTTTATTTTCCAACAACGGAAACCCAAAACTTAATCCAAATTATCTTTGTGATCAGTTCAGAGCCTCATGGTGAAACTGCAAGGAAGAAATTAAGCAGGTAAACTTGTCAGGGATACATGTGGGGTGAAGACCCTACATAGAGGTACTTCCGATGTAAACGCTGGATCCAAAGACGTTCAAGGCCGCACACTGTCCTCTTTAAGCATGGAAAGGTTAAATCGATGAGAAATTTTGGTTCTGGACTCTTATACCGGCAACAGAAGTATACAGTATACTGCAGCAGCTGACTAGCCGAAACTGCGTACACGGCTTTCCTAAGTTGAAAGTAAGCATATTATATAAATATTGATCATTTATCAATGTAAAATACTGCATAGAGTATAATCAAGCAAACATATCATATCATATGTAAAATACATATAAACCAATTAGAAGTAATACATGGTTTTTTAAAGAGTTGTAGCGAATTTTACTAGAGATGGAAAGAATACAATCATATTTGTAAGAGCAAGATCTCTCTCAGGAATCTAAGAATCGCCTTTAGGATATAAAGATATCAAATTCTTTCAGTAATGACTCGAAAAATTCCAATTTTCCTAAATGCAAATAATTGATGTTTTATTTCTTCATTTAATTTCATACCTTCATTGATAACTGGATATTTGTCTCTCTAAAGATTTTCATATCTCAACTCCCATATTTGTTTTATTTCGATATACTGATACGTGGTTATATAAACGAGACGAATTATTATTTGTAAACTCTGAATCAATATAAAGAATCGATGATTTAAATTTAAAGGAGTCTCACTAAATTATTATTTTTTTTAATTTCCCCGCTGGTTCCTTTAGTCATCAAAAATATAGAATAAGATATATCAAACTGGTATAGTAATTCGAAAAAAATATTTTAGGAGTCTTCTATTTAATCTTGCATCATAACTACGTGTTTACAGAGAATCGAAATGTTATTTCGATGAAAGAGAAAAGGGCATGCAGAATTCATGGGAAATAGATTGGGGCGAAGAAAATGTTTGTTGATGCATCACCATATACCGTCATGCGAGCCAAAAACATATGTAATCACAGAACTTGATTTTTTAAATATATTCATTCCCTTCATACACCAAAATAAACAGTAAGATGAATATAAACAGCAAATATCCAGCGATAGCTGAGAATATCTTAGCGCAGTTTTTTGAACGATTGAATGTTCCATCTCACCTTCACTTTCTTTGTGGGACAAATTTACAACCGCCATTCCTTTTCTGAATAAAATAACGTACTTTGCATATTCGTTACATCCCCAGGGCACATCCTCGTTTGCAATCTCTCATAATCGAAATTTTTTCTCACATTGCTTTACTACCAGTTACTTTCAGATTTACATTATATCAGGCTATAAAACTTGATCAAAAATATTCAAACTACCAACGTTTCAGTTACAAAGAATATAGTAAAAATTTAAATAGGATATGTAAAATAAAGGCTGAATAAATTTTAGAATTTAAATTAAAGGTTTATCCACCATTGAGTGACATTTAAGTTAAGAAAAGTTTGCTACAGGGGCTGCATGAGGGTGCATGAAATATTTCAAAAATATGGTTACGCCGCATTAATTTTTCTTAACCTAAGAATTTATTCTAAGGAGGAATTTCTCTGCAAAAAAATCTAAACACAACTTTTGGTATACGCTAAAAAGTTTACTTGTACACTTACTTTAGACTGCTCAGTTGCAATGATTTAAAAGTTATGCTCTTTAAGCATTTACAAGATAAGTTTGTCACAGATCATTTTAGTGTGAACTTATTTTGTTAGAAATAGATTGATAATAATATAAAAAACCTAAATCTGCGTATAAATTTACGATATATTATTAAGTATGGAAACAAAACCTATTTCCCGAAATAATAATTATTATTATTTGCTCGATAAGTAATGTGATTTAAGAGTACTGTGAGTACTACTACTCTGGCATAGCATATAAGGCTGTACGTCAGCTAACCTGATATTGAACGATGACAGATTATTATCTTTTAGAAAGATTGTGTTCCATTAATAGATGTCGATTGGGGTACTTCCTTGGCAACTACATACATATTTGGAACAAAGTATAAATAAATAAAGCTCTCAGTATAAGTCCTTTCCATTTATCCTACCTTCCTATCAAACACCACATAAATATATATATGTATATATGTCATAAACGAACTCACTTGGTGGTAGTGAAATAATCTGTTAGATGTACAAACTTCGAGTAGCTAACAGACATCTGATACTAATTTTAGTAGTACCTAACCAGTTATCAACCTGTAGCAAAAGCTCTATGTTTGCGGACGGAATTACCCATCATTACCAATTATTAACCTATTGTCATGAATAGCCGCTACGTAAGTTATTCCATACTAATGATGACCAGTAATTACTTAACTGAGTTTTCTACCCTTGGTCAACCTGTGATAGTGAAATACGGAAATAAGACGTAATAGATAAAGTCGAATGAATGATGTCTCTAATTTAACCAAAGTAATAGAATTTCTTTAATAGCGTAAGATTAGGGCAAACGATTCTCTTTTCAAGTCTAACCATCTCCCATTAAATGTATAGAAGAATGATTTATATTATATTATAAATTATAATAATATATTATAAATATTATAATAATGATATAATAATTTATTTATATTATATATTATAATAAGTAATATAAAAAAGAACTAACTATTTGCAGGCATACAAAAAATCTGTTTGTCCCAGGGAAAAAATAAAACCCTGCAGGAAAATCCATCTAAACCTACTGATATTATATGCAACTAAAATTCAAGAAGAAAATTTTTAAAGAAATAAATTAAAATACGATGTAAGTTGTCCTGCTTCGGTAGGGTAATCTCTTTTTACACAACCTATGAATGAAAAAAATCACAATACAATGTGGTAAATTAAATTATACAACGATATGATGACATGCAATTCAACACAATCCAACACGCAGCTCTACAAGACGGAACAAAACTTTCGCGATAAAAGGTTTCGTCATCAGACCGCGGACTCATTTTATAAACGGAAAATCAACTTTCGAACAAATTTTCCTCTTCTTGAATAAATTTAAAGGGAAAGGACAAAGTATATCGAAAGAGGTTATATTTTACTCTTAGAATTCATAAAATCCGTTTTTATCAATTCTATTCTTTAATGGAAAACTTTCATCCATCAACTAAAGATCGATACGAATTGATAGTAAAGATATTGTAGGAATACATAATTTATTCAAAGACTTAATACAATCTATAGGATTTAATACATCTACTTCTGTAAAAGAGAACTCTGTAAAAGAGAATCCATCGCCATCTCTACACTTATAGAAATCGAAAGTGAAATTATGAACAGTTTCCCTTGAACAATAGAAGTGAATTATATTTAGCTCTCTTCAAGTCAGTTCACCTCCGTTAGTATTATAGGCGAACCTTCATCAATTACGTGCTAATCAAGTAAATACTTTATGAACTCCAGAGGAAGATGTGCCTTAAATCATTCCAAGACTACGGAGACTGAATTCCGGAGAAAGAAAATCGTTTCTTCGGTTTCTTCGACGCGATTAACAATCATTTCCCCTCTCCTAAGTTCGCGATTTCACCGATGACCTCGGATGACCCGAAGACCGCCTCCGTACAGCACATCTTTCTCTTGGCAGAGTGGGGGACGGCGAAAGCAACGGGAACTCTCGGCTGAACGTTACCGGGAAGCTGTTTGGGCCGCGATTATGCCAAGCGGGGATCTTCGGCAAAACAAGAGAAGCCGTAACGCGAACAAACAAGCACGGATTCGAATCTCGAGAGAGGAGATGACTGTTACTGTGCATTAGAGGAAGTTACGTGATGTTTTGCATCTTCCGTAATACAATTTCTCCTGGAAACCTCTACCCGAAGGGGAATATTGTAAATTGTGAAGATATTTTATTTGATTTGATTGCTAGTAGTGAATGTGTATTGTCTCTTTTGCATAATTTGTATCTATCCTCTACCTGTCTTTCATAATTCTTTTATTCTCCTTCTTCACAAAATACTGTTTTCTACCTGTAGGTTTCGCAGGTTTTTCACACTCCCCTTCTAGGGAGTGTTTTCCTGCAGTGGAAATTTTTCCTGAGCCCTCAGCTTAGGTTTTTTTTAAATCCACATACTAGTTTTCTTCGTGTACTTTTGCAAACTATCTCTTTCTTTCTGTTTTGCATATGACGATGGGTTAGGTGTAAGAAGAGACTTTCTAGTCTCAATCTCGCCCGAATAAAGGCCTTTTATTATTATTATTATTATTAATATTCCTAAGTCACCCGTTTTGGTAAGATTCCGAGAATGGCACCGAATCGGGGGACAAGTATGAAGATAATTTCAAAAGATATCTCAATTTCACAATCTCAAATATTGGTGTCCTTAAGTTTCTTGTTAGATTTATAAAAAATAAACCTTGATAAAGCATGTTGAATAAAAATTTCACCGGAATTTCAAATCTTTGAATGTAATATTTCGAGTAACTCGTTTATGAATCTCAAAATAATGAAGTTTATAGATTATTTCGAAATTTCTGCCAATCTTTCAATCCAAAAGTTCGATGACTCTAAATTGTCATTAATTTTATATGAAAGTAATCATAGATCAAGTAAGTGAGAGTAACAATTTAAATAAAATGCAAGATTTCCTTAAACCTTTGAATTTAATCTTTTGAGAGATACTTTTACACTCTCACCTTCACAGACAACCTTATTCAAGATCTTATAAGCTTTCTTAATTATCGTTTCCAAAATTAAACGGAAATGGAGAATAGGTGAAAGATTTATTGACATTATATTACGGTAGTATTTTCCCAGGTTTCAATGTCTGGCATTATCACACCTGATGATCACATCCTGCATCTAAACACCAGGTATCTAATCCCGGGTCTTGTCGTCAGTTGCTCTTGTGATGAGAAACAAACAAATATTTTTGTACTTATGTACCAATTGCAGATTTACATAGTGGATGTTTATCGGAAAAGTGAACATAATTATTTTCACAACTTATTCAAACACATTTATTTCAACTTTGGTATTCTAAACGCTGGATCTAAACGCTAAACGCATTTTATCGTTTAACTAAGGACAAAAACACTTGACGATCGTTGAATCCTCAAATTAAAAAACGAAGAAAAGTACATAACCGCATGGATCGTATAATAAAGTAAGATGATCGAAAAGTTTATAGAAATAGTTTTTAGCTGAGGAGCTGAAGCAAAACATCTAAAATACGATGCTGTTGTGTACGGCATGAGATACCAGAGAAAAGATTAAAATGAAAACCTTTCTTTGAATAGTTTAATCTGGAGATAGGGAAAGAAATAATTGAAGATGGAGGAAAGAACTGGATAAGAAACTAACAGATAAATCAATTTGGTGTCCTATTCAAAGTCAAGAACGTAATAAATAGTGTTAACACATGCAACGAGTTTCGAAAAAGAAGGAAATAATTTGGAGAAATAGGATTCCTTTATGATGCTTAATATAGTTTTAAGAGATTAATTACCCATTTAAAACTGGTTAATGTACCCAAACGAAGATTCCGGATAGCTTTTAAAAATTAAGATATAGAGAAAGTTATCAATTTCCCAATCTTATGAAAAAAGAAATTTCCTTCTCTTTCGAAAAGAAATTTAGACTTACTCTCCTCTCATGATACAAAATAGAATGGGCAATGATTAGAAATTTTAAAATCTCCACAGTTTTCACGGAAATTAAGCATATTATTTATTTTTATGCAAAAGTAATCAAATAATTATTTGCTCTTAAAATACTATTTCAGTGTAGAAATTATTTAATTAAATAAAATATATTATGTAACGATAAAAATCGATCGTTTTTTGAATGGCCAAAGTTAAAATTAAAATACGGCAAACATAATTTTACAGTTTTGAAACTTTCTAAAACTACGAAAGCTCTTATTTCAAACAAAACTAATACGATCTTTGTGTAATCGAGTAAAGGATTTCTTTTGAAGCAAGCGTAATAGGGCTGGATTAGTTCGCAATAATACCGTTCAGACATCACCTCTGCACGATATAGTGCATCTCTTCATCTTGGAAAAATCAACGAGAAAGTGATGCACTGCCGTATTCCTTCGTGGCTTTTTAGTAACAAAAGTAACATAAAACAAACAGTTTGGGTACATAGATAGACAATGAACTACTTAAAAATCTTTTTCAACTACATAAAGCTTCTCATTTTCGGAATCAATATAATTTGGGCAACGACACTGCATTTTTATTCCAATTTTTCACCAATGCTGAACCTCTAGTCTCAACCTTGAAATTAAACATGACTCACCCAAATAGGAAGAAATCATAAGTCCCCGTAAAAGTAAAAGTGTCAGTCTTTGCTGTCTTAGAAGTAAATTTAGTTTCGGGTGATAAAGTATTTTTCTTAACGGGTCTCAGCTTTCACTTCCGTCCGTAATAAGCGAAACGAAGTCGTTGTCAATAAAAACGCAAGAAGCCATTGAACGCCAACGCCATTGACCGCAGGTTCCGAGTCGTAAAACTTACGGAAAAATTTAAGGCTCTAAACTTTACCAAGGTTAATGATAATTCCAAATGGAATGAAGATTTGGTCGAGATAGGCTGAGCTTTTATTCTTATCTGATACAATCTTATCGCACTATCATTCAAATATTTTCAATTTCAAATGTAAACAAAAAGTTTAAAAATTACCTTTCAGGCAAATCACTATAAATTCAAGCTTGAGGAGTAATACGACCATCATGTAGTGAAAATTTACAATACAATAAGCGTTTGAACTGTCCCTGTAATCGATTTTTTGAAAATCAGAAATATCAACTGGCCTATTTATGGTATATAATTTTTGATATACTTTAAGTTTCATTATTTTGCTGGATGAGAGGGGTTTCTAGAAATTTAAATCGTAAGATAGTCAATTCATAGATATATTCTGGTCCTTGCTCAGTTAGTATCAATTACGTTCAAGCCATAAATTAATAGAAACTACATAACATACAATGATTTCGCACGGATAAATTGATGCATTCAATCTTTATTAATACTAAAATTTTTAATTGAAAATGTACTTTCTTAAAGGAATCATTGGCTTAATTTAAGAATCTTTGATCGTCCAGATAAACATTAACGTTTTTGTACCTCTCAATAAACACCTCTCCACCTACAATGGTAACTTCTACATTGGAAATAATCTTTCGAATGGGCTTGGAGAATAAGAGTAAGTATAACTTAGCCGGTGCACAAGATTCCTAAGGTCTGAATTTTTCTGTTATCAAATTGAATCTAGGCATTGCGGGTATGTGTAATCTTAATATTGTATTCCATTTTGACTTAATTTGTATTCCATTAAGATTTAATTCGAGAAAACTGAATGAAATCTTCATTACATGACATCCCAAGGAGTTATTGTCCTACCACCTATTTCATACGTCTTCAGGGCATAGGGATTCTCAGTTCATACCCTTAATTAATTATCCATTGAGGAGAAGCGGGCTGATTAACTTTTTGTCTGAAAGAGAATTAGGCATCCGGTGAAACCACACATCACCGATTGAATGTCCTTAATCTTTGATGCATTTACTTCCTTCCTTAGTATTAGGTAACGGCAACTCTTTTTAAAAGGTATAGGAATGATTCAAGGGCTTTATACGTTTATACGGCAAGGGGAGAGCGTGGGAAAACGAGGTTTTGGGAGAGAATCTTCTAAGAGAGTGTATGCGGATGAGAAATGGGAGCTGAGGGAGGAGAAAGGAGTGGAACATGGTTGCCAACTCAAAACAAAGGTGTAAACAAGGTTGCCAACTCAAAATACCCACTGAGGAACAGAAATTTCTAATGATTTATTCGTTCGAATAAACAGAGAATATTTCAGGCTCAACTAAATTATTTACGGCAATCATTCAGATTTTATTGGATATTAAAATGCAAAAAGATTTTTACTATTCAGAAATTGTCATTTTCTCAAGATCTACATGATTTGAATCTCAGCAAAGCAAGAGTTTACCCCTAGGTCAGTTTCCCAAACTTAGGAACTGATCTTCTATCTGGTTGAACTTCTTCGACATATTCCCTTTCGCTAAGGCTTTTTCCATTGTTATCAAATTATGGTTATAACTTGTATAAAATTAAAAAACTGAGTTCTAGTACCCATCAGATTTACACAGTAGAAGACCATGAAAATATTAAACAAGGATTTCCGATCTATAACTATAATATCCGCTAGCGAAATGATTATGTATCGTCTTTTAATACCAGGGAATCGTTCTCTGTTGTTTTATCATGGATAGTTACCAATACCGACAAGCGATATTCATTAGTAGGTATCCTGACTCAATAAGAAGTTTATAAAGATCAAGTATGTATAAGTTTATAAAGATAAGATGTCAAGTATCCACGAAAATATCAATAAAAGTATTAAATCCTACTTAAATCCACTCCATGGGAAAATATTCTAAATACATTTTGCGAGTATTATTCCGAAATACCATAAACAAAAAAATTTAAACTTCCTACTCTTATATCATAATTCTTATTTCTCGGATAATACCCGTTAATAACTCGAATACTACATCATAAAAAATACCATATCATTAAAAATTACGGATGCCTTGAGCAGTCAATAAATCAAACATACATACTCAATTAAGTTAGAAATCATCTGTTTGGATTTTTAAATTGGAAAAACTGCTAATCGAATAACTTCAGTTCGATATTGCTTAGCATTAGTTGTAACATCTCTGACGAGTACTTAAAAACAATAAAAGAAATTAATTTTTATCTACGCTTAGCTAATCGTTTTAGAAAGAACAGCTCGTGTTTTCCATGCAGACAATATCGCAAATGTAGACATAAAATGGTTGACTTTCTCAGAAAATTAATGTTAATGTTCTGATAATACCAGACTGATAGCAGTGCAAGAATCAGATAGACCCTCTTTTAAATAACCTGAACCTCACTATTTTTTCTCTTTTTATTCTGGTCCGATGATGACGCACATTCATTCCTATGTTTCAGTGCTTGTCCTTTAAAATGCTAGACTCCTGTTTAATTTGCCCAACTTTCATCCCATCAAATCACGATTAAAATTATTTCCATCCGGCACGATTGACGATACCGGACGTGAATTACTCTTATCTGCTCCACATTACGAGACTTTCTACTTCCAATCTTCCCTAAACAATCTTCTCTTTTTCGACTTGAGTCGCTCGCGGCAACATCCAAAGGTTTCATGAACAGATAAAAACCTGAGGAAATGCGACCCAATAGCCGGAAATCATACATTTCCTGATGAACGGTAACTAAATCAACCAATCTTCAACAAAAAACGGTTATGAATAAAGCATCAATGAAGAAATGTCTTCGTGAATGAGCCAAATTATTAAAGGTGATGTATAATTATGAGATATCTTTAATTAACGGAGACACTTTGGATTTTTGAGTGATTCATCTTCCTTCATATAAATTTGTCTGTTAAGAAATGACATAAAATAAATGTTGAGTTACATATATAGCCATTTCAGGTACTCTATGAAGAAAATACCCTAATTTCTAATGACAGAATACATTTGTTTGATTACGACCCATTCAGCCTGACATAGGGCTACATAAAATAATTATCCCATGGTGACTCCATGAAGAGTTAACGATAAATATTATCTAGATAGATAATTAGATCTAAATAGATCTAAAAAGATGAAAAGTACAGGAAAAATTACAGAGGGACAAATACACTTTGGTTAGTAACCGCATTTTGAAAGAAAGCAAATTCTTCTTGAAAAGCAAATGAACTTTTCTACCATAAAAAAGTATGCTATAGTAGTAATCTATACACTTATTCAATACTCCACCGCTGGCGATTGATTGCTAATACGTAGAATTCGTTTCATTATGCAAATAAATTAGTACTTTTCAGTATTAATAATAATGACTTCACAATGTCACCTGATGATGAAAATTAATCGTTAAAAACCAGTCATGTGCTTTTATTAAAGAAACTGGTAAGCTATAATTACTAGATCTAACTTAGATTTTAGTTTTAAGGATTTCTGTTTGAGCCAACAGAGAAGAAAGTGAGTTGCGACTGATTCCAAAGTTACTACCTCAACATCTGACCTAATGTTATTTCGAATAAATGTTTGAAAAGTTCCACCAAATATTCCATGCTTTAATTCTAAAAGTGCAATGTGGAACATACGTTCACTCCTAGCATATGATCCTAAACATACCAAAATAAATCAGACCATGACCACGATCACTAGTGAATTTATCAAGATAATCGTTATCTTTAGCACTCATTTGCACGGGAGCTAGAGGTGTTGAGGCACCAAACCCGAGTAAGTCAGAGATGCAAAAGTGAGAGAAAAAAATATGTGCAATGGAAGAAAAGAGAGAACAAGAGAGAGATGGAGGGAGTAATGGGTGTCAGTGAAAGGGTAAAGTGAAGGGATTCCAATGGACGGCGATGAACTTTCCGAAGATGCAGCAGCCAATGGGTGAGCGAGGGCCATTGGAGATGCCTATGGGCGATCTGCAAAAGGGGTGGTGCGAGAAGGGGAAAGATGGGGAAAAGTAGATAAATACGCGTTGGAAGATACGGGAGATGTTAGTGTCCACCTCCTTGGCCTCCTCTACGAGAGTACTTTCATCCGCTGATTCATTGCGGAGAGTCACTTTTATTTTTAAACAGCGCATCGCTCCGTTTATCCTCCAACTGTTGCAATCCGTCATTAAAATGTGCACTCATTGCACGGTGAATTACCCGCATGTGCTTCTGGATTAGTTCTTCTGGGGTAACGATCCGAGGATGAGGGTAAACAATAGGGAGATCGACTGCTCATAAAAGGAAAGTGATTGCGTAACAGTTTTTACTGTACGCTCTATAAGGCGAATTTACCTACGTAAGATCACATCAGAGCGGAACATCTTACGTAGGAATCCACAGAGGTTACAGAAAAAATTCTGATCGATGAAATTTGAGATATTTTTCTGAATAGACGTGAGGGGATGGATTTGTTAGTACGAGTAAAGGTTGCTCGCATTCTGCAAGCATATTGATGATACGAATTTCAAGTCGATGTCATATCAGAAAGGTTCTCATACTTAACACCATATTTCCCTTTGAAATACATGGTAGACTGCAAATGGCATCCCAGCGTCGAATCAATGATCATAAGGTAAATGATAGACTGTTTTTAGGAAACAATACTTCTGTTCACTTGGCTGATCATAGAATTTCCACCTTATAAATGTAAATGCACCATAAATAATTTTTAGCTCCCGCCATACGTTTTAAAAAGCAGACGCCTGGTCTCAAACCCAGGACCTTTTGAAACATGTGAATTTATATCACGACCTGGTAGGAGTGAAACTTATTTAATCCGAAGTTTGAAGTCGATATCATGCTGGGAAGGTCCTAAAATAAGATTCCATTATCTCCATTTGCAATGCATAGAGGAATGTAAATAGCGCTCTGGTATCGAACTATGGATCATCAGGGAAAAGCTAAATAGCGTATATAAAATGTATTTATAAACACTATTTTTATCGGGAAAGCACGAAGTACAGGAATTTTCTGCAGTATGAGGTAGAAAAAAATACGATATGACAACCATGAGTATTCAATTCCAAATAAATTCATCACGCGTTGATGATGAAAAAAAAACTGAAATCTTCATCGGAGAAATGCTACAGGCGATAGCTTCTCCGTAAGCCGTTTCATCTCGCACTCTCGTCAGAAAAAGAAAGTTTGGCTTCTATTAATTTTCGGACTCACCATCGTCACAAGATGAGAATATTAAACAAAGGACAATGTAATAAAGAACTGACATCCTCAGAATGTACGAATTTTACAACCGGGGACAAAAAAGAGACCATATGGCGTATTCACCCGTAGCGAGTTGTTAGTGTGATTCGGCATGAAAACAAAGGAGGTTCCATTGAAAGTCACGGTCTGATATGGAGTAGCAATTATACTAATACGATAAATTTTCTTCCGCTACTTTTCTTCTTATTTTACTTTATTGACAAAGAGGCTTCCTTTTTGCTGGTAGATACGTTCCATTTAGGAAAACCACAGAGAAAATATTAATCAATTTGATTAAAGAAAATCTGCTTAAACACAATGATCTTGAATTCTTATTTAAGATAATTGCGCGGAAGCTGTGTGAACTGTAAGAAACTACGTTAGCTACTGTGAGTAGATTATTATATTTTATGTACATAATATTTTTTATGTATTACACAAATGGTCTTGGTGGTTTTTTAATTAATCTTTTTATTTAAAAAATTCAAAGGTATACATTTTCTACAACTTGAGTTTTAGAAGAACGTTAAAATACACACTTGCTAACCCCCAGTATTTATAAAAATGTAAAATAACCAAAAATAACCATTCTTGTAAAACTCAAGGAATCACAAATCGCTTTTTTCTGAAATTTTGCGGAATTTCTTCTTTAATTGGGTATTTTCTCTCACTCCCAGAACATTCCTCTCATTTTTCCAACCTATAGAATGGTAAGTGCCGTGCGTTTGCCGGGCTTGAAAAACTCGATTTTGAATTTAATATTTCATCTACCGGTAGGCAAGCAACAGTTGAGATAACACAAAATCACCCGATAAAATACTTGATATCTATAGAGATTACAATATTTTCTCAGATAATTTTCTAGAATTCAAAATCGAAAATAATACAAGATTATCTCAAGGAGGAGAGAATTTACGACATTCTGAGGAATACGAGTTGAGTAGTTTTGCTGGCCATGGCACAGTAGTTAATCGAAATAGTAAATTCACATTTTTTTCATTAAGTATTCTAAAAATGAATTGATTTTTCGTCTGATACATCATAATCGTACCATTATGCAGTAGAATTTTTCCAAAGTTAAATTGGTAAATTATTAAATATTCTAATTCCCATGCAGGTCGGGCATCATTCGTGCTCTCTCAAGCTAAGTATTGTGTAATCTATTTCATATTTATTTCTTGTATTGTGACGATAGTGGGGCATGTACCGGTTTAAACGTAAAATTCTTGCTTGCCGGTATTTCAGCATTTAGATTGTATATAGGCTGAGAATGCCAAACTTTCTGAATCTTGGTCTACAAGTTTCTATTTTCACTGAATTAGTCATGATAAGCATAATCCCTTTTTGAATTCAGAAATTTTCTTATCTTCTTGACATCAATAACAGAAATCTTTGAGATAAATTATTCTTCCGTTTGATCAGACTGTATCATCCTCATCTGGTGCTCTGCCTGTTGGTAGGTACAGTATAAACCACAACTGTCTCAACTTTGGGGCCGTACACAAATTACGTAACGCAATTTGGGGGATGGGTAGTCCAGAGTTACGTGGGGGGAGGGGTCGAAAATAGGATAATTTTGCGTTATGTATTTGTTTCCAGTGGATACCCCATGAAAAGAGGAAACGTGGCAGACCACCTAGAAGTTGGATGAAAGATGTGGAGGAGGCAATGACTTCTAGAGGCCTGCACGAAGGAGACTGGATGGAACGTGAAAAGTGGAAGTTGAGAACCGGGAGACGACAGCAGTCGTAAAAAAACCGCATATATATATAATTTGTGTACGACCCCTTTGCCGTTTCGGGCCTCTTCAGTGTCTGTTTCACCTGATTATAACGCAATTTCCGCGATCTATTTACTGTTATCATGTTGCCTTAAAATTGAAAAGAATAACGAAAACATTTATCAACAATGAAAACGAGATTTCATAACGACATATTTAGATCATCATCGCAACTTAGCGAAAGATCAAGAGAATAAATAGTCTGTTTTACAGGAGAGTATTCGTCAACCAGTAGAGTAACCGAAGTAGGACAATTAACCCAATGTCATCCCTTGGATAAGTAGCACATTTAGGAGCAAGGAGCATATGCGTCCCTTAATACTAATCTAATGAATCATTATTCAGTATCTACTTTGATGGTTGATCACACAAACGAGAGAAAATCAGTTTGAATGAAAATTAATTTCCACTATTTTCTAACTATATTTTTTATTCTCAAAAAATTTTTCCGGGACATAAGATAAACGCAAATATTTGTGACTCCTATAGTTTACTCTAAATCAGGGATTTCTAAGCATTTGAATTCCCATGTTCTCATTGTCTTTTAACTAAATTATTCCGTAATGGTAAATCTAGTTGGCGTGCATATTTATAACTAAATAAAGGAATCTGAAAAAAGATTGGTAAAATCCTAGGTGTGGAGTGTTTTACAACATAGGCGTGAAACGTGCACCTTAAGAATACAGGAAATCGAAAAATGGGAGGCCTTCGAGATACCGTTGAGGCGTAGAATAGAACAGTAATTTGAGTTGATAAGAAAAGAAGAACCGAGGTGATAGTTAGGGAGGAGGGGGTTTTTAATTTAAGCAATTAAGCATCGAAAGAAAAATAGGTGGGTCAAATATTGAGAAGGAAGGGAATGCTAAAGAAAGTGAGAGTAGAATGCAAGGGAAAAAAGACTGTTGAGAAGACATAAATTGATAAATGACATTAAAGATGGGGTAAGTTATCAGAAAAGAAAGGAAATATCATCGAATAGGGAATATTGAGGAACAGGAACCCACCGAAGAGTAGATATTTTCTATAACACGCATTACCTGCTTCCCCTGTAAAGACGGTGCTTAGAATTGTATCAACATGCTTCGGGGTTACTTCGTGGAAAGCCATCGTATCACGAAGGGAGGAGGAAAAATTACGAAGTGTCTTTCTCCTCTGTGATATGATGCCTAGATATGTTTCTGCCATTTCCCTTTCCACTGCCTAAAGTGCGTCACAATAATAGGTTATTGGGTTCAAATGAGATCAATCTAAGTCGACTGATATGATCTCTACACCTGCAATAAGTATACTTTATATGAAGAATTAGCCATAGCCGATTTCTCGCCCCGAAGATCATGCGCACCCAAGCGGTATAGGAGCTAATCATCAACACGGCGGAAAAGTAACTCGACGCAAACAGGTAGCATAAGATTCCGATATGGTGAAGAAGCCATCGGTTTGAAACTTGCATGCACCTCCCGAATGCAAGACAGAAAAGAGAGATCCTTTCACTGTTCGGCCCATAGTCTTCCTCCGACCCCACCCCTTTCCCCTGAGGGCGCTGTAAAACGAGGTCAGTAAGGGGGGAAGATTCACTTTCTACGTGAGCCTCTACACCCCCACGAAAGGAGAAGAACCTACGTCTTCCCCATTCCCTTTCTCTTTCAGAAGCGAATTGCCTATTCTCGGCTCCCACCAAATCTATTCTCTCTCGGAAGATTATCTCTCATCATGTTCCCCAAACCATTAAAAAAAATTATTTTGTTTGAAGCTGCGCGACTAAGAGCTAAAAACGAGCACCTACCATAAGTCTACTCTCCCATCAATAAATATAACATTGATTGGCATAAATAACATACGGGAGTTCCCGGATAGTCATGTGGACAGCGCGTTTGCCTTTGGTGAAAGCGGTCCCGGGTTCGATTCCCGGTGGGAGCCTATGTGCGAAATGACCTAAGCTGTCGAAGCACTTTTAACAATACTACTACTACTACAATAACATACGGAGTACGAAGATCAGGAATATGTAAATAATTTGGTCATATAAGACGAGGACACAGTGAGCTTGAATGAAAAGATAGGTGGCCAAAAATACGATGCCCACCATAACTCTTTAAAACCTAATATAGTCAAAGAGGCTCCACCGTGCGAATTTTACCCTTACAGTATTGCCGGAAAGTCGTTGTCATATTCCTTTTCAGAAACCTTCAAATAATATATATAATAATATTCTATTCCGTGCACATTTATATCAATTTCTAATATTTTTGCGGCTTTGAGTAAATTTTTACCCTAAAATAAGGGTCCGCTGCTTTGTTATGAAAGGTTTGCAAGTAATTTTCACTGTGATCATTAAATCAGTTATTATTAAGGATAGAAAATATGGGTTTATAATTTGGCATCATGTTTTATCCGATATTTTTTCTCTAATAGGTTCATATTAGGGTTAAAGTTGAAAAGTGGAAAATTTGAGTTTAAGTACCATTTCACGTAACCTATATATATATTAAATATATATATATATATATATATATATATATATATATATATATATATATATATATATATATGTTAATACGCAAAGAAAAAAACTTTGTATCCGTTTTTGAATAATGGGAATTTTCTAGCTGCATTTATCAACCGTCAAAACTGAATTCCCACTTAAATAAAAACTAGAAATATAACCAATCGTTAGTCACATTTCCAAAGAGTTTTTATTATTATTATTTCCAGATGTTGCTCTCCCTTGTCCAAAACTGCCTTCGTGGAATGAATATTAATTATCGCAAAATTTTATCCAGATTTTATCTAATCACATTATTTTCTTTCCACATTTTATCTTTTGTGCTCTATCATTGATACAATATTTTGATCTAATTGAGAAAATGATTAAAATTCATCGAGTTTTCAACAAAGAAAGAGTAGAGTCTGAGCTCATGTTTCACCTTGATCGTGAGAAATTAATCAATCGTTAGAAACAATTTAACTAAAATAAACCGTACTTTAGCTAATTTGTGCACACATACATAAATGGTATGCACTTTAGAAATTTAGTGAACGATTACTCCACAACGGTCGACGTAATGTATTGTGAAAAATTACCAAAAAGTGTCGAAACAAATGGTAAATCTTATCGAAACATGTTAGTTCCATGAGATAAATATATTCACCTTTTTTCTGCCTTAACTAATCCAAGGAAGTTCATTGCCAAGATCTGAAAGAAACCATTTCTGAAATGAAGTGGATTGGGGATGGTCGGGTTGATACAAAAAATAAAAATAAGGAGTAATGGGCCACCCTTAAAAGATGTCTTGACATCTTTGGGATTCATGCCACATGTCGCAAAGATGTGATATGGTCCCTTAAGACTTTAAATTTGTGAGTTACTATTTAATTTTCACCTGCAAATAATACCCAATTTGGTTTTAACAACTATTCTTCCGTACTGAAAGGGCTCAAGCGCAAAATTAAAAATTATAATATAACAGGATTAAATATTTATTAATCTAGCCGCAATCCTTGTCTCACTTCAAAGATATGTACGATGAGAAATGACGTAGAAATTTAATGGGTTTGAATAGGTAATCTAGAGGTATGTTAACATATCGCAGGGTAAAGCACTAGTAAAAGTATAGTTTATTGGATCATTTATGTTTTATATTACCTTCTTTTATTCCCAATATTCCATGTGAATATCCAACTACTAAGCACCAAGCTAGTAAACTATTTCATTTCGCAAAATAAGGACCAAATTTGAGCCGCAGAAGATGCAGTAGAAAAATGAAAATCATTAAATAATATTTTAATTAAAATGCTAAAAATTTTGTAAAGGAAAACTATCTCTAGATCATTACAGCACACGATTGCTTCAGAAATTCATAGTAGAGAGTATTTATCAAGATGTCCAAGTATGGCTTAACCTAGATTTTACAAGGATAAACAGAGAGATGGGTATATTTAAATGTAAAAGGAGGATCAAATAACTCATCGAATTCCTCATCTTCACGGATTCTGCACTTCATTAATCCCTACGCCTCTCATCGCCTTTCTTTATGAGTTATGCCGAGTCACGAAAGTCATTATTCCATCAAAAATGCACATTTACTACACACCCTCCAAATGTTATGACTCAATATGCTGGATTGACTGGGAACCTTTTCATTGTGACGCAGAGTATGGTCGACGGTCGCCACTTGAGCTGAGAAAATTCTTTTTAATTAACAATATGATTAAATTCAACATTTATTGGACTTCATTTTTTTCCACAAAAGATTTATGAGGTTACATAAAAATTTAAATGCACGAGAATATGGATGGTTATTTTTAACAGTAGACGTATTTCTGAAGGTACTAAAGGAAAAGAAGCAACATTTCTCAATTATGCTGGTACGGGCATGACCACAGAAATGCTGAATCATCCAAAGAAATATATTGATTTAAACAAGGAATAGATTATCATATGGATTTCTTAGGATTGGATATTGAACCATAAGTTGAATAGAGACTGCCTGCATATTTAAATAACTAAATAGAAATATAGAAAACTTTTGAGAGATTAACATCGCTACCATAAAAAAGAAATATTAACTACACATGCTACAGCTAAGAGCGAAATTCAAAAGCCATGAAGCTTTGGTCAAAATTACATAAATCAACAAATGAAGAAAAAGCAACAACAATAAAATAATATTTTAAAGAAAGAAAACGGCCAAGCAGAATAAATAATCGTAGAATAAAATTTCATTCATTTATAGATATAATAAAGAATTCTTCAGAATTTCCTGCGAAGAGGTTCGTAGAATTCAATAATTAAGTAATGGTTGTGATTTCATGTATCCGCTATTTTTTAAATAAAAAATGTAAATATTACTATTATTGTAACCACAAAATTAAATTTAACAAAAGTTATAACGAGGTGTATTCGTGAAAAAGATTAAGGAGCTCTCGGACCCTACACTACATCTTACTCTGAATTCATTTAATTGTCTTAATTCTCTTTTTTAGAGATAGAGAACCGTACTAATATTCGAATATTACTATTAAAGATAATCCAGAATGAAAAATCAATTACAGTTTATGGTTGATAAAGTTTAACTCTACAATCGCATGTATGCCGTGTGTAGATCCAGCCATGTGTAGATGTATAAATATTGTCCCGAATATTAGATTGGGAAATTGATATATTTGTGTACAAAGAATGAGGGAACCTTGATATAATGATTCGTTCAATATAAGAGAGCTAATTATAATATGTAAACAAATATCCAAAAGATTCTATGTATAAAACGAGATAAAATTAATACTAAAGAGACAAACTCATACAGTAGGATTGTTTTTACACGGTTCTCAACAAATAATATTTAATTACATAATAAAGACGCAACATGCCCTCCGTTCCAATTAAATAATTATAAAATACACGACGCAAATATAATGAGTTATAAGAGCCAGACAGATATCATAACTAAAGAAATGAGATAAATCGTAGTTAAAGAGGAGTAAGACAAATTTTATGTTATACATGTCATTTTAAGAATCCAAAAAACAAAGTTTCCATAATAACTGGCTTTGTTGAAAATCTTTTAAAATTTTGCTGTTAAATATGCACAAACTAAGTTGAAAAAAATTCTCCCCGGCGGGGAATCGAACCCCGGTCTCCCGCGTGACAGGCGGGGATACTTACCACTATACTACCGAGGACCACGTATGGGGAGAGAAAATTAAACATACAATACTAGCCGTGGCTTCAGTCGAAAGAAGTTTCTATCAAGAGAACTTTATATACTTGGAAATATTTAGGCAAATTAAGTTAAATAAATAGTAGAAAGTACCATGAGTTCTCCAAATAGTAAAGTAAATCAACGATTTTCTATTTTGTGACGTACCCAGCCTGACTCATTCGTGCGACGAATACTCGAAATCACTTACGTTAGTTCTATTGGTTCAAATTTCTATACAAGCTATACGAAACTACATTTAACTTCCGAATTCCTACCCAAGTTAAATATCTGATTGAAATACTGTAAAAATTCAGAGCATTAGCATGTTTTATTATCTCAATGATGTCTCCAATTCCACAAAAGAAAATTCTCGTCATACAAATGCCATGTTTAGATCTTAAAGAGAAGATTTCTTTCCTATTCCGTAAGTTTACAAAAATTTCATTGTATTGTAGTATTTTGAAAATATAGACACTTTTTTTGTCGTGCCAAAAATGCTTAACGTGAATTTTAACGGAAGATTCAAGCGGAGTAGCGTAGATATATTTTGAAGAACACATCAACAAAGTAGAACTATTTAGAATATAATTGTCAGAGAGCAGAAATAAAGGTTTATATCCACCAAATGAGTCCCTAGTATTAAAGCTGTTTTCACACGTACAGTTTGTTTTTGTTTTGCCCTCGTTTTCATTCGTGCAGATTATTTGAGAATTATTTCCCTCAGAACCGAAAGCGGAGGGCATGATGCAGTTTGCGGGTCACATATGTGACATATATATGATCAATTGCTCATCTTTTTTCGGCACGCGAAGATTTCGTTAATGAAATCCGTAAGTGAGGTGAGGAATTTTTTTCTCTCTGATATCTTTCATTCCAGTCCTTAATCTAAAACATTTTTGAGTTTTCTATGACTGCGCATACTTGCAAAACATGAAATCAATTCTATTCGCAAAAAGGGTAATAAACATTGAAGCCGCAGAAAGAATAACCCTTTTACTTATTCCTAGAAGCAGTGCTTTAACCTATTTAATGACCTGAACCCCTTGAAAACCACTGCGTCACACCATAAATTGAGCTATTTCCAAAATAAAATGTTTTCATATAAATATTTCCCATAATTTTAACTTGATCTTTAGTCGCAGAAACCTTGAAATTTTGCTAAATGCGTGGAATAAAGTACATGTGGAAAATAAAATTAGAGGAAACCTGAGGATACGCGATGTGAAGCTACGAAGTAATATATTATATATGCTACATGAATCTGACACGAAGTAATTTCAAAAAACATAACTTGCTTGACCGCATCATATGGAGTATAACGTCGAATCATCCATACTTCATTGAGACCGTTCTCATTTACAATGAAAAATTAACATAAATAACAGGGGTTACTAAGATACTTAAGGAGCACTTGAAAACAAGGCGGCTTGGGAGCCTTGGCTTTAGTCAGAAAGATACGGAGACTTTGAAGTACCCGTTAATTAGATCAATAATTTATTCTGATGAGGAGACAATAAAACCAAAAGCTACAGCAAAAGGATGCACCACCCGCTCCAAACCGCGTCAAAGGTGAAGACGCCAAGTAAATCCTCCCAACTTTCTCTTTCAACGCATAAAATCGTGTAAGGCCACTGAGAAACAAATGCACCATCCAAACATCTTCACACAGAGGCAGCGCACATTATCATTTTCTGAATTTGGAGATATAGATCGTTTTACACAGGATTCTGAATACGAAAACACACTTAATTCTACCTTACGATGAAATGTGATAGGAAACCTTATCAACACTCATCGGTATTAATTTATAGCTAGTATTATATCTTCGGTATTTACCATTACAGATATAAAAAAATAATATTAGCCTTCTAACATAGAATATCATGAATGCATGCATGAGAGATAATTATAATTAACTTTTAAGGAATTAATACGACACCAAAAAACATGTATTTGACCTGGGCTAAATTTTAAACTAGCTGATAATTATGCATCGAAAATAAATTCATTATATCTAATCAAAAAATAGAATTGAGAGTCGAATCTTTCGATTACATATATTCACTGGTATCATAAAATGTTCACTTGATGGTCCCCTATCTTTAACCTTACGTTGAAAGTAAGAGTAAAAAAGAAAGTAAACATTAAGTATGTTCAATTAAAGCTCTTATTTCCATTTTTTCACAAAGTAAAATCATAAGTAACTTCCGATAAAGAGATAGCTTTCTGATACAACAAAAGGTAATGAATCTACCGAAACCAGCATTTTAGTTGAGACTTTGGGATGCCATTTATTCAAATTAAATTTCATTATAACAAATATAACAAACTCAACTATGGATTTTATATCTCATGATACTTCTTATTTGACATTAATCACAACTTAAATGGTAGAAATCGATCGAATTACTCCTATTCATCGTAACTTTAAAAGAAAAACGAGTTCAGGAGTAAACATATTGTGCCCAAAAGCATGTTACTTCTTCTCAATATTCACATTGTAAATCTAGTTGTATAGTTTTGACCCTCAAATCTGAATTATACAGCATATTTTAAAATTAACGGGAAATATTATATACAATACTGATGTTTATTGCAGAAATCGTAACTAAAAAAACATCAGATGGTGAAAACTGCATTAAGTCGGAATATAAAAATAAGCATTTTTAATTTAGCGATTTAGTAAAAATACTTCACTATGAATACTTGAAATAAACCCTAAAAGAAACACAATACTAAGGTTTCACTTAAAAACGCAAGAAATCTGGTGGCTGCATTATTTGGCTATCGGACATTCGAAACAGCCGCAAAAAGTATGTGTACGAATCCCCACAAGAGAGCAGCACCTGTTTAGTACCAAAGAATTTATAAGTTATCACGAATGGTAAATTTAAAATTGCTACGCCGACACCACATTACAAATCATTGATGTAGAGCGTAAGCTGGTAATAAATGGTGACAATTACTCTCAGATATTGTCATCTAGAGCAAGATTAGGTAAAAAGACTAATCAGCAGTCTTCGCAACGTAGTACGATGGAATTTGAATAAATACATTGTATAATATGCTTTGAACTATCCTGTTCGCTTGTGTTACAATTTTCTTAAGAAAAACATCCTTCAATTTACATACTACATAAAGTGGGTAAAGCGGGATGTTGCGCTTTACTTATTCTTGGTTATTTTCGCAATAATTCAAGACAATGCATGAGTATCGACACAACTGTGCGAACTTTTAAATTAAACATTTTTCCTCACAAAAGACAAGGACTATCACAGACAAAATTTACAAAATTAAATTTCTTTACGTTTGTAAAAAATCATTTTCTTATGATCTACATGAAAGATCATGGAGGAGAATGAGCAGCATACTGCATAGATTGTTTACACTACCATATCTCTAGTTAATTTACGATTATAATTAATCAATATCATTTAAATAATATTTACACAATTATCTTTAGGTGAGCAATATGCTGGTTATTTCTATCAATAATGATTTCATTAAATAATGATGTGACAGAAATATTGAGGAATTTTCAATAAAAAGTTCTATCATGTTTTCGGCTCTTTTACTCGAATTTAACGTTAGCGTATGTGCAATGATCAGTATCACAAAACCCAACAATCTAATAGTATGAAATTCACCAATTCATGCAAAATATCGCATAATTTACAAAATTAATGAAAACTGAAAACCTTTAAGATACACATATATGTAACGAGGATATCTTAAAAGATTAATTATAAATAATGTAGAAATGTAAAAGATCTTACTTACTCATACAAATACATAAGTCAAACTCCCTGAAATCGGCATAGACTGAATTTAAAGCACAATTGAATTTCTTAACAAAGTTGAATCATATTTATGATGTCTTTAGTAACAACCGCCAACTCGAGATATATTGCAGCGCCAGGCGACAAGTTTTGTTACGATAAAAAAGCAAGCGTTACGAAATAACTTACGGATTTAAGTTGGGAGCTTTTAAAAGAGATAAAAACCCATGGAGGTATTTCTTGACAAATTCAACGAAACATCATCGGTATTATTTGCCAGCTTCATTGTCCGATCCGATAATGAGCGTAAAATTAGGGAAATAAATGATAAGACAGTTTGTAAAGATTAATGCTTCCCATGAACGATAGACAATAACGATAAACTTATTAATTATTTCGAAGCTTTGGTGTTTTATCTCCCTAAAGTAGGTTATCCGGGATTTTAAGAGATGTAGAAAATATCTTAAATAGGTACTCGTATCTTTATGCAAAAAATCTGATACTTAAAAATAGGAGATAGTGAAGTTTGGAAAAATAAGATTAAAAGCCGTTAGAAAAATAATATAGACATTGAAGACCATGCAAAAAGGTAATCATAACAATTATCATGGGAATTGCAAAGAAAAATACGCAACATCAGAATGCCAAGGACATTCACACTGGAGATTTTTGGCAATATTTATTATTAGTAAACTTTGCAGGTAGAACTAAATTTTCAGGCGGTAAGGAGTACAAAAATGCTCACCCATTTAAAAATAAACTATATTAGTAACAAAGAATCAATCAGTCACATCAACAATATTGTTACGACCTTAGGACCCACCTGCTGAAATTTGTGGCATATTTGAGCTTTTTCTAATTACCCATTTATTTCCTCAAGATGCCAGGAAGAAAATGTATATTGTGTAGGAGGCAAACCTAGTTAAATAAATAGTTGAATATCTTTTAGGAAATAATAAATGCATATTTAAAGGATACCCTATGTTTCAGCATCATCATTCTGCAAATTAACTCATGATAATAATAATATAACAGCTTTATTCAAGAGAGAATGAGTCTTCTCTTCCATCTAACCCACCATGATTTGTGGAGCTAGCAATCTAATAATCTGTAGGTGTAAATTCATCTATAAAATTAAAATCCTCATAGCTATTTTAGCCGTGAACAACAATCAGCACTAGTCGCAATGAAAAATAAGGAATGTTTTTAGCCCATTATGTACAGAGAAAAGTGAATCGAAATTTAAGGAGTTGTTTTGGTAATAGATATAATACAAAGTGATCCTAAAACAAAATGTTGCGAGTAGCTGTGAGAGAACATGAAAACACTGATAGTTGAAAAGAGAATAAAAATAATAAATTGCTACTTGATCATATACTATAATTAGCTAAATAGAACTCTCAGAAGATGAGACAAAGAGGATATGAGAAGACATGACTCCAAGCTGATTGTGAATATTTAATATGAAAGTACAAAAACTTGAGCTTCCATTGACAGGAAACATATTCTAGTTGTAAAAAAAGCTGAAAGTTTTGTGAATAAAAGTGTGAACCTGCTATTAAAAAATATATGGAAGGAGTGGAAAATAATGCCATTCCAACAATTAAAATGGCTTAAAAGAGAATCTGACAAGTTATATGTCAATCTCTTTAACCATTTTGATAAGAGCTATTAAAGAACTAGCAATTGTATTTTCCGTTATTTTACAGCTCAATGATATTTAATTTATAATTCAGAAAAAATACATTTTCCTGAGAGTCTCAGGTTCACTATTAGTTCATGACTTAATGAATTCTGTCAGAAATAAAGGGCAAGTCAATGCATTATTTAAAGATTTTTTAAAAGTATTTGATAAGGTCACACATCATAATTTATTTTACAAATTAAAATTTATTGATGGAGAAGTGATAAACTGGATGAAGGACTTTCTCTCTGGCAGAGAACAATCAGCAGTACTGGATGGACCATCTATTCTGATTTAAGCAATCTGGGACCTCCCACAGTGTAGCATAATCAGGCCACTTACTATTTTTAGAGTAAATGAACTATCTCAGTACAGTACATTAATATTAAAGTTAGGATATTTAAATCTTTCTACATAAAAATAAAAAAATGTAAAATGGAGAGGATACATTAGCACAGCCAAATGATTTGGATGGAATTCTGCAAAGGTGCTAAGATTGGCAATTAGAGTTAAACGAGGACAAATGTTCAGTAGTGATATTCTTTGAAAGAAAATCTATAGCTAATGATTATTTATATAGTATCCAACTTAGTAACAGTTGAATTAGTGAAATATATTCAAGTAACCCACTCTTAACATGAGATACCAATATTCATTATGTATGGACAAACCTTAAGAACCTAGGGTATGTCAAGAGAACAATCAGTAGGAGTGAAAAAGAGTCTGCAAGCAATATTACTAAGCACTAATCAAGCCTCACTGTCAGTATGAATGTAATGTATGAGCAGCTGTCACAGAGTTTGGCATTTGTAGAATAGAAAAAATAAAATTAAAGGTAACATCTTTTAGTAAAAGAGCAGGAAATAACTTTACAAAATTCCACTGTTTAAAAATTGATGTCTGCAACCGGTTTCTGAATATAGTCCATTATCAAGCCAAATCTATAAGTAAAAGCAAATTACAAGTAATGAATTGTACTCTGAAAAGAAGACATTACATACAATTTTATTTTTTATTTATTTCATATACCCCACAAACATCCATTTTCAGGACTTTTACAGTGATAGGTATTAACAATAACAATCACACAAGACCATTCCATAACCGGAAAAATCCGACTAGCCGGGATTCGAACCTGGGACCGTGGGGATGGAGCGATACTGTGTGAGCACACTAACCACTCGGCCACCACGGACGGTAAGACCACAAATATATGAAGGCAGTTTGAAAATCTTTGGAAGATAAAAAATTTAATTAGGCTTAATTCACTTAATAGATTCAGGGAAAGTCTGTTCTTAAAGATGATGAAGATATTATGCATCTACCCTAGTGCATACATTCTGATACTGCAAAAAAAGATCAGGAAAATGGAGGCAGAAAGAAATATCTTCAGGAATTATTTTTTCTTTGTCATGGTAAATGTACCTACTTTTACAAACAAAAAGGCAGCTTGCACAATTTGTATGCAGATGTAGATAAAGAGAAGTTAACTCTAATTCCTAGTAAAAAAATAAAAGAACTAAAAAAGTTAAGGCATACATAAAATTTCAAGCCAAATTAATAAAATAAACCTTTCCAAAGTAGCTGACAAAAATTCACACTACTAGAAACAACATAATGAGGAATCTTAAGGCATTGAGAACCACAATAGTTAATGTCAACAATTCAAAACTCCCCAAGGAAAAACGGACTTGAAAAAAGTCTGACAGGGCCAGGAAAACTATTGATTACAAATATTACGTCTTAAATAATAATTTATGCCTACTATTTCATTGAAAATAAATTAAAATATAATTATTTCTTAAAATTAAATAATGACAATTAATTTACAGATTCTACTGTTTACCCCTTTTTAATTGAGTAGGTTCTTGTTTAAGCTAGCAAGCCACATTTAAGACAACAAAGCTACTCTCTGAGTATATCTGGTGACATTTTCAAAAGTAAACTGGCATCTCTGGCGAGTTTAGCTACCTATTTATAAGCAAAAATAAATGAAAAAATGTATATCGCTGCTTTCAGTTCAATAGGAAATATTGTATAATGAACTCAAGGCACTCAAGGAGACCTTGCTAATAATTTAGTACTAAAAATACCTAAGAGTTGCTACCCTGCAAGTCACCTACGGAAAGACCAATACAAAAAGGAAGTTAAAAACTTGCTTAATTCAAAACCCTATTAATTAAGTATAATTCATTCAGAATATTATTTTTAATTTTCTTTCTTCATAGTATTGAGACATATCTGCTAATTGCAATGAGTTAAGGACGGGAATGTCACTGTCATTACTCCTACCTTTCGATTCTCCTTTTTTCCTGTGCAATGTTAATCATCCAGAACCTGAATCATAATTTAGTGATAAAGGCCATAATTTTCATTAGCTATAAATGAACAAAATTGGAATTAATTTATAGTTATTTCCATCATATACTTATTAATATTAGTAACAGAACCACCTACCACATACCTACTTCAAGTAAATAAGACTACTACATCAATTGAGAAGTTCTAGATTAACTCTACAGCTTTACACTTCCAAATAAAAACTCACAAGTTATCAAATTATACAAAAGCAAAGGAAGCAACCTGCCCTTCAGATGACAAGCTGTGTTTTTACAGGACTGACATTTTTAGGGATTGATTTCACAAAGAGAAACAGGATATCAAAATTAATCAGTATACTATCGATATTTTTAAAGAGAGTTGTCTTGGTCAATATTAATGATTATAGCCTTTTCTTACCTACTTACTTTCACTGAAAACATTAGTCCCATAATTCAGGAAATTTCTGGAACTTATGTTTCAAGGAATTTCACTTTATGAGGTAAAGGAGGTGAGAAAGTGTAAAAATGAATTTTCAAATCACAATATTTTTTTCTGAAGTTCAACAATATTATTTCTGATCCCTGTAATTAATAGAAAACAGTTTTAACCCCATGACAATATTGGAATTACTTAAGTCAAAACCAGCAAAAAAGTGAAACATGAATTTTCTCATGTGTGAGAACTCTTAGTTTTAAATTATAGCATTTCTAAAAAACAGTCCACATACTCTTAAGTAAATTATTAAGTTTCACAGGTTTTTAATGCTTTTACTTAGGAATTTGAGAAATTAATTCACCAACTTCAAATAAAACCTACCAAATTCATGCCATGTAATATTCTTCAGGCAAAATATGCCCGGTGGAATCCAAAACGGTCTTAGTTAGCTAGCCTATTTTGGATTCCAATTCTACATAGTGGTTAACAACCAGAATTGCAGTTTAATTGTATTTCAGGAATGAATTTTAATATTCTAGTAAATTGCCACATTCATTAATACCTTTTGCCTTGGCTTAGTAATGTATGTTCAAAAATTATAATTTCACAATGACTTTATCAAAAGGAAATTCTTTAACAAGTTAAATCATGCAATGGTAATGTGCCATTGGTCTGTGGTCAGTTAACCAGGCCTTTCTGTTGATTCTGGAATTGGTTGCAGTTCAGGTAAGAATACTGACAAAGAAGAATTTTGGAGAGTTTCTTAACCTCTTATTCACTAACAGCTACATTCTAATTTATTTCTAAAAGGTTTCTCAAAACAACCTATAAATGACTAGCAGAGGCAAAAATTATCTTAAACACTGGGTCTTCCCCAGTAAATCATAAAACAAAATAGATTTCCAAGTGTTTCCTGGCACAGAAAAGTCCAAATATCAATGAACTGACAGGAAAAAATATGGCATTACAATAATACTAGCATTGTCATTTGTCTCAGTCGTATACTCCAATGATTTAAATTATAGTAATATACAATTTTTATGACAGACTAAGTGCCCTATCATAGAGAACTTAAATTACCATTTAAAATATACATGTTACTCAAAAAATTTACTACCTTGAATAATATATTAAGAGAAAATCAGCTAGATAGCTAAACTTCTTTGTTGATCTGCCCTTCAAAAACCAACCATCAATTCTCATTAGGCCTAAGATCCTAACAGTCATGTGATGTAAGGAAGGAAAAGTAATCACATTACTTGTAAAGATTACATTTTTGGTAATTTTGACAAGTAATCGATACAGTTTTAGAAAAGTAATTTTACTAGTAATATACATCAAAGGTCATGAGAGTAATCATTACATTTGAGAAATCAAAAGTGAAAATTTGGATTCCTGGTGAGTTGAACATATCAAGAGGCAGTTCACTAGGGGACTCCCCCCCTAGAAGTTGCTTCTGAGAACCTGATAAGGGCCAGACAATATGTGAATACGAGTTAAAATGTAAATACTGCTATGTAGCTACAGGGCACGGGATACGCAATATAAGTTTCTTTGTTCCAGGCTTACTGCTTGATTTTAGAATACGTCCTCATCCACAGGTGTGAATTTTGGTAGAACATAAATATTAACGCACTATGACTACTACAGTAATCAGAGGGCCATAATGTCTTCATCATCATAGGTAGTCAGCTCATGCAGGTCCTAGGTGTTGTTTCTCCAATTTTCCCCTTCCTCCTCTCTTCATACCACTGTATTCTTCTTCATTCTCTCAGCAATCTATGAATTTCACTCTTCTCCTTCCTCTCATCATTTGTCCCTCCACTGTAACTTTCAGCATATCCTTAAGTAAGCAGTTCCTTCTCATTGCATGCTCTATCCAATTCTTCTTCCTTTGGATCATCAAATTGGCCAATCTTAATTTTTTCATTTACTCTCCTCAGTTCCTCTTCATACCTAACTTTGCGCTTCCACTTGATGTTTAACATTGATCTCCAAACCCACATTTCGAATGCCTCTATTCTATTTCTCTTTCTTTTTTAGAGTCCGTCTCACAGCCATACAGGAACACGCTCCACACAAAACACTTAATCATTCTTTTCCTTAGTTTGAAATTTATGTTACTGTTTAAAACGTTTCTCTTTTTTCTGAATGCTTCCTTTGCCATTTCTAATTTTACCCTGACTTCTTTCTCACTTCTCCAGTCCTTCGTCTCCTCCACACCTAGATATTTATATATTTCTACTTGTTTCAATGAAACATCATTTACATATACATCCATCACCTCATCCCCTCCCACTTTCATAACTTTGGTCTCCTTTTGATTTATTCTGAGGCCGTAGTCTTCTGTCACATCCTCAAGCTGTTTCAACATTCCCTTCATATCCTCAGTGGTTTCTACAATTAAAACCATATCATCAGCAAACCTTATGCGCTTCACTCTTCTTCCTCCAATGCTTACTCCTTTATCTCTTTCCCAGCATTCCATGGCCATCTCTTCTACATAGAAATTAAACAGCGTAGATGACAAACAACAACCTTGTCTCACGTCAAACCACTTAGTTTTCATTTCCACAATCCTTATGACAGCTTCTTGACCCAAATATAAATTTCTTATTAACCTTCTTTCCTTCCAGTCCATTCCTATTTTTTCTAGTATAGTCATCTTTTCCACTCTACACAGTCAAAAGCTTTCTCTAAATCTCTCTATCTAGGATTTATGTCTGAAGTGCCTAAATCCAAAATTTTAATTATTCTTTATTGACATAGCATTAAAGAAAAGGTATAATGTTTGTTTGCTTGCTGTTGTAGTAGTATTTGCTGCTTGAGAAAATATTGACAGTGATCGCATCATACACAGGAGCAAAATAAAGAGTAATTGTAATTTTAGAGATAACTTTTTCAAAGAGTAATTTGTAATTGAAGCCAATTACATATTTTCAGTACTTTTCCCATCACAGAATCCTTACGCATGCCTTAGGAAAATCCTATGAGCTTGAATTCAGCAATTACATTGCTAAGAGAAGGGGTGAGATATTGTTAACCTCCAAATTTATGTTATCTAGGTTCTCCTTATTCATAGCTAAAATCGACATTTAATGAGCAAAAATTTTTATTCAATTTTCCCTACATTAAATAGTTGTTTAATTTTTGTATGATAAATATTTCCAATATAATTTTTTGAAAAATATAAAGCCTGCAAGAGATGAAAATAAACTTTGCATGCATTTCTTATGACACCATTCTGTTCTGGGGTCTAACCTGAGCCTGTTATGAGTATGAAACCTCACTCCATGCGTCTAAGGCCAAGCATGAGACTTATGGTTAAAATCAAATGAATTCCATAAGAATTACAGACAGCTGGACCAAGAAACTACAATTAGATTCATGATTCAACAAAAACAGGCTACATGCATTATTATGTATTGGCACATCAATTTAGTAAAGCAAAGTTCACTAAAACTTTAAAGGAAGAATAATTTAAGCATTAAACACTGTAATATCTAAAGAAATACAGTATTGCTCTCAGAACAAGCAACTTGAAATTAGAACAATTAATTTAACTAATTTTTACCAAGGAAACAGTTTTCTTGGATACTAAATGTCATGTATAAAATCTGCTCTGAAATAACAAAAGAATGCTCAAGTGTTCCCACATAACTTAATCACATGCAACCAAGATTGTTTTATAGATCATCATTAGGTAAACAAAATTACGGTATAGTTATACATTTGTGGCCATGCAAGGGGAGAAGGAGGAAATTGCTAGCAGGAGATGGAAGAAGCTGGACAAATGGTTGAATGGGAAGGATTCAACACTGCAAGTATATATTAGAATGAAACTGTATAATTAAGTAACTCCTATTGTTATTTAGACAAGCATGTTGTTTGTATGTGCATGAGCTTCGCTTTTCAAAAAAATTAGTTTGTCACAATGTTATTATTCACTTTCAAGTCGACCCTACAATTTATCATTAAAACTATTAAAAATATAGATTACAGAACCCAGGAATGAATCAACCCATTTTCTATTATTTCAAAGAGAAAATTGGTCTTCAAACTCATACAATATGGAATTTGCCTGTTCTGTTTTGCCTGTCAGGAAAAGTCCTGAACTGTATTAAGTACAGGATTGGACTAATATTTTTATTTCAAGATTCCCCTGTATTTAAATAATAAAAACTTCTAATGAATTAACATTTATTTTTAATCCATTAATCATTATAAAGATTATAGTTATAAATAAAGGACAAAGAATACAACAATATCAAAATGTTTTATGGATGATAGAATTTAAAATTAATATAATACATTAAAACAAAGTGATGAAAGACTAGACTAATTATAGGAGGTGGATATTTGAGCAATTCAACTCTTTGTGAAGGGTATCTATAAAGGTTAAATTCTTAGATCTTTTCCTAATCAATGTCATAAGTCAATGAATTAACAAGACTTGAGTTATGAATTTACAGTTGAAGAAATCAAGAATTCTTCGAGTGATATCTCACAGTGTCTTATAATTGATTAATATTTTACCTATCTTAATTACAATCGAACTGCTAACATTAGAAATGGGAGAATTTCTAAAATGATCATCATAGAGCATATTTTCAACTATAAAGTAGCAAAATGTATGACATTATTACATTTTATTAATCATAAATTATCACAAATGCCATAAATATTAAATTTTCAGTACACAATCATGGGTAACAAGGTATTCACACTATATCAAGCACATTGCTTTGGCAAACAAATATATGAGAAGTAATGCTCAGTTATAACAATTTTTCCCTGGAATATTATCAGTTTAGAATTGACAAATCCAGGATATTAAAATCAATTGATGTTATAGCAATGGCAAGTATAAAAATATAAATCTATATACTTCACTTGCAGAATATGCCATCTTAAACAGTTTTTCGTTTTCCTTTGATGACTGATAACACATTTCACAGTTTCTTCAAGTCACAGCACTTCCTCATCCAAGGATTAGTTTCACTATAATAGTCATTATATTTAAAAATATCAGAGGAACTGGAAAAGAAAACACATACACACGTCAATACCGTCAAATGTTCATCTTAATGAAATGATTAATGGGAAAATAAAGAAGAATAGCGGAGGAAAAACAAAAGAGAAAAAACAAAAATTATTTAAACAAAACAATTACTGAACAACATGAGCTCTTATAATTTAACAGCAGAGAGATGGCTCACATTCAAAGTTACATCCAGAATAAGCAAAATCTTCATTGATTTCAGTTTTGAAAACCATTAAGAAACCTTTGAAAAATAGCTATCACTTCAACATAATTTATGTTAACTATAGAATATTTCTAAATCATACTTCAAATCGTCGATGAGTTAATTTAAAAAACATCAAATAGTTCACTTACTTCTCATCACAGTTCGGATCGACCTGATAAGATTAAGAATTTGAGACTTAACAGTGGGTTGTTCGCCAAATCCTTGTATTTGATTAACTCCCCATCCAACTGTAAAAAATAATTAAATTCTTAAATACAACATAATATGACCATTTAAATAAATATGGGAAAAGATACAAATGTGACAAGATGTTCAGACTGATGTCACAGTGACGGAGTAGGTCTTAATGAAGACACAATCTAACCAAATAGCAAGATGATAAATATGAAGTATTACTCTTACTAACTTTTCGATAGAAACCTCTGTTCATGGAGAACACATACTGCATTTAAGCATAATAGTGTAGCTTCAAAGAGGCTCCAAAGTGTAAACGCCATGCTGTCACAATACGCGATCGTGGCGCCGCGCTGTTCTCTTGCGAGGTGGAAACGAAAATGTGTAAGGAAGAAACAACTTGAGGAACGAAAATCGATCTTAATCCGCGCGGTCGAACAGTAACCTGCCAGTAGCGTCAAGTCTTCCTTTGCGGTAGGTCGTCCACGAGATATTCCAGCTACACAGAGAGAACACAATTCACACAACCGGGAAGTGCAGGGTATGTCAGAAAAGCCCTCGAAGTCTCAAGAAGGAGGTAGAAGAAGCTCTTGGGGAGTTGAAATGGCTAACCGGCGAACTCGCTTTCAAGTAAATCGCGTTGAAACGGGTGCCGCTTCTAATAATGGAGAAATGGATCCGTTAAACGAAGGAGAAGATAATGTTGAAAGATACACTGCACTTGGAGAAGATGATCAAAGGAGAAAATCTTCTACTGCCGCTGAGGAAGCCGCATTAATAGGCGACGGAGCCGCAGGAGATGCTAGAGCAACATCTCCTACTGTGATGTCTCACAATGCTGATACAACAACTGGTTACGATACAAGATATGGAAAAAGTTTCCGGCATTTCACCAGGGAAGCTCTTCCAAGACTTGACAACTACCGGAATATCATGTCCATCCAAGCAGCATACCGGCCTACACTGGATGAACTTCACAATGAAACTGTCCACGGAAAGGTAAGAGTTTTGTATTAAAAGTAACTTGTATTTTCATTCACTCAGCGGTATTTTATTCTTGTTCTATTCAGCCATCTTCTCAGTGAAATCTTCTACATCTATCCAAAATTCCTTTATTACTCTTTTGCGTAAAGTTTTGTTTGTTGAAAGTTATGCATTAATGTATATTTTTTATACCAGTATCCATATCACATTCGTCGTACATTGTTCCCTTCTAATTGATTGGGAAAATAAACAAAAGTTTCCAGTTGTTTAGGAATCCAAAATAAAACCCGTTTCGTTTTTTAGATATAAACGTGGTTATTTTCTTGCATTATCAGTAAGATTAGTATTTGTTAGTTCCATTTCATCGGAAAACTTGCTTAAAAATTAAATATATCATCTTATTCTTGTTGCTGACCCACGCTGTTAGCGCCAAAAACTTTTTTGAATCACAATAGTTTCGAAAACTTGGCGCTGCTATCGTTTGCTCGTTTCCCGCTTAATTTAACATCATGACAAGCTGTGCAAAATACGTAGAATCCGTGTGAAAATACTAATTCTTTTATTGGCTAAGGAAAGAATTAGAAGACCATATTATTACATGTTTTGAAATACTATATTTGTAAGGGTTTTCTTGCTATGGTTGATCCGATCCGATTTTGTAATGTAGTTATTCTTTGTTCCACTGTTGAACAGTTTCATAACAATAAGAATGATTTTACTAACTGTTTTCTTTTATATGGGCTTCCCGTCGTTGGCTTTATAAAATTCACGTTGTGAAGGTGTCAAAATGTTTTTGTGTCGTGTTTTTGAAAGTTTATACCTATATTAGCTATCCTTTAATGGATTTACCATTTATCGGGAAAGCTACATTTTATCTTGTTCCTCAACGTTTCCGCTGTAAATGTCTCTCTTTATTATGTTCACATTCTTATTGTATTTATTTATTATTTGTATTTAATGGCTTTAAAGTTTTTATATTTGTTATTTACGTTCTTATGTGGACATGAAACGTCCCATTAATTGGGTTGACATCCCATCACAAGTATAGCTTGTACTTTTGCACTCATAGCATAAATCAGATAGGAATTTAATAGGTGACACTAGATCCTAGTCAGTTATTTTATTGAGAATGTATATATTTTACCTCGATCACAACTTCCTTGGAGCCTTTCGATGATTTTATAAGGAAATTAGACGAGATGTGCCACGAATTGTATAGAATGCGTTATTGAATTGTAAGGAACCTTTATTTCAATCGTGAAAAATATATTCGGTATTTCGCAATTAATTCTAATTTTCGAAGAAAAAAAACTCTCTAATCTTAAATTTTCTTTAAAACCAACGTTATTCCCTAGCGTTACCTGGGAAAAATCAATTATTTTGAGAGTAAAATGTTATTCTGCAGAAAAATTATCCTCTCCCATACATGTAAAAGTTTTTAGCATTTTTATAACTTAGTGCACTTTTCCTTATATAATTCATATAACTTAATTATATTGCGAGTTCCGGACTCTCTAGCAGTAAGTCCGTGTTTTTTAACTGTAAAAATACGAAAAATCTTATCTATCAGTAAGTCTTACATTGATAACTAAAAAATCAAGTAAATTTTATGTTTTAAGTGTTCGCTTATTTGGCTTTTATCGTATTGAATATGATCACGATTATTTACTGAATTTCTGGTGCATTAATGAAGGTCTATTTTCACTATGTATTCTTATGATTTTAGTTATGCCCATAGTCGTCAAGGCCTAACATTGACAGCAGCAAAAAATTATCAAAACTCCTATTATCCTTCTTGTAGTCCTGAATTGTGTTGATCATTTATTGATTAATAACTTAATACTCTAGTTTGGATAGATTTCATATGAGCCATGGTGTCTGAGTTACTTTATTGTATTTAGATATGTACTCCGCGAGCCGCCAGTGGCGTATGGCAGGGGGTGTAGTAATACAAACATCCTGACCTATTCTACCCGATTAGCTTATAATAGATTGCGGAAAAAAGGACCAGAAGTAATTATCTGTCTTTGCGATACTTCCACTAGTTACTCAGTAGCGACCCGCTGACCACATTGAAAATAATACAATTTTATAACTATCAATTCGTTAAAGGCCAATTTTAATAGAAGGAAAGCAACCATCTAATTAGAAGCATTCTACTACTCCTAACTAAGATAAATACGAGACTAAATCATTGTGTAAAACTAGACGAATTATTCCCGGTAAATTACAGGTTGTGTCCCGATCGTCCCGGATTTTTCGTCCTTAAAGTAGTAAATGTCCCGGTTTTGCACGAACTGTCTCTGGACACCTTAGTAGTAGGAGGCTTCAGTGCCTCATCTACACCTGCCGCAGCTTTACCTAGGGGCTCATCATGATGTTAAAAAGTACCTGGTTTGCCTGGTAACTATCTCTTTACGTTTTCCATTGTGGTAATTTCAATTTGGCCTGTGGCGCTACAATCGCCCGCTTTCCCCCGGTAAACAAATGGTGAAGGAGGCGAAGAGTGGAGGTCGGTCGCCCTTGGAGGCGTTCTTTTCTTTTATTTTCGGCGATGCTCTTCAACTTCTTCCTATCGGAAGGCCATAGAGTGGATACCTCCACGTCCCATTCACAAAAAAGAGGCGAAAGACACGAGGCGAAGACACCGGCGATGGCGTGCCCATCGCCTGTGGCAACTGCCGCCATTTGTGGAGGCGGGTCGCGTTCCAGCGGTTGCAGCGACGCAGAAATTTCCGCCTATGGAACGCCCACACTTGAACAATGTCTATATCCGAGATATATTGAACTCTTCGGGATGATTCAATATGCTCCGTTTGTATTTTGCGTTTCAGGCGGTATTGCTGCTGGTATTTTTAACGCGCTGGTCCGCTGATTTGCTTCTGATAAACCTCTATCGCAGAGATGATGTAAGCCAATATGGGCTGGTGTTCATCCGTTTGAAAATGTGGTGATTCAAATCTTGCTCAACCATGTATTTCTGTATTTAGAGGAAGGAAAAGGTTTTCTGTCGTTCCCCCTCAAGTTACGGGTTTAAGGGAAGAGGAAATAGGATCGTCAACTGAAGTTTTTCAACATTTATATGTGACTTAATTAATGAAATTCCGGATTGATTAGTGAAATTAGTACAGTGATTATGTGCAGTTATCCTTGTCCAGGATTATTATTACTGTCCTTTTAAAACTTACTGCATGAACAGTTGTAAGACGCTCGTTTGTTTACATTCCAAGTTTTGCATTGAAAATATTCCGAAATATTAGTTTAGAAAATCTAATTCTCGATATAGGTGCAACTGTTATGGTGTTCATTGTGCGTCAGGTTGAGATACAAGTCTTTTCATACAATTACAATCAAATATTTTTATAAAATTAGCCTGTTAATATCCACATAAATTATGTAACACTGCCTAAAACATACTTTGCTTTTACCAAAATGCACCGTATTCTCAAATTTTAAATATAACCCTATACATGTTGATAAATAAAATAAAGGGACCTCTCAATTTTCCCCGAATAAAGAGTTATCTTCACCTGAGAAAATACGTCATTTATTTAATTCTTGGATGCTCAGATAATGATTTACTTATCTTTTATAGTTTATAGTTTATTCAAGAAAATACGTCGCCTGGGGTCATGTTGACTTCACATATCTAATTAGAGGTTAAAGCAGGCATATGTGACCTACAAGGCTCCTTTTATGCTTTCTCATTGCTGGAATTAAAACTAGCGAGCTCTGATCCAATTGCCAACTTCGCCCTCAACCGCTGTACTATTCGCCGTCGCGCGCCATTAAATGGGAGTTTGCGGGACGAAATATTTTAACATGACTCTAAATGGCGATGCATAATTAGGGCAATTATGTTGATGTGATTGTAGTGCCACAAGGTCGTAATTTTCCTTGTAATTTTATTATAGCGCTATTCGTTTTAGCTATGACAAATATGCGGCTGTTCTAAAACCTCAACCCAGTTTAAGAAGAATCGTCTTTATTATTGATTTTAGGTAGAAATTATTTTATTTATAATTCACAGCTTTAAATTGTCTATTACCTTCAGTACACGCTCTTATTTGCTGTCTTTTTTGTTACTCTCGTGTTATACATCGAAACTCTAAGATGGAAAGTCCTCAGAGAGATATTAAAACTGTGAGAGTATGAAATGTTGAACATCCACTCTTGGAGTGTTCTTTGCTTTCCTGCATTACCTTCAAAAGTAGCTTTGCTTTCGCTTTTTTGTTTTGTCAACTGTCGCTTCAAAAATTTAGAGATGATTCTAGGATGAATCTGAATAATTGTTTATTTTTTAATTTTACTCAAGCGAAGTTGTAGTTTATAGATTCGCATTACAATAAAGTTAATGAAAGCCATATCAACCCTTTTGTAGCATGGTGTTTACGCAGAGAGATTACCATTGCGATGTATTTTTACAAATAAAAGCATTGTAATTTCAAGCCGTAACCACCTCTTAGGCATTTCTTTGAGTAATATACGTAATTATAAAGGTGAACCAAAATTACGCTTGTGTTTAGGTGGCGTTTTCTTCCTCATTTGTCGTGTTATTCTCTTTTAGAAGATGTCTCTTCCTGCTGCAAAGGGTTGAGTAATTTTTAGCATTCTACTTGCGGAGAATTCAGCGACCAGGGCTATTGCTCAATCATTGCACTCTTCCCTAATGACAAATATAAATGAATTTTTCACCTCAATAAGAGATAATTGCTGCAAGTTAACGAAGTTAATACGTATTTGTATTCGCATTCTCGTTTCCCGTAATTCTAGTCTTATGTCACCGACCTTGAAGAATAATTGTTTATCTTCCATTTATTAAAACTATCTTGTAACTTCCTCCAAAAAGTTAAACCCCTTATCTTTTTGACCATTTTTTATAACCCACAGAGATGTGGGTCACTGGAGCGCGATGACTTAAGCGACCGACCATAATACCCCGCGGAAGAGCTTCAGTAGAAAACGGTGGGTCTCAAGCCCAAATTTGAGAAAAACCAACATAGACTGTCAAATAATTCCCCGGATTTATTAATTTACCTTTTATTAGGCGAGGATAGGCCCGAATGAGAGAGGGAAGAATCAGAAAATATTTCTTAAAATTCTCTAAAAAGTTTATAGTTCATTCATCTGTAAAGTAGATAATTTTGACATTTTAAGTGGATCTTCTACTACTTATTGGTGCTATATCGGAGAGTTTTACTCTCTTGTCAACTTTTATTTTTGTTTAATTGAATGTTATCGTCATAGTTTTTAATTTGTAATGTATACATCTGCCCAGAAATTCCTCATCGATCACGTTTCTCATTTATCTATGGTAATATAGGAAATTATAGGTGATTAATATTGTCAGCTCATAGCTTTTCCCTAAATTAATAAAGTAAAGTATGTCCTTTCCGAAAATAAATTAACTTTTTTGAAATAACCTTTCGTTGTGTACTTATGGTCAAACGGACCTTACTTAAAAAAACACGCCTCGTATTTTAAGATAACATATATGTCGACAAGTCACCGGCCTAACATCCTGTTCATCAATAGATGTTTCCATCACGATCCGTACAAATCCGTTGGCATATTTCTCTCCATCGCGAGAGCGCATCAGGGGAACTCGGTTCGAGGAACATAATCTATAGCAGGGAATCACTGTGGAAGAATGGCTGTGGAGATTAAATCTCGCTCTATAAATCGAGAGCCCATCTCTCCGACGTATGAAACCCGCGTACGCCAGATTGACGCTTAGATGCGACTGAATGGAATTCCAGATGGATTGGATTTTGGACTGCGAAGCGTCCCAAATGCTCGTGTTACCAGATTAATTAAGCGGAGCTCTACGACATCAATAACTCATCTCTTTAACGAACTCATAGCTCGGATTCCCGTCCGTGTTTTAAGCCCCCCGCGTCTAATTACGACCGAAAAGCCGCGGTTCGCGCGTTCATTATGCGTCACGCATCGTACGTAGGGGCTGCGTTCCTCGCTTGTTGATGTTGTGAAGAGTAAGCCGAGATTTTTGCTTAAAAAACCCTCGTAGTTTTGTGCTGTTTTCCGTAAATAATTCTGTTTGTTCATGATTAGAATTAGAAGTGATTGGAAATTTGTGTGTTGCATTTTTTTATATTTTATCAGTTTCTCCGAAAATCTTTAACAAGGAAGTAGTCGACTGGGTTATGGATTTTCTTTTCGAGAGGGAACGAGTAGTACTGGGTGGCGTTAGCTCAAATAGTCAAAGTTACCTCCGGTGTACCTCATGGCAGCGTAATTGGACCTCTTCTTTATATATATCAATGACTTAAATGACGAGATAGATAGCAATATGTGGATATTTGCGGATTACTCTGTTATATATAGAGAAATATCGAACGAGGAAGACAAAACATTTCTCTGAAACGATTTTGTCCTCATTCAAAGGTGGTACGAAAAATGGGAATTAGATATTTATGATCCGTAGTGAATTTCTGCCCAATCACCCGTGCAAAATTAATGGAATTAATATAAGAGTATTAGATTCAGTAGAATATCTCGGGATCAACCTTACTAATAATTTAAATTGGAACAATCATATTCGAAAAATCTGTGGCTAAGCAATTAAAGGGCTTGGCTTTGTAAAGCGTATTGTTGGTAAATGCGATGAGAAGATGAGAGAGCGATGTTATTTTATAAAAGTTTTGCTTTGCATATGGTACAGTAATCGTCAGTTTACTGATTTACTCACTTTCGCAGTCGGAATATGGCTAAAATTGAGCAGTTTACGTCTATTAATGTTAACGAAAAGTGTAAGAAAGGAATAGACCCGGATCTGAGATTATTGGGACCACCGAAGTAGAAATAGGACCCTTAAACTATCACTGTTTTACGAAAAACAACGGCTCGACGGTGGAAGGGTTAAACTATCACCGCCGTTAGTTTTCTTTATGTAATATTAAACTTAAGATTGTTCCCTATTTTATGTTCTTATGCCATCCTGATAACTCTCTTAGTTCATTCATAGTTCAAATGCCTGCTGAATCCTATAGATTACTCTCCTTCCAACTTCTTTCATACTCCGCTCATGCACTCTTTTCCAAGATGATGACCTTCCAAGTTGGCTTTCAGCCTTTGTATCACTCCCATCTGTATCGCTCTCTCGCCAATTCATTGTAATGCCACTTCATTACTAACATCCATCGTGTGCTGTCTTGTGTAGTAAATTTTAATACTTTCTTCTCCACGCCCAATTGTTAAGAAAGAATTTTTTTTTTTCAAAAGTTCGAAAGCTCCAAATTTCAGGATAAAATGACAATGTTATCATTCTATTACTGTAAGATTTCCCTTGACCTCAGATACATTACGTTTAGAGCCATGAATATGCTTTTAATTCTTATATAAAGCGTTGCCATTTATCTGCAATAATTATTTCCATCCTCTCTGCTTGCTCTCAAACCTGGGCATCGAATCGGAACCGAATCCAAACCGAAGTACTGTTGTTTTTGCTTAGGCGTTAAATAATATTTTTTATTCTCGATTAATTGGCATTGTTATTCTCTCTCTCATCGGCCTTAAATTTGAACAAATATTTTTTGTTTTGATTTTCGATTTCTCTAGTTATTAAGTTTAATAATAGTTGTTTATTATTACTACTATTCTCAGCTTTAACGGTGACTGAAAACTCATTAATTTAAGTTTATATTGACCTATGATATTATTGTTTAATATTTTAATTACCAGAGTTTTATACTAAAGTTTAATAAAATACGTTTTTAAAATTTACTCATCAAAACTTTCAATGAGGTTCACTATATTCAGTTCCAAGAACGGAAACCGGTAAGATCCGTTTTGGCGTTGACTACGAAAAAGGAAACCGGGAGGGAACCGGAATTCTACTTTTTCGTTCAACTAAACGAAAACTCTCTAAGATACATTCCCTCTATCTAAGTAAATTGCGAATACTATTATACATCTTTTAAAATGTAGGCTTTGAATTTTCATGATCTCCCGTAGTAAAAAGAACGCTAGCATTGCAATATATATATTTAGAACGTTCTCACTTTTTTCGCAAGTCGACCGTTAGATAAGCTTTTCTTGAGGAAGACCACATCTGCCGGAAAAGGCCAATTATTTTTAAACTCTCGTCGCAAGTTATTGACCGTTAAGTCTCTTTGTAATGGCAGCAAAAGAATCGTGGATTTGGCGGGAACGATCGATGCGATAGCGCAATCTGTCTCTCTTTTATTTTCCGATCTTTATCTCGAGAGGGAATCGTCCCCCTGTCTCTTAGCTGTCTATTGGCTGCATTGCTCCCTGCATTGATCCCTGTTGGGATGTTTGTGAGATTCGAAGTAGCAACTCTTATGCTTCAATAGCGAAGAATTCGTCGTGGTACCCTACAAAGAGTCGAAGTATCCCTATATGAAATGATCACTGTATTTATCCGAGACCGATTATAAAGAGATTAGCTCCCACCGTCATTTCCTTTTCGTTGTTCCTCTCCTCAAAGAGCGGTCATTCCGTTGAAATTTTTAAGTAGCCTTCTCTGCGACGAAATATCGTTGCACCTGTCTCTGTTTCTTAGGAAGATGGAGGAATATCAGAGCTGATTTTTTGGAAGATATCTTTTCATTCATAGCAGATTAAGTGGCCCGGCATTGCGATTTCAGACGAGCGTAGTTGCAAAAATTTCGCACAGGTATTCTATATTATGGAATCTCGAAGATACCTTTTTGCGTTGTTAGAACTTCCGAAAGTGGGGTTCGTTTTAGATTCGAGTCGTTTTAAATCCTTTTTTGCCCTGACACTTTTTACCGGAAATATTTTATGAATCCTGTCTGTTTAGTATTCAGCCAGAAGGTCGATTGGACCCTCACTTCTTCTAGTACTAGTTACAGATAGCTAGGAGAGGGTGTTGAGGCTTACTAGGTATGATGTATAGGTAGTTTTCCCTTGCTTTCCTCATCGAGTCAGAATTCATGAAGCAGAATATGTCCATTTAAGTAAGGCACAACGACCCTACGGGGAACCGAGTAACACTTGTCTTAGCATTCCACTAGGAGAGATACCTTATTCAACGTCACTCATACATCAGTAGCTCTCCTACAATTACAGCCACGAAAAAAGACAAAAAAGATAAGTTCTTGCCGAAGAAAAAGTATATTGGGAATGAATGTCGTTAGTTACACTAGTTTTATTAAAATATGATGAATATTAGGAAATAGAATTTATTATGCCTAGAGTTTTGGCTCCAACTCAAATTTAAGTAATAAAACACTTTAATGTTCTCGCTAAAATTCAAAAGATAACGGACAGTTGGGTATAAGGAAATACATTCTTACAAAATCGAAGCCGGAAATCACCCAAGCTCGAAGGATACCTTGACTTTGAGTTATCAACCTTTTCTGTTCGCCTTCAAGGATTTACGTGAAAGGAGCCCCGATCAAGGTGGCAACTTCACTTCAAAGGAGACGTAAAAGTGGCGTATGTCCAAAACTCTACGCCTATAGGAAAGTTCACTTATCCGAACGATAGGATAACGAGAAGAATTGCGGGTTTATGCTAAAAAGCGTATGCTATGGTTGATGCTTAGCATTTACCGTGTAATAAAACCATATAATGAGTTCAGTTAATTTTAATGTTAAATTCCAAGAAATAGAAGCGAATGAGAAGTGCGGTGAGATGACATACTTTCTGAATATAGATACATAGAAGCATACCGCCTTTCTCTGAGTATCATCTGGTGTGTGATGGTATATGATTTGATGAAAATGTTGCTGAGAATTTTAAAAGACAGGATATTTTATTACTATAAATGCAGTGAAGAATTTGGGAAGTTTGGCAATTTTAGCTCGGGAGTAACTAGGGAAAAAAATTTCTGTGTTAGTTTTATGAGAATACCTTAATATATTTCCTGCACCAAGTTTTATCTAATTTATTATTTCAATATTTCCAGTACAAAATCCCTTCCCGTTACTAATCGTCCGCATATTAATTCGTATATATCTATTATAGGTTATTATCATATTAGCAATTTATTATTACTGTCTATAGTTAGTATTACTATCAATTATGTAAGCTATTTATCGTCGTCTTTTCCTCCTTAAATTGATTTTAAGTTTTAAATTAAATATTCTTAAGCTCTTCTCATAACATCATCGCTATATCTACTGGTTAAATTCCTTCACTCTTCTTTTTCCATAATATTTTGCGCATTTGCGTGATGGTAGCTTCTAAGCCACGAGCTAAATTGATTGATCCGATTAATTAATTTCAGGTTGCCGTGAAATTCCACCTCCTTTTCTCTAGTCTCTTTAGTACTTACCGTTTAAGCCAAAAGAGCTCCTTGAAAAGGATAATTGCTCTTCGTGTTTGCAGGCTTCCACGTTTTAGGCCTTAGTTTCCTTTTACCCAGTTACCTCTAATCTCATCGAGGTATTACATCCATGCCCTTATTCCTTTATCCTACTCGATACTCTCTGCACGCTCAAATCTGTTTACCAATCAATTTTGTTCTCTTTCCTTCGAAGGAGATTAATATCTAATTTACGATCGCTGGAGCAGGCGGATCTCAAAATCAATATAGCACTGAAATGATACTGCTTCTACCAATTTCCTTCCCAGCCTTATAAATGTTCAAATCCTTGCCTACGTCATGAGGTATTAGTAATTTACATATTGACAGTTTCATCCACCATTTTTGTTTTTCCTCAGGAGAACCTCCTTTAGAAAATTTATCGCTTGAGGTGGAATTTATAGTCGGACTACTTATTGAAAATGGCTTCATTAGACCATGATTCATGCATTACATTGTATAATTAATTCTGTGATTGGAGGTTCGTCATCCGGAAATTGACAAACACGGTTTAAGAGATAGCGTTTCATTCGGTTTAGGATTTTTCTCGTAAGAATCGAATCATAAATTTATGTATCTGGTCTTCACCCACTTGTTCTATTACTTTTGTTCTATGTCGTATTCTATGCTCTTAAGTACCGCATTAATTCTTTCTTATCGTCTAACAATACGGTTGAACGTAATCACTTTTTATTTGTATGCCAACTTTTATATCTGTATATTTATTCCAAGTCCTTTGTGTATATATTATACATATTTTCGGAAATTATTATTTAACCTATTTCTCTGTTCTCCACACTTGAGGTTTGATACATTATTTGATATTTTACCCCCTAAACTGATCTTCGGATGCCATTTTAACACAGTAATAACCCCGAATTTATTCATAATGTGGGAGAAACAGCTTCAGATCAAACTAATAAAGTTAGTAAACTGTTCTCTTTAAGGGAATTCGGAAAATTCTCCACGGCTGCCCTTCCTGATTATTATTCATCCAGTTCTGCTGCAGCTCTCGACGAGCTCGACCTTGACTTTTATCCAATTTTGATCGCTAACTCCAGCGTTTGAAAATGTCAGAGATTCCAATATCCTCGCCCTTCAGAATTCCTCTTTTATAGCTCATTCGAATATTTCTTTTGTTTAATTGCATTTAATATTCACCTGCAGATGCCAGGTCTACCCCGTATACCCCGATGTATTAAATGATCACATTTGGAATTTAATATCGTAGAGGAAGCCTGTTTCTTGAAGGTTTATATGTCTATGACTGGTTCAATATGAATGAGCCCATTGTCTTAACCGGTCTCTTTCGTAGCCAAAGAAGTAATAAAAGGAGATATAATTTAATTGAAATCCTGCAGTATCATATAAGAATTAATTTAATAGTAATGCTGCCAGCTTTCCCGGGTTTTGAAAATTATCGTTCTTCCTATCTTTCGCCATTACATTCAGTTTCCCCTGCACAATATGACACTCATATGGTTATTGTATCATGTCTCTTATCTTTATTTCAACACATTCTTGATAGGAATACACCTCAGTGGTAGGAAAACTTTGAGGATTCCTAATATTCCTCCGGTTGTAATTTTCTTTTGAAGACACAATTTCTTTATTTTGTAAAATGATTACAATCATAACCCTTCCTTTCTCGTAACATATTTCTGCTCTACAGGAAGAAGGAAGGAAATAAAAATGACATTTATTGACGTTCACCTAGGAAATACCCAAATATAAACCGAAGTCTATAATTCTGAAAGCGGGAAATCCGGGTTTGCTTCCGTCTTTCGTTGAACCTTTTCACCTCTGTTTTAACTTTGTGTTTTTTTGTTCTTTTATTAAAAATTGTATTTGATCAACTTCAATTGTTTCTATCACATTTCGTTGATCGCTTGCGAACATTTTCTGGAACGGTTCCGCTTTGTTAGCAAGCTGGTCTGCTGGTACCAGAAAATAGTTTCAACTTTGTTGATGCTACCTACTAACTGGCTCACTTCGCAAAATGATGTCGAGCAGTAACAAATTGTGTTCGAGTGACATGAAATTTAACTATTGTAGTATTATGCTGTGATACTATAGCAACTTGGTGTAGTCTTTCTATATTCATTCAGTTGCGAAATGTTCAGCAGCCATGTTCAAGTCCAGCCTGAGTTAGCAACCAACACAGAGCGGTAAATTGGACATTATGGTAAAAAAGACTTCTGGAGCAGATTTCGATGGTATAAATTCGTCTAGAACAAATGGAATGGGACGTGTCTGAGTGAGTAACCCAAATAGTGAGGAAAAATCGATATGAGGTGGAAAAATTGGTCCTGAAGCAGATTCCGATACCGAAAAAATCTTAAAGCAATTCTTCGCTCCCTGGAGCGATGCGCCGCTGTTTTTCCCCGCGGCCTCTATGTCCGCTTCTCTCTATTTTTACGCTGGAAATCGAATTCGATTTTCCGATCTCGGGGCAATCGATTACAGCAGGAAGACCGTTTAGTTTGCAAAGGCTGCCATTTGCTGTTTATTGCTGAGAATTAGCGTTCACGGCCGGCCATTGTTCACCCTCGTCCAATTTAGCCTTGGCTCCTTCTTCTTAGGCGCTGCCGTTTTGTTTGATATTGGCATTGTTTTGAACCGGAAGCATATATCGACCATTACATCATTAGGTCTAGACGGCGCTGCACAAAAATCGGCGGATTATTAAGGAATTTCCGCTCCGTATTTCTGCATTTTTCGGATTGACATCCCGGTCTCCGAGGGCTTTTGTATGCAGCGCTAGGGTTTATCCTCTTTCATACGGATTCCGATATGTTCGAATAAATCCCGTGGGGAATCGGCATTTTGTGACGTTTGTGATGGAATCTGCGAAAGCCTCTGTGTTTGTAGAGCTTTGCTCAGGCGAAGTTTATGTCGTTGCACAACCACCGTTGCATCCCAGTTGAGGAGTGGATGGCTTACTATGTTTATCTTTCTCTCATACTGGGCTTCCATGATCCTAGGTTGCAAATGTAACCTTTCCTATATGTACTGTGTACACATACGTTTCTTTCTCTTCTGCGATTGCACTTCAGAAAATAAAGGGACTATGTTAGGAAAGGGAATTAATGAAATACTTCAGTTAATGTGGAATGAGCTCGGAACCTAAGACGAATTTATCATCATTAAAATTTGACTACGTTCGCTTTTTAAAATCGAGATTGTATCCAAGGAAGTGTTCGCGGGCCTTTTTTATTCCGGATTCAAATTTTAAAACGTGATCAAATCATTAATGAAGAGTGTGTATCTCAAAATAAATTATGTCATGTATAATTCATGCAATTATCTCTTATGTCTAGTTAATTGCTTTAAGAAAAATACTGAAAACGTCATTGTTTTTGTGAGCCTCTTACATAACCTTATTATTAAAACGTGGGAACAATTCCAGTCCTTTACTTATAATTTGCTTTCGCATTTGATTGTAAATATCTTTTTGAATTTGATTTCAACCCATAATGCTTAAAAAATCTAAAAATCAAATTCTCATTTTCAATTTGTTTCTCCCAGAAGTTAATAATCATTGAAAATATCCCGAAATTTGAATGATTTTTACAGTTGGTTCGTTATAACGATTTTTATTCGAACTCTATAGAACGATATCAGTATCTTTGATATGTTTGGATAACATTTTCACTCCTCCACCATACCAAATTATTCAGAAAGAAGTCTGATATATAGTCTCAAACATTATTGCGATAATTAACTAGCATCATCGAATGATTCTCAGATAGAGAAGATTGTTTGCTTTACTTGCGGAAAAAGGATGTGTGTTTGGGTCTATGAAATTCAAATTTTGAATCTTGGCGTCAATCCAAACCTCTCGCGTTCCAAAAAGCAGCGTTGTGACGAACTCTTCGAGAATATTTGGATATTTTGGGTTAATAGTCGGAAAACGAATAGCATACGTGCTGAGATTATTCGCTCCATATATTTTCTAAAACGCATAATACTGCATCATCCTCTTGGGGAAGCTACGTTCTTGTGTACACGATATTATCAAACTAGTATAAACTCTTGCGACTTCGAGATAACCTACTATATAAATAAATTTGTTATTTAGTATTGCATGACGTATTTAGTTGAGTATTTTTGGATCGAGTACTTTTTAATGCAAAATTTGAGAACATTTAAAATATTTGGGTATTTAAATAATTACATTTAGAATTATATAAAAATCTAAACCCGGTTTCTACGTTTTTCATATATCTGAAGTTATGTTATTCAACTCTAATTAAATAATAAATAAGTTATAAATTCTTATTTCTGTCTACCATAATGACTTGTGAATTACAGCATGGCTACCCAAGCCTTTTTTACTGTTGATATATTATAAATTATTCAATATTAGCCTATTCTACATTGTAATATATTTTACGTAGAGGTAGAAATATTAAACTTTTAAACATATAGATGTTAAAAAGGCTTAAAATCTGGTAACCACTACTGCAGGAGCTTTAAAGAAGTTTTCATGTAGGTACATACTTAAGGCAATGTAAATTCTCCACTGGCGGAATTCAAAGGAACAGATCGCCTTCAGAAAGGGAGTGAATCTACAAACGAGAGAAAAAATGACCAAAAAAGAAGTAGTGTTATTTTTACCGCTTGTCAGTGTGTATTTATGTGACAAGACAACCCATCTTTACGTGGAACTCCTAACCACAATCTCACTCTTTGTCTTATTAATAAGTACCTTTCCTCGATAAGTGAATTCACATTTCGTAATATCATCTGAGATTCCGAAGAAGCGTACACGTTTGGTGTTTAACTTTCCTTTTTCAATGGTGATTCTTGGAAAACAATTCCGTTTCCCCAGCGACCTCCAAGGTCAGCTATGGCGACAAATCATGGAGTGTTACCTGAAGGTCCGTATGGACCTTTATTCTCCATTCCAGCCACATTTAATTAAATTTATTGCTGTAATAGCTGAAATTCTAGTTGCTTCAGTTTCAATTCGCATCCTAATGTTTTCAAAGTGTCTAATTTACGTCCTCGAGCATGGGTCCACAGCCCTGCTGTAATCTTTATGGGTTTCCAAAGAAATGTTTCAATAGACTCCAGTGAACTTCTGGCCATTTGCTTCGGTAAAGATTTGGATACGTACCCCGTGAGCCGCCAGTGGTGTTATAAGAGGAGGTGCGGTGACTCCAACAAATAACGTTACCCTACTTAATCTAACCAATTCTTCTTTTGATAGAGGATAATAATTTATAGCGTGAATTCTATATGCATTTCCTTAATCTTAGATGGTGATATTCAACACTCTTATAGGCTGAAATTCGAGAAAAAATTTATAAAATCTCCTAATAGGAATCACTGAGTTTTCAGACCGTTGGACAGCAGTAAAGCAATTGATAGGAACCAATGGAAGTAATTAAAAATACTTGAAGGAACTGATGGCATTTTTCAACTGCAAGGAGTGAAAGAATGAAACGCTAGGAATGAGTATTTTAAATACTTTTGCTAAGTTGTTGACACAATGAAAAATTTGGAGGAATTCCAAAGCTTCCATGTCTAATTTATGTCTGAGTGTCTAATTTAAGGGCTCGAGTATGGATGTACGGGGGGGGGGGGTTTGAAATTCAAGGAGTGACTATCTTCAATATGTTTGTAGAGGTTCAATCATTTTAGAAAACCTCATATTTGACAAGGCAGGAATCTATGGTTAGCAACTGCTCGGTAAAGAGACACGAACCGCTTGGTGATTCTTCGCAAACCTACTTCTTTCGCATTAGGTAAGTAGGGTAACGAACTCAAATGTTGTTAGTGGAGGCGGAAACCGTTGAAATGTCTCTTCGCCTACGTGAAAATGTAAATAGAGGAACTCATGAAGAAAGACGCATCTGTCTCTCTCGTATCAAACACTTCCTTCATCGCTTTATCGGCATTTCCTCGTCTCTGTGTTTATCTTTCTGTTTTGAACCAGAACCACGTGATCGCGGAAACTGTTTCAAACAGTTTACGATGGAGTAAAATACGTTTCTCGATTAGGTCAGAGTGCCGCTTCTTATCTGCGGAACTCGGCAATGAAATGAATGAGATCTTTCATCTGGAGCGCTGAATTTCGAATTTCTTCGAGACGACGCGCGTGTTTCTGAAATAACGAATTTTTAGCGCAATCGGGCATTAAGACGACCTCTGGGGCAGGGTGCCCGTTGGCGACGCAATTCGCGATACACTTACCACGTGATGAAGCCGTTGAAATTTTTAGAGAATGAATCGCAGGTATTTGCTGCTTGATATCACTTGCTTAACTGGGTTAATATAAAGGATGTTTGCCCTTGATTTTCACTTGCTACGTCTATTTAATCTCGGAGAATTTCGGTTTCATGTATCTGTGCGGAATATGTGTAAACACTGTGTAATTCTAAATTCTCTTCGTGGTTGGAATTCAAGGTTTCATGAGCTGTATTCTGTCACTCTTTACGGTTATAAGTGTATCTATATCCCTGTGGTTTCTAATTTAGATCGCTCATTATACTTTAATATAAAATTTCCTCATCATTCTCGTAAATCTTACGTCATGAATGACTGCGTAATTAGATTGCGAAATGATGTTAGATTCAACTTTCACATAATGTATCGTGACGTAACGTTTGTGTATTTTTTTACCATTTAACGAAAATTATCCTAAATCATGGATTCTGAAGTAGATGTGCATGGTTGCGCACATATATTTGGAAGCATATTATTTCAAATAATCATTCATTTCGTGATTTCAGAGAGTGACATCAGAGAATGGTGAGTCCTTTTATCTCTTGAATTTCCATACGATAAATTTTTCAAGTTTCATTGATGGTCTTGGCGATATTAACCGTTCCAGTGAATTTCTCCATTCTCGTAATAGTTTTATTTTCCTCTTTTAAAATTTTAGAAAATGTAAAACCTAATTGTGAAATACTTTTTACATTATTGCAATCTCTTAGTTTTTCTCCCGCCGTAGACTCGAATAAATATAACTTGAATTCCGTAAAATCGTATCTGACTGATAAAATGTTTCAGAAATGACTACGTCGTTAGATAGTTAGTAACATTGATGAGCTAATGAGTAGCAATGTTATTTCTAGATACAGTATTTTGTTATCGCAGCAGTGGACCCGAAGAATGCGTATTCATGATCCGGGGTCATTAGCTGCTCATCGCGGTCACGGTCTCGCCTGGGAGCAATAGTCACACATTTATCTCATCACACATCAAACCAGTGACATGCGAGGTGAGATGCTGATAGAAGAGAAGGAAATAGTCCCACCGAACATGAGCCAACTGCTTTTATCATTATGAAAATATATTTACAAGTCAACCATTTCGATTCATAATGTTCGTATTAAAAGAATATTCTTTCCCCGTTCCTTTTCGTTCTAATATTTGTGCCCCGCATCGTAATTAACCCGTCGTTAAAATCAATATTTAATAATGTTGGTTGTTTTCGAAATTATAACTTCGCATAGGGATCGAATAACTCTTTTCCCATTCTAATTTTTATATATATTCGCTATTAAATAGCGCAGCAGTGATTAACTAATTTGTCACTCTTTGTCGTTTAGCAATATGAATTAAGTTATATATCGTTCAGATGTATTCTTGAAATTATGTTATCTAAAAATGGAAAGCTTCAGTGGGCGGCAGACTGGACATTAAGTCTCTCATGACATTTTACTCAAGCATTAAAATGGAAATGTATGTATTATTTTATGGATCCATCTCATATTTGATGTGCTTATTTCCAACCAGCAATTCTCGCAGTGCTACGAGACAGGACTTAATTCATTAGTATACTTCACTAGGTGTATGGCGCTTTGCCAGGCTGTTTCCTTATTCATTAGAATTGCAAATTATGTACATTCTAGAAATGAAAACTATTGGAATGCTCCCCCACAGATTTAGCTGAAGGATTCCAGCAAGAATTCAGAAAGAATTTTTCCAAAAATCCTTGAAGTTTTTATTAATTACGTTAATTCTCAAATATTCTCTCGAGCTTTCTCAGCACCTTATTTATTTGGTCTAAGAAGGTTAAAATATAGACTAAATATTGGAAGACGCTACTTCGTGGTAGGCCATCAATATGATGATGATGCTAGTTCGCTACGATAAAATCTGTGGAATTGTACGAGTAACTTTATTAGAGGTCTAAAATCTCCAACAAGAAAGCTCAAAAAGTGCGGTGTCCAGTTTTCTTTTCTCGGAATACCGGGGAATGAGAAGAGGGACGCCGACAAAAACGGCTATTGGAGATTTTAAACCTCTAATTCCTTATCAGTCGTGCCCCAGCCTTCCTTTCTTATCTACGAGTAATTTACTTAAATATTATTAGAATAGTGTTGTTTTAGTAGACTTTAAGTCTAAATTCATCAGATACTTCTGTTAATTATTTTACTATTTGGTTAGAAAATAACTTATAAGTTACTCAGTCCCAACTAACCGATGCTCGTTAGTAACCAGATTATTCCACTTTCAAATAATACCTTAAAGAATTACTTGAAGCAACACTTAATACTCATGAGTAGTCCATTGTTGCCATGTTTTATTGATGTAAAATGCTGCTTCCGATTAGTTGAAATATCAACGATAAAGATGATAATCTCATAAGGTTGTCTTTCTGGTAATTATTACGGTAGTAAACCTGCATGTTTAAAGAAGTACTATACCATACCACAAAATATTAGTTAGAATATGAGATATATTGCTTCATTCAATCATTAATCATTCATTTGAGATAAGGTCAGAATCAATTTCCATGAAGTCTGTTTAGTGTTGAGAATCGGGGTTATGTGATACGGACATTCATCCTTACCAGAAGAAATCGTCTTGCGTAAAATACCTGAGATTTCCGTCTTCGAATTGCTAAGTGGCACGCGGTCAAAGCACTTTCGGCGTTGACTTGTCGCCTTGGGAAAGACGCGGTGACTTACGCCGGTTTAACTAGCGATGACGTCAGGAGATTCTTCCGAAATACACATTTCGGTTATTTCGAGGTGTAAAGGGCTGTGAAAGCGGGCGAAGGAAAGTGAGGATTGGAGAAATGAAAGGAACGGACGATTTCCTCCGTGGTATTCCGCAATAACTCATTCGAAGGGTATAATTAATGTTTTCCCGCTGGTATAACCGTTTATTAACTTAGGCCTCTGAGGAAAGTTTTTATTTTAACTCCGAGATGGGTTATTCGTCAAATTTTGGTGTTAATTAATTCTTTATTTTTCCGTGGAGTCAGGGAAGGATTCCGTTAGTATTGCTTGGGAATCTTACCGAATTCCATCTGAGGCTGTTAGATTCCTGCGAAACTATATGAAGCCAGTGTATTTTTCGCCTCCACTGTTCCCCACCATATCTTCGTTTAAAATTCAAATCCACGATGTAAATATCGTGATAAACTTTATCCAAGAGGATCTTCATTTACTTTATTTAATCGCGAAAATAATATCGAGTAATGCTTCAAAGAAGTGCGATCAGCTTTATTTTTCCTCTTCGTTGGTTTGATGTTTGAGTCGTATCCCAAAACTATCGCTCTTTTCATCTTCCCGGGTTTGCTCCAATAAATAAGTAAATATTTCCATAAATATGGCTACTAGTGCGAATAGGAGTTTATATCGTGAAATTCATGACAAAGTTAACTTACTACTGATTCATTTTCTATTAGAATGATTTTTATGGCAGAAAGTAAAATAAAGTTATTTTGAATTCCGAAGGAGAAACGCATTATGGTATTAACTTGACATTTCTGTACAGCATGCATCTTCCTTATATATCTTACTTATCTTTCCGTGGTTGGAAAATAATCCGTATGTCACGAAATTGAAATTTTGATTTGATGTATCGAATAACTGGAAACATCATGTTGGATATGATTAAGAATGTCACCAACTTGCTGGAATACATATGCTTACTTTGATGTTATGTTCTCCAAAATAACCTTCCGGCCATAAAATTCAAATATTACATACAAAAATAAATATTACATTAGCAGTTGTCATACAGAAGTATTTCCTTCGATTCCATTACCTTTTGTTGGTACTCTGTAGATGGCTCCGAATTTAGACGCACCGGACCGTATTGATTAAGGCGGACGTGAATATAGGGAAAGGGTGTGTTCTGCTGCTACTCTATCTTCCTCACTTAGTCACTTGTAATTGTTTTTCCCATTTCAGTTGTATACAAGCATTCATTTCCTCATTGGATAGAAGGTATAATTAGCAAATTGGATGATAATTAATTATGGAAAACATTCTGATCTCTGTAAGGTATTCAGCCCAAAGGCCGGTTGGTACTTCATCCTCTCTGGTATAAGCTACGAAGAGCTTGCAAAGAGGAATGAGGTTCAGATTCACTAGGCAGGCGGAGTGTGGTAGTTTGCCATTGCTTTCCTCACTGAGCCAGAATGCTGTAAGCGGAACATGTCCACGCAAGTGAAGCACAATGACTCTATGGGTAACACTTTTCTTGGCATTCCATAAGGAGAGACCAAAATCAGTGTAATTATTCACTCATACCTCAGTAGCTTTCATTTCATCACAGCCATCAAGACTGGGACAAAAGAAAACGAAAGATACATTTTTCTCTATCCTAAACCACATGGCAAATGAAAATAGTCCATCATAGTATAGTAGCAGAACACATTCTGGAGGAGTGAAATACAAATTAGTCATTTCGTTAGAATATTTGAATTAAATTTCCGCTTATCACGTTAGAGTAGCATTTACAATTTTCCTGATTAATTTTTCTGCATTTTTACTCAATTTCTTCTATTCGTGATTTATTTATTGCTTTAACGGCTCTCTACTCACTATGAGAAATTCACTCTATATTTGGCCACTGCTTCACAAAGGTGAAGATTCACAAAAGCGATTCTCAGGTGACGTGATTTGTGAAAGATTTAGTATTTTCCTCTCCTGGAAAACTTTTCCAGTTCACTAGTGATCCTACAAATATCCTTTTTATTATCGCTTACTTGTATTATACATTAACAAAACCATATGTAGTAAAAGGAAGAAATCTAAGTAGTACACATTGAATGGAACCAGTGAAAGGATTAAAGGAGCGCCGACAAGAATATTAGCACAGTGATACATGCACATTTGAGAGAAATTCAATGAAATACGTATCGATTTCTATAAATAAAACAAATCGACACAGCTCGAAGACACAGAGGCTAGGATCTCATACTGTCATGGATTGATTTCAGTTGGTTAACTCAAATGAAAGTTCGTGATTATACTTATATCCTGTTATTTCTTGTTGATATCGATGTGGTAGTTACGAGAAGGTAACTTACGCAGTGCGGGCTAGCTTATTTGGCGAAAGCCACCAAATTGTGGAAATATCGCTGGAATATTTCATTTCCGACTTTTTAGTATGCCATTTTTGAAATCGCGGAAATGAGCAGATTTAACTTTTACGGAAGTGGGATACTTTTCGCGTTAGCGTTTATTTTGGTCGAAGAGATAAATTTGTACTCGTTCTTTGTCAAGTCTTCTGATTTATCTCTCTAAGATATACGTTTCCGCCTTTTCTTTTAAATGTTTACAATTTCATATTACTTCGATGTGGGCAGTCATTTAAGTAGAAATCACATTGAGTTTTTTCAGTTTAATGAAAAACTGAATCTACCAAGTAAGTATCAATACATTTATTTTAATGCGCATTCCGAAAGATGGATCCTTGTAGACATACGATTGCCAACTTGATTATAGGAATATCGGTGTTTCGTCAGAAACCGCAAATTTTTAGGAAACCAAAGGCTATGTTTAGAAATTTACGTAAATGATTGTTGGTTTAATTTTTACAGTGTGTCTGGGTTACACGTATAATAATATAAAATGGAATAACTTGAGAATCAATGTAGATATTTATTGGCAGTTTGTTTCTTTAAGTATGATAACTTAAACATTTTTTTACACAGTTAATACACCTCTATATGTGCACCATTAGTGGCAGAAAGAGATTTATTTTATATTTATATTTATAGAGATAAGATTTTACTCTCTCCAAGCGTTTTGCAGCATTGCTGGCGTAACATTTGCAATAACTGCAGGAATGTGATGGCTCAGTTCAGGTATATCACGAACTTGTTTCTGTTACACTTGATTCTTGATAAACACTGACAAAAACAAAAGGCTTCAAGTCTGGATTTCCAGGGGGCCAGCAATCGAGGGTTTACCTCTCCCAATCAAGCGATCTTGGGACTCATTATCCAAGAAATCCCTCACAATTATTGTATAATGGCAAGGTGCGCCAACATCAAGCAAACATAGAAAACATTTTGAGTTACCAAACTCGAAGAAGCAAACCGCCAATAAATATCTCAATAACTTCTCAAGATATTAAATTTTGTATTATTATATGTTTAACCCGAATACCCTGTATGTTACTCAACAATTAATCCTCGCTTAAAGGCCATCCCTAATATGATGGATGCACCCATTACGGTAAGGAAGGTGGAAGTTACACAGCCATCCCAGTTGGAGGGCGAAAAATTGTGAGTGTAACTTACGAGAAGGTGCTAAGAGCTTGGAAAAATGTATAGTTTCTACGATCGAGCATAATATTTATTTTTTGCGAAGAAAATACCAAATCAGAAACTGTAAATTTCATCGGTTTCATTGAAGCAATCACTAGGAAGAAAGATTATAATTAACAGATTCAGTTTTCATTTTTTGAGAATAGTATTCTAATGGAATAATTCTATAAAATTAAAGAATTATTCCATTAGAATACTATTCACAAAACACAATTTTGTATTTACGTAATGATTAATGCCAATATACGACAGGATCGACAATTTTTTGTCATCGTGCGACAACCTCCCCATAAGCGACCTTGTAAATTAATCAATGGTTAAGAGTAGGAGGAGCTGTGTATAATTTTCCTGATTGTTTCCTACCACCTAGTGAACAGCATACAGTTGGATTATAACTTTTCAGACAATTTGATAAGCAGGGACCAAAATAATAATCAGAAATATTCAGTAGATTTTGCATTACCACACATGATAACAAGACAGTGGAAAAAGTAAATGAAAGATAATTTTCTCTGTTTACAGTATCTAATAATAGACTTATAATGTTACCTTTATCAAAATTGGTCAAAGGAACCTTTATATCCATATCACTAAGCATCGTATAAGATTGCTGACTAAGAATGATGATAAATAATTTGCTCTGTGCCCAGTACAAATAGCTTGTAAACGCAAGTTCCTATTTATCATGAAGTTGACCGTTATGCAGTTCATTTTATATGATGTGCAGCCCACGTCTTGGCGACACCAACTTATATTTATGCTTTCGCATTCGGTTTTCTGGCTTCCCTCATCACGTTTCCTCTTTCGATAACAGAATAAGCCCACTTGCATTACTCTCCTTATCTTTGCGACGCATAACGCTTTCAGTTTACAAGCTCGAGTCCCTGAGGACGCCACACGTGAGAAATACGTTTACCCTTGGATATGTGTGCGACTCGCGATTTGCATTCGGTCTTTCAATCTGTTGTCTCGGAGAAAATCTCGTTTGGCTCCGATTGTCTCTACGTGTTCTCAGAGTGGTGTGAATGAAATCTTATGAATGCGGGATTAGCTTCGAAGGCGTTTCGCGGTAATAGTCAATTTTACTCGTTATCTGACGGAATAATCAGAAAATCATTTCCTTGTTGATTGAACTTTCACTGCTCCATCACTGCCGAATTTTTTTTGTTGGAAGCGGTTCACGAATTAATAACCTCATCAAAATGGTTAATATTGCATAGCGTTTACATGCTTAATCTACTTGCTTAATTTACCTGCTTTATTTTCCTGCTTTATTTACCTGCTTTATTTACCTGCTATATTTACCTGCTTAATTTACCTGCTTTATTACCTGCTTAATTTGCCTGCTTAATTTACCTGCTTTATTCAACTGCTTAATTTACCTGCTTTGAGGACAATTAATTAAATATTTTTTTTACAACTAAGCTCCTAGCTATTCAATTTACGGATATTTTTATCTAATATTTACGTCTGATTGTGAGTTAAAAGCGTTTTTCACTCAAAATAAGGAAAAGTACGATAAAAGATGAAGAGTATGTTGAGTAGTCTGAAAGAATATTTATATATCAGAGATCCTGGAAGCTAATGCTCAGAATATAATATCAAATTATATGAAGAGATTTATAATAAACACGTTTTCTGCACCACAAGAATAAAACGTTTTTATTAAGAATCTGTTTATTGTTAGTAATTACCACGAAGTGAATCCTGGGTCTGTCCTGTTTGTCAAATTATGTTTGAATTTTCGCTAAAATCAGTTTGAAGCATATGAATTTAGTAATCGATGTTTCTATTACCGGCTTGTTTTATTTTGAATTATTATTATATTTAAATGCTAAAATGGTGCAAATCACATTGCCATTTTTCTTTTTGTTATCCGGCCTCAAGGTCCTCTCCCAAAATGACTACCTTCATATAAGGTTCCAACGATTCGTTTGTGATTTAACTTGTGCAAATCAAGTTACCAACCAGAAGTGGGGAATTGGAATTTAATTTTTGATAATTAAGGATAAGTGAAAGATTTAGAGGCAAATGTGTGTCACTTTCACGATACTAATAGTACATTTAAGTTTTGTCACTTTTTCTAATTCTAGCACTCTGCTATTAAATTCATACGACAGTCTAAACGACAGAATTTCACTTAATTATCGCCTCTATTACTAATAGCCGACGAGACGTTCTTAACTAATCATGCAGATAGTGTACTTGCTGGTCCATAGATTCTCTGAATTAGTGTCAGTTCGCTAATAATATTAGAATCTTTCTTTATGAGCTTTAGATTCAAAGTTGAAAGATAAACATCTTCGAATCTCTTTTCGTAGGTTTAAGTTTAAACTTCTTTTTGAAGGAATCGTTTTGTTGCTTTTGATGTTAGTAGTAATTGTTTTGCATTGTGATTTACAATGTATCTCTCGTACGTATTTCATTCATAAGTTATTGTTTCGTATCCATTCTTTCTTAAGAATCAAATGTTGTTTCTAAAATTCAGTGTTGTTTCACAAGATATAAGTTATCTCAATACTCAGAGATTTCATATTCTGTTGGCGTTTCTTTTCGCGCATTTAACTCGAGAAAATGTTTTCCTGTTATTCTGAAAATTCACCCAAGACGTGAGTGAAAGGGTAAAATCTCCCATTTTATATTTTTGAGCCGCGAATAAAAATGTTTTGAGGGAAAACCGTTTGATGTTTTGCATAATATCGCGTATTCATAATTCGAATTGAAAGCTTATTCGGTAAAGAGAGTGATTTTTCAAAAGATGTCAGGAGTAAAACGTAATGGGATGTTTACCCATAAGAACGATCCTCGAGATTTTATGCTAAAACGGTCAAGCAATTTAAACCGCACGAATAATAAATTTCGTACGAAAATTTCGTTCCACTGAAACGTTTTGAATTGAGAGGTGAAAGGTTACTTAATATTCTCTAATTTTGACACACTTTTGTAAGTCTGAAGAAATATTATTTACCATTAAAGTACTATCTCGTTGGACAGAAATCTAAATTATTGTTGATTTTAAATTATATATCAATTAGGAATTAAGTAGAGATTAAAGAAAAGATGACTACCATCTGGCCTAGAGCCTACTTGTAGTCCTTACAATTAAATAAATAAATATCTCGCTTTCCATTAAATGAATCCGCAAATATGTATTCTTTGAGTATGGATCGGTGAACAAAAAGTTGCCGTTATTTTTATGCTATGGGATACTACTTTAAAAATGCGTAATCATCCTAAAAAGGACAAGGTTTTTGAACAGGAATCACTGGAATGAAGATGAATGAAAAAGACGAAGTATAGTGGTGATAGAATATTTATTTAACTGTAGAAGTTATTTTCTATTGTGTTTTCACGTGATTCTGATTCTATGTTAGAGTTTTTTAGCCTCTTAATTTATTAGCAGCCGCGGCCTATTTTCCTTACAGCAAACTAATACACTTCTTATAAGTTTATAGTTTTAATAAAGAAATCGGAAATTTTCGTATTTAAATGTAAACCATGAACGTTTGAGTGAAATGTTCTGAGTGAGATTATTAGCGGATTAGACTTGATAAATTACTGAATTGCGAAATGAATGTTAGTCTAGCTTCTGCGATTTAAGAACAATATTCACGGGCTCACCTTCGTAAACCCGAGTACTATTTTTCAGAGGGCTCGAAATCATAAAATATATAAGATAAAGAGTGTCAGAAAACTCGAACCATATGTTTTTGAAAGTTCGCAGAAATGGACGGTGCTCCGTGTATTGTGGTCATTTTTAATCTTTTTGCAGATCATGTTTACCAAAACGTCCATTGCGTTGCGAGTTCCAGAACATCCGTTGGCCTTCCTTAGCCAACTCCGAAAAACAATGACAAAATTGTTCATTGTAAAAAAAAATTCAGCAGAGTAACTCGGCGACATATCAGTGTAATAATATTTTTTCATGGCTCGAAATTTCATCCTTTATTTTTTACATTCATAAAATTTATATTTATTGTATGTATACTGTAAAACAAACAGGGTAAGATCTATAAATATGCTGAAAAATAGCTTGCTGAATGTAGAACGTAACACATGCATAGTGATAATATTAAAATAATTTTTAAATGAAAGATAAAAAAATTGCTGAGAATTCCATGCAGGATGATTACATCTAAAATAATATAACAAATAATGTTGATTGATTCGTATCAAGATGAGATACAGATAAGCCCTTCTTATATAAATAGAAAAATCATGATATTAAGCAGACTGAATTTTAAAATCAAATGCTCGACGAAAATTAGGTATAGTTTAAGTTCAAACTTAGAGAATTACGATGATTTATTGATTAAAACTCACAAAAAATTGCAAAATGTTTACCGGTTTTTGCGTAGTGCGCCGATTTGATTTTAGTCTGGAATTTGTACAAATTTTATAATTAGTGTTGTGTTTTTATCAATAAATAATCGTATATACAAAGTTTGATTACATTATCAAAATTAATAAATTTAACTGTAAAAAATAATTAATTATTATTGAAAAAAATAACAATATAAAGCTAAAGATGAAAATGAAATATATAATAATTAATAAAATTGACCCATAAATTGTCAATTTCGTCTTAGGGATACTCTTTACTGCTCCATAGTCGACGCTTATGGCAAACTCACCCATTCTCGTGCTAATTGAATCTGAATTCACCAGTCGGTTGAATGAAAGAAAACTCATTTGTGCTAAAGTCCCTCCAGTTATTTGATTAGCAACTTCGCGAATTATTTGCTTCGCTTTCTTTTTCGTCGATAGTGGCATGATGACGCGAATCAGATGAATTACTTTCATTCAAAAGATATTTCGCAAAAAAAACCTGCGGTGAATGAAATCCCTCGGACCTGTTTACTCAAGGTATCACGGGCGAATGAGCGGGCCATTCGTACTTTTTTTTCGAGGCATCCCCATCTTTCAATTCTCGGCCACTCCTTACTTCAGGGGAATTGTTCATCTTTTAACATCTCCCTCGCAAAGTAAAAAAAATGGCTAACGCGAAACGTGTCGATCTCGAATTCGCACCTGTTCAATATTTTGCAAATATTCCATGTCTGTTATTCTACTTTACTTTAACCAACTTCTGTCGAAGTGAAATTCGTTGGAAACTCGGGAAAGTTCAGCGGTTGTTTTGTATCATTTATTGGCACCATCTCGCTTCTGCCACTCGAATTTTACAGTCTACCGTAAATTGTGCGAATTTTACTCCAAGTGTCTTTTGCCTGCTGCAGGTGTATTTGATGGATTTCCTGCCCGAGGTGAAGATGAAATGGGTTTTTTTTATATGCGAAAGCGGCTGGGCTTATCTCCTTGTAACAAATTTCTTGTCTAGACGGAAACCTTTCCGTTGAATGTTCTTCGCAAAAAATGATGAGTTGGTAGGCCTTGAGATGGTGCTCGTTAGGCGCGATAGAATTCGTTGATATATACAGAATAATTCTTACGGACTTACAGCCGGCAGATAGCTCTGTGAAAGCAGTATCCCAAAGTAATCGACAAAATATTGAAATGCTTAAAAGGGCAGCGTATCTCACTGAACATCTCTGTAAATCATAACGAGTAACTTCAAAAACAACTTTCAGTCCATCCAATAAAAAACTCGTATACAGAATTAAATTTTTATTACCCAATGTTGTGTTTTGATGCACCGAAGGCTGGAATTTCGTACATAATGAGGTATAAATCACTGCATGTTGTACCTTAACCACCTGTTTTTAAGGGTTTAAGCTAACAGAATATACTTGAGTTAATAGTCAATGTTATTACAAATTGAGGGAAAATTTCCTTATCCGTGTGAAGGCAATTCTTAGTTAGCCACTTGGTAACTTTTATTTTTTTATGACAAATATTTTCAGAAGTTTTTGAACCTAAAGAGGATGCGACAAATGGCACGTTTATATCAAGGTAACATGTATGAGGCATAAACGACAATTAGTTGTTAGTTTTATTCTTTGTGATGTGGCTTTGACCAAGTTTTCCTCTCCTTTATGCGTTCTGGACGTATATCCTTCTATTGTTAATTGGTGATACTTTTAAATTCATCTGTACCATTAACATCTTTAGAATATTATTAGAAACTTTAAAAGGAATTGTGAAAAAGGACAGTTTCCAAAGAGCAGTTCACAAGTTTTTCAATTCCATAGCAAATGTCTATCACGTGTTATAGAGTGCATTCTGAAAGATTAAATACTTACATAATGCTGTCTCATTAATGCTGTGTATGTCTTTGGATATGAAGGTCGGTGTAGAAACTGTATTATCATGGAAACCTCTGCAGTACTAAAATTGTGATCTAATGGTAGATGTAATAACCATCTGCTATCAAATACAATTTGATGTTTCAAAAAATCATTGTTCACTTTTGATGAAGGAATTGTTCTCCCGTTAGTGCGTTTTCGTTTGGAGTGAAACACCTTGATTGGGCCGAGCACATTTCGCATCGGAATGGTGACCTTTCTATTTCCTTATCGATTCCCGCCCACTTATATTATTGGCTGCTGTCCAATCTCATGAAGATGCGCAAAGATGAATTTGACAGGAAATCGATGACACTTTTCACCTCCGACAATTATGACCATCTTCACGCGTGACTGATCACCCAGCAGGCGCGTGGGCGGTCCCATTAGATACTCTCTACTTTGATTATAACCTTTTAATTATTCTTCGTCTTAGTTAAACACATTAATTCTGTAGAGGTACTAATTTATTTATGAAATATAGCATTGCAGGGAGATCAAGTTTTTCCTTTACTGATCAATTGTAATCAAATTTCTGTAGCTTTTTGTAGGTATTTGTTTTTATACTACTTGACTATTTCACCTTTTCAACATTTCACGTGTACCATACATTATTGGAATACTTCAACAAACTTTTTCGAAAGTTATAAGAAATACCTTATCTTGGTACTCGCGTATGAACATATTTTCAGATATCCTGTATTCATTATTTCAATTTATAACACATTAAATAATTTGAAGAAGTGCATCTTTGGGAACAAATCGTATGATTTCTTATTTCTGCTTACAACTTTATTCTTGAATTGGTTTCGAAATCTTCTTGTTTCATATTGACGAATATGTTTAGTTTATTTTCTATAAATTTGTTTCCTAGCAACAACTAAAATATCAGTCAAAGTTCTACGCAATAATTATACTTCTTTATTTTGGCGAGATTTAGACAAGCAATCTCTTCTTCATACTATCATATATTGTACAGTAATTAATTTAATGTAACAGTAAAGCTATAGTACATTCAATATATCTGAAACTATATTTATTAAGAAATATGTAAATGATGAATGCAACTTCATATACTTATTAATTTATTATTCAGTATTACCGCTGTTAGTTCCTGTACACGTGGCGACGTTATAAGATTGCCAAGTTGAAGAAGTATCACAAACAGCGTTCTAACGTTCTAAGTTCTACTTTACTTAGTATTTAGAATAGCATTATGCATCCCCGTTTGTTAATTGCAAAGTTTTACATACAACGCTTATTTATTATTAACAGCTTTTGTCTAAAAATAATCTGCAAATAACATATTAGTATAACTTGAGAGTTTTCATAGAAACCTTACGTATGCAAAGACAATGTCTGTATACAGTATAAAGATATTGCTCACAGCTACAGGTAAAAGGAGCATGTTAAATAGTTTGCAATTTAATTTTGTATATAATACAATTTAATAATTTATACACCAACTTTAAATTATCTTGAAATAGAGTTAACAAAACTTCATAATATAACATGATATTACTAGACGTTAAAAATACGAGTAAATATTAAGAAGGCAGACAATATTCATGACTTACGCAAGAATTCTCAGAAATATCCAAGTGAGAATCAATGTAGTTATGATAATACAAACAATTATTTGCGAATAAATACGTTCGATGCAATTAGGTCGAATGCATCAACTCTTAATCGAGAAAGGAGCTATTACATGTGACTTTACGAGGAATCTTGACTCAAGTCGTTGACTGTTGTGCTGGAGCAAACTTCCTCCTCGGAAAGCTTCTGCGATAATGACTCACGGAGACGGGGAAAATTCGGTAACTGGTTTGGGAAGCTTGGGAGTTGAAGAGCGGGTCCGTAGACTGTATCAGCGTCTCGTAGAAGATTCGAGAAGGGGCTTTGAGTGACTCGCCCTGGGAATTCACGAGAGATTTCCCCTCTCGGCTGCTCCCCGAAATGGTTTCTGTGTCAGCGTCTGGGATGAGGATGCTGGGGCTCCTTTCAGACGCAACTAGTAATCACGGAGATGGGAAAGAGATTCCCTTTGCGGTCGGCCGATGGAAGTGGCAGAAGTAGCCAAATTCAGTTAGATCGGGATGTTAGAGTGCACGTGCAGGAAGCATGTTATCTCTTTAAGTATGTAAAGTCAAATAACCGCTCAGAATAACTTTTTTGTATAGGAAAAACGTATGAATTCAAAAAATTATTTTCTTTTATCTGATAATTCAATTCGTATTCAAACGGTAGATATAGTAATACTCGCTCGAATATGAGAATCTTATAATTTACTCAGCTATAAATTTTGTATCTTTCTTAATAATCTAATCTAATGACACAAGGTTAGTTAATAGAAGGAACTTTCAAGTGTCAATCTCGCCCTGAAATAGTATTTATTTTTATTGTATATACATATTATTGTTATTGAACATTATTAACTATACGTAAGAAAAATAAAAACGTGCTGTTAAATCACGCAGCCGTAAACAAGCGAAACACTTAATTCGTGGATAAAGAATGAAAATTTTAAATTCGACTTTCTTTTTGAAAAAAATTCTAGTATCGATTAAGATATCAATAATTTTCCTCGTATCACACACTATTTAAAATTCTACCAGTACTAAAACTGGAAGTGGTTGTAATCCCAATTTAGTTACTATACTACGATCAAGTTTCGTAGTTAGTTGACCGATGGAAGAGTGGTTGAAATCTTTTAATGGAGGCAATAAATCGTTATTTCGTTTGTCAGATCGAAAAATACACCGTGACTTGGAGTGAGGCTATTCTTGCGTTGCGGAGAAAAATAGAGAGATATTCATTCTAATCCCTCATTATCGACTAGGAAAACTGGAACGCGGTAATAACTTCGGTTAGTCTCAAAGTTAATTTAACTTTGTATCTTTCAAATGCAAGTAAATGATACATCCGCGGTCGTAATACAAATGTCTATCAGATAGTGTTTGCTGCGGCTGTAATCGAAAAGATTATTTTTGATCCATTTATTTTAATTGGTCGAATAATCCTGTCAGAATGTTATAGATTACAACACTTTATTATTACACAATGTTATATTGTAATATAGTCCTGTATCTTTGTATGTAGACTTTCTTGTAGGCGTTTTTTTGCGTTAGTCATTGGGGAAGTCAGTAAAAATTTATTTACTTCTCGCGCATTACAAAAAAAATTATCATTTTGATGCTGACGCATCTCAGCATTCTAATTGACGAAGAATAATTGAATCTCTCCATTTCCCAGAAGGATGTGATGCTAAATGTGCGGTATAAAGGTCAGGCCTCGATCGCGTCTCCTGCAATCTGTAATGATTATTCACAAAGACTTCGATATTGAAAAGGGTTGAAGGATCATCTCTCTCCCGTGGATCTCATAACTGCACAGATTCATGATATGTCGGCGAAGGGTGACGAGAGGAAATGCAATTAACTCACGTCGCGTTACTTATGGCGTTCACTCGGAATTGCGCTAATAAATTCTTTCTTTGTGAGTTACACTTTTGGATTTTCCCATTATGCCCCTTATTGTAAGTTAGTCATTTTTAATCATAGCATTTCCCTATATTGCGGCCTCGTAGGGTGAAATGCAGCAATAAATTCATCCGTTTCCGTTGTTACATTGTTCAGTACATCTGTATTTGATTATTGTATTTACCCCTTTTTACATTTTAATTACATTTACATATTTCTAATTCCGCATGATTTTCAATGGAAGAGGAAATTTTCAGTTTCAATCTCAACCTTTCATTAATAATATTTTTTATGTATTGTTACGTATTTTTCTTTTACGGGAATTCAAAGTTGACGTTTTATTCCTTTTTAATTTTGATTCACACTGAAACTTACCTAATCTTGGTCTTGTAAGCCGCGTAATTTGAATTGATATTTAAGATCTCTATGGAAGACTAAATAGCCACTCATTGCTTTAACTAACATCACAATAATGAAAATAGCGGTTTTAGAGTATCTTACAATATAATTTGAATGCCTCATTAAGTTAGCTATTTGTTTTATATTTGTCCTCCATAATAAAATAAATGTATGATTACATTTTTATTCATATTTCTAAAACTCTTACAGCCTGAATCTGGAAAAATTTTATTCCTCCTAACTTCCTTCACCTATCTCACACTCATGAAACTCCATAAACTTTAATCTCAAAACTAAATAGTTGACGTATGTTACGTAGTATCTCTTAAATCTTACCTTAATATTATCTTAAATATCTTACGTATCTCTTAAATAAATGCGGTGGTAAACTTATGTAGTGATCACGTAGAGTCGTTTTATCATCCCTTTTTGCACGCGATGTCTTCATTAACTCTAAGTTTTCATGAAAAACGTGGGTTGTTTCCCCGAATTTTCCCATTAATGGTAATTTTGCGGTTTTGATTACTTATCTTTCATAATATTTGGAGATAATGTTATTGTTTCCTCGTTCTCCTTTTTCACATACTCAACACATCTCAGTGCAATAATATTGAGTTTTACTATTATCTCTAATTAAATAAACCAGTCACATAAATAGATTCCAAAATCTGGTTTTTCAGCTCACGTATGTAACTAATGAAATAATTGAGCTGTAATCTATAGGAAATTACGCTTAATTACTTTCTTCCTTTCGACAGCATAAGTGGAAATGTGTTTCAGTATTCTTACTGCAAATATTTGTTTTGTCATTTTACAGAGTTTAGAATGAGTTTGAATCACCACGTGTAGTTGATTAAGAATAAAAATAATAATGGAGATATATATTTAATGCTAAAAATGAAATAGTTACAGTTGACTAACAGTGAAATTATACATTTTGGAATTAAAGCTAACACAATCCTTGTGTTTTTGTGAAACTCATTCATATTTAACTATTTATTTTCGTGATATTTTTTCCAGTGTTATCGGTCTCTTTACCTCTAAGAAGAGAGAAATTTCCCAGTGATTCCTTAATTTTATTGAGAATTATCTCAGAAATCTGAGAAAGATCATCCAGTTTTCAGCTTCAACGACTTCGGTACTAGCTTTAATGCAATATTTCCATTTAGAAGTAAATTACAGTTCATTGTACGGAAATCATGATGATTTAACTTTCATGATGAAATAACTTTTACTGATAAGAAACTGTTGCGGGGTTTCTGTCTTACACACAGGATGACTAATTAAGAGGATTATTAATGTTTCATATATATAGTAAAGAAATATAAAATCCTGACTGGTATTCATTTAATCAACAAACTTTTTTCTTCGAGAAATTGATTTTTGAAACATTTATAATTTTATTTGTTGGTCTACTCAGTATTATTCTTATCATTCGATCTACCTACTTTTTATATTTTCGAATTTTTCTCTCACTTCGAGGTTTACCGGGGTATCCTATAAATTTCGTTTTTCCACTTCTTCGCTGCTACACCTGAATACAACGGTAAAAATCCAACTTGCATTACCCCGTTGATACTAGCCCCCTTGCTATCAAATGTATCTTTTTTTTTAAATCGTCTCAGTGAACTGGTTAGGCAAAACCAGTTTCAATGAACAGTTTGTTTGAGGATAACGCGCTTCTGGTGACACGGTATCCCGCATAGTGCATCACTAGTAGTTTGTTTCCATTAAATATAATTGACCCGAAACATTCCTGGTGGCACGCAACCCGTAATCGGGGCGCAGAACGCATTCAAAGGGGCCCGCCGTAATTTGTTACAAAGGGCCTCCATGGTTGAAATCCTGTCTTTCGTCATCACCAGCTGCAGCTCATGTGACCCTCCAAAATTAGGAAGTTTCTTGTGAGAAATAGTCGAGGCAAGTGTATAATCTTCCTCTCAACGAATTATCACGTTATAGTTATTTCTGGTGCCAGGCATTTTAGTCCCAAGAGTGGTCATGAACCAAGCTTCATTGAGTGGTGCACAATTTAGAGCTGTCATCATGCACTTACGAATGGGTTAATAAAAAAATAAATAGAATAGTATATTCATATTAGGGTCCTTTGGATCGTTATGGGTTACGGTCAATGGAACAAATTGACATAGAATTGCGTTCGCTTGAGTCTCGAATACTAGAACGATGAAAAAGAACCTCCTTCACCTAGAAATAATTCAAATGGTAGGATTCTATTCTAGTAATGGGAGGGATTCAGTCAATTTTATTCTTATTATCCGTAAGTCTTTGATGGAATTTTTTTCGGTAGAGGTTTCCTCATCAATATTGACCGAGATTTCAATTAATCAAGTTTTAAATCTATTTTTTTTTATTAATTTTTTTAATTAATTTTTTTAATCATTCCCTTTTCTGCAAAATAAGTTATTCCGTGTCTAATGAATTATTAGTTATTAAGTTAATCAGAATCTTTACTCCTAGACCTCTCCCTCTTAAACTATCCATACAATAACCATGAGACTTTGCTCAAAGAAAAGGATTAAAATGATACATTTATTAAATTTTAAGATTTTCAATCATGAAAGAGATCGTTTGACTTGATTTGCAGCTGATTTGAAGTGATCATTTGTGGAAGAAGATGAGAAAGGCTCGAAAGCAGAGCGATACACAAATACCTTGGATAAAAATAGTTTCCTGAACAATGCCCATCTCTCGCCATGAAAATAATACATCTGAATATCGTATAAGGTCTGTTGTGCACGAAAAAACATAATTGAATACTAAAAAATATTTTGTTGTTTTGATTCTTTCTGCGGTAATACAACTGTTAGATCATAACACTATCTACTAACATAGGTTTTCATAAACACATGAGGTGAACATGAACATTATTTACAATTAGTTCATCTTAATAGTTATTTTTATCTCGCGTGTTTTAGATGAAGTTCCACCAAGTCATGACCGAAGTGATTGAATAGTTTTCGAGGTTTTATTGAAGTATTCAAAACAAATTCTTAAAATATGTAGCTTTTACCATGCAAAATTTTCATTGTTCATTGTGATTATTTGTAATTCTTAAAATCATTGTTCATATATATCCCACAAAAGATATATGGTGATTTAGAACCGTCTAAGACCCTTGTATTCGTTTCGTAGACGAATGACATCAGTCTGCCCTAGCCTATTATATAATTGGCTTAATTCTTCGTTGATGTACGAATGATCCTCTTAAGTCCCTTTCCACAAGAGTTATTCAGTGTTATGAAGCCCCTTCGAAATCCAGTCTAGTCGATTTTCAATGCTATAGAAAAGTGAAGGTGAAGTGGTGAATCCTACACTTTTCCTTGCTGCGTGGGTGGTTGTTTAGGATTTCACGTAGTTTCCGGTGCCGGATTCCTCCCAAGGAGTCACCGGCGCCATCTCTCGTTTCACTCTCTTCAGAGGCTGAAAAGCAAGAAAGCTGCGACACGTATTCGTAACCTCGATTGCTGTTATCGGTGTCGCAGGAAAAAAATCGGCTTCTCCCGAAGGAAACCGAAAGTTTCCCTCTACGGTTATCGCTCTCGGTGAGGGCAACATCGTCCGTGACACGGGTGACTCCGGTCACTCGCTGGACTTATTGCGGGGAATACCCTATTTTGCGAGACTTAGCGCTTTCCAGTTAGATCCGCTCCGAGGAATTTCTCGGAGATGTGTTCAATGAGTCGGTAACGCGACTCACGAGTAACCTTGCTGTCTTTTCGGCGAACGAAGGAATTTTCCCCTGTATGTCAGAGTTGGCTGACGAACTTTTGAAAGATGCAGGCGTATGCACGTGTGCATGGTAATCAAGGTGGGCAAAACGTAGTTTAAAATGAAATTACTTCCTTATTTTTGACTCGTAAGCTTATCGTAATTTGTCTCGCAATTTTGGAACGATATCAGTTGAGGGTGATAGAGAATCAAAATTATGTGATACCGTATTTTTCTGATTAAATTGAGTATAGTTTTTCGTTCTCTATAAGCAAAGCACAATTACTAAAAGTTTTTATCCACATCCTTTAAAAGATGCGTACGTTATAGTTTTACCTTTCGGTAGGCTCAAATGCCTCGATATTCGCTATTGTTTATATTCGCTTTAGTTGGCTTTGAATAGGGAATATCGAGGATATATGAATGTTAGATAAATGATATTAGAGACTTAAAAATTCCATCTAGCAGATCCTCTATGGCAAGTGATTTAGTGGATTTAATTATGTAACCTTAATGAGTACGAATTCCTTTGAGTCCAAACTTTATCATGGCTTTCCTCGAGGTACGGCCGAAACTTATTGATGGTCATAACATATTGGATATCGCCCAGTATTGGTTACTGGTGCAAGAATTGATAGTTATCTGGTCCTGTATCTGCAGTGATACCCTATGGGAAATTGCTTTTCATGTAAAGAATGAACGAGAATTCACCATTTTTGGTGACCGAGGTCACTATTCTTTTATTCACTTTGCAATCGAGAGATTACGAAAGAAAAATAATCTTCAAGATTAATTGTGCAAGTAATAATGTTAAAAACTCATGTATTTTTAAGCATTCTACCAAACCACTAAACCAATGAAACTTTTTAACTCAATCGTTGCAACTTCCTCAATTAATATTTACTTTATATCCTTCTTTCTTTTTGTCATTTGACGATGTAGCTTCGTTGCAAAACCATGGTAGTTGTGTTGTAATATTTTTGTGGTTTATAAAAGTGTTTTTAAGCTGTAAGTAATCTTCAAATTTATCTCTGAATTGACCGGCAAATTTTCCCCAAATTCACAGCAAATCGTTTGTGAATAGCAATGCGAAATCGCTAAGTCCAAGCCTCAAAATAAACGTCATCAGATTTTGTCATTTATGCATTCCAGCTCACCGTGGGACGTTCAGGAAGGATTTCCTAACAGCTGGGAAGATTTCCGTTTGCTTACAAAAATTCGAAACACATTCTGGGCGAACTTACACGGGCTTCTTTTTGCATCGATACGGCTTCGATTGACTTTCATCCGACGGCTCTTTTTTGCGCTTGCGGCTCCTCCTTTTTCGGCATGTGCAGAATTTTTACGCGGATTTGACAGGACGAACGATTTTCCCCAGAAAAAATTTTTCGTCGGATCAACCTGGCGTGAATAGAATAAAACGCAGGTCGCTTCAGTGGAGACGGGTATAGGCTTTTTCCACGAAGCCAAATTACCATGTATCAGCTAAATTAATTAATTTTTCACACCGTTTTCTCGAAAGCTCGTTCCAAGAAACCAGATGATAAGCTCCGGTACACGGCATTTCCAGTTAATTCCTGCACAAATGGGGCGCGTGAATCAAACGTGACTGTGACATAACAAGTGCCATTTACATGATCAAATGTTGACAACTGTCACGATAAATGGAAAGGAATGCTTACCTTTCCTAGCCAGAAATGTTGCCATTTCCTGGAATCGTTTCAATTTTAGAGGATACTTTTCTTGATACGCGTTTCGTATATTATCTTTGCTCGGAAGTACTTTTTGACCTATGTAATCTCTTTTCTTTCTCAAACATATATCAGAGATTTGAGATCAGTATGTTGTATCAAAACATATCGTTAGCATTAAATTAAATTAAAGCAGGCGGATTTTTCGTCCTTTGTTTTAAAATTTTCATTCCCATAGGTGTCTTAACCTTTTTATTCGCTTTTATTTTATAGCTCCTTTCAATTTGGCTATTCATTTTCCCAACAGGGCTTTGTATACATTTGTCAACCATAATGCAATGTTGGAGGTCTCTGGTTGGACTCCCTTGGACAAGCTTTGGTTAATTCCGTTAGTTCAGAAGTCCGTTTAATTCACAGACTGATTTCAATATCGTTAATCACTAAGCATTTTTTCAGTATTTCATTTTTTTCGTACTTTTTTCAAGCACGTAGGCGAGGAAGTATATTTTAATAGTAAGTGATAATTGAAGCTAGAAATTCCGTTAAGAATCAACCCTAATTTTGTATGAACATATCATTTACAAAGATTATATACGTAGGTTAATTAGGTAAAAAATTCATTGTGCGAGCTAGAATTTTACATTGGCGACGTAACTTTTCTACTAACGGTCATTCCGTTATCAGTATATCAAACAATTGTCTACAGTACTGCAAATCACTGTTCGTTGTCGTTTCACAAATTTTAAGTTGGATTTATTTCTTCGCGAACAACCTTTATTATTACGTTAGATAGTTGTCTTACTGCATAAAGTTAAGGCCTCAGTTGCGGATATCTTCTAGACGTAAAACTGGGAACATAAGCAATATTTGTAAATACTGAATCACCTGAACTTACTGCAATCGATTCATAAAATGTGCTAAGCAAAATTGACGATTTTAAGGTGGTCAAAAAACAACTTAGCATTGATATCTTTGATCATCAATGACCAATTAGTAGATAATTGCAGTTGTGACTTTCTTAATTTTTCGTTTTACACCCCTTTGCAATTCAATTCATTTATACGACCCGCGAAATTCGTAACTCTTCCTAAGGGACGGTATTTTCCGGAAACTGAACTTGAATCAGATTCGTATGGCTTTTATCGAGCGATAGCTCGGTGCACCTGTGCGATGACCCGCAAAGGCATACTGGGGTAGTTTTATCACGTATCTATACGGAGAACAAGTGTCCCGTGCACTTCACTTCCCATCACTCCTCCACTCAGCCGATTGAGCTCGCTCTTGAAAAACGCTCTCCTCCGAGTCACGTGTTGCGCCCACAAGAAAGCGTGCTAATCCTTCTTCTCCACTCCCCGCTTCACCTAACACTGAAGGAAGCACTTCCCGGAGCCGGAAGTGCACGTCACTGGAAAGAGGGGGCTTTTGACGTAGGCCCTTCCGGATAAACGGCTCCTTCCTCCGCGACCATTTCTATTCCTCGAAGGCCCTCCGCCATTGTTCTTCGGCGGGTGATGAAGAGGCTTTTAGTGATTGTTAAGCGGCGGGAAGGGGTCTGCGGGCGCCGTGCCAGTGTCGGTTTCCTCCGGGGGACCGTAATTGAAGTTGCTCAAACGATGATCGCATTGTGGAACGTGTTCGAACAATGGATGGTCACCGCGGCGATTATTCATTCGGCGGAGGTGATTCGGCGTTCGCGGAAGGCGCTTTCTCGATGTGGATGGAGTCAGGATGTGGATTCGATGTCCGGGAAATGGGAGCTTAATATTCAGCGCCTTCCATTTGAGTTTTGTATATATTTCCGATTGTGGGAGTTTTGAAATGGGATGAGAGGATGACCAAGGCTGAAGTTCGGTAGCCCTGTTGAAGGGTTGTGCAGTGTTCCCAACTTCATTGTGAGAAGGGGTTAATCCAGGCCGCGCCCTACAGGTGGTTGACGCTGTTCTGCTTATCTCTTTTAAGCTGTGACGACCACTTCAGCCGGGAGAACTTGATACTGATTGTAGGCCGGAATTTCCTTTGGTGTTAATTTCAGCTAACGGACGATAAACAGTGTTGAGTTAATTTCGGTGATTGCTAATTCCTGCTCAAGCGAGGATACATAGCGGTAATAACTTTGTGAATTAAATAGAAAGGCAAAATATTTGAGATCTGTTGGTAGCCAAGAATTCTAAGATAACTAACGCAAATTCGTTAGTCATTTTCAGTGGGGTTCGTATGTAATATCTAAATTTAACGTAATTAAACGTCGACGTTGGAAATGAATGGGTAATATATTGAAATGAGAAGGACAGGTTAAGAAAGTAATTGAGGGTAGAATTCAAGGGGAAAGACCGAGGGGAAGACAAAGAAAAAGACGTTAGATGACATAAAGGGTGGAGTAAGATACCAAGAAACGAAGGAAATTGCATTGAATATTGATTATTGAGGTACCTGAACATACCCTATGGTAGAATACTTATATAATTTAACGTTTCTATGATTGTGATAATGAACTACAATAATGGACGATCATTATTATACGTAATCTTACTGTGGTTTCACTGTGCTAACCAGTCATCTTTTGAAAAAAATCCATTTCAATATTTAAATTACGTAAAGTAATTTATGAAACAATAAGTAATTAAGATGATATTTATGGAAATTTTCGAGGGAAATACTTCGCATGACTTGTCTAATGCGTCACGGTCGATTCGTAATTATCTTGCGTTTGACATACTCGTGTACCCTGAGGAGAGTGATTTATGGCGTGTATCGGCTGCGGGTATTCACTAATCGATCACGCATTGAAGGCAGATTAATTACTGCGAGGGAATTATCGCCCTGCGGTCATTAACTTTGGTGAAAGGTATTGAGGGTCACTCCATGCCTGTCGCATCCGCCTCGAGAATTTCTTGATTGGTTCTGCCGCAATCGATGTAATTGAACTTTAATATTTATTCGGGCATACGCTCGTATGATGATAGCTACGGTGGAAATTTGGATGCAATTTTATTGAGTCTCAGGTGATAAATAAATTTTCAAAAATTTGAGAAAGTAATGACTTTGGTATTACTGCTGTATTAATCGGGACATAGTCGTCATAAGCCATGTTTTTCGGTAATGTGTTACCGAAAAGCAAGGGATGGGATGGGATGGAGTCATGGGTACTCCCAAACGTAGTTTCCTTCCTTCTAGGGCTGCTTAGATATTTTAAACTTCCCTGTGTTTAAAAAATATCTTTAGTAAAATTCTCCAAACTCAATGACATTCCGTTGCAGGTTATTTAAATATAATATAGTGCTAAGTTAAAGCTATAAAATAGCCTTTATCTATTGTCGTATTAGATGAAGTCTATCAGCTTATTTTCCTCTTGTCTCTTCTGTTGAAATTACATTTCAGTGTTGTTGAGATATTAGTGCAATGTTCATTCCGAAAAATATGCATGATAATAAAAATAATAAATTTATTAATCCAACGAAATACAAAGATATATAGGACAAGTCATTTTAACTAACTTCATTATTAATTGACACATGATTTCATTATTCATTAAATACAAATTACAAATCTGTATAATGTTATCATTACATTAGTGTATGAATAGAGATATAGAGACACAGCCACATTATATTTCATTTAAAAATTCATCCAAACTATAAAATGACTCGCAAAGCACGAATTTTTTCTATATTTTAAAGAAAAATTCACCCTAAACATCCTTCTACTCATCTGGAAGTATGTAGTTTATTTTCAACATTATTAACTCGTAACTCCTACCTGTCGATCCCAGCCAATGTGATGGGGTACTCATCTCCCTCTTGGATATTTAGCTAGTCTGGAAAGTCCCGTCGGGCCAGTAATCGTCGTTATTTCTGGAACTGAGTAGCCTTGGATTTGATACCCTAAGCCTCGAATAAATTTCCATAAAAATATCACTGTAATTTTTTATACAAAATTATATTTCCTTTGCTCAGCTCATATCTCCTCTGTTCGCTCGTTTGCAGTAAGTGGGAAACATTTCAACCAGTAATTGCAGAAAAGGTAGCTGATTCCAGCTGCGCTTCTCTTCCCTTCAGCATGTTTGTAGTTTACATTCAAGCTGCTAACGTTTCGTGTGCTATTACATTGCGATCGGTGCTCCCGCAGTTGATGCACGGATCAGTCGAACGTGACTTCGGCTAACGGAATGGTTTGAATCGATGCTGCCTCTCATCTATCTTTCTAATTCTGCGGTCGTGATATGACTTCCGATTTATCAGAGGAAGATTCTTTTTTTTTCCTTGTCTGCGTTTAAAAATGTATTGGTCTAGTTTGTCAAGTCGTGACTGATGTTTCGCCCAAATAAAGAAGATTTATTATTATTATTATTATTATTATGTTGCAGTTTCAAAAGAGAACCGCGAAATCTATAATTGCTCGTTAATTTTCGAAGAGAAGGGTTTAATCTAGGGATGAAAATGGAAGATACATTTTCTATTCACAGTATTGATGATGAGAAATGAAAAAGGCGATCCCCCTTTCCAGAATGAGCTACTTAAAAGTCTTGAAATATTCATGTGTAAATAATATAAATTTAAAATGGAAATGACTTAGTATCCATTTTAATTTCCCATGTACGTTTAAATATGGCGGGAATGGAGGCATATAGTTTCTGGCAAATTGATTCCGTCTGATCCACGTTATTAAGGATGTGTTGCTGATACCTACCCTAATTTTTCGTATTCCTAAACAACCTTTCATATTCCTCTACATGTGTTAAAAAACCCATTTCTCTGAATTAGAATTAAAACTTTCATTCAATACAAGCATCACCAAGTTATTCTCTTCAGCATTTTTGAAGTTACGCTTTTGTGATACGCAACGCTCAGTAAACATATCCTCCGATGAAATAATGTCCCCAATGCTCGTGTAAGGTCCTCGTTTCTCAAAGAATGCTCGAATTAACAATTCCTGGAGACGCGTGATTTAATATTTGAATCTCTTAGTTATAATATATTTGCGATGCATTTAGTTTGGCCCATTTATCCGGGGCCCTAATGCCCTACCACAACCCTAGAAATCCCTGACCCCGTCCGTGTGATAATGGCTCCTTCCAGAACGCGCTAAAAGGGATCTTCTGTTTGGGATTCCAAAATAACGCCCCATTTTTATTCCCCGTAGAGATGGCTATCCTCAAATGCGTCATCGAGGTCACTTTCAGAGAAGTGTGGAGGGAAGGTTCTCATGCGGATTCAGCTGCAAATTCTCTCCGAAATGAGATCGTGATGTTTTTATGTGGACCTAACCAAAGTTATCTCTACGCATGGGGAATTTATTACATCATAACTTTACTGGTGCTGTATGCACCGGTCTTTAATTAACCCGGCGGCACTTGGGGAAGAGGAAGAAGCGCAGATATTTCTTTTGGGAAACTAAACTCATCACCGATGTGCGTTAATTTTACGTGTCAGACATGGAAAACTTCTGTTCTATGTTAAGATATAGTACAGAATCCAATGAAAATGTTTTTCTCCGTGGAATGTTTCCTCGCTTAATGTTTAGCCTTCATTTCATTTGAAAAATGTTTTTGTTTGCAAATCGACGAATAGTTGAAAATATCAGTATAAGATTATAACAGATCTGGTCATCGTAAATAGATATTTTTTGTGTAATAATTTCTCCGGTGACATGAGAAAATATTTCCTGATAAAATACTCTGACTGCCGAAAGATCTTAATTCGGAATGTGATGCGATTTAAATTTGTGGCTAATTATTTTCTATAGATGTTTCATTATTTTTCATATATAGATGCACCTCAAATGCTCACCTAATCTGATAGAAGAACCATCATATTCCGACTCGATGTTTTAGGATGTCTTTGCATTTAATGTGTACCTTATATACTCGAGTATATGTAGACTCGAATATTAGCCGAGGCACCTAATTTAATTACAGTATACTAGGGAAACTTATTGACTCGAGTATAAGCCTAGATCGGGAAATGCAGCAGCTATTGCTAAATTTCGAAATAAAAATATATTCCAATAAAATCTCAGTAATTGAGGCATCAGTACGTTAAATGTTTTTCAATATTTATTGAATTACACAATTTATGCATTAATTTAGAGTGACCTCACTCGAGTCTAAGCTGAAGGGGAGCCTTTTCAACGTAAAGAAATGTGTACACGAGTTTATACGGTATTTCTAAAAATCACGGGAAATAAATTTACCAGGAAAACGCTTGAAAGTGAAGATGTCTATTGCTCACTGGTGAATAACTCGCGAGATGAGCTCACGTGATCCATTTCTGGGCTAACGTTTCGGAGATCTATATTTAAAATTCACAGATTGGTCACGAAGTGCTCTGAGCGTAACAAAGCACGTCTTTCACGAATCATTCTTGCAACTCGAGAACCGTAAGTCATTCAACTGGAATGTTTCCAGCTTCTTTTGTTGCTTTAAGTGAATGAAATGCGCTAGCTGTTCTGTAAGTCGCCACCTCACACTTTTCCAACCTTTTATATATATTTTCTCCTTAAATAATCCATAAATTTCTCGGCCTCCAATGAATATATACGGAGAAAGACGGTTATGAACGATAGCTCTTTTCTCCGGAGTTTTATGGTAATGACTTGTTGGCAGCAGCTTTTATCATTCAATCAGTGAGTCATCTAATTCACTTTACTGTTGAGTTTCAATTCTTATTTCTCCGATCGTTTTTAATTTTTGTAGCAGCTCAACATTTCCCCATCTAGACAGATTTCAAATCCTGATTTCTATTTCCAATTTTCAGGTAATTCACTCATAGTATATTAATAAAAACCACTTGCTTTGAGGGAATACTAGTATCATCTTACATCTAACCGTTTCAATATTCCAGGAGAGAGCTTTCAGGGATGGGGTAGGATAAGAAAAGGCAAGATAGAGGATAATTTTTTCTGGGTTTTTCAAAAGAACTCGAGTCAGCTATTACAAAAAAAGTAGAACCCATGCTGTAAAACTCCCAAAGATAGGCTTGAAAAACCTGCGAAGCCTACTTATAGTTGCAATTTAACTTTAAAGGGTTAAAGAAAAGCGAGACATATATAATTATCTCGAATGAGCGTAAAATGAAAGATTGGACGTACTTCCATAACATTTGCAGAGATTAGTAGTTGAATAAAACAAGACATAAAACATTTAATGGGAGATATCATGAGAAATACTCTATGTATATAATTTCTTTTTAATTATACCAGAGGTAATGTCAATTTCCAAATAAAATAATATTTATGTAATTCTCAAGAATCTATTTGGCTCTTACAAACTATAAATTGACTTTTAATATATTAATTCTATAATTTTTGAAAAAGGTCTAAATATTTAGCTGATAGTTTCGTCTATTTGCAATAAAAGGATCTATAGTTGTGTAAATTTGATTGTGTACATAGATTTGTCCTAAATTTGTTCAATTTACTTCTATCACTAATGAACAATACATATAATTGAATTTAAGGTCTTATAATTTTTATTATTGTCTTTTTGTGTTACTTAAATTTCATTAAAATTTGATGATGCATTCAGATTTGACTTCTATTCAGTGAATTCTGTATTCGTCGATCAACAATGAGCAATTTTTATACATAGGTTTTAGGCATTATTATTTTATTACCGTCTTTTTGTCTTACTTCATTCTCTGAAGTTGTTGCTTCACATAGTCTTGAAGGACCCATTCTTGCGAAAGCAATCTTCATCTTTTCGATTTTTTCTTAATTGTGAAATACTTATTATCATTCCCCTCCGTCCATTTTTACTTTTTTTGTCTAACAAATATCCCGAAGAAATCTTAAGTTTCTTTTGATGCCCCTTTTGAAGCCCAAGTTTCCTTCTCTTACAATGACGTAGAATATTTTCTTAAAACTTATCGTCTTAATTTTCTTCGTCTATCGGGGTTATTTTTATCTCCAACTTTGACCAGATGCTTTTTGTTCTTCTTGCATTGTGGGAAAGAATCTTCTTCGCATGAGGAAGCTGCTTTCAAAGTTAGTTTTCCCACCAACCCTCAAGGCAGTTATGTCTGTATATATATTGCATGAATTTCGTAAATTTAAGTATTTGGGCAGCGCTTCTCTGTATCTTATTCCCCTGGAAGAATTCACGTATTATCTTTTACGAATATGAGAGCGTGAAAATTTAGTTTGACTTTGAAATTCAGGATTGAAAATATGCTAATAGAAATATGTCAGTACTAACTGAAGAAATTGTGACATTGGCTTACCATGCGACTTCGTTGAATTTTTTCATAATTTCAAGATTTATGATGAATTATAATTTTTGACTCGATCAAATTAAGAGAAATTTATTTATTTATTGAGATAAATACGATTCATTATTTTGTCGTGTATCAAACTACTCTGAAAAATATACGATGAACCAGCCTTCTAATTTTTTTATGTATTACATTATTAATTACTATTTAATATATTTTTGTGTATTATCATTAATCTTGTATAGGATCTCATTCTTTCTCGTGTTCAATTTTGCGGATCATTCAGAACAAAATCGGTGCCAAATATTCTATAATCTTTTTGATGGCTCAAAACCAAAGGTAGCAGGCTTAACTAAGTGGAATTCCATAGAAATAAATTGAAGAAAAAATGTTCACTTGTACCGTTTTCCACCGTATATTTTACACACGACCGGTTTCGTAAGATAACTTTCATCTTCAGGTTGACCTTAAGATGCAAGTTAACGTACTATAATGGTACAAGTGAAAATTGTCCTCAATTTATCTCTTTGATGGCCTTTCACGAAGTAAATCCCAACCAAAGAGAATGAAATAAACTCGTGAAATTATGATCAAACGTAATAAAATTGCAAGAATGTGGGATTCCGGAAAGTCTCCTGCTCATAAGTGCCGATTAAAAGACTTCATTGAATGGTATGCCTAGTCAGTCTCACGTTTTAAATTTACGTCGCTGTTCTTAGCGTACCCACCAAAGGGTAAATCGTTGAATAGTCATATTCATCGAATTTTATAGCCGTCTTCCTCCTTAAGCGTCCCAGTCGAACGTTTAATATCAACCGAAGCAAATTCCAATCGCTTGGACCTCGTTTAAAGTGCGTGAGAGCGAATAGTTTAAGAGTGTGCGGTACGCCGCTCCTTGTTAGGGGACAACAAGCCCACACTCAGGCGGAATGCGCAGCATGCGTTTGGAGTTCGAGACCACGTGGGTTTTTGGGAACGGAAGCTTCCGGCCCACACTTGAGAACAGCAATCTTTGCTCTCTATAATAGGAAGGGCACGTGGCTCTGAGGAGTATCGCTTGAAGCGGGGAAGAGGAACGGTTGAGAATTTGCGTCAGCACATTTTATTACAGTTTTTTGTGCTAGCTTTATGATTGCTGCTTTGGCAGTGTGCTATGTATTCTCCTCCTTGATTTAAATCTAATTTCTCCTAATCGGACCTCCTACTCCCACCCTCTATTCAACTGATTGTAGACGATTTAAGACTTATATTGCCATTGATGTGTTTTTTTTTCTGTAATCGTTCGTTAATTACAATTGTTCGACAAATACTTCGCTAAAATAAAATAAATTAACGAAATTATAATTTTAACGAAAATTGGTTGAACCACAGTACATTTTTTAAATCTCGCTAATTTCGATAAAATTCAATTTTAGTTGTAATAAATTATTATGTAAAACAGAGTTCCACCAAATATCATTGAATCATTTCAATTCTATTAAGAGATAATTGCCAAATATTCTACCATGTTTTTTCTTCCACCAAGTTGTTGTCTGGCAATCTAAATCTAACCTCAACATATAATACTCTAAACACATTATGAATAAATAAATTCATTAATGGCAACATTCATATATTTCCAAACGGATATGTATGCTCAGCACTCCGTTTGCAAAATGTTTCTCGTATTGAATTTTTTTACCAGCGTGTTGTGGCTTTTTAATTGAGTAATTGGCTCCTCCCCAGAGAGTTAGTCCATATTGCAACGTGGGTTCTCCAAGAGCAGAATAAACACATTGCAGAACGGATAAATAAAACTTTCTTGAGTTTGAGATTTCACTTTATTTATACGAAGCTGCCGGCTAATATTTATGTCAATTACCACAGTTGAGAAGTCCCATATCCTGAATTTTTTATATGATAATGATAAGTATTTATTAAGTACATTTACATTAAATCTTACAGTATATATGAAAATATACAAGAATAAAAATATACATTAATAATACTGTCATATACAGAAGATTAACATGCATTTTTAGGATATACAAGGTCCATCTGAGCCAACAATTGGCTCACGAGATGGTTCCTGAGTTTTAAGAGATATTGTGTTTTTGCATAGTTATTAACGGAAATAGATACATAGGTAATAAAAATATAAATTAATTATACATATTTGCATACAATAATATTCTAAAAATATTCCCTTATTTTTATTTTCACTTGGGACATACTTGTCAAAGACCTAAGATTTTTTGGTAATCTTTAAATTATTAAATTAAATTAAATCTTTCCATTTTTGTGTAATTTGAACCGGTAAAGCGTTTACCTGAAAGGCATCTTAATGTATTTCATTTTGTACTTCTGGCTAAGTGATATAATTATCATATAAAATAAAAATTAAATTGTATAAATAATTAAATAATTTAAATTTATCGATATAATTATTTTTAAAAAGTATTGTGTACACATTAGAACTCTTATCATACGTAATCTTTTTCGTTATTCTGTCTAAAAAGTTACTCTACTCTCGTCTCTATCCCCTCCTGGGTAGGGCCCGTATATCTACCCCTCGCTGAGCCACTCTACGGGAATATCGCAAATGAATCATTGAAAAATCTATCTGGAAATAGAACCTCAATTATCATGGTTCATTGGCTCTCCAAATAACGTCTGAGTAATCTTTAAATTCTTTAATTTTGATCGGTGTCTATCGTGTTTGAAATAGAACCTAGATTATCTTTAAATCATAGAAAAAGCTGTTAAATTCGTTCCCACATCCAACACTGTTGATTTTGTATTTCAGAGGAATGTAACCTAGCGTCGAAAGAGACTCCTTATAAACAAGCCGATACTTTGTGGATACATAAACACACCTTACAGCTGCAGAGCCTTTGCAATTTGAGAGGAGCTACCGGAAACTAGAATTACGTATCCATTGACCCTTCGATATTTGCTCAGTAGTTTCTGCTTTGCGAAGAGATTCAGTTACTAAAAGAGATTTTTTTTAAAGCAAGTAAACCTCTTTATGATGCTCTTCAATCTATAGTATTTTCGCGTCGAAGAAAATACTGCGTTTTCCAATGCTATCGATCTTTTTCTATCCACCGAATTCCGTTTGATATATCCCCTTTATGAGCAAGTTTTCAGTGAATTAAAGAGACGAAGCCTACTATGAAATAAATTGAACGAAGCAATTTCAATTGAATTGTATGGTGGCAAGGATTAAGCAGACGATCACAGGTTATGCTAGTATTACATGTTGTGGCTTGATTATTTTTTCATTCAATTCCTAATATTCAGCGCCATCGATATTTTTTTATGAAATATGCAGACTATTTAATTATTAGTAATTTCAAAAGTTAGGTGATGTTTGAAACAGGGAAAATGGGAAATATTTTTATGCATGCCCTCTGGAAGAATTTTGGAATTGTAAGTTCTCATTTTGGGAGCCATATGTTGCCGGTTCCTTTCATCTTTGACTTTGAAATATTCTAGATTCTTGGGGTTTCCTTCCATAGCAAGTGTCACTAATATCTTTTTTATCAAAATAAAAAGTCAAAACCTTTTTTTTAATTCCGTTTTAAATATCGTCTTCTCGAATTTTAGCTGATCTCTACATGTCGTTATCCATTCTGAATCAGCAGAGGTTGGTTGTGATAATACTTTTATAAAGTTATAATAGTTATATCTTCAATTTTTTCCTGTGTAGATATATGAGATGGATGTATTGATTCGTACATGTGTGCTCATCGTATCCTCATTTATCCTTTCATATATCACTCTTGTTGATATTCGCTTAATCTTACCTGTATTTGACGGCTTTGAGTAACGGCGAACAGCGGCATATAAAATGCTGGAGAGACAGAGTCAATTAGGATTATAAGGATTTTGAAGTATAAAAACATAGCCTTTAATAAGAAAGATTTGCATTTTTCACTTTTCACTGCTTAGATCTTAATTTAGAGCTTTTAAAAGAATTCCAGGACATATAGGACGACTATACTAAGACATAGAAGCTTCTGCAAATGGATCGATGTAATTCCAATTCATTTTTAGTCAGTTTTTCATCAAGATATCATTGTCTATATGTTGGTGGTAGTATTTTAGAATCTTTGTGAGAAAAAATCAATTTTCATTGTAATTTTTACTACATTTATTTTTAAAACAAACCTACTACTAGCTACTTGCATATTTGCATAGATGGATCAAGATATATTTCAATACTGTTCCAATTGGTTTTTTGTTTCTAAGCCAAACGGGATATTTTCTTCTGTACAAATACCTACCTTCGTGTGCTCAAGTACTAGTAATTTAAATATTGATCTTCAAACTACGTGCATTTAGAATTAAAAATGAATTATCCTCAATAATATCAATCGGCTTCGACTGCTTGCTGTAAGTATTCGAACAGAGATGAGATTCAAATCAACGCTTTGTCTTTGATAAACTCTTACATAATACGATATTGGCAATACATAGAAATGGGATGCCAATTTTATAGTTCCTGCTGCCAAATCTTGCTGCAAGGAAATTGTTTCATTTCTCTTCTGTGTTAGGATTTGGAAAAATGTACATTTCGCATATTTAAATCTCATTTGATTTAATTCTCTTGTCTCTTCTGTTATGTTGTGAAATCTATTGAGGTGTAATTATGACTATAATGATGATATATTGATGCTGAATGGTAGCATTCATTTAGTGATCTTTTCTAATTGGATGTTATGAAAGCTTTATTCATATAGTCGGATAACTGCTCTTACATGGGCTTGTTTTCCTTAAAGCATTCCATGTTCTGATTGAAAGTAAGGATGTATTACCTCACTCCTCATCTTGCCTAATTAGCCCTTTCTTCTCCTTTTGTTAGATAATGGTAGAGGGCCTGAGGTTCGACCCTGTCTCCTCGATATACCGACCATTTCCGTACCCACGTTAGCTCTGCATAAACGTTTTGTCCATTCTTTTCTACTTCATAATTACATTGCGGTTGGGGTTGGGAAATTGCTAAGATCAATTATCCTCCATCAGTTAGTTACGGAACAGCAAATGAGTTATAGGAGAGGTTATACCGACGAAAAAACGCTAGTGGCGCCTTTCTGTACGGCACGACGGAAATCCTGATGTTCCGTGAAGTCGTGAATTCCTTATGACTCAACTCTATCGCGAATTAGATGCCTTGTGCGTAAACGGCGAGCACTTCTTGCATCGACCGGAAATACTTATATATCCTCACAAACGGCGTGGAATATTTTAAGAGATGTTAATTATGGAGACTTCCTCTAGAATTAAATGAACGCTGGTATCCCTGTTCATTCAGTTGGATGTCCATGAAATTTTCATTCAATTCATGCTCCGTAGACGTTATTTCCTCGATTCCTAGTGGCAGTAAAAGAGAAAATATGATCTCTGTTTAAATTCTAGATAGTTATTAGCGGAGACATAAAATTTGAAGGTGAGTTAAGCGATGGTTTTTCCGATAAATAGACATGGTTAAGGATATGATCAGCTAAGTTTCCTCTCCTGTTTATATGCATATTTTTTTAGTCTACTGCTAAATTTGCGTTAGTTGCTGAAAGAAGGTTTGATTTTGTAAGTGTAACTCTTATGCTGACGTATAGTTCTAAAAAAGTTACCATTAGTTAGTTGTTTTCATCTGCAAATTTAGTTTATGCTTGCAGAATGTTTATATAGATATCATAATACAATTATGTGAAAATTTTTCCTTCTTTTAAAAATTATAGGTTCATCATTTCTTTCTTGCATTAAACTCCAGTTTTACATTCTGTATTAATTCATAATTAAGTAAAATCTAATTGCGAGGCGAAAGAAGTAAATGACAATGCAGCTGTTTATAGCAATCTTTTTATTAAATATCAGCAGTACTGGTGAAATTTCATATACATTAAATTAATAGGCATCGGCATAGGATTGTACCATGAATTGGGCTTTATTTCATAGCTTTCGAAAAAAACTTTCGTTGAAATATTTAACTTCATGTTTAATTTTTCAATGTAATGAATAATTACAGGTTTCGATGTTGATATTCGGGATATATTAAATATGTTGATGAACTCCGTATGTCCAAATAATATTTAGTGTAGAATGTTAAACAAAAACTTGATGTAACAATCTAGTAGTATTCCATTGTTAAAATATTATGCTACGCAATACATGAACAGTACACTTAAATTATAGAAAACACTATTGTTGTAATTACTTTAGCTCTCTTTATTACTCTAGTGTTTTCTATGATTTTGTGTAGATTGTACATGTGTTGTGTATTTTATCATATTTTTCAGAATGTTTAATTTACGTCATTGAATTATTTACCATTCCGCAGCCAACATTCCGACCTTTGGTTTGGTTTACACTAATTCATCCAAGAATGTCAATGCTCCACCGACTTTTTCTCGAGCAAAATACCAAGAAACGAGCGAGTCACGCCTTTAACCGTCTGTGTCAACCTTTAAAACAAAGAACCTTTGTTCCTCCAGAGAGTGGGTGAATCGTTCCGAATCTTATAATTTACTCCTTACCCAGCGCGGTCGCTCGCAGGTGAAATTACTGCATTAAGGCCAAACGTAGGTGTTCGCGCAGATTACGAACCTTTTCAACTCCGAATCTGCGGTAAATAGGCTATCTAGGCAAGCATCTGCGACACCTGAAACATAAACTGTCGGTGGCATAACCTACATCCAAAGGAATGTTCCATTCTATTCCCTTTAAGAAGATGATTCGAGTACACTTGATTCGGAGAGTTGATAAGTATGATGTTGATCCATGTTTGTATAGGTATTGCGATCGTTATAGCATCTGTATTATGTGAGCAACACCATTACCTCTCTCGTTGTTACATTATCTTTCTAACTATCTTAAAAGATTCGTGTGGGTGTGAATTCCTCTTGATGATTCGCGTAATTGCGTTGTTATTCAAGATAGCTGAGTATGTATGATACACCACACTTTTTCATGGAATGAAGAATGTAGTGACTGATATTGGAATTAACCTCTAACTGACCTGCCCGTACATCTTGTCTCTCTTAAAATCCTAGATATCGTATGATTTCTAAGGTAATCCAAATTATGAAATATTATGAAATAAAATCGTGGTCGTATGGTCATTTGTGGTCGAATTTTTGTAATTTCTGTCAGTGGGCCAAATTCATAAATATATTTTAAATTAGTCAATATTTTTGCTGTTTCCTATTTCATAATGTACCTTATTTATTCTTGTTAATTTTCGATTTGCGCTGAAAGTGCAAATTTTGAGAAAGATTGCTGGAATTCGGAATACGTGTTTTCGTTACTAATGGGGTGTAAACGAAGAGGAAAATTTCAAAAATATTCAGAGATAAATTGAGGTTAAAATGGGTTAAGTTAAGAAAGGTGCATCCCTTAGCTGAAAGAACGTATTATTTGATGGAATAAGTCTTGCATGTCAATGTATCAGACCATCACCAGGTATTGACATTTACTATTTTATTACCTCAATGATCGACATACATTACATTTTGTTACATACGAAAAAGTAATCGACGGAATCTAAATTTACCTTGGAGCTTAATTTTTTTGATTTAATGAGTACGTGCATAGTATAGTGCCGTCAGGGTCTCACGTGCCAAAATAATCACCTTGCGTGCAACTAAATGTGCGCTTGCCACTTTATGCTCGTGTTATAGGTTGGCAACCCTTGGAGTAAGAAATGAAATTTTATTTTGCCTGCACACGCCGAACAGCTGCTAGCATGCACGGAATGATTGAACAAGCAGTAGTTTGTAACAAACGGTATTTGTAGCTTTGTGCCACAATCACAAGTGAATCGAAAAGAATTACTTCGTTTAGAATTACACAGAATTTATTGGTGCAACATGTTTCGCTAGAGGACTAGCGTCTTCGTCAGAAGTGAATTTGTAAGCTTATGAGCCCTGAAAAGAAGCCATTTTCCATTACAAAGAAGTCTAACCTCTAGAAGTGCCGGTAACAAGAGTTTTGGGTGTCAGTATACATCTCGTGACTTCAGTTCATCGCAATTAATGTTCGAAAGTGAGATATACTGAGACTATATCAACTAATATTTTCTGCAGACAGACATAATTATTTATTATACAACCGTCGCAGTTAGTCGCAAGGACTGGTGGCAACGTTAACTTACATAACAATTAATTTTAAAAATATTACTGTGCATACATACAACAAACCCAACTATATACAAAATAAGCATGTATAAATAAAAAATAAATAATTACAAAAGTATAAATATGCAGTACATATATGAATTATATAAAAAAACAACCGCTGTTAATTAGCTACTAGATTATAGAATAAAACTACTTGATATAAATTATTGGTACTAGAAAAACCGTGAGTGTTACTCAGATAATAGAGGACGTGGGATGGAAATCGTTAGAAGATAGAAGACTAATTTAAACGATAAACATGCTAAATAAGTTCAGAGAAATTACGTTCTCCGAAGATACAACCAATATAATGCGACGTAAGCTTTTAGTTTTGCGGTACGTCATATCTTTATGAAACATATCATATTTTTATAATTAATTTCATAATTCGTTTAGTATAACTAATTAAATAAAAAAAATTCAATTCTGGGTTTTTATACGGAAGTATTTAAGATTTTTACCTAGTTAAGGTTTCATAACATTATTACTCAGTTAGTTTGACCCTTTATTGGCGAAGTTAGGCCCTCTACCACCTAACCTCGTGTATCGTCAGAATACAAACAAATATAAATTAAATTAGAAAAAAGACAGAATAGAGTGTGGGGAAAATCTTTGCAACTGAAGGTTGAAAGAAAAAACCCACGTTGCGGGAAAACACCCACAGAGAAGGGGGTGAAACAAAACCGCGAAAACACACAAAAACATAACAGTGTAGTGTTGACAATTATAAAATTAGATATAAATTATGCATAAACCAATAAATTTACAGAAAAATAAGAAATATTATTAATTATAAGAAACAAAATATAACCTAAGTGGGTAAGAAGGGGAAATCACAGATATGATGATATTTCCTACTACTTAATATTCGTCAAAGAAAAAAATAACTTAAGGGGTCGTACACAAATTACGTTACATGATTTGCGTGCGGCTTCTAATAAGGCTACCACGGATACGATTTAGACCGGCCAAAAGTGTCAAAATCGTAGATGAGCGTTTCGCCTGCGATTTCAAGCACACCCTATCCGCGCAGGATTTCCGCTTCATCTGGTCCAGCGAAAGCCCGTTCTGCGCAGTGCTCCTCCGTCATTGACGCTTCAGTAGTCGCAGGTGCATCCACAGGGACTTCTCCGTCCTTTTCGTCCCGGCTCATTAATCGACTTATGGCGGAGGGCCGCTTAAAAGAAGTATTCTTCGTCGCCCTCCGTTAATTGCCGCCCGAGCGTGCGTCGAAATGCGCGGGCGGCGGAGTTATGGATAGGTAGGAAGGGATGGAAGAAAGGAAAGCCATTAAGCTATCTCAGCATCCCATCGCACGCGACCCAAATGTCACGTTCGCTACAAATTACAAAATGATGAACGGGGCCGCGCGGCCTCGCGAATCGCCTCATTTTTTGGGCCCGATTCGCGTTTTTCGCTAATTTTTACGTATAGCGTGCTCCAATAGTAATGTGGCAACGGTGTGGATGACGGAGCCGCGATTTATTCCGCGAATGATTGATTTATTGCTGCTTCGAAGTCGGCTGCATGTGCTGCAGTTCAAGGATGATTCATTTTCAATATAGTAATAGTTTTCGAAGGTTGCTTTAGGATTATTCGTAATCAAGCGCTGGTGATTACGCATGCAAATTTTTGACGTGATGATCATGCAGTTACTTGAACCTATTCTTTTCTATTGAATTTCTCACTCATTAAGAAAAACCCTGTCGTAAAAAGTACAGCTTTTATTTCTATTTAATACTAATAGTACATTCGTCATCACTGGAGAAAAAAACGAATTAATTCTTCTGCTCTAGCATTAGAAAGAAACTAAAAGAAAAAGGGACAAAAATTCTGTTTACAATAGTGTACATATTAACCATTTCAATGAAAATAAAAATAGAAACGTTGAATACTTCATAATAAAAAAATTGAAACAGGACCAAAGATTAGGATTACATTTACCGTTTTAAGATGAAATGCTTACAGTTAAGAGTTATTACTTTTTAATAGCTGAATGCTCTTACCGCTAGATTTTAAATGTATCTGCTAAGGAGTTTCAGAATTTCGAACCAGAATAGGATCAAAAAGATATTCGCTCGAAGTCCTGTACTACTAACCTCTAAACTAAGAAATACTACTTAGCACTATATACGAACCTAAATCCTCTTCGTGTATTATGTGATTGGTCCCACATAGGTACAGCTATGTGCAAAAAAGCTTAAATTAACACGGATATAATTAAGTACTGCCTACACCACGTCGTTTATCTAGCATATTTTAAAATTCTGAGCAAATTTTTCATGTTTTATTTCATTTTAAACATTTACTCTGAAATATCAATTTTCCTTGAGAAAGCAATGGGCTGAACTTAACTAGAAACTCAACTCCTACCTCTTCTATTTGATAAAATGTATCAGTCGATACTATTGTAGATATAATGGAAGATCGATAAGAGATATCTATCAGAAGAGGAGGAAAATAAACAGGAAAGAGTGGGAACATTCGCTTCAAATAATATCTCTAATATCCCAACTTCCTGTCCCTCGCAAGTGGGCGCAGTGAATCAATTCTTTGTTGTCATAAACTAGATTGATCTCCTCCAGATTTGCAGATTAATGTAATTTCTATCGCTTGTTGTCATTGCTCTATAAATAGTGGATGGGAAATTCCTAAGATATCCACTTGCTTATATTATTTGAACATACAGCTGAAACAGCTTGTTAAAATTTATCTTCATCAAAGTTTATTTGTAATGATCAGGGGAAGGAAGTACCTTAGAAATTATAAAGCAGTTACAGTACCTTACATACTCAAGGATGAACATAAATGAGAAATGGCGAGCTGGCTTTGACTCAAACCCAGGTCTCTCACTCCCACATCCAGAATACTTTCCTGAAAACTGGGAGACCTGGGTTCAAGTCCCACACGTCGCTATTTCTCAATTCTGTTTATCCTTGAATTATTTTTAAGGTAGGAATAATTAAAATTATATAAGTAAATAGAATACCGAAAAGAAGAGAGGGCACAAATCATATAATCGAATCTTTTTGCCTAAGATCGATGAAGATCTTGGACAATGCAAAGATTTTATACAAAAAAACTCAATAACTTTTACTTATACAAAAATAGAAATTTTTATATGGGTTAGTAAAAATTATTAAATTATGTTTCACTAAATGTTTGTCTTATCCGAAATCTTTGTCATGTCGGAATTCCGCTAGTTAAGGACTCCGTGAATTTTAGAAACTCTTACTTAGCAAGACCAATTCTTCCAATGTGGCGAAGCTCTTGACTTCAGCGACTTAACTCTCGTATTTTGTTTCCAACATCTCTGCTGTTCTATGCATATTTTATGATGATGATGATGACGGCCTAAAGGGTCGGAACTATGGTCGTGGAGTAAATTACAGTGTGGTAAAGGTATAAGTGCTTCCTTCTATATTATTTATAATAGAGGACTACCACTTAGTCGAGGCCAGATTAGTAGATTCTATCTATATTTTTACTAACTTATTCGGTGTCATCACGGTCGCGGTCCGGTTAAAATCATCTCGATACCGAATACAAAAACGCAAACAAATATTTACGAGCCGCGCTAGATACGTTTTACCACCTGCTCCTATACATTTTTTCAACCCTCAACCGGTGTCGATATTTATCACCCCCACCACGGAATGCTTCGACCAAGAGCAGAACGAAAATAATGAAAAAGGAGCGTAAGTGAGATAAGCTTTGATTGCAGTGCCCTCCGGCGAAATGCAATCCCAAGCGAATGCGTGAGAAAGTGTCGTAACAGTTAGTGGACGATAACTTCCTCCTACATGTTCGCAATGCCATTCGCAGGACGCGGAATTGATAGCGATGTAGGATGGAGTTTGCCCCTTGCAGATACCCCTGGGGTATCCCTCGTATTTTGACAGGATATTCCGAAAGTAAAGGATGATATCCGCTCCAGTAGATATAAATATTCCATTGGGTTCTCATAGAGCTTTCCTTTTTCATTTTCTGCTTTTATTTTATTATTCGATTAGGAATATGCCGAGGAAAGACGCAGGCAACGGGGGCAGATAACTGAAACTTGGGTAACTTAAACCTTATCATTAAAATCCATGTAGATGAGATAACAGCTCTACGGTACTACTTACATTGATGTTATACTCTTTCCTTTACTTTCCTCCATTAAGAGCCAGAATAATTGAGGTAAAAAATTGGAATTAGTAATCGACTAAAATTGAAAGAATGCGGAGAAGTAGAAAGTTTAGAACTCGGACTGTAGCTCCAGCTAATGAGTATTAGTTTTTCATATTTAATTCATTATTTTCTGTCATAAAAGGCGTTTAATTCTGAAAGCCTGATTTTCTGCCTACATAAAAGGTGAAAACGACGTCCAAGTTCTTCTGATTTTCTACAGTTTCCTCAGATACCTAGGGGTTCCGCTAAAATATCCTTGAAAAGGTGTTTTAGTATTGTTTTTTTATATAGTTAAGTAAAAAAACATGGTAGTGGTGTTATCTAGCTGTGTATACTAGCGAAGGATTATTTTCTTTGGCTATTTATTTAGTTTTAGTTTATGGTAGTAGTTGATTGACCAGTTTTTTATATTTGACCAACGATTATTTTCTTTGTTTTTTTATCGTATTGATTTATCAAACCTTGCTAGTTCAACAGACGAAAGTCCGATTTTGAAGTATACCAAACATTATATTTCTTCATCGATGGAGAGATTATGTGCTAATAAGATGATCAATGATAAATATATCAGTACTGTAACTTCTTTTACTGCTATTTCTTTCCATTGATCGTCAATATTTATAGCCACTTCTGGTGGGGTGTGAATTATTACTTATTGGGGAGGGATTTAGCAATGAAGTTATACGTTTTGCGTTCCATCAATAGTTACAATTCAGTTTTCCGTAATTTTTAACTTATTTCAGTGATTGCGACAATTTCCGGGAGAGGCAAAAACTTTTTCATACAGATTTTCCGAGTAGAAAATGACTGGACCAGATCATTTAGTTAGCCCTCATGCGTGCGTCTATCATTACTGTTATCTCTCAGACTGCGTAGAAGCAGTATGTCAACGACCTACCTTCTAGGTTGCAGCCCGCATAGGAAGCTTAAACCACTCACGTTGCGAAATATTTATAAACGGCTCGATAAATTTCCTATCGTATCTCGAGGACAATTGGCGCAATGAATTTATATAAATCCGTTTCCCCTGATTCAATCCGTGTCCTATTTCCGAAGGCACAATGAGGTGGACTCAACTTTATCCTTTGGGGAAAAGCCATTGCCCTCCGGTACTTATCTGATTTGTTTCCCATTTGTGCAGAGGTATTGAGGAATCTCGTAGGTACATGTGCAATGGTAATGCGATTAATATACGGTAAATGTATGCTATATTGTATGTATCGTATATGTAGTAATTCCGAGAAAAAAAGAACCAAATATTCATATACTTTCTAGTTCCTACTTTGTGAATTCTTGGTAGATTGTCTTGAAAAAATTATTTATAGATGCGAAATTCCATTCGCCCAGTAAAGTAATTCCTCAATTGATTGTTTTTCTCCTCTTGTGAAATATTTAGATCATCATCATTAGGTAGGAGTAGGAATCGCATCTGAAACATTTGGTTAGTAATTTATGGATCTGAAAGAATGGTTTATTCCATAAGCTTTCAAAAGCATGCTCGAAGTGGAATAAGTGAAGGTTTTTAATCATTGAGGGAGTAAATACCACTGTAGGCGTGAGCTGGAGTTAGTTATAGTGAATAGTATTGTGTACACCTTTTTACTGGGATTATCTCAATTTTATTACAAGGAAGAATAGAGTTGAAAAAAGTTCGACGGAACCGGGAATCGAACCCGGGTCTCCCGTTTGCCGGTCAGGTGCTCTGTTCGTTGAGCTATCTCGCTGGAACATTTTCTCAACCTATTCGGGAGACTATGTGGGCAAAGGACTTAGCGATTTCGTCCGCATCTTTTGCTATTATAGTTTAATATAACGGTTGATTCAACGAGCCGGGTTCGATTCCCGGTCCCGTCGAACTTTTTTCAAGTCTAGTCTTCCTTGTGATTTATCCTGGCTGCACCCCATTTCGTGCAAATAACCTATACCCAATTTAAATTTTATTAGTTCTGTTTTTAAATACCTGTTGGTATATATTACTTTATTTATTCTTATAGATAGCATTTTATTTGGTAGAATCCCGCGCGTTATTCCAGCAATCAAATTTAAAATTTTGAAAATAATTTGTGCCAATGACCATGGTAAATATAACTAGATTTCGTAATTTAAATACTGTGTCTACCACGGATTCCTACCGACTGCTTTGCATATGAAATCCTTTTTACCAATACTTAATGACTAGAGAAAAGACCCCGTCACTTTAGAAGAGTACATATCGATTGGACCCACGCTAATTTAGGCATTGAGGTAGGTTTTGTAGTTTTAAAAATTTAAAAATTTGATCCTGATTGGATGATTTCAATTTGTCTAGTTTACATTTCTCCACCTTTAGTGACAGCCGCGGAGCTAATATTTTATGAGATACCACGAAATGCGAAACGCCTTGAAGTGGATGTGAAGCGAATTTTAATGAGCAAAGTTTTGATAGGCGTACCCTTGCTGTGCGTCGTTTTTAATTTAATTCAATGAAACGTTTTTAGTTTTCCGATCCTCCCATCAAGCACAGATGACGCGGTAAATTCATTTGGAACTAATTTAAACACTCGTCCGGTGTATGATGGGGTTCTGTTTTCGTGGAAAGTAATGTGAACCGGGAAGTTTAAGGCTAGTTATATTCATTACACGAGTAGAGCTTCATCGTAAAAGTTTTTCACTAAAATTCCTTTGCTCTTACATTTGGAATCACTAAAAATAGGGTTGTAGTAATTAATTATTTCGTTGCAATTTCATTCCAATACATCGTTAATATAATTGCTATTTTCTATGGAATTCAATTCTTATATTTATTCCTATGCAATTATATTATGTATGTAATTATTTTATGATTCCTATGTAATCATGTTAAGTTTATCCGCTCTTATTTTTAATTATTGCTCTTATCATAAAAAACTTAAATATGTATATTTTCTCCAGCATTACCCACTCAATGACGATGGGTTAGATGGAAGAAGAGACTTTTAAGTCTCAATCTCGACCAAATAGAGACGATTTATTATTATTATTATTATTATATAAACGGTAGAGAGCTGGAATACGATCATTCTCCGAATCTTGCATCACTTGGTAATGGTGTATCCGTTATGCAAGTTAAATCTCCATATTTGGTGTTGCATAATCGATGTTTATTAATACAAATCCATTACGGTATTGGATAGAAAATTGCTGGTTCATTGAAAATGTACAAAATCCGATGATTCCATTATTGCTGATTATATGGGACCAATGGAACTCATCGCAATTGTTAAACCGTGCATGTGGAATCAGACATACTAATTTTAAAACAATGGATTAAAAGTTTGTTTATAGATTATAACAACTATTTTCACTATTTATAGTTAATAATGATTGTTAATGTGTATTTCACTATGGTAAGGTAGTAGGATGATTTTTCACGTGCAACTAAATAGTAAAATTCTCAAGGAAGAACGGTAATAAAAAATCATGTAAACTCTCTTAATAGTTCCTCCTCAGCAATTTGTTTTACTTAAAATTTTAAAAATAAATTATAATTGGTACGTATTAATATATTTGATTAATTGTATACGTGTCACTTCTGTCTTAAGATGACTAATATTTAAATTTTGCATTCAGTTTTGTAGGTTTTCGTTCATTCATCAATACCTTGGCCAACATAATTCATTAGCAGCATAAAAATGGCATAACAATGCAGGGAGTTGAGTTCCTCCACACCGTAGACGTTGATCGCTGCTTAAAAGCCACATGCTAAGGAAGGCATAAAAAAATCGAGGAAACCTCAATATCCCTCCGCCGTTTCAGTTATTAACGCTTCTGCCCATTCGCAGAAGGCCATCGAACAATGCGGCGCGGAATTGTGAACTTTGATCGGGAAAGAGCTTCGTCGAGGGATCCGCAAATTGCTGACTTTCCCCCGTTTATCTCATTTCCTCCCCGTCAGCGGACCGCACGCCCGGCCGCGTAAAATGCACGCGCTGCGGGCAACGCGCCGATCCGATCTCCATGCATTTGTCGTGGACGTGCGCTCTTATCTTCCCTCAGATCCCGCGATTGCTAAAACCTGAACCGCTAAATGGCGTCGATGTTAAAGTCGTGTCCGATGAGCGATTTGCCCTCCCCGAAGGCTCCTGCAGGTGGTACGGGACTTATCTCTCGCTGGATTGTTGTCTCCGGAGACGTTCACTCCGAGTGGCGTTGCGGATGTTTTTATCGTCGTGCCTTTGCTCGTTGTTTTCATTTGGGTTTCGCTGACTTTTTCGATGCGCGACTGAGTTCTAGATTAAAGTCGTCCAGCCTTTAATGCCGGAGGGCAGCGTTGAGAATTTTATCAACGCTCCGCCCTGTAAGAAACCCATAAATAAGGCATTTTATCCCCCGTGCTTGCTCTTTCTTTGCTCTACTTATCTTGAGTTTTCGCTGATTGTTTGCTGATTGTTCATTTCAATAGCAGTTTTATGCACGTAAACTTATAAATGTATCTTAGAAATGTACATAAAAGAGAATAGAAAAACATTCAGTTCGCAAACATTATGTTTTGGTCTAATTCTAATTGGCAGTCGATTGTTAAGTTGGCTTCGTACGCCTATTTATTTTATGATTACTCGTCTCTAAGATCAGTAGCTATGTTTGTATTAAAGTATGGGAAATTTAGTGGTTCAGTTTAATATATACTCATAGCCACACTTTAACATATTTAGATCTCCACAATATATACGAATTCCATAAAAATAGCATATATGTTTTCAGTTTCAAAGTTTTGACTTGTGGTTCTTAAGATAAAGCGTTCTTTTCTTTTGTTTAATTAACGATAATGATTATAATGATTATGATTGTGGTAAAAGATGGGACTTGTCCACAAAAAAGAAATACCAGCAGTTGAAGTTCTTGTTTTGCCGCGAGAACTCGTTTACTGAACTTTTCTACTGAAGTTGTCTTGAAAAGCGGACTCTTACGTTTTGCGTATATTCCTAAAATACTCAATTTTTGTCTCCTCAAATAAATCATTTTATCTATAGCTTTCCCCAAAGGATATTCGCGAGTTATCAAGAATTGAGGGAAAGGGTGGAGGGTAGTTCATCTATGCCATGGGCGATACCACTTCGCCATTAGTTTGAGTCTGATATTTCAGCCTCATTTATTTTCTAAAGAAAGAGAGCTGTATACGTGTCGGAGAAGCGAAGCAAAAATAGACCGAAGAAAGAGAGAAGGATCCAATCAAGAATAAAAGCGCGTCGCTCTCTATTTTCAGCTTCGACGCGTATACTATCATAAAATTCTTATTTTTCTTGGAGGCGTAAGCTCTTGCATGAAATATACTCATTGTGTGGTACTTGGAAGAGCTCTAGGAGAGCTGGTGACGTCACACCGATGCTGTATGTGCACTTATTACTCAAGAGCTCAACAAGCGTCACCTTTGTTATGCAAGTGACGCAGAGGCCGTCACGGGCTTCACCCTACCAGTGAGCCACTCCTATGGCATTTACGCATCAGTTTATTGCATCGTACCGTACAGGATATAGGAACATGCGGGCATGGTTCTACACTGAGACACTTATTTATTTATTGATCTTCCCCAGTCCCCATGAACATCCATTCATAGAATGTAATAGACCATTGATAGCGTAAATTATTATATGTAGGGTCTCACCAAAATAAAACACCAAAACCACCTGAGATATCCAATGTCCAATCATCTTCAGTGGCAAGAGATGATGGTTTCTCATGTGACCCTATAATAAATAATTTATTTATCGGATAATTACAGTGGCAGACGTAAATAATAACAATAGACGAATATACACCCATTCCATAGCCTGAAAATTTTGATTATCCGGGATTGGAACCCGGGGCCTTTGGGTTAGTTGAACAACTGGTCCCTTCAGGATCGTATCTTAGAATAGAATCAAGTGACTTAAGAGTTTCTTTGTGGAATTCCAGGATGGCAAAGTAATAAGGGAATCATTTTTCTCCAGGAAACTAGATCCTATTTTAATTCAGTGAAATTTGCAAAATCTGACACGCTAAGCAAAGGAGCTCAACGTTTTGGGCGCATCATCTTCAAGTATCTTCAACTTTACTCAGTATACTCTTCAAGTATCTTCATCTAGAACGCTTATGCGTCGAAATATTTCGTGCTCCTTTGGTTTGTGTGTGTTGGATTTTGTAGAGCTTTCTTCGTTAAAATAGGATCTAGTTCTCAAGAGAAAAAAAGTTTCTTTTTTATTTGTCTCGTATCTTACTCTTTTCGGCAATATGATATTTACGCATCGGTTTATCGAATGTTTCCCTACATGATACAGGAAAAGGAATTTGCAGGATCTAAGCACGTATCCTGGCGTCCTCTTATAGGAAAATAATTTCGGCGGAAAGTAACTTAAATTATTCTGTTAGTTAGTTTAGTCAGATCAATGCTTAAGGTGATATCATCAACGTAATTTACTAAATATTGATTAATATACTTTTCTATAGATTATTATTTTATTATTATTATTCATTTATTACTTTAGATCATATCTTTACTATAGATTAAAAATAATAGAAGAAATTTTAAAAAAGACCCAATCCTAACCATATACCTTGGTCAGACCCCTTCTGGAATATGCGGCAAGTATATGGGAACCGGCGGATGAAACGTATACTCGCGAACTCGAGAAAGTGCAGCGTAAAGCGGTTCGTTTTGTTAAGAAATGCTACGATAAAAAAGCAAGCGTTACAAAAATGCTCTCAGACGTAGGTTGGGAATTCTTAAAAGATAGGAGATTGGAAGCTAGGCTGCGATTGCTTAATAAATTCAGGGAAACTACATTTTCGGAAGATACAATCGGTATCATGTGACCCTATTATAAATAATTTATTTATCGGACAATACAGTGGGAGACGTAAAAAATAACAATAGACGAATATACGATTCCCTAGCCTGAAAATTTTAGTTATTCGGGGTTGGAACTCGGGGCCTTTGGGTTAGTTGAACAACTGGTCCCTTCAGGATCGTATCTTAGAATAAAATCAAGTGACTTACGAATTTCTTAGAGGAATTCCAGGATGGCAAAGTAATAAAGGAATCATTTTTCTCCAGGAAACTAGATCCTATTTTAATTAAGAGAAATTTGCAAAAACTGATACGCTAACCAAAGGAGCTCAACTTTTTGGGCAACCTCCTGATACCTCGGTCGATCCGATAATGAACGTAAGTTAAGAGAAATAGATTCTAGGACGAATCATTTTAAAAATTCATTCTTTCCGCGAACAATACGCGACTATAACCGAATAAGGAATTAGTTTAGATTGCACTGGTGTTTACACCCCCTGCCACACGCCGAAAGGCTGCTTGTAGGGTATTATTGTTGATGTAGATATAGATATGACGGTATATTTAAATGAAGCAATATTCATTGATTATTTAACTAAAATGTTCAAGATGTCTTTCGATGCTTGCAGCTCTTCCCTATGTCAGTCTAAGCAGTTGGCTAGGAGTCAAGAAGAGAGTTCAGGATTATAATTGCGGGTTGAGGATGCATAAATTTACTTAATGAGATATGATGTACCGTACATAATAGGTAATTTTATATCGCCGTAGTCTTGCAGTGTAACTTAATATTTGTGGCCAGATAAATGTGACTGCGGGAAATGATGTTCTCTGAAATATTTTCCATTACCCTTCTTGTGCACCATTAAATTATTCATGAATCGTATTGTCTGTACTTATTGTTTCCTTCACCATCTTTTCCTGTATTATTATGTGCCATTCTTCGAAGCTTTATCTCATTACTTCCCTCATTATGTCTTAATACATTAAATTTATATATTTTTATTTTTCTAAGTAAAGACATAATCCCTTAGTTTTTATTCTGAAAGGCTTAATTAATGAAAAGCAATACTACGAATTGTAAAGGTGATCTTCCTCAGGATTTGTACCATTACATATCTTAATGAGGTATTTCTTCCCGGAAAGCTGCTTTTTCTGTGAATCCATAAGTCCCGATCCTTTGTAAATATTCCTCCCACGCACTCAATTCTTCCTTCCTCTCCAACCAATTTCCATCGATCCTTTCTTTCTCTTTACCTATCCCCTATCGTGAGTATTTTTCCTTTAAGAAGCTAGCTCACAATTTGCTCTATCTTTCCACATAATATTATATATTTATTAGATAGAATATTTCTTTTATAACTAGTACTTAAGAGCTGTAGAGACATCGGCTGTTTCCTTTGTCAGTACGATGAAATGATGTACACATGTTATGTGCATATTCCCTTTTGTAATAATGAAAGAGGAATGTCCCTGGGAAGTTTTGGCTAATTCTAATACATAAGGTAAAATCTAAGCATCAAAGAATATTTCATATCGATTATTCTGTTGTATACACTTAGAATATAAAGGTATAACAGAATCTGAAAATTTTAATAATTCAAATGATCTTTTTACGAAAAATTTAAACGAATAATTTGGATTTCGTTTCGGAAAAGGGCACACAAAATTAAGCCATATTAAAACGAATGAAAATAGTAGATGTGTGTTAAAGTGTCAATGTAAAGATAAATTTATGAAGTTACGGAAAAAAGAATTTGGAGAGATAATGTTTATTGATTAATAAGAATATAATTTATTGTTTATAATATTGAGATAAGCAAATGATATGATTGCATTTAGAATCATTGGGAACCCAAATATTCCAAGTGTAAAGTCGTTACGTTTTAAAGCTGTCTTCCAGGCTTTAAAGAAAATTCTCGATGTTAATTCGTTTAAATAAATAATCGGCCTCTGATGGCTACAATAGTCAAAGTATAAAATTTTACAAGGACTCCAAAAACCATCAAACTAGGTGATTGTTCATGCTTGTTGTTTTAGAGCCCTTGTTTGATGGTTTTTGAGTCCTTGATTTAAAATTAGATAATTCGTTTATTTTCCTTTCATCATACCTTGGTTTTTCTATGGATTTATTTTGTTTTACTCGATAGCTTACAAAGTCTTTGTCAATTATTAATCAAACTAAATATCTACCAATTTATCGTATGAACAGGAATTTTTCTGAAACTTATATAATGTAATTATATGTTCACCGTCAATTTAGAAGGAACAATTTTTTTTCAACTGAGCGGAGAAATATTAGGAAGAATATTTTACAAGTAATACGATTTTTTCTCTCTCTTGGGTTCATTGAATGGGTTGACAGGGTCTGTTTATGAAATACTCTTTAATAAAATAGTCAGGAAGTAGCATTGAAATGTAGACTTTTGAAACTTAACGCATCTTATCTTGACCCCCCACGAAGGTAGCAATTCCAGACCTGGTCTCTTCAAGGATCACTCCTTTAGAAACACATGAATAAACAGCGGAAGATCTTCAAATGAAGTGCGTGTCTTCATCGAGACAACATCCTAACCTCAGAGACAAACCAAACAGCCCATCCCTGTTGAAGAGCCCTTTCGAAAGACGCCTCGAATTTTAAGATGAAGAAATCTGATGCGAAGTACACTCCGAATCCCGCATTCTTTCCGACGCATTCAAAAGATTCTGAAGCCCATAAATCCTCATAAAGAAGTCCATTTTTCATCGGGCGGTAAAAAACCACGGTCAGCATCTCAAAGGCCATCCTTTCTCCTTCAGGGCGAGGTCCCCGTTTGATTCATTCAGAGATTGGTTTACTCCGCACTCGAAAGAGCTTCTTTGCACAGCCTCCGGACGGTTGATCCGTGTGTGTTTTTCCCCACCTCGGGCGTGCAACACCTGTCGCCCGGTTACATATCTCCGACGCCGCCGGTACGTGTTTCCAAAGGGCGCGCGCCGATTGGGTGAGACCCGCTCCGCGGAGTTCGTTCGCCCTGGGGACGTGCTGGGAATTTCAAGGGGCGGATCTTTGTTTACAGTTTCCATTCGATAAAGGACCTACAGAGATGAGACACGTATTTGTGCCGACTCCCAAGGCGGAAATCTCCGCCGGAGGGATGCAATTGCGCCTTGTCATCCCTGAAGGGACTTCTAAGACTGCATCGGGCGCATTTAGGGTTCAATCGCGGCTGATGGATTTTTATTTTTGTCGGAGTGATTGGGGCCTTATTTTATCGTGTGGGTAAAGCGTTGTCAATTAAATTCCATTTCCATTTTAGATTGTGGCTCATTTGATCGACTTTAAAGTTAAATTTTCTTATCGAAGATGGTCTCAGCCATTACTTTGTAGTAATCAATAATATAAAGAATACTAGAACTGGTATTTTAATACATACTACACCACAACATTTATATTCTGTGGTGCACTATATATTAAAATTTCAGCTCCAGTATTCTATTATTCTTTTCAAATTTTCTTCGTCAGCTCTATTTAACTCTCGATTTCTTATCTGTTATATTTATAACCTATTTATTATTATTTCAATACATACTACTCCACAAAATTGATATTCTATGGTGTAATATATATTATCATTTCAGTTCTAGTATTCTACTATTCCTTTTTTAGTAAAAGTTTCTTCTCCAGACCAATGCAACTCTCGATTTTTTTTTATTTCTGTCTTCGTCTTCCATGCCCTTCGATGAAAGTTACTTTTAGAGACATATTGTATATTTTTCTTGATCATTATTTTCTCATTGTGGCTACGAATATTTCTACAATATTATTCTCTTAGCAACCTTATGTTTATTTTTCTCTCGTGTCGCGCATGTTTGTAGCATTTGGCTTAAAACCTTTAATGCATTCTGTTGACTTCAAGTGGCTTCCTGCTACTTATTCCTCTGTATGCAGGGTCGAGGAAAATGTATCTTTCTTTTACAGTATCTTTTACTGTCGTCTCAGTCTTTTTCGCTGCTGACATAATGCGATAACAACTGGAGCAAAAGTGAGGCTGGATGATGTCATTAATTTAGGTATCTCCTTCTCGGATGCTATGAAAATCGCGTGCGCGGTTTTTCTTCATTTCTTTGGGTAGTTTTTCTCTAACTGTGACTAAGGCGAAGTAAAAGATAGGTGGGATGTTTCGTAATCAGAGCAAGCAATTATATAATTATTAATCTTGCGCAAGGTATAATTTTTCCACAGATGAATCATTAATTAATTTCATAAAAAACGTAAAAATTTCTGATTTCTTATCTCTAGTAAATTGTAGATAGGATGTAAGCCAGATCTCTCATGGTATGGAAATGAGTCAAATATTTTTATTTAATTCACAAATCAATAAATTGATAATGTATACGAGTAGGTCTTTACCATGCTTTTGATAGTAATATTTACATCTCTGTCTTAAGTATTAATTCATCAAATAGATTTTCATTATAATATGTTCCCCTCATGCTGCCGTTATTTTGTCGCCGATAATGAGATGCCAATGAAATGATTCATCCTATTATCTGTATTTACATATATTTATATGATAGGCGTCCTTTTTGCATTGATAGATGACATTTCTTTGCTCAGGCGTTTGATTTTTCTTCCCGGGGAGATTTTATGCTCGTCTTTGATTAAATTCGGCAGTATTATATACCACAGTAATTTGGCTTTTGTGAAAATCGAATTTTTGTTTTGGGAATAGATTTTACCTATTTAAACTCTCAAACTAACCTGGGTTGTCTTTTCGGGATAAACAATTTTCTGAATATATCATAAAGTTGAAGAAAATAATCCTGGAATGTATAAGTGGATATGTGCATTAAATGAAACCGTACGTCACAAATACTTGGAGCGAAAGTATATTTCAATGATAATTATAAAACCTTTCAATGTTGTCCTTGTGTAATGTTGAAAGTCTGATAATTTATCTGGGCAGTCGATATTTAATTGTCAATTATGTGCTCTATTTACTTTAATTGATTAGCAGTTATATCTTAATTAACTCTATACCGAAATTATTTAATACACGTTTTGTAAAATTGACTTACTTATGCAGTCTCTTTTGTTAGATTGCTTTCCGAGTCTCTCGATATTTTTTCGTTTAATGCTATTGAAGTTTTGAACTGATTTTATTCTCTTGAGGTGAGATTTGGATTTGCTGTTTTCACTTAACCAAAATGTTCACATAAAAATAGTCATAACTGAAAAATTGGTACATTATAGAAATAATATCCTCTATGAATATCAATTATGTATTGCTTACCCTACTGTGCGCAATTAGTTTATCTTGAGATGGAAAATCAACTGACCCGAGAAAATTAACTCTGTTCTGCTCCTGCTTTCCTGGTTATTTGCTTACAATTACTCATCTTTTAATTAAAGAAAACATTTATGAAACATTCCCCAGAGACAGCTGAAACGAGGCGATGCAGCACGCATTTGTATAGACGTGGAATGCCAGGCGTCCTTCGCAAGTCTTCGGATGCTTTACCCGTTAGATCACGCCGAAGATACATCACAGTGTCTCTCCACAAGTAATGAATCAACCTAATATTTATCTTCCTCACTTCGCAGTCCGTGACTTTGGAGCAACGCTTTCCTTCTTTTAGCCATCCGAATCATGTCAACCTTTTTCTCTTACTCCTGCTTGAGGAATGCTAAAATACTCCGCCGGCTGGTTTCTGCCGGAATTATTTATGCTAAGCGTGTACGGAGTTCGCCGCAGTGTATTCGCCTCGGGCAGGGATTTCTTTGGAAATTGGCGCAATGTGGAGTCCTTGCTCTGGCTGAATTCCCGTGAGAATCTCTTATATGTTTCTCCCTCGATAGTATGCGCTCGTCGTAGCGAAATTTTCGTATCGATTTGCAAACTTGGATCCGTTATACTTCGAAGAACTGGTCCAAGGTCTTAACCCCAGCAGGTCACATGCAATAAAAGTATATTGCTATATCGGGTATGGGATACGTAGTAGGAATAAAATATATTGTATAATATTAAATTTGCTTTAAAACCGTATTGAAATAACGATAAAATGTTACTCCGTATCATTTTCATTAAACCACATTCCGAAATCACTGCAAAGCGACTCGTGATTCCATGGGCGAAAAACATTTTCCTTGCTCATACGAGTCGTCTTTTCAGCATAAAGCCTCTCTTTATTTATTCTCTTATTGGGAGATAAGTAACCCGAGATTAAAAAGGTCTCTGCACAATTTTTGAGCTGCTTTGAAAGTGCATGATTATCCAAATGATTATTTTTGTGCATGAAACTTGATGAAACAGAGCACTGGTCAAGGCTCAGCGATGAAAATCTTTTCGCCATAAACGTGTTCGCAATTATTATCCTCAAATCTTAATGAATTAGCAGGAAGCAAACTTTAGTATGTTCGCGTACGAGAAAGTTTAAAAAATTAGTAATGATGTAAATGGAGTTAGACTTAGCACTTTGAAGCGTGCGACATACCCAAAGGTTGTACGAGAAGAGAAAAATAGTGAAAAATATTCCCAGCCAAGTCACTATTTTTCTTTTCTCGTACAACCAAAATTAGTAATGTTTAAAATGTTGTAATAAATATGATAAACTCTGTAATATTTGTCTTGACAATTAGGGAATGGTATAAATAACTATTTTTATTTATTCTTACCATTGTAAATTTCCGTTGGATGTTTTACAGTTTAATGTGTTATAATATTAATTGTGGTTTATCGATAGGGAATCAAAACAAATTGGTCTCATAATTAAAATTTTATGTTTGTTTGGAATTACTTTGAAAAACGCTGACAATTGTAAACATGGATAATCATAATTATTGGAAATGTGCTATTGATTGTCCGTTAGCAGCGATGAGTTGGACACTCCTATTGCAAAAAAGAACTGATTTTTAATGGAATCGTTAAACCTAGTCGTTGTCGCCTCGAGTTCAAATTGATCATAAATACATGTAATTTGAAATAGAATTTTAATATTTTGCCATGTAATCCACTGATAGATAGCATGTGATAAGAAATGGACAGAAAACATGAAATTCGAGGCATAAATTCTCTGATTGTATACGGTATACCATGAGATTCCATACACCTTACTAGTGTGACGCGGCACATTATTTTGGAAGGCATACAGCCTTAAAAGCCACTTTAGTGTAATGGATGCATAAATGCGTTTGATAAAGGGTCGTGGGTCACTTCTGCATTAAAAGAATGCTATTTGTAAAAGAAAAACGATTTAATTGGTTGGGTGCCAAGAGTAGGCAGGTGTAATTTAATCGAGTATTTTTATCATCTCTTTATTGTCTTTAGTTCCTCTAGGTCCCGATAGAGTCTGGAAATAACATTATTCGTCTGTGGTGAGCTCCTTACGAAGGTTCTTTAAGCTATTTATTTTTGCAATAAGCATCTTCTAAAATTGGGTTAGATTCATCAGACTCTCGGAAGCGGAGTACTCCATTCATCGGGCAGTGTACCCTAAGGATCAACTCAGGGAATATTTTCCTTACTCCGAACGCTCTTAATGCATGAACTTCGGATGCCCTAAATTCTGTTTGTTTGTTGGCGGAACGCCTCACGAAGATAGGCTTCCATCTTTCAATGTCGTATTTCCAGCACGTTTTATTTCGAGAAGGGCGTCTTTATCGTATTTTTCGGCTAATGCGGTTTACAGTTATCGTATTTCGTGCAAAGATAAGTTGCCCAACAATCTCTGCTTCTGTATATCTTCCTTGTGTTTTTCGCACTATGTGTAAAGCGCGAATCTTAAAATAGCAAATGTTAGTTACCTTTTCTTATCAGTTACGCGACTTGCCGAAAATTTCAGGGCGTGCCCTTAGCATGAGTTATGTCGATAATAATATTGCGATTTTTTATGTAAGATGGTGACTAATAAATGAGGTTAAACGCTTAAATTAAATTATAAATAATATAAAATAAGAATAATATAGCAAAATTTCAAAGAATTAGATAGCGTGAGGAAAGTGCACGGAATAAAAGTACTTTTTGGGTTCAAAAACCTAAGTTTTTATTTAAAAAAATATACCGCAGCTGGAAAACACTCGCAAAAAGGGATGCGTGAAGAGCCGACAGTGCCTTATATTATTTTAAGTAAAGTTTTAGTTAAAAGCAGATTTAGATGATTGTGAAAGGAATACTTAAAAATTCAAATATATTTCAAGAATCGATAGAAATAAGTTTGAATAATAGCAAGCTGAAAAAAGAAGCAAATAATTAGGACATTATATGAGTAAAGAAAATTGTAATTTCTAATCTAGGATGTGTTGAATTTTTGCTTCCCATCGAAGTGAAAAGTATTTATTAGGCACAGTAGACATTTTTGTCGCTAATGGTAATCTTTTTATACTAGTGTTGATTTTTGCGAGTTTGCTAGTTTTTGAGTCATCGATGTGATCGCTTCACAAACTTATTCATGTTCCCATACTCATTGCAAGAAAAATGTAATGTAATGGAAATAAGGTAATGAAAGATGTTATCATAAATATTTTATGAGCGAGGTATTTGATCTCTCCATTGTTCACGTTCTTTATCTCTCAGCTCTCCAAATCAAGTGTAGCTAGGATGGTGGTGCAGCAGAAGGTATTTTGGTAATCTCAATAAATATCGAGAAACACCCGTATTCATTTGTGTTCGTTTTGCCCGCATACGTAATACTAAATTTGGACTTCCTTATAAGCACTTGAAATTCAAACACCTGTTTTTCTCCGTAACAGTCAGAATATCCAACGAACACTCGTAATTTGTTCTCTAGAATTATCTTCGTTAGCCGAAATCGGATTCTCTATCAGTTCAGTTTTTCACTCAGTTTTCATCGTCCCTTTGCTAAGTCGCGTATAATTTTCTCAATCATTGCAATCACAAATTTTCAAAAGCTTTACATTCGTTCCAGTATTTTACGAGTTATATACTATATTTTACTTGTATAATTAACTCCAACATCTTCCTCCACACTCCTTTTTATTTTTCGGTAAGGGTTTGAAGGCCTTGAGGTAACTTATTCCATTCTTCAACTTCTCTATTTATATGTAATCGATATGATCTGAAATTAACTCTATCAATAAGCGAAGATTTGAGGATATTAGTGTTTTAGCTAGCCTTTAATTTCTGTTTCCTCCTCCTACATTATGCTCTATTCTGCTATTCAGTTGCATTCTTGTCTCACCTCCTCATCAGTATCAGTGGGGTTACTCGCTAGCTGATAGCCGAGTATCACTTTATCGCAGTTTATGAAGAGGAATACTAATTGGTAAGGTACTGCTTTCCAATGATCTAGCGCCGGGGTTCTCAATCTTTTCTGGTGCCCGACTTCCGAAAGCGAAGAGGGCACCACAATACATTTCCGTCCAGGGTGATACGAGTTTTGTATTTTCGTATTTTGGCCATCCCTTTGCAATATCATCTCTTTACGAGTTAACCGTAGGTCGTTCGAAAAAAAGGCTCCTTGGTAAATAAGATCGAGGAAATTACAACGAGTAGACTTTCATCGCAACCTCACAACGTGGGAAAGTCTTTTCCTCCGAGAAAGATTTTATTGCGGGGAAATCATCTGGTATGATGGTTTTCGCTGCATGAGCATCTCAGCGTTCCAAAAAGCAGCATTTAGTCATTGATTATGGGGAATTTGATACCCTGATAAGCTGAGTCGAGCTGAATCTTCGCTTTTGCATTATGAACAAAAATACCGAAGCTTGGCGGGCACTAAGCAAGGTCGCTTCGGGCACCAGGTTGAGTATCCCGGATCTAGCACCAATATTAACAATTAAAAGAAAATCCTATCCCTAAAGACAAGTAAAGGAGGGCAATTTATCTTCCTCCAAGGCTCCTGAGGTTTGTAAAGAAGTTCCTCTCTTTGTAAAGAAGCCACTTCACACCGGAAATCATTTTTCGCTGTGGCCTCCAGGAGAACTACGGCCTGAAATATTCCGTGGGAAAGACGCGAAATGCAAAATGCAGCTTTTGATCAGCCTCTTCCGTTGGGTAACGCCCGAATGCAATTCCGAATGGGAGGGAAAAAATGTAATGCGGTTTTGCAATCTCCACTTGGGTGGCCTCCCCCCACGATCGGCACCCTGCGTAGAATGCGCTTCACGGGGGGCGGAATCCCTCTTGTCAATTCTCATACGCGTTTCATATTCACAAGTTGGCTTCTCGTGACTCGGAAGGGAAAGGAAGATGCATTTATGCACGAACCCCCCTAGTCGACATTTTCACCCTTTTTGGAATCTTATTTTCGCCTGACTGCTTTAAAATATGAGATGTAGTGATACCTAACGGAGAACGAAGGTTGACGCAGACGGTTCCGTTCGTTTCATTAAATAGCATCCGGTATTCGTGCTGGACCGAAGTGAAATTTCTGTGTGTTCCTGAATCCTAAATTGAGCTCATAATGCTTATGGTACAGAATGAGTATAGTGTTCAGTCCAGATGATCGGTTGAGCTTGAATTCTTCCACTGTCTTCTAACGAAAGTTTTACAAAACATTTGAGGCTTACCAAGCAAGATGAGGAGTGAGGTAGTTTGCCTTCTTTTCCTCACAGAGCCAGAAAGCCATGAAAAGAAAACGTTCGCTCAAGTGAATGGAAAACGTTCCTGCATATACAATGACCTTATAAATTACAATTTTATAGTTTTCGATGATGAATGACCAAAGGATTGCCGTAATGCACCATGTCTCATACCCCAGTAGCTATTTTGTAATCGCTGATGTTAAACAGTAATAGTAATTAGTCTTTATTCGAGCGAGATTGATTCTAGAAGTCTCTTCCTTCATCTAACCCATAGAGCCAGACAGAAATAAAACAATACCAAATCCTCCTGTTTCCACCTCCGCAAGGTTAGTTTTAAGTATTCCATCAATTAAAATTTTAAAAATTCTGACGGAGCCACAAACCACACTTTCCCTTAGACACTAACTTCCCAAAACGGCTTGCAAAAATGTTCTGGCCGGGTAGCTTAAATGTTTTAGGCAGCCTGCCGGGTAGAGAAAGATCCCCGGTTCGATTCCCGGCCCCGTAATACTTTTTTATGTCCGGTAAGTACGTTTTTCCTTGAGATGTAACCATATCCATTAAAATGTAAGCAGAATTGATCTCATCCAACGTTTTTCCCTTTCATGAACCTACATCCTCGAGCACGTAAACTAAACCCCTCGAAATGAGAAAAAATCTTCGTTGGCTGAGTTATTTATGACCGGTATCGCCTTATCCTATGATTTCGGTTTATGACGCGTTCGTAAGGCACCAAGATTTATAATGTATATAGATACACTTAATGATAATTATCTGATAATTTTAAAATCGTAACCTTTTATATTTAACGAAGTATAACGTGATTCTTATTTTGAGAGATTCACTTCCTCAATTCTATAGTATAAGTATTTAGTTATCTCCAGGCAATATATGTTGATACTCGTGCGGTAACCTCTATGTTGTAAGCTAAAATTAAGAGTATGTTATTCCAGTTTCCCTCTTCCTAATTATCAGAATTATAAGCCAATGCGGGTTTGATCTTTTGCGCACATTGTCAGTGCGATAATTTTAGAACCACGTGAATACCGTGATGATATTGGTTGAACTCTATCATGCGGGTTAAATGACAAAAGAAAATTTGGAAGGTGAATAGATAGTTGTTAGGTAGAGTTTGTAGAATGTTTTAAGTAGAAGATATCCTTATCTTCTAGGATTCCTCCTTTCCCTGGGAGGCTTAATGTGCGAAATGATCTCAGAAGGCGATGAACTTTTATAGTGATACAAATGCGTATGATGCTAAAGAAATGTAGAAAACTTGCATCCTGATTAGGTCTCCATATCCAAAATTGCCTCGATAATTGTAGTTGTAACTAATATCCAATAGTTACTCAATTTCGTACCAAAAATATTTTTTTTTATTTTTGGCGCTAAGATTTTTAAAGCTTTTCGGCTTAAATTAAAAAGAAGACTGAAAATTGGTAAGCGATATTTGGTGGAACTTCATGATTTATTAACTAGAAACATTTAAAAAATTATACTATTCCACAAATAAACTTGTATAAAACTTGTTTTCAATTCGACAAATATACATTTATAAAACGAGTTTTATATATTTATTTGTGGAATTGTACAAATTTTTAAAGTTTTCTGGTTATTAAGGAAAAATTTTGTTATAATAGCTTTAGAAGGACGGACGCCTTAAAGGATGAAGAAAAAATGTTTTATCTTTAAAACTGATCTTTTGGTGGTTGTTAGTACTTCCAATGTGCTACATTCAGAATAAGATCACCAGTGGAGAAAGAAGCGAGAGAACGGCAACTGCAAATTATTGAGGAAGCTCTTTTCGACGAAATGTGAAATTTTCGAGCGAAAAATATGAATCCTAAGTAATGAACTCACAGAAATGAACCAAGGTTCATTTCTGTAAAAGTGTAGGTTTTACAAAAAATACTCCTTCATTTATGAGTGAACTTAGGATCCTAAGAAATTTTCCTTATAAAGGAGGTTCTTTCAATTTTTCAAACAATCTACATCGGTAAATTTTAATTAGAAATTACAGTGTTACTTAAAGTGCCGCAGGTTTTCGTATATTAACGGATATGCTTTAAAACTGAATGATTTTCTGTTACCTAGAGAAGTTCTTTTATGCTCCAAAGCGGGAAATGCCTTTTCTTGCATTTCATGCCTTTATTAGTTTCTGAGAACGTTAGTCTCTCAAGAATTCTTAGTAAACCCTTTCGTCGCTCTCTTTGTTCACTAGAAAAGTTACATAATCTCCAAGTGACTTCAGTTCAAAATCTCCGTTCCTTTCTTCCACGATTTGATGCCTTAATTAGGACTCACGATTCATGACTCAAGAACAAGAATGGCTCCTTTTGACGATGTAATCATCTTTGATCCTCATCTTGCCAGTACTGGGTAATGTTGATGTCGTGATAATTTTCATCCTGAAATTCTTGGCATGAGAAAGGTATAGAAGGCTTAAGCAGTATCTATATAATTCTCAATTGATTGTTTTGTTATATCCGTCGTTGTTGTATAAGCTGCGAGTTACCTTCAGGCCGTGATTGCTTAGGAAATGTCAGTAAGGATAAATGAGGGATATGATGATGATGAAAATATTTAATTCCTTTCTAAGTGGATTTATCTCTAGTTCTTTCTTATTATTTTCTTGAAAATCCAGCAAGCTATTTATGCTGCTAATTAATTTTAATTATGGAGTAATTGTTCATTTTAATTTTATGTGTGAAAGTAATTGTAAAGAAAATTTTTCCAAATTCTAAATGAAACACACTTTTTGTTTTGAACTGTTTATTTATATTGAATGTTAATTAATATATTTATATAAAGTTGATTTTACGTAGAAAGGAATCTGTAGAAAAATGATTTTTGTAATAAGGCGTAATGGTTTTTGAAGGTTTTGTTATACTTACGATGAATCGTTTTATAAGAAAATGCTTCAATTATTAAGCCATTGATACATTTGCAAAGTATATTTTAACCAAATAAAAAATCAATTCTGTGTGCATCAATATAATATAAAAAATTTAGAGTACAATGAAGTTTTCTTTTAAGATACATATAACAACATCACAATATCACATACATTTAGAGAATCCTCTTAATTCATCGCTACCCGAGGAGATGAACCGCAGTCATTACCTGAGATAGTTATTTGAAACTAAAATTTTAACTGTTTTAAGCCCAGAATTGACTAAACTTTTCTTTTGCTCCTCATGGCGTACTTTAGTTTAAGTATCTCAAGATGTCATTCTTATTCCTAAGTTCATTGCCGTTGCAAAGGAAGCACAGGGATGTAAGGCACACCAAATTTACTTAATCGTCAATAAGGGAGTCTATATACAAGTACTACGTACTCTGCACTTGTTTATTTTTAGGTTGCTTCTAATAATAGTAATAAATTCTCTAATGGAAGATCCCAAATACATCCATTTCAATGATTATTATTATTTACAACCATTCCCCAGCCAGAAATATCTGACTAGCAGGGATTCGAACCCGGGACCTTGGCAATAGTAGTGCTAGCACGCTAACCACTCGGCCACCTTGGAAACGACATTCTTGGAATGTCGTTTCAATTTCATGCAATTTTTTCCTCTTAAAAATTATAAACTATTATTTCCTTACCAAAGATCAGAAGTTTTAGCAAAGGTTTGTCCTTGAACTGAATACCTTTTGCGGAAAGGATTCTATCCTAAGATGCTTAGCTATACTAATCTTTTATATTCACCTCAATAATTATAAAACTAATTTAATCCTTCTTTTTCTTTCAGGTAAGTCGCCACCGCACAATTCCCACGGCCTACCAAGCTGAAAAGCTCTTAATGCCTCCATCCCATTAAGACGTCTTCGTGAGTACCGATCTCTCATTAAATTTCGTAATATCAGGCTACTAATTGAGGAGCTGTTTCCATCGGGACCAAAGGATAAGGATCCGTTTCTCTTAAAGCGGATCGCCCCGTCGAATCCCCTTTAAAGAGGATTTTTCCGTCAGCGCATTTATGGCACGTCCTCCTCCCATTAATGAAGAGTTGCACGCCGGGAAATTTACCGATCATCGCGCCCTTCGTCATCACAGAGTCACCGTGGGGATGCAAATTAAATTCTAAAATGGCGAAGCGTGGAATGGGGGTATCGTGGAGTCATCGGAGATGTCGAGATAGTGCTGTGGGAACGCGTAAGTGCATGTTGGGTCGAAGCGTTTTAAATAGAAGACGTCGGTGGTTTCTTTTGTCTCTTAACCTGCTGCCCTTAGGATGAAGTTCTGCTGTTTTCATAGCCGTGTGATCAGTATGTACGTACGCAATTCCATGGCCCTTTCTGGACCTCGATGTGGAAAATTATATGCAATTTAATCTTTTCTGTGGGACTGCGTCGTGACCTAAAGAGTTTATTACGACTGTGTGGGATCCCTATTACAATAGTAAGGTCAATAAGCTGTAAAAGGTTCAGAGAAAAACTCGAAGTACATGGTGGAAAGTAGTAGTTACTTTGTAGGCCAATTCAGAGGAATGGTTAATGTAAATGAATTGTTGAAGTCTTGTGATTTTTATTGTTTCCCGCTCAATTAGTAAGTAATAAAAAGAGTGGTAGGTAGGAAACACTAAAATTGATACGGAAAGTTATTTGACCAAGTTGTAGCCAAAACACTATTGCAGTTACTGATGAGTGGAAAGTTTTAGCAGCTGGAATTATTTGAGAGAGGTAATTGTAGCTACAAATTGAACAACAAGGAACCGATGTAGCAAAACTTTAACAGAGGTATTTCGGAATGAAATAAGTAACCTTAATCAATACTCAAAACATTGCTTGTAAATATGAAATCTTTCAAAAATTGTTGCACTGATTAACGTATTGTAAGGAGTAATATTGGGGATATATACTGTTGCGTAAAATATCGAGTACGGTGCAGCTATTACATAATAAACTTACCATGAAAAGCAGAAAAGCTCTTTCTGCTTGGTAGAAAGGTAAAGCTACCTTGAAATGGATCATTTGCTATAATCCTAAGTACTGATATAGGTCTCAGCTATAAAAACTGAGATATTCAGTCATGGAGCATAGTAGTAATTTCGTGTAGGTTGTTAGATGTCAAGACATTTTTGCGTTCCGTAATGAAGTGGTCCATTCATTTATCTTTATTTCTTAGTGGAGGTATTTGTAAAAACTCCGTCCTTTAATAGGATACGTGAGCTAATTCAGAAGTTGGGTTTGTAATGCCAAAAGAAGTGGTTACAACTTTTAAAGGGTGATACGTATGCTGCGAAATGATCGGTTCTACTTATGTCCATAGGAAAAAAATGTGACGTGCGTGTAATATCCAATCGTCACTCAAGCGGAAAATAAATTTTTCTATAGTCGAAAAAATCTGAGCATTCATGGCAGAGTTAAAAAGTTATAGGTGAGGAAATTCTAATTTTACATTTCCTTACTCTTTAAAAAAACTTGTGCCTAACGCATGCGATTTGAAGAAGTTGGGTAAATTATGTAAATTAAAGACGGAATCCAGTGACTCTATGATATATTTAAAGCTCTCATGGGCGTATAGCTTTCACACGTACTTTGTTCTGATAACTGCGTATATTTTCATCCCGAATTGACTGCAAAATATAGAAAAGATTTTTATATTGTTATTTATTTATTCTTACAGAATACAAATAGGCACCGGACCAGGTGGTAGTCATTTCTGTGGGAGGAGGGAAAAATTAAATAATCTGCCAGTTAAACACTCTAGTCGGAAGGAAAACCTCCCGAAAGCAGTGGCGTCATGAAACACAATAAAAAGTATGGAATTACGAAATTTAAATTTTACAACGTTAGCTGCAAATCGTGTCAAAAAACTTTCTCTTGCAGATTAAAATGATTCTGAAAATTATATCACTGTGTAGAATACGCGTTTAAGTTTCGGCTAATTAATAATAAAGTTAAATATTTTTGTTTCAAGAAGAAAAGCTGTGTAAGATATTAGTTTTTGACTATGATTATGAGCTTAAAAGTATGTGTGTGTAAATTTTGAAAATGAGAATATTTCTTAACATTACGAATTTTCAGGCTCTACAAGAAAGGATATTTAATTAGGAAAATATGTATTTCGGAAAATAATGGCTATCTACTTAATGGTTGTTGTATTTTATATAAAAATTTCAAAATCTCTATTTGAAAGGTTCCCCTGAAGTTAAACTTGTTAATTAAATTTATATGGATGATGCTGCATTAAGTTTGCTATTGCGCTATTTGCAGTATCGTTTTAAGTTTCCGCAAGATTAATGCGCTATTTGAATCCCAAGAAAGTTAATTCTAATGCGCTCATAACTTTTTTTTATCTCCAACTGAATAGATTGAATCCGATGTGTTAGCATGAGATGCGTTATATCAAGAGACCTTTATTATCAACGTCGCTAGATTTTTTCACAGTCACGGATGTGTAATTATGGGAATTTGAGGAGATATCAAGGAAATCGCAAGATTTCCGTGAGAATCCAATGTCAAAATCTGATAAACTGAGTCTATTCATGTTAAGGTCAACCTCTTGAATTTTCACTGAAATATTCCGTTTCTTACATTCGTTCAGTTCCTATTTTTTCAACTGCGCTAGTTACCAAACAGAATATAGTCTATACTTCCACTTCCGGACTGCAAATCTGTAATGGCTGGTTTATCCGACGTTTACCTTCACCCCTTACCTATGCATTTAATAAATGCATTTCCACGAGAAAAGAAAATCTTAGGTATGTACTATAGGTATGTAGAAAATGGAGAAATGTTCCGTTTCAACACGTATTCATTCTACATCCATATATGTGTATATTCACATTGATTTATAATTGGACTATTTTCGCAAGCAAGTTTAAAGTTTATTTTAAGTCTATAGAAAAATGCAGAAGTTAATCTTATTCTCGTCTACTGTAAATTGTTGAATGCGTATCCTCTGTAATCGCTGTCGTTTAAATCGCTGAATAATCCTTGGAAAATAAAATAGACTAAAACACTGAAACGGTATCGTATCTCATCCTTCTACAGTAGTCCATAGTAAACATGTACCATCAGTAAACTGGGCGGTTAATCCGTCCACGGATGAGAGGAATTGTACTGTAAAGTTCGAATGAAATGTACTCGGTATTTCACTCTTACCCTCTTTTCATATGAATGCAATGAATAAATCCGCCGGAACGGAGAGAATCTGGTTTTACCGCGGTCGAGTGCACCATTCGGAGCAAGCGACAGTTGTTATCGCTCCAAAGTGTTTTCCGATGCATTATGACCGCTGCGAACCGGTGGACAAACACCGTTTCAGCCGATCCTTTAGGTCATTCACGTTTCTTTCGCTAACGATTGTCACCGTCGAACGATTTTCAGCGGAAAACGGCAGCTGAGTCACTTCAATGGGAATTGCGCCGTGTTTTGACGTCAACTGCGGCAACTAACGCCTCCGCCAAAATTCGTGGTTGCCTCTTCCGTCCCAAACGTCGAACGGGATTCGTGGTTTCCCATGCGCGATGATCCTTTGAAGCCTTCATGTACGCAGTGAACTATAGACGCTGCTGGAATAAACTTGTGCTCTAAGCTTTGAGGTAACTGTTGCAAGGTACTCTGTATTGATTCAGGTCTCTCTTGATAATTTCATGGTCGGTTATTTCTCTCAGAGAATCATTTATCCCCTCACAAAGGGCTTTGAAGAGAAGAACTGGGATTGCTTATCGAGTCCAACGAAAGCTGTGATATTAAGGAGAGGGGAAACCTGTTTCATTTTCCTTTAAAATCCACGTTATCACTTCTAGCTTCACAGTAATTACGAATCATACTGTAGCGGATTGTTGATCTTCCCATTATCCCATAAGGTCTTTATTAAAGCAGTATAGAGACAAAAGTTTTTAGTCAACATTTATAGGGAATTATTCATCAGTTCCGAAAAAAAAAAACAATATTTCTTCCTTAAATACTTGGATGCGAATTTCGCCCTTATTCTGAGTAATGTAGAAGTCTACCAGTAATTAATTACTATTATTGCTACCAGTAATCAATGGTGAGATTATGCAGTGACAGCTAAGTCGCTGTTTAATCGGTCTTCTATACGGATCTCCCATTTTCCGATCGGTTGCTCTATCCTTTGCTGTCTGACTTAATTCATGTCTGTTTTTCCTTGGGACGTATGTTTTATTCTCATGAGACCAACATGTAATAAAATCGTTCTATATGCAGTACACTTGATGGACATTGTAATGCCATCCCCAAAAACAAGTAGTTTGGCGAATGATTAGGAGAAAATAATCGGTGTTCATACCCAGAGGTATCAAGAATGAGAATCAGAATAGTTCTTTCCATAGTTCTAAAAAGCGGAAAAAGTATTTTACCTTTTCTTTTTTGTAGTGATGAAATTCCACAAAACGACGCCTTCCTCCCTGGATTTTATTTTATATTAAAATATCTCTAAATCTGTAAATTTACTCATTTTAGTAAATGGGTGGGAAATAACTTAACGAAATTCCACTGTTTAAAATTTATTTAAATATCTGAGTATCTGATATTTTTTAAACAGTGGAATTTTGTCAAGTTATTTCCCACCCATTTACTAGGATGGAGTTCCACACAGTTAAAGCTTCCCAGATTGATTTTACTCATTTTATTAATGGACTAGCTAGTATCAAGAAAGATAATCGTCCTAAGTAAATTGAAATTGTTTCTTTACTTAATTTCCATTCGTATTAAAGCAATGCTTACTCGCTAGCACGTCATCTAACTTTTTCATTGAGTATTGATAGGAAAAAAATATTCGCTTCTTGGAAATTTATTGTTTTGGAAAAGATCCAATATCTGTCCACACCATCTGTCCCCTTTTGTTCCTTCAATAAACATCCCCGATCGTGTTTTATATTTCATTATGTATCATTATCCCTTTCATGCACTCCCCCCTCCTCATCTGCATAGTTATTTCGCAATTCACCGACCCACTCACCCGAATCGGATCCATTCTCCCCACATGTCCAAAACACCGCTCCGTACCGAATTCCTTCATTCATCACCCACTTTTGCCCTTACCCTTCTTATCCACCCCGCACCGATCGCATAACCCATTCCGGCGGCGTTCACCTTGCTCTTAGCCCGAGTTTCTCTCCCGTGAAGCAAGGTTCTTGCACGCATTCGCCTCACGCACATTACGCGGACGCCCACCTGCTATTAACCGTGCCCCTTGGATTTCTTTTTCGGGGGCCCCTGGTGATTCTCTTCCATAAGAGAGTTCGTCTTCCCCTTTGCTTCGAAGTTCATTATTTCCCCTTTGAGATAGGTGCTAGCGATCGCGTTTTGAGGGATGATTGCGTTTAGCCTCATCTCATAAGGAGAAACCCGTTTCCTTACGCTGAGCGCGTGAGAAAAGAACCTGTCCCGCGAAGGTCTTCGGGTTGTCGCGTTGTTTTTGTTTTCTGTGCGTCGCAGACGGATTTTCTTTCGATTGCGTGAAGCATAGGGGTTAACGTCGTAAAATCATAACCACCTTGAGGAATATATTTCGGTAGAAATTATATTTTGTCACCAGAGCAAAATTTAGCCGACCTTCCCTCTTGCTCCATGGATATTGATCTAAGTATTTTTATATTTTGTACATCTTCATTTCTTGGTACTATTAAAAATTTCATTGCGTGTGTTAGTTTGCTGAAAGAAAATGGTTATCTGCTGTAGGATCAGTTTAACTTGCAATTTCGTTGATGTTTTATAGGTATGGAGTTGGTTTTAGTGGAAAAATTTGTAATTTTTTATTAAAAGTTGAGCTGGGATATTTTAAACTATAAAAATTAATTGGGTTTTTCCGCATCCAGGATTACCTACAAATGCGCGAAATCATCAGTAACCGTTGAATATTGATTCGTACTTAAATCGTAAATTAACTCGTGAATAAATTTTAAATTTTACATCTGAAATAAAAAAAATTGATTTTATTTAGAGAAACATTGATTTTATTTAGAGAAACATATAATTTATATATAAATATAATTTCTGCGAGTGTTTTAATATACGTACATAATTACATACATTCTCCTCATTTCTTCAATTTCAATTATAAGGTATTAAGAGACGAAACTGGAGGTACATACGATGTTACAAATTAAAATTTTGCTATCTTTATATTTAAAATGCTATGTAATTCGATCGATGTCCATTTTTTCCTTGTCAAGACATTCTCTGCTGATTTAATCGCAATTAGCTAAAAAGTATCACCTTTTTCCGTTAATAAAAGATTGATTGGTGTCGATGTGTTTTCACATGAATTAATATTATTCAGAGGTTTATATCTAGTTAAAAAAATGTATTGTTAAGGTTTTCTTTCCCTCCAATCCAGAACCACCAGGTAAAAAACTTTTTCGTTCGTAATCTTTTGCTGAAGCAGGAGAAAATGTGCTATGGTTTTTGCTGATGTGCAATCGAACTTAATCTAGTAGTCAATTTATCTTCGCTGTGACGAAACACTGGGTTTGTCAAATTTCTCCCAGTATTTTGTTCCGCCATAGCTATATACTGATCCTCCGATTTAATATCCAAGGTCATTTCCTTATCCGTCTGTAACTGGAATCTTCCAGGTCCCTTTGCTTTTATTCCCTTTTATACTTCGTTATAATGTCTTTCTTCTTCCAGGAATTAATACGCTCGCCAGAAACGTTGTCCTTAATTGCTCTTTTTCGAGACCCATTCTGGTTTTTATTTTATTTCTGCTTAGTATTTTCCAGTCTCGGTAATGCATCCTTAAAAACTTCATCGATCGAGACTTTTCTAAATTAATTTTTTAGAAGTGTGAATTTATGAATTAGGTTTCAACGACCATCCAAGTCGCCTGCACAAGTTCAAGAAGCCTAACTCATTTAATATCTCTATGCCTTTAAGCTTCTAAATTCCTTTACTATTATACATCTTTTTAATCATTGTATCGGTACAAGATAATGGAAAATAATATCATTCGTTTGCAGCTGTCTCATTGTTGTTCGCTGCTGAGATAATATAGAAGCTACTGATTCTTAATAATGGTATTGAATTTGGTCTCTCCTTGTTGAATGCTATGGAAAGATTAATTTATAGGTTCATTGTACCTCCCGTAGGTGGTCTTTTTCCACTTATCGTAAAACATTGAGGATGGCCTTGTCAAACTGCCTCATCCCTCATCTTCCCTAGTCGCCTCATCCCTCATCTTCCCTAGTCGCCTCATCCCCTATCCAAAGCTTTTGTAGCTGATGGTGAGATGATTAAGATCAAGCCAATCTTTGAGCCGATAAATGTACACATTATATATGTTTACAATCTTTCATTCGCAAGAAATAAAATATTTAGCGATTTTATCGTTAAAATGAGTTTATTGCTGTATAGAAAATCTTCGTTGGCCATTGGTGAGGATTGTGAGCAAAACGATGCATGGATTTTATGATCACGTCTCCGTCGTCCTTTAATTATAGCTGCTGCATCGGCAGCACTTACAGCGGTAAAATGTGCCTTTGAATAAGAGAGTATCAGAGGAAGGATATTTTTGCAACTACCCGCCGCGCCAAGGGCCTCTCTTGAACCTCCCTCTGGGAAAGGCATAGATATATTCGGACGAAGGCTAATTCCTTTTTTCTCATTTACCTTCCTTCCGGAAGAGGAGGATTGCTGTTTTTTAAATGAATTTGAAGCTACTAGTGCAACTGCTAAAACTACTCTTAGAAATTAGTCTTTATTTGACGAGTATTAAATTGCAAAGGTGAATTTGCAATGATTAACAGTCAGGCATACTCTGTCGTTCTAAGGAAAGAAATTGACACAAAGCTGTTAATGAATTCGAGGTTTAAAATCTCTCGGAACGATGGATTTCTAATCCTTACGCACCGCGTTGTCACCGGTTTTGGTACTAACGGAAGGTTCTTATTACTAACGTTCTAAGAAACATTTCAATATATATATATATATACTTTAGAGATAGAAGAAATTTATTCGTTATAAAGCTAAACATTCTTGAACATTACGTCAGTCGTTCATTCTTATGTGCATATTTTATATTGTGAAAGGAGTGAAAAATGTGTGAAAAATACCAATTACATTCCTAGGAGGGAATGTAATTGGTAACAGGGAAGGTACCTTTGAAGGAGTTACGGTTTAATATTCGCAGGTGTACTCTCTCTTGGGACGGACTATGTAAAGTTGAGGTTCGTAAAAAGATTGGCGAAATCTTTGGTCTGGAGTTTGGTGCTCTATGGGTGAAAAACGTGGACTTAAAGAAAGGAAGAAGTTAAACGTTTGAAGGCCTTTGAGATATTTGTATGGCGTAGAATGAAAGCAGTAAGTTGGGCTGATAGGAAAACAAACACGGAGGTGTTAGAGGTGGTTGGGGAGGAGAGGGCTTTAATTGACATGATTAAGCATCGTCAGAAGAAATGGGTGGGTCAAATATTGAGGTGAGAGGTAATGGTTGTAATTGAGGGTAGGATTCAGGGAAAAAACAGAAGGTAAGACAGAGACAGAAGTTGTTGGATGACATAAGGAGTTGGGTTTACGATAGGGAAATAGGGTTAGATATGGTTTTTGATGGTACATAAACATACCGAAGGTAGAAAACTCATAAATGAATCAATCCATTTGAAGAATAAGGATCAGGAACTTAGGCATAAATAACCCAGTACGATCAATAATCTTTTGTGGAGGAATATCGAAGATAACAATCTCTATGGATTTCCGTTTCATATTAAAGTAATTCTTTTCTTGCTTTCTCTTGTACCATCGGAAAAAGAGACTGTAAACGAATGACTCCGACGTAAATTCTGGGAAAAAAATACCGGGCCTATCCACTTCCAGGTCCATTTTCTCGATGTTAACTAGGTAAAATTCTTAGTGCTCATCTAGGGCTCTGAAAATTTGTGCGAAATCTTTATTTACATTCAAACGGCATAATTATATTTCATCCATAATTGCCTTCTATGTCCCGGAATAAAGCATACATCCCCTAATATATAGACTCAGTGTATATTTAATAGCTTCCTTACTCATGAAATTTCGAGGGTATCGTAAGAGACTCGCTTTTAACAGCCTCAGGATGCGTCTCCTTTTCCGTAACATTTCCACCCTTATCCTGCCCTGGCTTCGAATGCTTCTCTATCGCTTCTCCTTAGCTTACTATCGGCATGACCTTTCGGGGGCTTTTCATTTACATACTCGTTCGTAGGAGTTAAATTAATCGAAGCGGATAGTTATAAGTGCATTGTGTTTATCTTCGCCGCGTCTCGCTTCCACGAACTCGGCGGGAAGCTCCGCTGATTATCTCCTTTACTTTGCACTTTTCACCCTTTCTCTTTGGTGCTTTGTTCAATGCCAAGATAATCCAGCTGAGACTTGGACTGCATTATAAGAGCACGGGAGAAGAAATGCTGGTGGGGAAGTAAAGAGTTTTGACTGAGGAGGTAAAACAGAAGTGGGTGGTTAAATGGAACGTCAGAACAAACATTATTCTTTACTATCATTAAATTCTATATGAATTGCCTTTAGGTATTCGCAGAGAGAAAGAAATGGCAATCTAAAATTTTCATTTACTCTAAATGGCGAAGAATTGGATTTTGAATTGAAATTCAACCCCTGGGATTTTCCTTCCATTTCCCATGGAAAGATATGCAACCCAATTTTACCCTTCTCGTTGCATTATCAAATATCTTATACGTCAACTTCTAAAGGGTTGAAATTCCCTTTTTCTAACATCAGCTTAAGTAGTAGGCAATAGAATGCTGCCAGAGGAATACTTTCATAGAAAAGGCTTTGTTGGTGAATTTTCAACTTACCGTTTCGTTTTAGTTGCCTTTTTCATCGGAAATCAAACAAACGGTTCGAAGCTTTTCCTCCTTTTACTGCAGCTTTAATTTGATGAAAGATTTATTTTCATCATCATTGCCGAGAAAAACACATTCGCCGGCATCCTTTGATAACAGCGTAGATTTTTTATAATTAGCCTGGGTTTAATCCATCGTAGGCAGATTAAAATTTTCAATTGAATGTATGCTCCTAGTTTAATGTCACACAGTCTCAGCGCCTTGCAAAATTGTGAGATATCTTAGATATGAATATTTTGTTCCCTCACTGCATTATTATATCAGTGCTAGACCATTTATCGGATAAATTTTACCAAACTGATCCCTTTTAGAGTAGTGTTTTTCTCTTAATCTATTCTGGTGCATTATCATCGGTGATATTCCGTTGAGTTTGGTCCCTGAAATTTCAGAATTTAAGCTTTTATTCATTAACCTCAGTGAAGTAGTCGCGTGAAATTTTGTAACTAAATCATTCGGGTCGCAAAATTATGAACCGTTCTTAAAATCGCATATTTAGACACAGTTATCCTAAAAACCTTTTAATTTCGTAAATATATTCAATAATTTACAAAATAAAAAAGACCATTCTATTGAGAATTCCAAAATAAAACTCCCGACCCGAATAGACCCAAAAGGCTTTTTCAGATTTAAAAGCTCGTTAATTAAAATTTTTAAAGATACATTACGCATGTAACCTTCGGTGGTTGATATTTTTAAGAAATTTTATACTTAAATGGTTGAATTACTTATTATATTGTCATGTATTCTGAAATTATTGTCCTCTGTGTTACTCCGGTAACTCATTTCTCATTCTTTGTCGCCTAAGTTGCACCGTATTCTACTTTATCTTCCTTTTCGTCTTCTTCCCTCTAAGTGTTTCTGAGGTCTTAGCGGTTAGAACAGAAAAGAACCTCCGTATCCCCGGAGAGTGATTTATGTATCTTCTCCGTCGTTGAGGCTTCCTAATGTATTCATAAGTCTACGTATAACGTCTTTGCCTAGAAGAGTTTCCCATCTTTTCTTTATCTCTCACCGGTGACAGATAGAGCATTGGCAACTTCCATCATCCGAGAGATCGCTTTTATGGCTCCTCTTTAATCTCTGAGAGATCCGAAAAAGTGCACCAAAACTTTGACGCCAAGGTCAGTCGAGTAATTTGAAGTTGCCTTAAAGCTGCAGCTCATTCTTCTTCGTGGTAATCTATTTATGGGTTTTTACCTGCCGGTGAATTGCGTTTCTCTCAGCGGCTTAAAAACAAAGACCGCAGCTTTAAGTAATGGAATGTCTTTCCCATTTTCCAAGTTGCTCTGCAATTTATTACTGCTCCATCTATTTTTGCGCTTTAGCTGAAAAAGGGAAGATTTTGTTGGTTAGACTTTGATTTACTATTGACTATTTGTCAATCATCGTGGTCTGTGGAGGATTTGTCGTAACTATTTAATTTTCTTCAACTCGTAAGAGTTATTCTTAGATTTATGATGCTTCAAGCTCAGAATCCCATTTTCCTTGAGTAATATTCAACTTTTCACTCCAATTCTTCATGCCCACCTGGAATGTCTGGCCGGCTCCTCTTGATACATTGCTTCCGAACAGTTTTATTAATTTTTTTATTTATAGATCATTTGCCGCAGTTTTGCTAGCATAAGGAGGCAGCTTCAACCAATAACCAGTACAATACGAATTCTATAATCCTTGAAAAGTCTTAAACGTGTATACATTTTAAAATAACATATTTTTACGCACATATACAAAATACATTTCCCATATATATCAATACTCAATGCCAGTGAACGGTCTATTTGTATCTAAGTCAAGTCGGTCAAAAATTAAGTGTTAAAATGCGATTCATTGCATATTTAATTCTTCTGTTTTGGAGGCGTTATGAAATTATCTGACGATATTGTATAAATAATATTAACTTTAAACGGAAGTGAAGTTGTGGGGATTTTTGTTCATGGTTTTAGGCAAACGTACACATAGGTTAACGAAATTAAATTGGTCGTTAGTACTAGATGGCGTGTATCGCATAGGTCGTAAGTCGCAAGATAGCAAAGTGTACTCATTAAACAATTATCGCGTTAAATTGCTATATTTTAATTATAATAGGATAATGAAAATTGGCTATAGAGCCTTTTATTTTCAGTAGCAAAAACTTCCATCGTATCTTTTATTAGAAGGCGAAATATTTCTAACCTATTCTGTTTTCTTCTGTATCTCCGTCGTGATTTAAGATGAAAATCAAGTTAACTGTGCATTTTCCATTGCGTGTTGGGTATTCCCCTTTCGGATTCATATTATGATTAAGTTTTTCGCGTGAAATCTCGTACCTAATCCATTAAAGAACGGCGGATGAGGGGGGTGGCTTACCATCCAATCAGGAAAATTCATAATCCGGTTTCGGTTGGCGCTCAAGGACTACTCATTGCGCGTGCAAGAGTAATGGGCGTAATTTCGTTTGCGTCATAGCACATGAAATGTCGTTAATCCTCAGGTTTGTGCATCGCATTTTGTTGGAAGTGCATTAGAACGTAATTTGATTAAGCCTTTGAAAAATTTCAGATGGTATTAAATCACTTATTAATATAATTCAGTTTTAAAGTAAATGTGTTGTTTTACTCATGTATCATGATGTGCATTCACAAGATGTTATTAAACTGAATTACGTTATATTTTATTTTTAACATTAAATTGATTTCTAGCGTTAAGTGGAATTTCGTTTTAAACACAGTTTAATGACAAAACTTGTGTAATTTCACAAAATTTATTTATTAATTTATAATTTTGTGGATTTGTGCAAGTGTTTCAATTAAACTGCGTTTATTTTTAACATTATAATGATTACTTTTCATAATTTCTTCTGTTGACTTCCGAAGATAGAGGATCACCTTAGGATTGTGTTCCTCTCTAAACTCTTCTAATTTATTTGACTTATTAATGTAAATTATTTTTAAATTAATCTTCGAGATTACGCATTTGTAGTTAATGTGATTTATTCGTGTTTAACTTTCCTAATTCTTGGTTTAATGTAAAATATTGAGTGTTGTAAAGGTTGAAGTGGTTTCACGCTGCAACATCGAAGGCATATAATTTAATTCGTGGAAATCACGATAAGAGGCTGACCTCTTTTCTCTCAAAATCTTGGCAACGTGTTCTAATTTTTTCGCGCATGCAAAACAGTTTTTCTTTTGTCGTCTCGAAGTACTGTTATTGACTCTAATCTACGGAGAAAAACCGTTACATAAAATAGTAATTTTCGAAGTCGTGGTAAAATATAATTTAAAGAGTTGCCCCTTTATTTCTGACTGATCTGTATTTACTTTCAATCAAATCACAGGTGTGGCATTAAATAACTATTTATTCAAACATTAACGATTGATTAATTTACTATTTGGAAATTACAACAATTTAGATGAGAAATAGTTATTTCTTATTCTATAATAATTGTTTCCATTCCATCTCGAGGCGATACTTTTTAGATGCACTGTCACATGTGTTGTAAGTCATATATTTATTTTGGCTGCTTCTAGAAAGAACAAATTCGCAATTCTTTGGAATCTATTATTAACTCAGAGTAATTTTAGTATAATATTCTATAGATAGAGAATAATATTTTCATCTTCTTTCCTCATCAAAATATGTTACTGAAATGCTAAGACTTGTCACATCCGTAGAATCGTTAGTCTTTTGGTCACATCTAAGTCTCCTTTTCATCTTAATATCTTTGTTTACTATTTGAGTAATTATAACGGCGTTGATATTTGGAAAATAGCAGAGATCTAAATCATTCTTCATCACCTGTAACGAAAGTTCACGTTGAAGCGTAAAATTATTTCCACCACATGAAATCTTTGTTTATTAAGTTCAATGAAATTAGAACTAATAAAATCGATTGTGGCAGGCTTAACAGAGTGGAAATCCATATTTGTATATTAGTAAGAATAAAGTAAGCACTCCTTTATTTAAATTAACCGTTTTAAAATCCATATAAGGCGTGAATACTGTTACTTTAGTCTAAAGGATGAAGAAGAGCCGTTTATTTATTCAGTGGGAATAATCTTCGATTTTACTAAAGCTATTTAAGAGTGAAAAAACCGTGATTGCAAATATCCTGCGGATACTTGCGGTCCATTATATGACGGCTATACCCATTTTTAAGGACCTAGGAATTTTTTTGGAAGCATTCGCTGTTACTTCCGAGAATGAGATGGGCAAAAGTGAAAGGATTAATGGCATTTGGGCGTGATGGAACCTTTCTTTCGTTGATGGTGCCATTTAAACGATGCTTCGTGTACCCATTGCATTACAAGGAATAAATCTGAGTTTATCTCTTTCTCCAATGGAGTTTTACCCCGTAAGTGCTGTTTTTTCGCTTAAACCGCGGTGAAGATAAGAGTTGACGCCATAGGCGTCATTATACGATCGAATGTAGTATCGTATTTTATAAGATACGGGGAATGTGTACAGCGGATTTTACGTCAGAGAAAAGCCACATTGACGTAGCTGAATTGACTCTAAAAATAAAATTTGGCAAGGTATTGAATTTAACTTTTTTTAGAGGCAATGAAAACATTGGGATTTGTATTAGGAGCAAGAGATACATAGTTTCATGGCAATCACTTTTTTTAATGCCTTTCTTTTACCCTTATTCAAAGGGCTCATGATACCTTTTTAGATGATTCACATTTGGATTCTACATCAATGATGTTTCATTGAAAATCCGATTGACCCAATCCTTTTTCCTCAAAAATTAATTTCTTTTACGAATGGATGTGTCCTAAAATGGTGACTAAATAAATCTTAATCCCGGAGGGATATTGTTTTATTAGAAGAAAATCTTCAATTTATAATCAAATATTATATTTATTAAAATAAAAATTATTAAAGGTGTCTTTCTGTTCTATGGTTCACTTTTTCGTGTTCTAAAAGTTTGCTACTAGTATTTTGAAATAGACAATTGTTTCTAGGTCTTCTAATATTTTAATAGATGATTTTTTATGAAATATATTTATTTCAAGAATATCCAGAGTTATGCTATGCTATGTTAGTTAGAGTTATGTTATACTGATTGCTTTTGTCGCGCACGGTCTTTCCTCGATCAATTGAATATATTTTTTTGGTAAATATTTTTCATCGAAATCACTTTGCCCTTAGTCCGGTCTATTCAAGAATGAATTGCGATGTACGTTTGGACTATTTTGATTTGCCATTATTAGAATTTCGATGAAATTCAGCCATTTCTCGATTGAGAGAAGAGACTTCTTTTAAGGCGTCGTATATAACCATCTTAGTAAGCTGTTTCATGGTTTTTGCGTAGGCTTGAGAAGTACATCATTTCCAGGAGTCATCGAACCGGTTAGCCATTTTACTGTCTTTTTAAGGGATATTGCCAAAATATATAGCTATGACGCAAAGCTGTAACTCTTTGAATTCTATTTGAGATACTGTTAGATTCTATCTTCAGGGTAGATGTCCATTAAAACTCCTTTCGATAATTGTGTAGCCTTCGTTTTCACTCAAGTTATCACTAATATGATTCTTAAGCGAATTTGGAGGTGGTCTATTCTTAGCTATGGTACTAAGTTATTATAGAAGGAATAGTTCTCGGGTCTCCAGCCGGGTGCAGGCTTCGGATAAAAGCGACGTTTCGGCCACATCCTTCGTGGCCATCTTCAGGAACGAAGTGAGTCACTTCGTTCCTGTCACTATTCCTTCAGCAACTACGCCGGGAAAAACAGATCTTTCTCAAGTTATTATAATTGGAGTGTTTACTTTAACCTTTCATTAGTCGCGCCTATTTTCATAACACGAGCAGTCGCGCGTTATATTCCATACAACAGATCGTTTTTCGGCCAAAATTGTAAAAATAATTGAACTAATTATTATTTCTGAGTACTAAAATTTAGGTAATATTATAATTTAAAAGGAATAATTTAAGAAGTAAACAACGTATAGTAAAAAATATTATTATTCACCTTTATTTATTTACATGCGTTCAGAGAGTACCTAAAAAGCTAGATGTCTATTAGTTCCGAAATGGAAATGCGTGTTAAAAAGTTTAAGACGAAATAAGTGAAAAACTCCATTTAACGTTATAATATGCAAAAATAGAATTCACCAACCATAAACTTACCCAAACGGTCGCGCGTTGTATGTGTTACAACAGGCGTCACTTCACAGATTTACTAGCTTTCGCAGTCGGTTTAAGACTAAAAAGAAGCATTTGACGACTTTACAAGTTACCAGTAAGTGCAATAAAGGAATAGATCCGGGTATGAGGTTCAATGGACCACCCAGGTAAAAACGGGACTTGAAAAACTGTCTGTGTTGTACAGAATACAACAGCGCGACTTACGGAGGGTTAAGATACCTGTTTTAAAATTAAATGTAAACGTAAACACACTCTGTTTTTCAATTTTAAAAAGGTATTTTAAAGTAACTCCCCAATTATAATAGCCCTTAGTACTATAGCTAAGAGTAGATTACCTCCAAATTCGCTTAAGAGTCATATAAAAAAGAGTGTTTACGTTTACATTCAAACCCTGTAATCCTCCAGTGGTGCGTGGCAGGGGGTGTAAAACACCGACATCTCCATCTAACCTGGAGGGCTAATAGCTGCTCTAATACATGGCGGGAAAAACGACCAGAAGTAACTATCTGTCGTGGCAACTACTTCCCTGTATCGCTTTTTTGTTTTCTCTCGAAGATCGCGAAAGTTTATAACTGGGATTAGCTAAGGATAAATTTATCAAAAAGCTTTCGTAGATACTCAAGTCTTCTATTACTAAGAGAGTTCTATCCGAGGGATTCTATCATAGCTGAAACACTACTGTCAAATCTGAAATCTCCCTTGACAAACTTAACTCCTCTAAATTGAGCCATCTCAAGATCGGAAATTAATCCTATTTCGTGAGATTCCCAAATCGCACAGCAATACTCAACCAGAGGTCGAATGAGGGAAAAGTATGATGTGTACGTGTTCCACAGTACATTACTTAATGTTTGTATATAAGCTGAGGAAGATATTCAAGATGAAGTATTTACTTAAGAGCTGCCTGTTTTTACAAGGAAAAGACTTTTTCAGTTGAATTCAATTTTCAGGAAAATCCCATCCGATAGCGTTAACAGGTCAAGTTGAAGACAAACAATATCTAGTACGAAAGGTAAATACCAGCGGGTATTTACTTTGTCGTCTTTTAATCTAAGTTTTCTCGGCGGATTTCATCAAGTATCTTTAAGTATGCTTTTATTGACGCGAGTCCTGCAATTCCTTATCTTAATTCTTGGAACATAATTTACTTTTTCGAACAAATATTTGAGTTAGGTTTACTCATCATAGACGCATACTTAAGAAGCGATGGTAGCGCTTTTTTTGAGGATGCTGAGGAAATGTTCTTCAGTAGGAATGTGTTCGAGTATTTCTTACTTTAAATGCTAATCATTTATAGTTACGGATTTAATGGAATTCTAAACGAAACATTCGATTATAGTTGAAGTAGGCAATCTTTTAAATGGGGAAATAGATATTAATAATTGGATTCCAGGAAAGAGGATTGAACTAATTAAATATCATCTAGTGAGATGGAAGTATGTTTTTCTCCGAAGTATAAGTTGCGAGAGCTTTTCACGTGTGGGTTTCATTTAAATTATACTAACTAGGACATGTAGCAGGTGTTACTACTTCCCGGATTTAAATTATGTCCCATAGAATAAGCTATAATTAGAATTCACTTCAGACTCCCTGTAGAACGTACTTTTATTTTCTTTACTTCAAATTAAAGAATTTTAATGTTCTCTATATCGAAAATTTTGCGCTTGCGAAGGTTGACAAATTGTTTACTGTGATGTAATATCTGAACCAAGGTCCCCCAGAATATTCACTTCTTGGAGTACTAGCGGCTTTTTCCTGAGTGTAATTGTAATAACAATTAATCAGAGAATCTTATGGCGACGCAATTTTATCCTGAGTTGCATGTTTGCTGTCTCTGCGGAATGAAAGTTTTAAAATTACCGGATATTTATTGAATTGCGTCAATGGTGTTTCTTGTAAAAATTTCAAATGTAAATGTTTAAAATAGATCTAGTTCTAGGGTTTTCGTCTTAGGAAGTACCTAATTTATTGCGCCATCCTATTGGGAGTTTTAAAATTTTTCTACGTAATTTAATTTTCTTATTACCAAATTGGTCCTGTATCACCCCAGATTAACTGATAAATAGAAATGTCCCTGTAATAAATAAACAGGTAAATTTTAACAACAGTGAGTGTGTTCTATACCCGTGTCGAGACATCGGCTTTAGTCCTGTAATACGTAACATTCCAACGGCAGCAGCTTCTTCCTTTGTAAGGATGTGTCGTTTCAAATATCTCGTATCCTTTAGGAAGTTTCCTCGAAGGATCTTCGAGATACCGGATTCTTTCGAAGGCGATGCGAATACCTGGAGATACTCCGTATGGCATCGGTACTTCCCTCGTCGACCGGAGTTTGATGAGCTCCTGTAAAGAATGCATTCTCGGAAGGGCTAAAGTCTTCCGGTAGCTTCCGAGAAAGTCTTAATGCCTGTCGAGACGGTTGGATTGTGAGCGATTAATAGCATGGCTGGTGTGAAATTGCCGTTGCTTCGAATTCGATGAGGATGTCGATATTGGGAATTTTATTATCGACGTGTTTCTATTTTCCCAAGCTTAGAGATATTCCAAGAAACGGCTCTCTGTAAATCTTATGAATTATCATAAGATGTCAGTATGATCCAACCTTTTCCCAGGAGACATTTTTTTGGCAGTACATGTGCTTGAAGGAATTGTTAGTGATGAAGATAGAGAAATACAAACTCACATTGGTTATGACGGTTATGTTAATCACTTTCTAGCAGTCTCAGCTCTATAACCAAATCAAATGTGTGCAGAACGTTTTGTAATATTTTTTAGTATTCTTTAGAGAAATGATTACAATTTTAAAATTAATTATGATCCCTTTTTCGTGTATTTTTGAGGGGATTGCCATCAAGTGAATGTTATCCATTATTTATAATATTTTATATGATGTTGCGTTGGCATTTTTAGATGTAGATGCTACCAAAGTATCCAAAGGTGACTCGTCTGTTGCATATAATGGTAATGGTGAATAAGGTAATGCTGAATATCTAAGTATACAGAATTTCCGGTTCTAATAAAACAATTCCGCAGAGATATTCAGGTAAAAACGTCCTCACACATTAGTTTCTTTCGAAGAGTAGAATAATTTACATATACAAGGTGTAATTCCCTCTACATTTAGTAAAGTTGACCAATTGAAATAAATTTCAGGTATTCATTTTTTGGATAGAATGCAGGCCCTTTCTCTAAAATATTGCATAGAAGACATTGCAATATATCTACATATGCAAGGTTTATTGTAGATGCAAAGCTATTACGAGTGAAAAGTAAACCTTAAAAATGATATGAAAATCGTCACAAGCGAATTGATAAAATAGTGATATATTATTGAAAGTTCGTTTACGAATGTATCGTTTACATCAGCAATTGAATATTTTCGATTAACCGAGCTTCATTTGTCTAATAGCTCCATCGCTCTAGTCTCACTATAACAAGCATTTAATTATGGTTACAGTAATTGTTAATTATCATTCAGGGCCATTCCTTTTGAATTATTTGCTTTCATTGTTCAAAGAAACCAATTATTATTCATTTCGTTATAACCAAGCGAGGGAAAAGTGGTTTTCATTACTCATTTTCTGTGTTTAATTTTTGTAATCATTTTCCCAAATACATCTAAGAGATGGGAAATGGAAGAAAGAAAAAGTTATGAGCAGTGTTGACAAATTTTCGAAACTAAGGTGTGAAAAAATGCTAATTGTAGAGTGAAATAAAAATTAGGAATGCAAACAATTGTTCGTGAGAAAAGTCATAGAGAGAGAGATGAACTAAAATATGGCTATCATAATATCAGAGGTGATATTTAAATATTGCACTCAAAAATGCTCGATAATTCCTTTCCTGTCAAAATGGTTTTAGATAGATGAGGGAGACATAAAGAAATTTCAACTCAACTCAAAGTCTTAATTCAACGCAGCACTTACTTCATGGAATCACGACAGGTGAGGCGAAATATATCACGCAGGAAAGAAACACTGAAGTGTCGATCATAAAAATCGGCACCCAACGCTTTTACGACTCGATTTCCCTTTATCTCATTCGCTGTCAAAGAAACGCGGGAAAAGTCGGCAACAATAAAAACCGCCGGCGCGAAATCGCGGGAACTCGCTTTCCACGTACACTCCCGCGCATGACGTCATCTTAGGCGGGAACTCTGAGATCATTAATTCGAAGAACACGCGTCCCTGACCTCCCCGCGCGCGGAATTTTTACCCCAGTTTCTCTTTTTACAACCACTGGTCCCTTTGATTTTCATCTCGCAGGCCGCCTACGCGCGACCACGCCCCCTTTCTGTCGTACGCCCTAGGCGTGTGGGTGAGATAGGAAAACCGGAATAGTTTCTCAAAGTGCCTCTCTTACTCCGCCACCACTTTCTGCACCATTTACCACCCTACAGACTACAAAGATAGCTTAACACTAGATGGGTAGGAGTTTCGCTCCACCTAGAAGAACGGGTAGTGGTCATTTTACTACTTCTCTTCTCATTACCTATGATATTGATTTGCATATTGGAGGCGTTAAATTGGTTATTTTAGGCATATCTTGATGCTTATAACAACATTTTATACTGTTTTTCCATCGATCGATAGTTTATAAACAAATTTCTGGATTCAGCGAAGAGTTCATTATTTCACTATATAGGGCTTTGAATTATAATCACGCTCTACTCAAGTTCCTTTGAAATATCAGTTACACGGTAATTAATATAATAAATTATTCAAATATAAACATCTGCAGGAATATATTATTAAAAAAATCGGATAAAATGGTAAATATTTGTCTACATAAGAGATAGTGGTCAAACGACCACCAGCCGTCCTTTTAGGTATAGCATGATTTATTAGAGTTTTAAAATATCCAATAGCCGTTTTTTTGGCGTTCCTTTTCTCATTCACTGATCTCACTCCTGACGAAGAATGCATTGCATTCGAAATAAGTAAAAAGTGCGGTGTCCTTTCTTGTTTTCTCGGAATACAGGTGAATGAGAGGAGTAACGCCGACAAAAACGGCTATTGGAGATTTTAAACCTCTAATTCCTTAAAAAGCCATGTTCCAAATTTTCTTTCTTAACAGTATAAGATGATGTAAATATTACCACAATTGTGCTACCAAAATATTGATTCGTTCACATCAAATTTGGGATGGTATCGCGCAAAGAGAGTCACAATCAATTGAAAAGTATTTAACCAAAAACATATTGAAGTAAAACGCTGAAAATGGCCAAATGACCACCGTCCTTCTAGTGTTCAATTGCCTCTCTTACTCCGCGGCCACTTTCTGCACCATTTCCCACCCTCCTGACTGCCACGACCGCGGCCTTTGCATTCTGGAGCACCAAAGTGGGTTCCACCGAAGAAAATCGCGAAAATTCGTACCCGCGCAGTGGAGTGGAGATGTAAGCCGCAATAATTCATGACGATAACATCTCGGATGAGTTACGAGCCATTCTTTGTGCGAGGAATGCGTGCTGTTTGTCCGTAGGCTATAAAGTGGGCTCGTAGTCCGGATGAGGCTTTCAGCGGTGTCCGGCTTCTCTCCAGCGATCTAGTAATCTAGGGATTATACCTTCGGATTCGAGGATCTGGTACATGAAAGAGAATTGCACAGCCGTGTAATTAAGTTCCATATTATTCACAAACGGATCTATCTAAATGATAGATTAAGCCCTTTCATGCCCTTCTGTCCTACTGGGTTTTCTACGCGATATCCTTTGATCAAAGGAAGTCCACGTTTTAATTTTGTACAGGGAGAAATAAATTTCTGTGTTAATGTTAGCAACTTCGTGGGTACCTTCTTGCTATCAAGCTCTACGTTTCGCCTATAATTCTTCTACCCGCTAATTTCTCGTGAAGGATGGATACTTTTACGAGTATATTCCACGCTATTTTATTGAGGCGACCGGTTGTGCGGAAGCTTTTTCAATAAATAGTGTATTAAATATAGGATCCTCAATAAAATAGTATGGAAAATAGTGTTGAAAATCAAGTATTACAAAATAAATAAAAATTATAATCCAATACCGCAACTGCCGATAAATGGGTTACAAAAACCAAAATAAAACAATGTATTGGTACATTCAAGTCCCCCTGAGCTAATTCTAGCTCATCAGGGGGTGCTCCATATGTATAAATGTGTTCACCTATTTATTGTAAACTAGTTGTTTCATATTCATTTTCACTTCAGAAATATTTTTTATCCCATGCATATAGTCAGGCAGATTATTAAAAATTTTTGGAACTACAACATTTAATCTATTTGCACCATATTGATTATAAAATCTTGCCACTTCAAGATTAAACTTTTTCCTTGTGTCCATATTGTGAGATTTAATTTTCTGTGATTTTAACTTGAAATTGTAATAGTTATCTACAACAAGCAAGTATTGCAGTAAATCATCTATGGGAAGTAATTCCAGAGACATATACTGTGTTTTAACATCAAAAGAAACAATTGCATTTGAATTACCTCTGGTTTTTACATTTCTATATATTAATTTAACTATTCTATTTTGCATTGAATACAGTTTTCTCTTGTGAGTCTTGCGAGCAAGTCCCCACACAGTTAAGCCATACCTAATAATAGACTCAACAAAAGCAACATATAACATTTTCAACACATTGCCAGGCACTCTATAACTAACATGGTATAATTGATATGAAACTCTCCTCAACTTATTAAATACTTTATCAAAAGGGAAACCCCTCGGAAAACCACCCTCTGACAGAAGTCAAGACTTAATTACATAATTAAAAAATTGCAAATATTATTCCGTCCCATTAAAAGAGAAAACATCAACAGAATTAAATTAACAGCTATTACAATTAATTTAACTTCGCCTCGAAGGTACGCACTTGGGAAGGAAATGGCTCAAATAAATATACCTGCAGGGAGAGCGTTCCATTGATCTATTGTTCTATAAAGGAAGAAGAATTCAGCAATATTAGTCCTTTGAGAAGGAGGTTCAATTTTATAACTTTGTCTTTCCTGCTTTTCGTTCTCTGTCGATGAATTTCTAATGAAACAGTGCAACTAGAATGGCAATCATTACTTAGAATTGCCATATTGATTCATCCATAAACATTAATATTTCTAGGACAGGACTAATAGTCTAGGAAATGTTGATTATATTAATAGTTCTGTGAGTAAATCTCAACAATAATAGACTACTGTGTGCGATAATATGTGCACGATTTTAATTTAGACGCGGAAAACCTACTTGCGATTTTTCTTGAGGGATACTCGCTACGATGGCTGCAATGGATTGAGTTACGTTCAAGCCTCTTTTATGACTTCATTGCCGCTGATTGCTCTCGCATGCAAGTTTTGTTTGGCCTTTTTGTTTCGTGTTAATTCGATTATTTATTGACAATCAATTGTTCAATCTTTACCAATTTATAGATTTTGGTCTTTCAAACGGAGAAATTAGCTTTCAAATAAATTTAAGTGAGATAGAACGAATGTTTCGAACTCAATGATAGCAACGCCCAGAATTTGACAAATTTAACAATTGAGGTGGTCTTTTTAAATTACGTTATTGTTATTTATTTATTAAAATACAGAAAATTATTATTCCCTAAGAATGAGGCCAAGAATAACGCGGTTTGTACCGTTGGGTCTGTAACGCCATTGAAGCAAAATCTTGTTGGATTGACCAAGATAAAAATTCTTTTCCATCACTCCTTACGAAGGTTCCAAGAAGCTACTCAAGTGCATTACAGCCCTTCAATCTAATGATAATGTAAGATATTAATGCATTACGGGCTTCCCTGTTTTGTTTCCTGGAAGACTTCTCTGTACTGGTTTATCTCTTGCACTCAACTTCTTTCGCCAATGACTCCTCCTCCGCAACCTCAGCTCCATCTATGCTATATGTACCGTTGCTGCTCTGAACAGCCATTTTCCTTTCTGCGGTTACGCTCGTGTGCATATATGGGCGCTGCATTTGATTCTCCCCGGCGTCAATGCGATAACGAAGAGCGTTTTAATCGATCTTGTCGGAAATTGAGGTAAATGGGGCCCATTCGACGTCTTTTTTTCATGCGTAGAAGTTAGACGGCTTTTTTCTGCGTTGGCGGGTTAGCAAAAACGAACCATAGTAACCTGGAAGTCGTTATCTTTTATGTTCGAGACCAAATTGTTGAAGCGAGTCGACGGTGTTATTGTTTTGTTAGTGGTTGAAGGGTGAGGGTTCGATAATTCTTTTGTGAAAAAGTGATCGATTTAAAATCGCGTTTTCCGTTTATTTAGAGATAATGAGTTTCTGATCGTTATTACCCTTGTTTTGTATCATCTGCGACATTTCAAGTAAGGTGTGTGCCAGTCCCACCCTATCGCCTTGCTTTATCTTCTTCTGTCATTCTTTTTGAGCTAATCAATATCAATAATCCCTTCTTCGACTACCCTCTTAATCTCTTTCATCCTCTGAGTGTGTGTTCTCTCAAACGTCCTTCGTAAATTATCCTTGTTAATATAATCACAAATGTAAGAGGTATTTTAGACGTATTATTTTCTCGGCTTCTACCTCATGTTGCGCAGGTGGTCATTTGCAGCAATTTGGTGGAAAAGGTCTTCTCTTCGGTAGTTCTTCTAGCACTCCATTTAAAAATTCCAACCGTGATGTACACTCCTGGCCAAAATTAACGCACCACCTCCCTAGCAATCCTAACGACCGGTGGTGCGTTAATTTTGGTCAGGAGTGTACATACTCTTTCATTTATCACTGCTAAGAGCTCATATCACGTCCTAAACCAGGGGTTTATAAACTACGTACCGCAAGCCCAATGTGAAACGAGAATGCCTTTTATATATCCTCTGTAAGCATTAAAATTTATGCACACATACCCTGCGGTAAGAGACCTTCACTATTTGATTATCACTATTACATTATTTGAGTATGTGGTTATTTTCAGATGCTTTGAATATATGCAGTCTCATTTTTTTTGTGGGTATAACCCGTCAACCGCTTTTGATAACAACTTTGTACTCACAATATTGTCCTAAATTCCATCAGAGAGTATCTAGGGTTAAATTAAACAAAAGGCTCTCGGATAGTCATGTAGACAGCGCGTTTGCCTTTGATGAAAGCGGTCCCGAGTTCGATTCCCGGTGGGAGCCAATGTGCGAAATTACCAAAGCTGCCGAAGCACTTTTAATAGTAGTATATAAATACATTTAATGAAAGAAAATTAAAATAAGATACGAGAACCACTACCAAACCGCAGATTATTACGCTCAAATCCAGCTGGGACGGGTGTGTGTTGCGAGGTTGCCTATTCTCCTATTATCAGCTTTCAATTAATTATTGCACTGAAACTAAAGCTCATTTATACGAAAACCGATTCTTTTTTATTATTATTCCTTCGTGAATCACCATAAAATTTCTTCAAAATTCCAAAACAAATGTTTTAGTCTTCCCTTGTCAGATGAAACTGTTATGGGATTCGTCGATGAAAATTACGAGACTATGGTGAAAAGACAATAAAAAAAAACTTCAAATTTTTTATTGATTGTCAGATAAGATTCGTACCAAGATTATTAGAAATAATTACAACAAAGACAAAAGTGTAATTAATCTATGAAGAAAATTGTGATTTTCATTTTGGATGCTTTGTTTAATTGGGGCGAACAGCATACTCGTTTTTTGAACTAGAGGGAATCCTTGGAGACATTTTTTGTTTCAATGGTGCAAAATTTTATAGCTTGGACAATTTTATTTAGTTTTCTTGGAAAGGATTACCCTAGCCTATGATGTATCATTCCCTCAACGTTACAGCTATTTTTGTGTCTTAATCCATTTGACGAATGACTTGTAAAGTTTTTTCACTAATCCTATTCAGGCCATTAAAACGCGTCGTCAGGAAGTCGCGTTGAAAATCATTTCAAAGTAAATATTGCAGCTCTTCCTTTCTGAGAAATATCATCACTGTTAATATTTACGCATCTGTCGGATTTTTATCACCCTAGCCGTAGATCTCTTCTTTCGCTAAGGTTCTATTAAGTAATTCCAGAAACCTTATCTGTTATCATTACCTTTGAAGGAAGATCAGCAGAACTGTGTTCCGTGTTTGTTTATTTTGAGCTTTTATTTGTATAGCCCGTTATAAATCAACTACTGCGTAACGTGGATTTCCCCGCACCAACTCAGCTTCTAAAATTCATCAAATACGCTAGACACCTGTTCCAGTCAATCCGTTATAAGCGGTATAAATCTTATCACAGGGAAAAATGACGTTTCCTCTGACGAAAAGACCTGACTTTATAAGTACGATTATGGTAATTTTTATAGCAACGTTGTTTGCCAGAAAAAACTATTCCCTAAGGAAACGGGTGAATTCTTGTGTTTATATTCTACCACAACGGCATGAATGAAATGTCTTCCTTGCTTCATAACTTAGCTAGTAAACGTGTTTGCCTTTCTTTTTTTTATTGCAGTCATCGTCAATGTTTGAAGGTATTGTGATATTGGAAGGAATTAAAAAAAACGTTTGCTTATGAGGTTCCATAATAATGTGATGAATGAGAAATCTTAGGTTTAGCTTATAAAGGAAGTAAATGCCTTTTCAATACGTTTCTCTTATTTTTTTATCCTTTTCATCTTACCATAGTTTATTTTAGTATTTACTATTTTATTATTCGTTTTCTATACGACTTCGATTTTATCCTTACGTCAACATATTTTCTTTAGATGGTGTTTAAATTTAAGCCTTAGTTTGATGAAGTTCTGATGGAAAGTACTTCTACTTCATTTAATCTATTAATATTATTCAATTCGAAATAAATATCGAGATTACACGTTTCCATTCCCCAATACATTAGACGTTAATGAACGGTATTGCATTTTAATTTTGACGTTAAAATTTATTATTATTCATAAATAATTATATCCACCGTTGACTTCCAAAAGAAGAGAGTATAGTAGTAGTATTATTGTTAAAAGTGCTTCGACAGCTTAGGTCATTTCGCACATCGGCTCCCACCGGGAATCGAACCCGGGACCGCTTTCACCAAAGGCAAACGCGCTGTCCACATGACTATCCGGGAGCCTAGAAGAGAGTTTTCTTTCAATTGGATTCATCCTAATACTATAGGTATATCGGGTTAATATTTCAGTGCAAAGATTGCAACTTTCCATCTCGATTGTGAATAAAAATTAGATGTGTTAGGGAACGAACGGGGATTTATTTTGAGCTTTGTAGCATTGCCACTTGATCAGGTCGAGAAACATCGATTGATGGTAATAATTAATTAGTATTGATTCTATTCATAATCGATTAGTAATCATACTTGTGAACTTCCAAAGGCACAGGATTATCTTATAATTGCGTAAGTCGTACATACGTCGTTAAATTTGATTAAGATTTCAGAGTGCTAAAGTAGTTATTGCCTCTCCGTTGTGAATAAAATTTAGATGTATTAGCATAAATATACGGGATCATATTTTGAGCATTGGAGACTGACTACTTGTTGATGAGGTGAAGAACCATCGCTTTCGAGAATCGCAATTTCTTCCATCTTCGATTTAATGTTTCCCTCAAGGTGTCGTTTCCTTCGGTAGCCACCTTATCCAGAGAAGTAATTTCCCCGATTGCTTCAGCTCATAAGAGGCGCATCTTCGCGTTTCCGTTCACATAAAATATGCCTCTGCAGCGGCGTAAATCATCCGGATGACCCTCGGCGACCCGCGAAATCCCATCCTCCCATTAGGAGGCCTCAGTCGCCGTAATGCCCTCTCCAAAGGGTGCACCCATGCGAGACGCAAACATTTCGGAAGCCTTCATTTATTCATGAAAGACGTGCGGTGTTGATGAATGGACGGCCGAGAGGGCGTGTGCAGTGCACTCAGCCACCTGCTATCGCAGACAAGTTGAGGAGCGGAGAGGGTGTTGAAGGTGCAAGATCTGCGTGAGTGAGATATACCACGGAGGGTGGGGGTCGCTTAAGAGAGTTGCGACCCTCCGAAGGGCCGCCATTCGCCCACGCGCGATGCTATCGGGTGCTGGTGCAAGTCTCGGCGCGGCGACTGTTCCGCCCCCGGCATCTTATTGCCCCCACCGCTCGTGGTGTACTTGTCTCCTGGTGGAAATCTACTGTGGAAGAGGTTGGCTAATTCGTCTCTTTCGGTATCGGGGAAATGACGAATTGCTGAGGGATCAATCACGAAAATTCTGACTTTCACTACAAGCTGTGTCTTTTCGTACGAGATAGAACAAAATGTAGCTCTAATTTTTATATCTCAGTCTAGTTTATGGTGGTGATGTTATGAAAGTTACTGAGGCGAGAAAGATCCTAACTGTAGTAATCATCCTTGCCAGAACCTTATGAACCCTATGACAATTACTAAGGAAATTTTCTCGGATAGACAACCGGTTCAGTTCTTCGTTGTAAACCGACGTTTCGGCGACGTCCGCTGTCACCACCTTCAGGGATGTCGAGTGCGCCTGTGGCGACAGAGGACGTCGCCGAAATTTTGGTTTACACCGAAGAACTGAACCGGTTGTCTATCCGAGAAAATTTTCTTAGCAACATACACCGGGAAAACATCAAATCCTTCCTATGATAATTGTTATTCATGAAGTCTCTATACTTACAGGATGCTATACTTACGTATAGTAGCATCCTGGGCGTATCCGTCCGATAGAGTTTTGACTTGGTGGAAATATAGAAGGTAAAGTACCTCACTCCTCATCTTGTCCTGTAAGACTCTTTCCCTCTCCCCTTTTGCTTGCTAATAGTGAATGTTTGAGGCTCCAACCTTTCTTTGGGTTAAATACTGATAGATTACATGTTGTCCCAAACTTGTGGAACCCTTCTTAACTATTTGTTATCACTGCATTTTCGATATTTCACAGGTCTGTATACCACACTGTTCCCTGTATTTGCTGAATTCTTTCTAAATTCATAAACTTAACACTTTATATCACGTACCACGTGATTAATTCGTCCTCTCCTATCCTATCTCCATTCCTTCTTCTACGAATATTTGCTTTAGGACCATTCTGTCCTCTTTGCTTCAAAGAGTAATTTTTTTACCAATACATTTTTGTTAGTTTTCCTGGGAATTCTCTGAATCTGTCTTCGTTTGACTTTTAAGGGTACTTAAAGATACGAGCAAAGATAAAAGCAAAGATTGGTGATTATCTTTCGTGGTATAGAGAAACGGTGTCCCTTTGTGAGGTATTTTTCACTCTTAGTCGACCATCTCTATATCTTATTTTTGTTGTGGTATTATGCTTCATTATTTACAAGGAAATAAATAAGAATTTACTTCAAGAACCCAAGTAAAGCGACGAAATGTGAAATCTAGATGATCAGGCGTTACTTAGTGGAAAGCCATTTAAAGTAATGCAGAGAAAACGTACTATATTTTCTACTCAATTGTTTTATATGAGGACCGTTTTCGTTCCCGGAGTAGTATCTATACTAACCGGTCGTCAAATAAAACAATTTCGTGTAAAAATTAACAAGTTTTTTCTTCATTATTTTTGCGACGAAATGTCATCTTCTGTGAAGTACTCCGAAAACCCGCCGTCGTGTAGTTTAAGTGCAGCGAAAGACCTCGTACTAGTTTCCAAGTCTTTAATTCAGTTAGTTATGAAGTTTATGGTGGAGTTTTCATGTTGGCCTGTTTGAGTGAATGCAGAACGCAACACCGTCGATGGTCTCTCTTCGAGCACGTGCTGCCTCTTGATAAAGAAGGGCTTTCCCTTGGCTTGGAATAATGGATACACAATTCCCTTTGTTTTCTAAGTGGATCGAGGGGTATAAGGCAGAGGTGGGAAACCTGTGGCCTCTCGAGTTCTAATTAAAATATTTCGAGTATTTTAAAGTATTTAGCTAAGTGAAGTTATGAAAAAATTACCCTCTTTTTTATTAATTGTATTCTTTTCCCAGCAAAAAGTAGGCCTATTTAATTGCATGCTATATGCAGCTCACGTGCTGTACACTTGGTGGAGTCCATAAAGTGTTCTCATTACTCTGAGGCCTTCCCATGAAATTAAGCTCCTTATCTAGGAGTGCGATGGAAATTCGAGAAGTAATATTTGAAATACCTAGGTCATCGACTCCAACTATTGTATAACGCAATTTTATGTGAGTATGTTTTATATTTTATGCACCGTAAATTTTTGCGATTTCATTTTTTCTTTAATTTTCCTGTTATACACATGCATTCATGATACAATTTTAATAATGTTAGAACATAATGTCATGCCGTTATGGTTTTTATTGCAGTTAAATTTGTGAAGCTCAAGTCATTTTTGGACTCAAGCTACGAGGCAAATATACATTTTTCTATTTTCGATACTATCTAGTACTTATGCTAATCATTATTCAAATACCGGTGGAGCTATCCATTGTGATAAGGTTTTTTGTGTTAAGCTAAAGATTAATTTCTCCTAACTAAGCATTTTATCACTAGGCCTTTCTCAAGTGTTAAAATCCGACCTCCTTTAAGTCAAATCCTTCGTTAGGGTTACTCTTGATCATATCAAGAGAAAATTGGTTTATGATTTAAAACTCAGGTTCTAAAAGATCGGAGTACAGGGCAGTAAAACCAAATCACTGCCAGTAATTATAATCCTTGGAAATAAATTCAGCTTTTGGTATTTCAATGAGTCTATACCTCATTGCTTTTTACAGCTGTGGTTGTGGTGATTCTGAGCTTCCATATCCATGAGGTATTACATTCGAATGACTTCTTTCCCTTTCTAAATAAAAAATATGTTTAGGAATTCATTTTCAATATAATAGCATTTACTACCCTTTGAATTGATCAAGCAGGTTTATAACCCAGGTTTCATTCGCTAATATTCGGTATAATATTGATAAGATTCAATTCACGAGTTCCAGTTATGGGCGGGGAAATTGCAGAAAATGCTATTGAAGAGTAGAGTCATATCTTTAATGACCACTCTGTGCTACGAAGCGGGAAATGAAGGATAATATCCTCGAGCACATCTAAGGTTGCCCCGAAGTTGTTTTGTTGCCCTCCGAGTAACTTAACCCGTACGAGTGACTTTGAATGGGTCTTCTCAATACTTATCGAACTCCGAGATTGAAAGAAACTTCTCCGGAGACGAAGGGCTGGTTCTTTTCTCAGATTTAGTACTTTAAGTGTAATTACTGTTGGAAAGATTCTCGTGAAAAGAGGTCTTTGACACGTAAATGAAGCGAAAGACTCCGACGAGAAAGTTGAAATGAAAAGTTCATTCTCTTTCTTGAAATGGTTTTTGCGGTCTTCTGCAGAAAGCTTTAGAGAAGTCTGAGGCGATAAAACCGTTGTGAATTTAACGATGCGTGAAATTTTTGTAAGGTTATGGTGTAGTGCATTTAGTGTTACTACTACTTATTTAGAAGTAATATTACTTACTAGCAGTAAGTAATATTACTTCTACATAAGTAGTAATAACAGTAACCCTACCTTGTACTCTTTTATTTTCTCAATAATAATAAGTACTTACGTGAGCAAGTATAACATGTTTCGAGTCTTCATGAGTTTGACGAGTAGTAAATAAAAAAAGCCTTCTAACTAATAATTTCTCTCATTATTTCTTAAATACTCCAGAGCTTTAGAAAACTTATGAGTACATCTGTGCAAATTTCCATTTCTTATTTATACTTTATTTATTTTGGCCTTACTTTAGTACGAGAATAAGTCAATCGTAGAAACGAAAAGAAAGTTTGGAATGGTGTATTCTTCAGGTATTATTCCCTCAAATGTTTACAAATTACGTATATGTGTATATTAAACTCGATATGCGAAGACGTTACCTCGTGGGAAGCCATAATGTAAAACCTTTTTTCATATATTTTTATTTTTCATTTGTACTTGTAATGTAAAAGTATATTTTTGTATTTAGATGGGACTCGTGAACCTACTCAGTTTGAAAACAATTATCAATAAATAAGTACATGAACCATTAAAGTAGCAACTAAAATTTAAACTTTAGTTAAGAAATACCTTTAAACATTTTTAACGATAGCTTCAAGCTTTAATAAAATTCACAGAATCGGGCGAGATATGGTGGAAATCCATCATGCGAAATGAAGGAATAGATTGGTACTTTTTGTACAAAATATTTTTTATTTATTGTGGAAAAAGTACTAATCTATTCCTTCATCCCGCATTCTTGCTTCAAACCATAGTAGTCTTGCTTGCGCTGTTTGTGACATGATAATAACATAGATTATTATAGGAATTTTTCTCTTTTATTGTTATAAACAATGATAATGAAGCACAGAAATGTTACAATATTACGTAGAATGTTAATATAAATTTATAAAATAATATAAAAAATTAAATAGCATAAAAATGTTGCTACATTACGTAGAATGTTAGTATAAAATTATAAAATAAATTCTTAGTTGTAGCATATCCAATACATTAAGGGAGTAAAATAAGTATATTTCTTGTTTTTATGTGAAATAATCTCCCTATTTCAGAACGAAATTAATAAGCAAAATGACGATTTATTTTGTCGTATCTTAAGAATGGTGAGTTATAGCTCACGGAGATGAGGATGTGGATTATTAAGTTGGGTACGTTATCTATATTACTCTACTATATCCAATACGTAAGTTCAGTGAAATTAGTTTAAGTATTTCTAGTTTTTGAGTTAAAGATAACCACCTCTTTCAATGATATTGTAGGAGATGGTGGTTTATCTTGATATTCTTCATTATTGCTCATGTATATGAGGATGTGGAATATTGGGTTAGGGGGCTATTGTTACGATCCGTTCATCAATTTTAAGCCCATTCCTTTCATTCCTTAATGCGTTTCCCGTTTATCGTCCACCCGCTCTTCCACGTGACCACTCAGGTTTAAGATGAATGAGTCTTTTACCAATTCAAATAACCCCGCCCTGTGACCCGCAGTGACCGGTTCTCGCCACGTGAAAAAGTCACGTTCCATCGCTACATTTTTAGTTCAAGGAACGAAAAGTGCATCCATCAACTCTCGTATCCAATAAATAACTCTGGCGAATGTTTTTGGCGGCGAGAGAAACGTTCTGAAATTTGGGTGATGTTAACTTTAATTTTTAGTACGTGATTCCTCGCCATAGGTCACATTTTTCAGATTGAAAAGAAGAAAGGAAAAATGGGACACGGCTGTAAGGATTTAGAGGTTTAAAATCTCCGATAGCCATATTTGTCGGCGTTCCTCTTCTCATTCCCTGGTATTCCGAGAAAACAAGACAGAGGACCGCACTTTTTGAGAGCACTCAATACGTATTTCGAATTCGTTTGATTCAATACGTTTTCTCGGAAAACCGGGGAATGTGAAGAGGAACGCCGACAAAAAACGGCTATTGGAGATTTTAAGGCCGGTCTTCCTTTGGAAGCGACTACGAGCGACCGAGCGACCAGCGTATTCGGGCGACGTCAGTTTGGGCGACCTACAGGCGATGGGGGTCTTCCACTGTAAGCGACTACCCGCTTCTCGGTCGCTGTAACGGTATTCTAGCTCCAGTGCTTGATTTCGGGACGCTTTCCGCAACGATAAATATTAATTCGTATAAAAAAAATCGCTGAGTTGTAGATATCTTTGATGATACCATTTGAAAACTATTTGCGAGAGCTTTATAACAACACCAATTTTACACTTTTACGTCCACCCATTACTGAAAAAAAGTTTTTTTATAATATCGATAACAACTTTTTATCTAATGATAAGAAGGCACTGAAAATTTTTATTTTAGTTTATAATATGTTCCTTAATGTCATCTACAGGTTTTATTTTGATTAAAGTGATACTTTATGAGAAACAAAAGCTCAAAGTGAAAGAGCGTGAAAAAACGGGCACATTTTTCGTTCGTCCTTCAATTAGTAACAGAAATAATAGTAATAAAAATTTTTGGACAGTGTAGAACAACGCAAAATAAAACACGCAAAATTTTGGTGTATTTAGTTTTCCTGTGGGATCTCTACTTAAGTTTTTATTCAACTCCAAATTCGGGTATCCATAATAGAAAATCCGAGTATTGTATAGCGAACTAGCAGAAGCGCCCGATGATTCTCAACAAGGTGAAACTAGAGATTGAATAAAAACAGTGTAATTTTGTAAAGTAACGCCTGATCATCTAGATTTCATACGTGAAACTAGAGGTTTAAACGCAATAATTTCTTAGCCATTTAAAATAATAGGCAACGTCACGTGTATTATTTTTCTTTACTCAAGTGAAATATAATCGAAGTAATCGAATAGGAAATTAGATTAGCCGGAAATGCACCCCCTGTACGCCAATAGATATTCTGTAGAATATGTATAATGCAGGTATACTCAGCAAAAATAAAATCAAGTATTTCCTGTAATTTGGTCCTTCAAAGACCATTTTCAACATGGTAGGTCATACAGTTGCTTAAATCTTCGGTTAGGAATTTCTCAATTTTCTCCGAGTTGTGAGAGGGAGAACAATGATAGGAAAGAGTGCAGCAGAACATCAGAGATACTTCGGGGTGGGAAATTCCACCTCGGCCTTCGTTAATCACCTCATGGACGAGGAGGATTTTAGCCCTTCGCAGCTAGACTCCGCAAGGGGTCCAAATGAAGAAAGGTGGAACTCTTGGAGACAATGGGGTTTCCTTTAACCTCAGGGCTAACCAAGGAGATCACAATTTTTGCGGGAACGCTTAGGAAACGAAAACGTTTTAAGAAGAAGAAATTCCAATACTCAATACAATAGCAAACCTTCTACTTATAGCACTTTGCACGCAGTGTCTTGGAGCTCCTCTATTGCTTCCCTTCAAACAAGTTTCTTTTTCTTAGAAACTGAACCCTTGCTTTCACCTGGATTTCCCAGTCTATTCATGTGGTTCTTACTAGAGACATCCCTAAACCATCGTAATCAAACACTTAGTAGAAAGAAGAAGTTTTTTCCCGGTGAATATGACGAAGAAAGTTCTCTCGGGTTTCCAGCCGGGTTGCCTCCTGCCATAGGATCGACGTTTCGGGTACGTACTCTGCACCCATCTTCAGGAACTGATCACTCAGTTCCTGAAGATGGGTGCAGAGTACGTACCCGAAACGTCGATCCTATGGCAGGAGGCAACCCGGCTGGAAACCCGAGAGAACTTTCTTAAACACTTAGTAACTTCCACAATTTTTTTTCAAACGACCGCTTTCGTCAACGAGTTGACATCTTCAGGTGAAGATGTCAACTCGTTGACGAAAGTCACTAAGTGTTTGATTACGATGGTTTATACTGAATCCCACAAAATGAGGATAGAACATATTAATCATAGAGACATCCCTTCCCTTGAACCTCGAAATTGGGAGAATTTCTGGGACGAAAATAATGAAGGATTTTGGAATCGCAAAAGAAAGAAACAATTTCATCAAGATTTACCTATAAGATCAATATCTAAGATACAACATTGATGAATGAATGAATGAGTTAAGTTTTCATTTCTGTTTACGATTATATTCATATCGACGATTAATTTTCATACGAGTTCAGTCTTGATTTATGGAGGAAAAAACACAATTGTACTTATATTTTCGCCCAATTTAGCCGTTGTATTATTGTGATTATTGTCTTCCTAGCATTAACCTATAAATTGCAATAGGTGAGGAAGTAATATTGTTTATTTTCTTTTATCAACAAATTTCTTTATTTTACAAAGTTATTGATAACGTTGTCGATAGAGCATTACTAAAGTTCGTTTACTTGTAGCCCTCAAAAGATACTTTATATTTTCTTCTAATGCTCCGTTAATGCTCATAATTGTCCTTCGTTTATTTAAAAATGTTTCGTAAACCTTAGGTTTCAATATATTTTTTTCCGTTCAATTCTATTCATATTTCAATCAGTGCCAAAAGTATAAATTTTTGACAGTGATGTATGCAGTAGATATTTGAAATGACTGTAATTTGTCAATGAAACACTCAAAATAAGAGTTATTAATACTCAAAAATACAATTTGTGTAATATTTTGTACTGTTTAAAAATTTCAGTGAGCATATCATTCCTAGCCATTCACTACGCAACTCTGCTTACAAGCGACTGATTCCAATTCTGTATCAAAGTAATTAAATATTTGAGGAATTTGTCTATAATATCCTCGAGAGAAGAGAATTGAAAACTCATAACACATTTGCAATGGTATTTTGTTCGTGAAATACTCCTCAGTGCGTATACATCATTTTAAGTCATGCACTGCGTAGCGGCGACTACGAGCGACGGATCACATTTCTGTATCAAAGTAATTAAATATTTGAGGAATTTGTCTAAAATATCCTCGAAATAAGAGAATTGAATACTCATAACACATTTGGCATGTTATGTTTTTCTTGAAATACTCCTCAGTGCGTATATATCATTTTAAGTCATGCACTGCATAGCGGCGACTACGAGCGACGGATCCCATTTCAATGGGATCAGTCGCCGGTCGCCTGTGTACGCTCGAATCAAGTCGCCCATAGTCGCCTGCAGTGGACGACGCTCCGTTACTTTCTGTGTTTTGGGATTAGTCGCCCGTATACGGCCGTATACGCGTCGCTCGTAGTCGCTTCCAAAGGAAGACCGGCCTAAACCTCTAATAAGAGTGAAAAGAATCCCTCCGGTATTTGTAGGCTTAAAACTAGGAACGTCGCTTATTACGAAATTCACACAGCAACTTAGTTTATGTGAAGATTCATGAGAAAAATCAAATTCCATCTATTTGTCCTTATTTTCAGGAGATGCTGCAAGTAGAAATATCGAGAAGACTTACCGAAAGGATAATAGCATTTCTGGTATTCGCAATTAAAAACTTTCCACATCTTTTATCTGCTCTTAAAGAAAATCCTGTGGAGAATAAGCAATCTTACGAAAATCCGTACTTGCAGAAAACTTTATTAAGATTTTAACTAGTATAGGGTGTGCCATCTGCCTGTTTCTTTTTAAATTACCTTGTTAAGGAAAATCATAAAATTATTATTCTAAAAATTTATATTAAAATAAAAAGAAAATTTTAAATGGTCCACTAATTTCTCATCACATCTTTGATTTGCAAATCACTCATCACTAACGCCAGTTGGAATCTAACCTCTTCCACTTTTAGCTAACTAAACTAGTAGGGGGAATTAGGCTTCCTAGGCAAGATGAGGAGTGAGGTAGTTTGCCCTTGCTTTCCATATCAAGGCTGATTGCTCTATGCAGAACAGTCCACGTAAGTGAAGCACGATGACTCTATTAGTAACACTTGTCCTGGATAAGCCTCAGTGGCCTTCATTTTATCACATTCATGAACAAGACTGCGATTAAAATAATTGAAAGATAATTTTTTTCTGTTCTGCTCCGAAAGAAAAATAAAAATTCGTCCGAGTACCTCGTATTCATTCAACAAGGTATAAAAATCATTTCATTGTAACATCTAATGTTTATTTACTTTCCTCTGAATGCTAATAGACAAGCTTTGGCTACTGTATCACCTTTAGATTTGACCTCCAGTTTACATATAATTATTCTTTTCCGTAACCATGTTTATAACCCCTATCAAAAGTCAATGCGTTCCCTAAGTATATTTTATGATGTAGAGCACACATCCGCGGTGTAAAAGATGCAACAGTAGTGATGCTGGTATATGAATCTCTGAAAGAACTTGATTGGCGTCACAATTATTTAACGCTGCGATGGTTATGTGAATGAGAGTTTTCCTATTTGGGAATCAAATGCTGCAATTTCGAAATTAAACTTGAATATAAATTTTATTTGAAGTAATGAAAACATAATCCCGATTGTGAAAATATGTTGCAGTGAATAATGTTTTCGGACATAAATATAAGGGACTGTTACCCTGATATTTTAAATTTTTTTTTTCAAAGAAAAATTTTGATACTTGTGATCAACTTTGTGATGAAAGGACAATCGATTGATGTGAGCATCATTGTTATGCTGTATTAGAGATTTTAGTTCATGATCGGAAGCTATTATATTGAGCGTCATTTTGTGTGGCCAAGATTCTTGCAACGCTTCACTATCAATTACAGTCTCATTCTAAAATCTCTTATGATCCTTGATTGCTCGTTTAGGAACTATCAGTGACATGCTTCGAAGCCTATTTGATACCTGTCATCCACAGCGTATGATGTAAAGCCTGATTGGATGACGAAGAGATACTACGAAGCAATTTCCCAGATGACAATCAATCCAGAGGAGAGGGAAAAGGCTGCGATACAGAAGGCGCGTGTCACTTGGCGAATTTAAATTGGTTCACAAAATTGAAAATTATCAAAGATTCTGATCAAAGAAGTGCATAGTTGCATTGTTAATGCTACAAAATTTCCCTCGGTCATACTATCTATCGGAAAGTAGAATAAATGATGCGTTAAAATTTCTCGTAGTGGATGGTCAGTGTTGCGTTGTGTTAGTTTTAATATAATATAATGGCTTGAATGCAGACTGAAAGAGCTCATCTGCTGTCTTTCACAACTTTTTAATTTTTATTAATTTTGAACTCATTAAATGTTTTAAAGGAATTTTCCAGTAGATATTTCGAATATATTTCATCATATTACGAGTACAGAAAATGTGGACTGTAGAAAACAAGAAGTTAATTAGAATCTACGGAGGATAATTAAAATCTACAGCATAAATCAGTGTTCTGTATAGAAAGATAGTTCTTACATATAAATTATACCTTATTGTTTTAAAGAAAGAAATATTGGAAGGCAGCTGTTAATGAATTTTAGGTTACAATTATAGTGCGGCATTCCTCTCTAGTTCTATCCGACTACCAGAAAGTAAGAGGAGGAACGCCGACAAAGACGGCTTTTTGGAGATTTTTAACCTCTAATCTAAAACCTTATTGTTTGGCAGATATAATATCGTAAACACATTTATATCTGCATTTTACTCATTGTTTCCAAGATTAGTTTGTTTTAGATAATTTAATAATTTAAAGGAGGAGATGAATCTTTATATTTGATGTTCAGTTTTGTTTGTTTAGGACACTTCTTGCCTTTAGTACATGTAGATTTTATTATTGAAATGATTCCAAGATTATCTAGTAGATACATGTCATACCTATAGTTTTAATCACTATTGTTATCCATAAGTTCTATCGACTGGGTCATATATAACAAGTGATTTATATCTAACGATTTCATGTTACAGCTTCCTTATTACCGCGTATTGACATGTTTTGATGAAACATTTCGTAATGTGCGGGAATTTCAGTATAGCTAGACCCAATGTGTCATTAGTTCGATCGCTGTCGCCATCTTTCGTATCTTCATCGTTCCTACTCGGAAAGAATTTATGGAGGATACATTCCGTAGAAACTTCAACCTTTCCAAAAAATAAATTTTCTAAAAGTCAATCACTTCGGCCTTCACTTGGTGGAACTTCATCTGAAACACACAAGTAATAATTGAATTTACTATATCCCACATATACATATTCAATATTCTACAAAAATATATTCAATATTTATTATTTATAAAATTTTTCACAGTAACTTTCCTGTTAAAAAAATGGCCGCTGCTTTAAAAGCGATGGTCCTTGTAGAGCTGGGACACCTTCCCCCCCTATATCCCAGCCATCTTTATCTCGCCAATCAAAATGAGTATATGTGTCGCGGTTTCACTTAACTCTTCCCACCAGCGCCTCTCACTCCTCGAGCTTAAGAACTGCGCCGCGTAAATGGAGATCAATCAAAAGCAATGTTCAACGTCCTCATCCCCTGACATCGAACCTATTAATTCCTTACCGTCCTCCCCAGCAGCGTTATTTTTTTGCGAGAACTCCGCGCTTTCTCTAGGTGAACCCCATTCGTCCTCGACCTCAAACTTAGCGATCGGACACCCCATTCGACCATCATTAGCCACTAGCGGACCAGCGAAACTTTTTCATAGTCTTAGACGCAGGACGTTTATGGCGCAGAAGCTTAGGAAGTGAACTTAGGTGGAAAGAATTACGTTCTTTGAAATTTAACTATAGACGCTCGTCGAGATTCGGATCGGAGATGGGGTTATTACGTGAGCTATTTCGAATCTGAGTCGGAAATACGTTACAACCGAATGGATGTGCTTTTTATTTTGAAAATTTTGAAAGAATCAAAATTTTCTGCGGTACCAGTATCCCGAAATCCTACCACAGTGGAAATGGAATGGCAAAGATGAAAATGTTTTTCATTTGGGCAGATCATAAGACTATCATAAGGTTTAATATTTTTATGAAATTTCCTTACTTACCATGAAGAAGTATCTCATAATATACTGATAAGAAATTCTCTAAGTTTCTCTAAGATACGAAAATATCAGGTTAAGTCACGCTTATTTTTGCTCTGATTCAAAGGCTAAAGAACCACTAGAATTATTCTCTATAATGAACAAATTTTAATGATCAGACAGTAGATCAATGCAAACTGATTCAAAATGAAAGATCATTCCAAATTAATTTCAATCCATTCCTACTGGTTAGATATTTTCTGTAAGACTATATTATATTGCTATATCTTTTTTAGATACTTAAATTACAGCTATCAACGTTTTTCATAGTATCCTAATTAAATGTTTCGCCTTAGCATTTCCTCTCATTTCATCAATCTCTACTTGATGTTATAGTCTGACTAATATAATAATTTGATGCAAGTGTATAATAAAATCATTAAATTGAAAAATTTATAAAAGAGAATGGTAAATGCTATTTAAACCATTTGAGTTCAAGGCTTGAGATTTTTCTCAAGAAGATCATTGATAATACATGAATAATTAATAGTCGTTTATTCAGTATCGAATCGTGAGGACCATAAATATAAGTTTAAGCTTAGGAAACAAGGAACAAATAAAGCGAAGTATTCTTTTATAAATAGGGGGATGAAAGATTGGAACATGTTACCTGAAGAGGCTCTCAAACCCTACCCGAAAAGCAAAAAAGACCTTTGGAATATATGCTTTCACTTACTATAAGGTTATAATGTTGTTGTGTCTGTTTAAATCTTGCCATCTGAAATTTGTTCCACTTGTAAGATTGATTATGTAAATAAATAAATGGGTTCTACTAAGTATTTCTAAGGTACGTTTGGTGGGTTGGCTTGAAAGCGAAGATTTATTTTTTGTAGAAACGAAGAGGGAATATGTCTATAGAGGGAACGACTTCCATGAGCTTACTTCTTCTAATTTATTCGTATCTGCCTAGCTTCATAAATAAAAAGATAAATATTACTCTAACTACAACGCAAAGCATTCTAATCACAATATTCACCTTCATTGTTTAATGTTCATTGTCTCAAATAAGCTATAATTGAACCGAGCGTAATATCCGTGCTTCGAATTTTATCAATGTAGTGCGGACTTATGATGAATTTTGCTCAAAATTACCCATCCCCATTGCACATCCTCACGTAAATTGGCAATCGTATTTACTCATCGCGCTCATGCGCTTCGCAATAAAATATCCTCACCAAAGTAAGCATTTGGTAACGAGGAATTCACGTCGGCCTCAGTGGGCCGTTCAATATGGTCCCAAGAGATGGGGTGTTGGGGAAGTGAGGATGAGAGGCCAGAGGGCAAATTGTAAAAAAGAGAAGGGCAGTGATTAAAGAGCGGGAGTCAGGGGCGAATCGGACCCTTGGGTCCATCAGAATGACAAGATGAAAGTTTATCAATCTCAGCGCCAATTTTTCCCCAATCGCCACTTCAAACCAAGTCATGTTTTTACCTCGCAAACGAGTAAACCCTCCGCCCGCCGGTATAAACGGGCTGAATAAATAGGCAAAAAAGGTCGATGATAGATTCTTTTTATCTCGGCTTGCTGTAAAGAGAGGGTGTATAAATCAGTATTAAGTGAAAGGATATAAGCGTCTGAGTAAAGCGATAAAAAAGTACGTGCGGCATAAGAAGTGATACGCACCAACCTCCGAAGGTAATGGTTTTCATAGGTAGTCCGTTTGGATAGACAGAACGGTAATAGTTTTAGAAGGACAATCTGGGTCAGTAGTCATAAATGCTTACGCACCGCTTCGGAATTGACAATGTCGGCCGCGTGCGAAACATTTTAGGGCCGCTAATAATCTACTAATGGCAACTGAAACGTTCGCTTTCGATACTCTACTCCAGGTGATTTACGAGGTTGCCTAGCGAGGATTAATAAATATTCTTTGGAATAAACACGAGAAAAATATCGGAGCCAACTTGAGAAATATCCAAGGCGTGATTATTTATTTATCAAGGCATGATTAATTTATTAATTTTGGCAGTAGATACTCGTATGTCTGCGGAGGTTGAATTGAGTAGTTGTTTCCAATATTTGAAGTAATTGGAGTTATAATATTATCATCAGTCAGCTGTTCTTTAGTAATTTCTTACTGGAATGAATTACCCAGCTGAACGTATTTTAATCATGATCACTTATTCTTTTTACATTAGTAGTTTAAACTTATAAAAACGCTGAAAAGCTAAGCAAATTCAGGTGTGGTTTAAGTTGTAAATTTGTCATTTTGTTCAAAAATAACGGAATTCAACGAAGGAGAAAAGTAAATTGCGTCTTGGGGTGGTTAATTGAGATCTCAGTTTAAGATTCGTTGTGCAAGATTGGTTTAGTTAATAATTTATCTTCGTCATTCTGTGATTTAGATGTAATTTACTAACTAAATTCTAATCTGTACGTTTTGTAGTTATATTTTCCATGGTTATTTCACAGTTCATTGCTTATTCCTCGTAAAATATTTTTGGTAAAATTAAAATGGATCTCTGCCTCTTTTGTCTAACTTTAAATTGTTTAAATTTTGTTCTTTTACCCTACCAAGATCTGATCTCATAATAAGCGAATCTTTAGTTTTTCTGGTATCCTTGGCAACCACTGGTCTGTCCTTCATAATATGACTAACTACCGTGTTGATATTGTGCTCTAAGGATTGGAACGGAAACCTTGGATGACTGAAGTCACTTCCTCCGCATTAAAATACCTTTAAATATGAGTCGCTGACTTTTTCACATTCAGAACTCTTAAGTAGCTTTAATTTTACGTATTTGTTGTCCAGCAGGTTTGATCTGGTATCTTAATTTTATCCTTTGCGTACTTATACGTTATAATCTGGATTAGAGTTAAAATCTCCAAATAGCCGTTTTTTTCGAGCTACCCGTCGCGCGGAAGTACCAATACCATTGATGAATAGTGAGAGCATATTATTCTCAATACATATTTCGGCAACTATGTTGCCAACTTCGAGAGAAGAATAAAACTGATATTATTTAATTCAGTTAAATATCATCCACCATCGAAAGATGGTGGATAACGCAATCTCAAGTTTAACCTCAGTCGACTGTTTGTGACGGTAATGCAATCTCATGTTTAACCTAAGTAGACTGTTTATTAGCTTAATCTCGAACTTATGATCTGAATAATGATAATGTCTATGTAAGAACCCTGCAAGCCGCCTTTCGGCGTGTGGCAGGGAAAAAATAATATTTATTTATCACAAACAGGTACAAAATTACCCAATTACATATGTTATAATAAGGAGAATAAACAAAATTAAACACGGAAATAGAAGACAAAAAAGAAAAGGAAAAACGCAAACATCAATAGGGAAGTATGGAGAACAATTAACACTTCAACGAATACAAAGAATCGTTAAATAAGTAAATAAAGTTGTATTTTTTCAGTGTCAGTGACCGCTCTCATAGTTCGAGAGAGCGGCGCAATACGATAAGATTAACCCCTGCAAAGGGTTCACGAAAAAGAAGCGTCTGCCTATACCTTCTAAAATGTAATCATTTTAATATCATTTATCCAACAATGTTGTAGAAAGATTTTAACATCGAATTATTTAATTTCAGTGGCGCTAATCGTACGACCTGCTTTACAAATCACTCGCTGTTCTCCATAGTCAACGGAAAGAAATTTGAATTTAGAATGCTTAGCGGTTAGTTTATGTTTGCTTTCCGTCTTTGGGACAACTTGAGCCTCGCTTTTGACGCCTCGCGTATTTCTTGACTGATTGAACAGCGCGCAAGTACAAATGTCTTGGCGCGTTCGTCTATTTGTGGTGAGTCACTTACCGAAGGCGTCTCCGAGTGGGTGAAGCGGTGGATGCAGGAAAGTCGGCTTAGCGGCGTGCGTGTTAAACATAAGCGGATAAAATCTCGAATTGAGAAACGTTTTGGAATTTTTTCTGGGATGGGAAATATAATAATCAAGAGAGAAGCGGATGTAGGGAAAAATACGAAGGCGTGAAATGATGAATCATTGTAATTTTCCGTGCTAGAGGTAATTTTTCTTTGTAGGTGGTATTTTATGAGTCCAAAAGTTTAGGTTATTTCCTGAAATGTGGCTGCTTTGAATTTTTTACTTGAGAATATTTTCGCAGTTTTTACTGAGATACCGAATATACTGAGCGTTTTCCCGCACAGTGGGTTTTTCTCCAAAAGCCTTCAGCCGAAGAGTGAAGTTCTCTCGGGTTTCTTACAATCTAGATACCTTACTTACGATCTGATAATAAATCTCTTTAAAAGTTAGATGTGAGAGAGGCCCACATTGGCCTAACCTCGTCAGCTAAATAGTTTTTTATCGTTATTATATATTCGTGCATAACCCGAGTTTTCCAGCCCTTTTTATGCTAAAAAGCCCCCCTTGGCTTATACTCTAGTGAGAATCCAAGTTAGATTAATATTTAAATTGTATGACTGAATGAATATATTCAAAAACTTATGACGCATTGATTCATCAATTTCTAAACTTTTATTGGAATCAAGTTTTATTTTGTAATTCACCAGTAGCTGTTGCATTTCCCACCCTAGGTTTATACTAGAGTCACTCTGTTTCCCCAGTTTTTGTGATAAAATTAGGTGCCTCGGCTTGTATTCTGGTCGGCTCATACTTGATTGATACAGTATTTACCTTGGTAATCTCGGGGTTATCCCTGAAGTGCGGCTGATTTAAAATTTTTTTATCTTAATAATGTATTCCTTCATAAATGTTTAGCTTCCTTTTAAGGGATCTTGATTAGTTGGTGTAAATCTGGAACCCATATAATTACATTGCGTCCAATGAATATGAGTTTATTGGGCTATTCAAATTTTATGGGCTTCTTTGGAGCAGTGGCTTAATACGGATAATAATGCAGCAAAGGTTTGATTATATTCAGCAGATTAGATTTCGGTCGTTACAAACTCCTATAAATGAAATAACTCTGGATAAAGATCCCTGTAACCTCCTTTAAATTATTTAGTTTCTTAAGGATTCTTCAGTTGAAACGTTCTTCAACGTTCGCCCTTAGCTTTTGGAGACTTGTTTTCCTTTCATTATACTAGAAGCGGTAACTGGAAAAGGTGAAGGAGAAATCCTATAATATCCCCTTGCGTTTCTGAAGACTATTTTTAAGCTACTAGACTTTTTCCTTTCAGAATTTTTAACTTGAAAAGTTAAAAAAGGCATACTTCCGCTTGAGTTAGTTAAGACGACCTTGGCGGGAAAATTCTGATGAAATAGACTTCCTATTGACTAAAGTTAATCCTTACATCGGCGTTTATAATAATAATAATAATATATTTTATTGGTACATAAAAACAAATATAAGTATATAAGCAAAGAAATCGAGAAATTTTGACTAATGCCTCTGTGAGTCGCAATCTCAATTCAGCAATCTCAAAGCATAAGTTTCGATGAGTTGCGAATAATGTGAAAGTAAAGAAGACAACGCCAGATTAATATGTTCAGGGAAAAACTTCTGCATGTTTGCGGAAAAATTTCGTGAGGGCGTGAAGTAACAGAATCCGAACTCGGAATTATTTATCAATTCAGTTTTTTGTACCGGTCCTTTCCAGCAGAGCACAGCAGCAACTTCTCCATGTTTTTCTCTCGGGTCCAGCTCGTCCATCGCAAACCGGTCTAAAAGATGTTTGCAGACTGTCGCGCGACCCTGACCTCCCACATGCGTTTGTCCCTTTGGTTGAGGACTGGTTTTGGTACCATTCATACGGTCGCATTCTGTGGAATGACTCACAGCACGTGTCGTACGACTCCACCCTTCAACTACCTCACAGCCTCCGGAAGATGAAGGTGGTCGTTAAGATAGTGTTGTGCCCAAATAGGGGAGACTGACCTCACACGGGGTCGCCGTGGAACTCATTCATCTCCGGTGTCAAAAACGCCCTGTTATTATTTAGAATCCTCACCTCTTGGTGCTATACCACCCAGAAAACCCGACGAAGCTAACTGTATATTTTTAGTTCCCTGATTTTCGTTCTCACCCGTCGTATTTGTCGTGCCTCCAAAGTCACGGAATGGAAACACATCCTTAATAATAATAATAATAATAATAAAAGGAATTTATTAGGGCGAGATTGAGACTAGAAAGTCTCTTCTTACATCTAACCCTTCGTCGTATGAGAAATGATTGAAAATATATTGCTTGCCAAAGTACAAAGAAGAAAACTACTATGCGGATTAAAAAACCTAAGCAAAGAGCTTAGGAAAAATTTCCACTGCAGGAAAACACTCACTTGAAGGGGACTGTGAAAAACCTGCGAAGTCTACTGATAGATTGCTAAATTTGATGATGAAAGTAGGTTAAAAGAGCTATAAAAGACAAGAAAAAAAATGATAGAGGTATACAAAAAAGAATTAACAAGTTATGACATATTTACACAAAAATCAGTATCTCACAAATTGAAACTAATTACGAGATGAGTTTAAAATATAACCACAGGAAATGAATCAATATTAAAAAATAAAAATTATATACATTAAAATAACAAAATAGAGAAACAGAATATTCACTATATTAAATTAACTTTGTCAGTGTTGGTTTTCATTATTTATTTCGTAATATTTATTAGTGATTGAATTAAGTTTAGGTTCAAATCGGTTAGTTGCGCATTTAGGTGTCGACTGAATTGAACGCAAATGTTTGGGGACGATAACTGATTTTTCCAAATTCCCAATTGCCAATCCCAAAACCAATTCCCCTACAAACATCTATGAGCTGGATAATTGTAGTGGGTAACGTAAATAATATCATTGGATGATCATATGCCATAAAAAAGGATAACCTTGTCTGCCGGGATTTCAATCCGGGATATTGGGTTACTGAGCTTGCTAACCATTCTTCCAACGAGTTTGCCGAATATTATTCCATGCATTCTAGGTTTTTATGAGTTTTCATATCCTTTTGTTCTACATGTAAAATATTTTAATTTAGTCCATGGCTACATCAGACATTTCATTTATTTTTGTACAATTTAAGATGAAATTGTCTGAGATAAAAGGAAATTATAGATGCTGTTAAAATTGAATTTTTTGCCATTAGATAAATGAATTTAATTAGATCATGAACCAAAGTGATAAAACAATTTTAATTGACTTGCATTGCATTGATGGATTCATATGTTAGATTAAGTTGAAATTTTAAACTATATTAAAATATTTTTTTTATTTCCTTACAATAATATAAAAAGTATGTTTCTATTTCTTTGATCAGCAAAGTTTACATTCAGAGGGAAATGACAAGAATAATCACAACATAGTTGATCTCTCTTTAACTATTCATTTGTTCTTATTGTTGTTTCAATTCTTGTTGGTTATTACCTCTTGGAAATACGATGTAAAATTGTTCTTCGATATCATATTCGTACTGTTAATGCATATATTAAACCTTCAATTTTCTCTTTTGTTCCAGGTGAGTTAGCTTCCATTGTCTACGCCTTCAACTATTGTCTTGGATACAGTGTAAGGGTAAAGTACTTACTCCTGCTCTTATGGTGTTATGAGATATCTCTCTATGCATTACATTCCTCTATTCAACGAGTTTGTTCTTTGTTTTGTGTTGGAGTTGGGTATTTGCTCTGGTGCAGCGCAATAGCAACCTGGTTACCCAGAGTCGCCTTACCCACTTGGCCATCCGATCCTTGAATTTATTCATGGCAATCTTAAGCGATTGTAAAATGAGAGACTTTCCTGGCAGAAAGTCACTGTGATTATGATATCGAAACAAACAATAGGTGGATTCAATCAACAAAGTATGACTAAAACGTTTTCCTCGAAGTTTTTGTGATAAGTTTTAATATCATGATTTTAAAAGACTCAATGGAGCTGATATTAAAAAAAAACTATAAATCTCACCCAATAGGCGCTCTAGATACATTATCTTATGCACGGTTTCTTGCTGTACTTCGAAACAACGAATTTCTAATATTATTGCTGTTGAATGATGTTTACTGGCAATGGTACTGCATATTCTCTTCTTCAATTTTTATTACTCTTTTCTGCAGGAATTCACTTGAAATATATTTCTTTCAAGTAAAATCGGAGAATTTCGATTTCATCGTTGTTTATTTGTTTTGTGACTCCTCGTGAATTGGTGTTTTTCATGAATGATAAGGTCAGGTACTGTGGTCACCTCAGTGCATCAAGATAATTATTGTATTTCCATAATTGCTGAGATATGCCTTTAAATACCGGTTTGTGATAGGGAGAAATCATTTTTTCTCATCTCTTTTTTTGCTTTGTGGAAGGAGAGAATGATTCCGCTTCTCCAATTAAGAATTGATCTGCATTCGATTGCTCGTAAAAGCTCTATTTTTTTCTCCTCCGTAATATCTCTCTTCCTTATTAGTCGCTTCGTTTTTGTCTTTCAAGTCGGCTTTTCTTTCCCAAACGCTCCGTCATAATCTGTGCTCGTCCGTCGGCTTATTCTTTGCTTATTAATCTCGTCCTGCAATCACTTCATCTTGTCTGCCATTTAAGAGTGAGATGGAGAGAGGGACGTTTTAGTCTCAATCGTAGCCCAGTAAAGATGTTATTAATCAGCCGGTCTTGCCCTTTTACTCCCGACAAAGCGCGTGCATGTGAAATAGCCTTTCATTAATGGTGTAAATCGGAGTTTCATGTCGGGTTATGCAAAGTTGCATTCTGAAATTTGCAACGAAGTCTTCCATATGCATTCAGCAACTGGAACTGAAGAAGTTAATTTATATTTGAACGGAATTTTTTATTTTGAGATTCTCAATCCGCCATGTTACGTTTGTTTATTTCTATTTCGAATTAAGTATGATCTGAACAGTCGCTCATTTTTTTTCGATTACTTTTAAGAATCTGTTTTTGGGAAGGTCCGAGTTTTTTTAGAATTTGATCAGAAAAATATTGCCGCATTTGCAATTTTCGTGTAGCTATAAAATTAATCCACAATTACGAGATATAAAGTATGAGGATTTACTTTGTAAGCCACGTAAAAAGCATCTGCCTTTCCTTAATCACATTAATAAATATCCAAAAGATCTAGCGTTTTGGTGATAAAAGGAAGCGTATAATGCTGCATTTTGAATTGGATGAAGTGACCTAATGATATATAACTCATTTGAAATAGTAATTTCTATTTCCAACGAAAAACAATTGAAGTAGGATGATGAGATGGGATGCTAATTCGATGTATATTCATATCATATGTGTGTTAATTTTTCCATTATTATTTTAATTACTACTGCCTAACTAGCGTTTCTTCGAAGGCTTTTTATAAAAAAATACTTTTTTTGGGTTCTTCTTTTCCAATTTAAACCTCAATCACAAATAATATCTCTTGATTACTTTCATTAGGAAGATAGTTTTTGGTCTCTAGGATGTTTCTCTATGATATTAGGATCATTTACATTCATACATTCATCGATGATTGACCTTTTAAACTAGTTACATGCGAAATTCCGAACTGCATTGTATGTACGCCCTTCCACCATCTTCTAAAGAAACGTTTTATTCTGCTCCTATTAGTGAATTGATCTTCGATAAGTCAGTCCAATAATCCAGACTACTCTACAGCATTGAACGGGGTCGATACTGGTCTCTAAAACCTCTCTATAAACATAGGTTATCTTGCGGGAAATGGCAAAGATCATTGTGTTACGGCATTCTATAGATGTGCGTGACTTCTCCATCTTCTAAGCGAATGGATAACTTTCTGAGGCCGAGTGTGTTCGACGTATTCATGCGTTGTATTCTGCAGAAAACATTTTCCTCTGCGCGTAATGCCTTCGCAGTCTTGTCGATCCAAAGATTCCGACGATTAAGCGTGGAATCAGCCGTCAAATGCACTGAGCAGTGCCCCATTCGACTCGGCGCATTCGACGGCGGTATTAAAATGGAATCGAATGCTTTTCACGCCTCGCCTTTAATCGAACATCCATCGATTAAGAGGTAATTATCCAGAGGACTTAACGAGGCTCGTAAAAATGAGCCGTGTTCGATAGCACTGTTCATCTCGAAGAGGTAATCATCTATTAATGTCGGCGTCGTCTTCACTGAAATTCCCGCTCAATAGCTGAAGATGTGAGTGGCTTAAGTAGGATCTCCGTCTTCCATTTTTATAACTTCGTAATTTGTATGTTGGTGGAATTTATGCTGGGTTAAGGCCATGCGTATTTTTTCGAGATTTTTTTGTCCCAGCCATGAGCTTAGCTATATTAACAATTTTAGGAAGCTGAAGGATCGCTAAATGCATACACTAACATGGAAGTAGTTTATTTTATACTATTTAATTGGAAATCGTAAATTTTAATATTGAGTTTGCTGGGTGAAGTTCTCAATTTCTACGGAAAATACGTAAAATTTTATCTTTTGATTGGTTAACTCACCAGAATACTGGGGATTGAGACATTCATTTTGTAATCCTTAATTGACAAGGATTTTGTAGATGTTGTAATACTCAATACCTTTTAATAGTGTTTCTCTTCTAAAATATATCATGGGAAATTAATGAAAATTATCAAAATTGATGTATATTTTTCCAATGGTATTGAATGGTTCCAACCATTCTTCAGAATCTTAGTTAAAATAAGTGTAAAGAAACTATCGTAACGTGCCCTATTCATACAGATAGGCCACTTCATTCAGTCAAGCATAAGAAAAATCATCATAACCTAAAACCGGAATCATATTCAACATGGCTGAATTGTTTCTGAGGATCAGGGTCATCTGCGATCTCAAATGATTGACGAACTTTATTATAAAATGTGATTATTTTAATGTTCACTGAAATTCCTGCAATTTGTGTCAATCCTTGTTTCGTTTTAACTGTTTTGTAATAACCGTTTTCTATTGAGCTAACCGTTTTTCAATGTTAATCGTTCCAATTAATCGAATCATGTCGCTATTTTTCTTAACTTTCTATATCTTTGGATTGATATACGTTGAATTTTATAGGAGACGAGACATACAAATGCTTAATTTAGTATTCACCCATATTTCGTCGTATCCAAGTTCGTGTTGACATTGTACATCAATAAAGAATTTAAAACGAATTCGTTTTCAAACAGAAAGTTCAGTCGGATTCAATATTTTCTAAGTGGAAAGAATACAAATTGAAAGACGCTGGTTCGTATATATAGTTAACAATTAATAATCTGGAATACGACATTTCTATTCACAAACAAGAATTCCTCCACACTAGGATATCCATGTTGCGTCGCACATGCGTTAACACTCGCTCTGACATAATGACGTTATTCCTTTCATCATCGCATCAGCCGCGCGCGGATGTTAACCCTGCGAAGGACAACCCGCGATACAGCGCGTTCAGAAGATACGGAATGACGACCGAGATGGATGGGATAGACAAGACCGAATAGCCGCGCCGGATTTCCAGCATCCTTTTGTTGGTACCAGAAGAACTCACTTTTCAACCCCTCGCCACCGCGAAGTATTCAATTTGTGTCAAGTGTATCTCATTCCCCTTAGATTTCTATCTCCTCAAGCCTCATCCCCGGATGACGAGGCACCTTCTTTCACTGCACACTTTTTCGCCTCGCTTCTCAATCCCCTTGCACCTTTTTCAGCCTCATCCGTGTACGTACTTTGTATCTTCCTTTCACCGTCAATGAGAGGCCATCAAGCGAGCTGTTAAACTTCTTCCCGTCGTCCTTTCTCGCAGCAGAGGCCTTTGATTGCCAATCAGGGCGTTCTTCTTCCTAATTTTTTCCTCTGTTTTCTCCAATCTCTCGCAATCATTCCCCCTGTTGCGTCCTATCGACCCGTGCACTCATCTTCACGAGATTAGAAGATTACCTATTTTCCTCCCTTTACTAATTTCCCATCTCTCCTCCACTTGGCGTAGCTTTGTTCCAGAAGCCGGCAGACAATTCCTCGAAAGTGGTTTTGTATCCTGTCGGAAAGTGGAAGTCCAAGTATCGATCTTGTCGGCATTTTTCGCCTCCGTTTATCTTTGGGAAAGCATTTTAAAGTTTGAAATACCTTTGGATTATCATCATCAATTCGTAGAGATTCCTCTGCTTCTTCCCCGAATAGCTCGCAGTTATGCAAATATAGGTCCATTTTATTTCTTATATTCATTCATAAGTGTTCTACCTTTCGGTAGGTTCATGCACAATCAAAAATCCCTATTAATCGCCATCTCCTTCATATCCTTATATTTAACCCCACCCCTTATGTCATCCAACAACTTTTGTCTCTGTCTTCCCCTCTGTTTTTTCCCCTGAATCCTACCCTCTATTAAAACCTTTACCAATCCCTCTCCCCTCAATATTTAGCCCACCCATTTCTTCTGGCGATGCTTAATCACGTCAATTAAAGCCCTCTCCTCCCCAACCATCTCTAACACCTCCGTGTTTGTTTTCCTATCAACACAACTAACTTTTTCCATTCTACGTCACACCCACATCTCGAAGGCCTCCAATCGCTTGACTTTTTCCTTTCTCAAGGTCCACGTTTCGCACCCATAGAGCAACACACTCCAGTCCAGGGATTTCACCAATCTTTTCCTGATTCCTTTATCAAGACATTTGGTCATCAATTCCCTATTTATTATAATACAGTCATGAAAGCTCTACCTTTCGACAAGTACACACTCCTTGATTCACCTTTTTCAATCTTACTTTTTTTCATTTCACGTTTATAATATTATTAACCCTTAGTCAGTCACGTCAAAAGAGGTTATGTAATCGCGTGGGGTTAAAATGACCCCAAATTTCTCTAAATATTTAAGACCCCTTTCAAAGGTAAATAAATTAATTCAATTTGTCTTAGTTCATAAATGATCCTTTAAAAAAGAAATATAGCTTTTTTAAGCGTATGATCATTTTCCATTAATTATTTATAAAATTAAATGTTTAAATGTGTACCAATATTGCTGTTGCTTATAGAATAACATATTTCACGCCCCCTGCCATACGCCTTAATGCGGTACACGGTACTTATCTAAATGTAAATAATAGATATTATTTCCTATTAAGAATTAAATTTATTATGGTTTATCTAATTTAGAGTAAATCAAAACAAAGTATTTGTATCGCGGAACCATTGCCTTAGATATTCAGTGTAAGTAGTCCCTCTCAGCCGAAATAACTTTTGAGCTCATGGCCTCAATTCATGCATTAATTTATTTCCGGTTTGCCCCGTATGTATAAAATAATATGTATCTCTCTTAATATTAAGATAATGTTTTCATTAATTTCTTAGTATGTTAATTGATCTTTAGGGGAAAACCTCAATGTCAGGAATACCCTAATAATGCATTATATTAGCGATGGCATATTTTCTCCATCTTTTCTGATCATCCACGCCTTTATTCCGCCGGATTTGAGAAATCGCCATTTCCCTTGCTAATTTAGGTCGATATATTTTTGGTTACTCACGCGATTAAATTGGAATTTAGGAACCGAAACTTCAATGATATTTTGGAAAGAACTCAGGTCAACGACAGAGAGACTCGAGAGACTTAAGAGAATGCTTAATATTTGATATTTTAGTTCGTGATTTGGAATTTCTGTCATCGCTGTCTGCTAATATCGAATACATGGATATTTTTATAACGATTTATTTCTTTTCACCGTTTTTCTCCATAAAATTGTTAACAATACCAAATGGGTATTGTGTATATTTTTGTGAGTTCTCTCGTTGCTCTTGGGTTGATTTGTTCTTATTGTAGCTTTCGATGAAAAATGCTGCCGTTTATGATACAGAATTGTGATAACCTCTTCAAAATCTATTTTTTTATTAAAAGATCGTGAAAATCCAATTCTTTACAATTTTTGTAGATTAAAGAGAATTCAGCCTCATTTCAAAAAGTAAAGTCCTTCGAAGATTCTTTCGGAATTTGAATTAGATTCAGTCCACCATTAGACAGTGGTTTGGACGATCCTGCCTATCATTTCCGAAACACGTAAACTACAGTTTTATCTCAGATATTCAGGATCCGGTTTAAAAAATGTTTTGCTTGAAATCTGTCTTTACTGTTTCTATGGAAGGAATACAAATTTGGCTGACGAATGTTTCTTCGTGTTTTAGCCTTAAAATATATGAAAAGGAAAAAACAAAATTAATTCCCACCCAACCCTGTTCAATAATTAACGTTGTTGTTCTACTATGATATTAATGATTAATTCACACTTTGCTATCTGATTTGGAATAATAACAAAATTTATCGAAAACTTATGCAAGCGAATGTGATTACGGGACAAATTATGTTTGAAGCTTTCGTATCACTGTATTATCTTTGGATTGTATTACAGTAACATAAAATACTGTTTCCGGAATGTTAAATTGGGCTTTATTTTGATAATAATATTAAAATAATGAAAGAATTAAATTTAAGTAAACTCGATTCCTTGAGGGATAGTACATACCTAAATTTTGTTTCCGTTATCTCCGTAAGAAATGCATTGAGAAGTGCAAATGGCCTTCTGGGATTGAACCAAGGACCATCAGCGAACATGTAAAATTTTATTATAAAATATATTCATGATATATATCCAAGAACCGAGTTTCAAGTATCCATGTTATCGGGAAAGGATCCAAAAAAAATCTTCAAAATCGCCGCAATGCATTTTAAACGGCCGATTTTTGCCCTGACCTAGCATCGAACCATGGACCATATTCGGCTATGTCATTCTGATTAACGTTGGAGTTGCACAGCTTCTAGCGATCCCTTGAATTTCAACCCTCTACTTATCCGGGAAGTGCACCAAAAAAATTTACGTACCGTATATGTATATACAATTTACATTATAACGGTGCAAAATATAAGTAATGATTATTACTATGGATCTGCTATCCGGCTAATATACCTCGCATACTTGTACTCCCAGTTGAAATAAGGTGCTTCACACTTCATCAACTGTTGAGCTTACACGGAATTGCCATTTCCGCGATATTACGGGAACGTTCACAGGTGCGCCTCGCAGACAGCAAAATATGACGCGTCCCTTACGGACACCCATTAGGTCACGGATTCTTCTTACAGAACGTCTCCAATCTTCTCTCGTGGTCCTTCATCTGCTCCCCGCATCTTCGGATGCCTTTTCCTAGTCCATTTGCCTCCTGCCACGATTGCCCCATTACTAAAATACATTCGCGAATGCCTTTCCTTTTCGCCGGAGGAACGTCTTCCCCCGCACATTTATCGTCTGTGGCTTCGCTACCTTATTTAAAGCCCCGACTTCTATTTCTCCGTTTATCTCTTTTAAAAGGCTTCCGACATCAGATCGATCAGAGACGCGCCGGTTCCAGAACCCTTTCTCTCTGCGAGGAGTTTTTTCTGTTCGTCGGCGACGGTTTACGAATACTTACTAGCTCCCAATTACTCTCCGTACGAAAGTAAAAGCCTGCGTTTTTATTCGCCGAACTTCCCACTGACGTGTGGTGGTAAAAGTTCAAAATTAAAATTTTGCAAGAGAAAATTTCATTCATTTTTAATTTGTTAATCGCTGCAATTTGGTGTGAGTACCAGATGGCTACGGTCAGGGGTTATTTTTGTTACATACATAATTTTATATAATTTTTTAAATATATTATTACCTGCATAATTTTATAAGTGTATGTAATATTACAAATTATTAATTCATTGAATAATTACTCTTCAGGTCTATCGAGTAAATACCTAAGATTTTTTCATTGTAGTATCTTTTGAAGTTATACATTATGTATTATTTTTGTTTGAGATTATTTTAATAATTTATGTAAATACATCATTCGATTCTTTAAACTCAGGAACCACCTGATGAGCCAAGTACGACTCAGTTGGACCTTATTGCAATTTTTCCTTAACTCTAAGGTACATTATTGCTTTTCTTCTGCAACAAATACAAATTTTCTTTCAAATGCATCCATTTCGACTAAGGCGTAATAATTGTAAAATAATTACTATATTTAATACATTTATAATGATTTTGTATACTCCTACGTGTTGTAAGTGTATGTATATAATCTAAAACATTGTATATGTGTACCTGATCTAATAAATGAATCATTATATGTACGTTACAATTAGACTACTGTCTGACATCGTTAATACAACTCCATACATAACTCTACATCATCACATCAGCCATTGAATTTCGTCTAAAAGTAATAACAGATAATCATTACATGTCGCCAATAATAATATATAGCCATCATTATATTCATGTAGTATTTCTAATTTTTTTCTGCATATTTCTCAGTTAAGATACGTTTACAAATATGCTACTACTTATTGTTAAGTATAGTAGTAGCTAGAGTAAGATAAAATACAATCTGTCCTGCATTCGCCCAAGGACGGGAGGGAAACCCCTTCAAAAACCTCCTGTGGACAGTACACATCTTCACATTCATAAAGTATCCAATTGATTATTATAGACTAACATAAAATCAATTTATAAATAGATGAATCGTTGGTTCAAATACTGGTTCGTAACACTTTCTACTTAACGTTCCCTTTTTAGAGTAATTTGTCTATTTGAAATGAGCAGATCAAGTTGTTAATGTAATAAAATTTACATGATTGTGCGATGGTGAAAGATTTTGTTTCCCTGGTAGAGAATATTCTAATGTGTAAATTTGTTTTACAATTGAATTATGTACAACAAGGGAGGAGTACAAACACACCTGAAGATGCTAAAACGTTGGTAAAACCGGTTGTGTCAATAAAAAGCGTAAACAGATTACCTAGTTTTTCTCTTCTGTGAAACTTCCCTCTACAAAGTAACGCGAGAACATATTGATTTTATGTATGCCTACTTACGAGGACTCTGTAGGATCATATATTTTACATAAAATGCCCCAATTAACCCCAATCTCTTTACGTAGTAAAGGTTTAAAAATTCCCAGAGCTTTCTTTCAGCATTCCATGCCTGCGTTGCTATCAGTTCCATAAGCAAAAGAAAGCCCCGCATTACCAATCTTCTTATAAACTCTCGGTGTCCATTGTTAAAACTATAACATTCGTGGATAGAAGATACCCTTTCAAAAAACTCTAAAGAATATAAATTCTGATAATTTATCCCGCCATTAATATCACCGAGCATCTTTTGTCTGTCTTCCCTATTGCCTTTTCCCTTGCATTTTATCCTCAGTTACTTTTTATTCCTCTCAGTATTTGATCCACCCCTTTTTTCTACCTTCTTTATTACTTTAATCAAAACCCTCTCTTCTCCTTTCAATCTCAGCACTTCCGCGTATGTTTTTCTATCGACCAGGAACGAATTATTGAGAGACATTGAAAGCTTTTCGCTTTAACCATAAATTCTTTTGATAGATTTTCCTGTTTGGGAACAGTCTTTTGATATACTGTGTATAAATTACTTCATGGAGGATACAAAAAATTATATAAATATCATTTCGCCGTTATTTGTGGATTAAAAACCTTTTTTCTGCTATCGTTCAAGAAACAAATAATTGTAGCATATTTTTAATGGTATTGGCCGTTACTTGGTGGAGTTCCATAATGGATGAAAATAAAAGAACACTTTGTAGTAATTCCACAGAATATATTTCCAGAAGATGACTTTTAAAAGTTGAAACCGGTCGTGCATTGAAATATATTCTGTGGAATTACTACAAAGTGTTCTTTTATTTTCATCCAATTGTAGCATACGCTCAAAATCTTGTACATTTTTAAGGATACAATTCTTACGATAAAATATCCATTAGTTCGTTCGTGTGTGTTTTCTTACTGTGTTAAGTGGCTCAGTTCTTATATCTAACGTACGTACTTTCTTACTGCTGTACAAATATAGAGGTCTATTAGACTTATTTTGCAAAACCTGCCCCTTTTCAAAGGCACGATTCCGAACAACTCCCGTGGTTATTCACCTGCCGAGTATTTTTAGCTCTTTATATAATCGCCAAACTGATAAATGTAGAATTTTGCACAGATATGAACTTTGCTTTTGGAAATAGGTCACGCGAAAAATTTAACAATCGCTCAAGGGGATGTGATTGTGTCCTAGCGTGCTGCATGGTTGGGCGAATTTGGAACCGCGAAATGTGATAGTGCAGGAAGTTTGAAGTTGATCCGAGAAATTGAAGCACGTCAGCCGTGTCACAGTCACGAGAAAAATTTTTCAACCCGCCTGGACTTCGGTGATAAGCTAATCAAGCCATTTTTTATTTCCTCTACGTTCCACGCAGAAATTCATTTGTTAATCTATCCAGTGCTTGGACGTGGACAGAGATGCGGGCTATAATTTTTGCGATATAACCAGTGCAAACTGGTCTATATTTGGCACATGTACCTGCTCTATAGATTTGGAGGAATAAATAGGAACTGAACTGGAAATTATCGGCTTTACCTGCGGTTCTATTTCGTGACCATGTTCGATTGATACTCCAATGGGAATCTGTAAGCTCAAGGACGGGAACTTATTGTAGCAGTTGCATGCTTAAAGTTACCCAGGGGCTTTTGTTTTATTGTCAGAAATGAGATATTTGTTACTTTGTGTTCTTTGATATGGATAGAATTCGGTCAGTGTAGGCTTAACGCAATATATAAATAACTGATCAAGATAAACTATGCGGTATTGATTCTAAATTTGTTAATCTATCCAGTGCCAATTCTAATAAATTTGTTTATTGATTCTAAAAAGTCGCCGCGTAGGAAAAAAGTTCCACCATTAAGGTCTCCTCTTGCTACCTTTTTTGAACTTAACCTCAGCTCGGAATTCACTAATTATTGAACGAATCGCCTGCACATCAGTCTCGAGATTGTTAGTTTAATAATCAGTGATCATTATTCCGCGGGGTTGGGATGTTGCGGATGAAGAATTGATTAAATATATATTTCCAAGTGTTGTTTTTCCAGGCCTTCGACACCGAGCCTTCACTGGTACAGTTTTTTGCCGAATAATCAACCCTCTTAGCGCATAGGGCCGATATATCGGCTCTTACGTTAATTTTTGTGAAAATCGCTATAATTAATGACATTTTTCTTGGATATTATACATTTTGCCCTATCGTAAGTGAGAATAATCTGCCGATTTAAAAAAATTTTGTCATATTTCATCGCCCATTTTTGATACTTTTATGAAGCAAAATCTTGGCACTTATTTTTTACGTCTCTGAAAGCTCAACCTAATTGTACGCTAATTGTTTCGGTTAGTTTTTTTTTTCACTGTGACAACACACTGAAAGACTAATAACCTAATAGCAGTTTATAATATTTGATTGGTAGATCCGTAGTGTAATCGATTTGGTAAATCTTTATTTGAAATGTTTTTTATCAATAACAAAAGAAAAAATCCCTCTACATTGGTAGGACTGTGACTAAAAGTGTTTCCGTGCTAGTAGATCTGTCGATCTGTCCATTCATCCTCTGAATTCCAGCAGCCATCTTCGTTCGGTTTGCTACTTCGCCATTTCCCGATTCATATCTATTTTCCCTTCCCGATCATAAGCCTGGTATTTATCGGATTGCTTCTCCGAGCGAAATATATAAAGCGATACTCATTCGCCCACGCTCTCCAGAGATGTATCGCCCGTCGAAATACGCCGTATTTATAGATGCCACTAGGATACGCTCTCTGCTGGATTTCCGGGAGCCTTTCGCGCATTCGTGGTATTTCTTGCAGTTGTCGCTGGGCAAAGGGGTCGATGCCATAAATACGGGAAGGTTTGAATTTTTTGCATATGCTCTACCGTTCGATTCGCGGGATTATTTTGCAGGAGTGGAATTGGTTTGGTTTTAAAACTTTTTGTGTAGAAAAACGTAATCCAGTATTATTACTATTTATGTAGGTATTATTTTAAGGAGGAATTCCGTAGTGGGATACCATAAGGAAATGAATAGCTTGGACATCTACACCTACTCTTCATCACGGAATTGAATTCCTTGGAAAATACTTGGACTCCGGGTCTATAAGTCTTTTATGTTTTTATATATTCTTTCGAGTTCAAAATCCTTTTCATTATTCTCATTTCACTATTTTCTCCTTTTCTTGAAATATGTATGTTTACTCTCGGTTAAGAGCAATTCGTGTTATGCGTAGGAAAAATGATTATGGTGATGAAAATTTTGCAATTACGGATTCTTATAATGTAATCAGATGGGAGCATCGTTCTTTTGTAACTGTAATGATATGGCTTATTCGTATTAATTGTGCGTATAGGCTTGATCGTCACCAACGGTTTGCAATCTTAGGATTAATTTTATTTGCAGATTAGCAGATCCTCGTGTACCCAGCCATTCGGATTCATTCCATTTCAATTCCTAACTTGTACAACCAAAATGAATATCCTCAAGAACAGCTCTCCGACGGAAAGTTAAAAATACCAATAAACGTGATGAATTATAAAATATCATCCCATGTATATACTCAGACGTATGACTAGGTTAATTATTAATCCTGCATGCCATTTATGTAGCCTCTTAAGTATTTTTGGAGTTAACCAGCCACTCATTTGTTCAGCAAAATATAGGTTTTCATATTTCAGAATATGTAGTTCACATTTACTTTTGTTTTTGTCGAACGTCAATAAGGCTTGGATATTTAAATTTTATTCGAAGCAGTGCGTGCATGATTGATTACAGGTAGAATGAATCTCTTTTTGTGTAATAAAACTTTCAAACCATGATTATTCGAATTATTCAAGTATATGAGATGAGTTGATGAAGAAAGTGTCTCTCAATTGATTACCTCCAAACTGAATGAAGAAGTGGTATTTATGTATATCATAATAATGAAGACCGTTATTTAAATTTGTTTTAGTTTTGCAATCTGCATTTTCTCCGTAAAAGTTGTTGTAAGAATCTGTATGTATTTTTTGTGCAATAGATATTCTAATTATTTTCATGTATATACTAATGAATTGTAAAAATTGTCCCTGGTAGTCAACAGTCATGTGTTTTTCTTTTAATGGCGCCAACAAATAACGATGTTCTGACAGACGATAAACATGCGCACGTAATGTTGAATCATTGTCACGGAAGGCAATTATGTTTCTTTGAACTCATTCGCCGTCATTCCAATGGATGCAGCGTAACTACGTAAAGGGAAAACGCATGATCATAAAGGAATTATACTTTTTATTGTCACGCTCACTATCAAGTTTGAATTGATTACCTCGTTATAATTCTTAGGGCAATGTGGAGCTCTTAATATGATAATTGTACATTAGCCTTGAAAATTGTACGCTTTTTTATACGGACGTTCGTTTCTTCTATAAAACTATAAGTATTAATCTTATTATTTACCACCCGATACAGAATCTTTTTGAGAGACCGCGTGTGCATGTTATTCCCTTCGCGAAGTTCAAAGTGAATGCATGCGTAGTTGGTAATGATATTCGTATTCAAGGGTACTGTTTGTTTATCGCAAGATTTGTTTTACCTTCGGAAGCTGTTTTTTGTATATAAATGTCAGCTCTCCTGAGAGATTGTTTCTGAACTTTCAGTTTATTTTCTTTTTTTACTTAAATAATCAACAATAAAAAAGTACTATCACGGAAAAGAGTCAACTATTCATGAAAACTTCAAGAATCCTGAGGAGGAAAGAGAGTTCCCTTTCGTTGTAACAATATCACGTTCTATTTATCATACCATGCTGTGTTTAAAAGCGTAGAGTTATTCCATTCTATTTTTTTATCTATTCGTACCCTTATCCTTCATATTGTGGATTCATTTGTGCATAAACGATTTGATAAAATTATTAACCTCAAATTTATCTTCGTGGATAGTTTTCAGCTTAATTGTAAATAGATTTTCAGTTCAATGTATGTGCAGGTATATACATACAATTCGGTAAATTCGTAATGTATTTTATTTTAACTTACTTGTCATATATTTAAGTAAATGCTGAGCTGCGCCTACATAATCTAGCGAATCTTGGAAAAATGTATCATTCCTTAAAATTTTTCGAATTTTAAATTCATATACATTTTCATTCATCTAATCCTTCTAAATTTTGTGAGACCTCCAAAATCTTATTCTTAATGAAGAAGGAGAAACTTCATCCTTTTTAATGGAAAATAATTATTTGTTATTGAACCTCCATCCTAGACGGCTTTTCAATATATATTGTTGACTCCTAGAAAATTACATCTACCCAGTCTCTTCTCACGAAGCTAAGTTATTGTGACAATTTTAAACCTTAGTCATTGTTTACCTCGCATAAAATTCGAATCATGTGGTATTTTTGTCTTAGTCACAGACTTAGATGTAAGCTTCAAATAAATGTCACATTTCATCTTTTTTAGTTTATCGTGTTGGGTAAAATGCGGAAGTTCTCGTAATTACTTTAAGACCCGAACTTATGGGTAAAGTATGCTAAGCTTTAAGTCAAGGAGTATATCTCTCTTTGAGGAGAAGCAAGCAAAATTTACGACCTCGTTAATCTTCTTCTTCTCATGCCATAAAGTTGACCTTATCTGCCTTTCTTGAGACCTCGTACACAGCCATGTGTAAACCGTGAGCATCTTGCATCAACCTGTCATTCATAATGAATTGTAAGTTTCCCCGCGGTTTTTCCCCCAAATAAAGAAACAATCTTCGGGACGATCCTTTGAGATACGAGAGCTTTCGGATGGTATTTCTCGGATGAAATCCACGTGAATGCACCGTGTCCTTTGTGAATGCAACTGTCCTTCGTTGCAGTTGATGTTCCCATAATGCAGTTTAATAGGAAGATTCTTATGTTTCATGTCACGTGATTCGACCTCCTCAATGAAACGAACGTCTCTCGGGTCTTCAGTTGTCTGGAAAGCCTTTGAAAGTGGAATAGCATATCACTGTGGTCGATGAGTAGGGGACATGTATTGTTTACATGCCTAAGCTGTTCTTGAATGCTCTTCCTTCGTCCCGTGGAAATACTCAGCCTGGATGGTTGGAGAATCAAGTTGTGCGTGAGATCTGTATTGGAAAATTTTTAGAAGTCTAAAATTTGAATTAAATTGCTATAGCATTAATATAAACATAACTCTTTATCAATCTCGGTGTGCCCTGGGTGTTTGCATAGCTCCTACAGTTTATGGTAAGGGCATATACGTAAAGAAAGGAAAGTTGGGACACGGCTGATAAAGAATTAAGAGTTTTAAAATCTCCAATAGCCGTTTTTGTCGGCGTTCCTCTTCTCATTCCCCGGTATTCCCAGAAAATAAGACAGGACCGCACTTTTTTGTTTTTATGAAGTAGTGTTTTTTATCTTGATTAGATGCTAAAGTTGTGTATTGTTGTATGTTTAGATTATGTTTATGTTTCATCAGTATGTTGTAAATGATTGAGGTGTCATAACCGTTCTGTTCTGCGACTTTTTCAATGTGCGTTAGTTCTTTCTTGAAATATTTCTTCGATAGAGGAATATTTAGAAGCATATTTATCATAGAGTGAAAGGGGGCTAAGGGCATATAAGATGCATTATAAGGGCATATTATAATATTTGTATATGGTTATATTTTATTTGATATGATTATATTTATATTTTATCTGTTGTCATTTTTTCGTTTGTATTTTTATGGGATAAATGGAAGATGGGACTTAAAAGTCTCAATTTAGCGTAATAAAGTCCTTTATCTATATGTAAGAACCAATTCTATCATAGGTCGGCCCATCTTGATTTTAAAATTTTCCCTAAGTGAGCTTAGGAATTTATTAATTGTGACATCTTACGTAAAAAAGCAATTGGCTCACTTTTTATGTCATTTCAAATATTGGGCTGAAGATTTTTATGCCAAGAATTTTTCGAACACACTCTGTATTCATGAAATAACATATTTTGTCCAGCGAAATAGGGTAATCCTAAATCTACTTTATCATTAAAAATATTGTCTCATGAAACCTCAGGTTTTTCTATGAATATTTTACCAATATATCTGTATCTCCAAATGGAATGCAACAACCTTATTTTAACGGCAAACCCTTTTCTCCTAAGAGGGTTTATATGTACACTTGTGCGTATAAAAGTCATCCAACTTTCACTCATCTAAATGGCTTTCCATTTACACCTATTCACTCTAGATGGGGTTTTATGATCGCTCCTCTAGTTTACATTTTATTTACTTCCGCGAATCCTCTGCTCATAGATGACGTTTTGTTTACATCTTCCCCGTAGATGCCTTCTTATTTGCGAGCCAGGCTCCTGCGGTTTGTTGGATGCTCGCAGATGCACGAATCTAATAATTAAGGAGTCCCGCGACGCGTCATTTGCATACGTGAGCAGCTGCTATGTCCACTTGACGCTGCGATTCCTTCGCGGTTACGGGGGTCTTCAATTCCGCCCACTGACGAGGCGCGCTCGTTAAAATTTCCCTCGCTGTCATCGAGGACATCGGCGCGTCACATTTTTGCATCCATCGCTGAGAATCGCCGCTGACGGATTGCTGAACCCCGAAGTGTACTTGAGGAATTTTGATGTACTGCTGTGGTTGTACCTCGAGTGAGGATGTTCTGCGTGGATGAGGACGTTTTCTGATGGAATGGTCCCATCAGGGCTGCTTTGAAGCTGTTTTCTGTCTTGGTCGACATGTCTTCGCCACCTTCACGAACATTTGCTCAACGTGAACTCCTCAGCACTTCTTATACTGATTTAGTATTATTTGAATACAATAATCATATTTTTACTGAGATTCGGTTTTATTGAGTTACCCATTAACCGGAAGCACTAGGTCATTAATTAGGATTCACTTTTCTAAAGAATCGAGCCGAGCTGACAAAGCTCCTATAGAACGATGCATCCCATATTCACTTCGCGCTTAAAGATTATTCTAAATAATAAAATGAAATTATTAGAGAGGGGACGATCGCAGAGCCTGAACCTACTAACTTCACTTCAAGGATTGAGTGTTTTAATAGCCTAAACTATGATATAGCGTAAGGAACTCCATTCTTTTGAAATCATGGCAGATAAATTTCATTATTTTGCGAATTTCATTTTAAACATCTGTGAAAGGAGTTTTCACCTATCATAAAAGTTTGCTGCAGGTAATGTTTCAATTTAGCTCCATGTTAAAAGAAATATTTTGTCGTTTTATAGGTCAAATTTAGAGCCAAAACTTTAAATAGTTCTTTTGCAACTCATTTATCCTCACAATCCTTCTGAAGTAGTTCTTCAGCTCTTGCAGACGCCTAAAAGTGATCAGATATTGGCTTTGCGAGACTAGTTACCTTGAACAAGGCTTCCTAGGACCAGTTGCATTTACATAGCTTACTAGAGGTTGTTCATTAGATTACAATAACTCATATTAATTTTTATCCATATTTTGCTGTAATTTTTAATAATGTAGATATTAGTATACTCTCTGTTACTCTATTGTACAGGAAAGTGAAGGAGATAGCATTGAGTAGGGATTTTTGAATGCCCATGAACCTACCGGAAGGTAGATCACTCTTGCATGTATGTACTCCATTGTATTTTACAAGAGCAATGCATTCTTAGCTATAAGTCTTGTTTTATAGAATACAAATATAAAGTCCAACCAACTAAAATAAACCCTGCGGCAAGAAGAGTAAAGAGGGTTTACAGATAACATTGTGTGTTCCGCTCGTGGCTGAAGCTGCCATGAAACGAAAATAAAGCAATGTACTACATATCCGGGCCCCTCGCAGGCACATGCTGAATTTTCCGCGACCAGCGAATCGTGTCTCCGGTGTCTAAAAGCTTCTGACGCGCTCATGTGTACATTCGACCGGATGTTCTCCGTTCCTCACCGCATACTCTGCATCAGATCTCTTTCGTTATCCTTCAGAAAACTCGATCGCTTCTTCAAGCTTGCATCCCGCGCCTTCCGCTTCGGCATTGCGGCGCCACGGTCGCGCAGAGGACGTTGGATCTTCGTGCTCCGGATGGACCGTTAATCTTTTTTTCCGCCGACGCGGCCACCCCCGCTCTCTTCGCGGCCAATGCTCCTAAGCCGACACCCTTTTTAGCGCGGTCGCGGGTATTATCTCCTCCTGTCTGTCGTTCCACCACGGAGGACTCAGGAGGCACTATCGATGGAAATCCTCATCAGAAAACTTTAAGATGGTTGCACCTGCGGGAAAGCATGTTTGTCTTGCATGGCTCGTCTCGAAATGAAATTTAGATCGCTGATATCGCATTTATAATCCCAAAGAGGATTATTTATAAGCATCAGAGGTTGATTCATGGGCGAGCGTCGATCTCTCCATGGTTGAGTTCTCTTCAGGTGGATCGGTTCTCACATGGCGGGCAACCAAATGAAAACTTATCTCACAAATTCAAAATCTGTAAGTCCTGCAGACCAATAGTAATTGTATTGGGATTTATTATGCAGTATCAGATATTTAAGACTTTGTTTTGTCATGCAAAAATTGCTGAGTATGACAATCTTCACGACCATCTCCGAATACTCCATTTACCGAACTGAATTAAACTGAATGGTAATACTTTTGAGTATTTCTCATGATACGCTCCTTTTTTCTTAAATACCAAAAAGGGAAACATCAATCAAAATTGTATATAGATCGATTAAAACACAGTATCATTATACAACAATAGGAATATATAGTGCGTAATAACTAACTTATTCTACTTTTTTGTGTATGTGCTTAGATATCTGAGGTCTTTCCGCAACTTTGTTTCACTGTTGGTTCCCCTCGGGAATCGAGCCCGGAACCAATCTCACCGAAGCTGAACCACTTGACTGTCTGGGGCTCCTTTATTTACTCCACCGTACCTTATCCTTATCACATTTTTTGAGTTTATTAATCTTTCCTCTTAAACTTTCAATTGATCGTTTTAAGCTGTAATTTAACTTTCGTAAATTTTAATTGATCTTTTAATTTTTAATAAATTATACCATTGTATAAATGTATCATTGTACCATTTCAATTAATTGTTGTCGTAGTTGTAATTGTTCCTTTTGATTTTAAAATTCTTATTGTATATATTTCTAATGGGTTAAATGTAAGATGGGACTGTCCAGTCTCAATTGCGACCAATAATAAAGATCTTTGTATGTATGTATCCGCTACAGACGATTCTCCTATGGAGAGCCATCAGCTGTTGAAAAAAATTCCGCGGGTGACACAAAAGTCAAGTTAGTCATGATTTTCGAAGGAAACATACTTCCATCAAGTTTACGTTAATCAGTGCTTTTGAATTGCATTGATTTCCATTTCATAGTATTGTTTAGACCTTACCGAGACTTGGCACTCCTTATCCGCTATGAATTGAGAGTTTATGTCTGCTTTCGTCCACTACAAAACATACTGAGTTAAGATTAACGATGCTGATGATCGTTTTATACGTAGTTCAATAAGATAATCGATAGTATAAAAATTAGGTGTAAATCGAGAACCATTTATTTCCAAAGATCTTCTCACTCGGCGAGCGTACTCTCACGCTTTCGTGGTACAGTGGTACCTCGAGATACGAGTTTAATTCGTTCCAGAACCGAGCTCGTAAGTCAATCGGCTCGTATCTCAAACAAATTTCTCCCATTTAAAATAACTGAATTCGATTTAATCCGTTCCGGACCCATGAAAAATCCCCAAACCATTGTAAATTATGAATAAAGATATGTTTTTAAATATCAAATAAACATGTATAATTAACAAATACATAACAAAATATGAAATAAAGAAATAAAAGAGTTTTTAGTATTTAGCATAATAGCGCTTTTTTAGAACTTAAAACTATTTTCGTACCTTTAAAACTAAAACTACACTTTCCTTATTTCATATGAAAGAAAAAACTTAAAACAATGCACTTAACTGTAAACTTAAACTAAGCTTAACATTTACGTAAATTTAATTATCTCTTGTTTTTGCCTTCCTGACTGCACTTGGCTTGGAAACACGGCACGTATCTCGGATTTGGGCTCGTATCTTGAACGAAAATATGGCCCGAGCTTCGGCTCGTATCTCAAAAAACTCGTATGTTAAGCTGCTCGTATCTCGAGGTACCACTGTATAACTATAAGTTACTCAACTCCACTCATTCTTATTGATTAATAAAGTATGTACCATTTTGATTATCAATATTGTGTATAACATTACCTTAAAGTTTATTATGAAAGATGCCTGTCATTGTTTGATTGAGATTTGATTTTCAATCTCTCTCTCTCTCGAAGGCCCAGTGCATTTTTATCTGCCCAAATCCAAAACCACCTGTTGAAAAATCAAGAATCATATAACTTAACATCTTAGTAACCCAAAATTTTGGCGTAATGGCGTCGTTTAGTTTGTGAATAGTAGACATTTTTTTCCTCTGATTGTTCTGTTGATAATATTTCCGGGAAATACTCCTATCCAAATATGGAAATATATTTATCAAAATTGGTTCCGAAGTCCCGCTGGAGATGGTGCTCCGATCTGTAGTGGTATTTCCCTAAGTAATTCTTTAAATTTCAATGTTTTTTATGTGGGAAAGGAATTTCATGAGGCTAGACAAGCGTAATTAATGCACGCAATAGTAATTACATTGGGTTGTTACCCAACTCATTTATATGTAATTAATTCCCGTCTCTTGCTTTTAGAATTGAATCAGAGCTACCATTGTCGTTATTCAAGTCTTATTCGTTTAAATTTAGTTTTTATCGCTAAATATTTTATATAACACATCACTTTTAATAATTATTTCTTGTAGTCACGGAGTGAATTATCTGTCAGCTAGCAAATTATATTCGTGAATGATAGTAATTGTCACTACAATATCAATAATTCTTATTAATCATTTTTTTAAATACTATTTAATAATAGGGGGTTCAATATTGCAGTGTTAGCTTTGCCATCGCCTTTTCCATATTTGTTATTGTAGCCAAAATAAGATTCTTATTGCATTAATATGAAGACTATTTCTTTCAAATATATTATGTAAATAGCAGTAGCAGAGTTTTTGCAGGCGCAGTAACAATTTACTTGAATATTAAGGTTCTAGGTTATAAATGAACAGCCTTGTGAAGTCTAATTCTCGCAGTGGTTGACATTTATTTGCTTATGGACAGTAATATTAGTCGGATTACGTTTTTGATCCCTTCTCGCGGTTCCAAAATGAAAAAGAATGGATTTGCTATAAACAATGCAATAGTACAATGGATAAGTATTGTGCAAAATCTGCATGGAAATTATTTTCAGCTTCCACTAACTCCTGCGCTCTCATTTATTGAAAACATTAGAAGAGATGGTACGTTATTAATTTCTCATCGGGAAGTATAAATGGGATAAAAGTAAATACGACTAAATTGGAGTTTTAACCCTTTCAGACCCGTAACCAATATATTGGACACCATTGTTTGTGCTTATTTTATATTTATTTAATATTTATTTTTTACATTTTTTATGGTTTTGCTTCTTTTATTTTAATATTATGCCAATCCTATATCAAAGGAGTCTCATAGTATGATTTTATAGCTTATTGAGTAACGGAATGTCATAAGTTTTATTTTAAAGAATTTCGGAGGGTAATTTATGCTTTCATTTTTACTCTTACTATGATTTTATATATCATCATCATCAACCATTTTCAATCCGACGTCGGATGTAGGCCTCCCCAAATACATTTACAAGTACAGAGACAGTTTTAAATAGGTGTCCAAAATATTGGACCTTTCATTAATTGATAACTAAATTATAAATTTCAAAGTTTATTAGTGGAATAAGTATAAATATATCTAAAAAAAAGACAAATAATTTCAAAAATAATTTTTTTCTTGGAAACGATTTCAGATCTGAAACCGTGTCTGACTCATTTATTCTTTCTCTAAAGTAGGAAAGCAAAGTTTCGATCAGGAAATATTGGCACCTGTCACATTTTTGGAGCGATTCTTCCAGCCTAAGAATCAACGCTAGTACCCCGGGGTTATAATGTCGCAAGAATTAAGGCGCTCTCCCCAGAGAGGTTGGGACATCAAGACCCGTGTACGAGGGTGGTCTCGTAATATGAATTTGCATACAACATTATCGAAACATTGTCTGGGAAGAATTACTTCGAAATTCATTCTCTTCGTTCTACTCCAACAGGAGAATGAGTTTTGGCGAGCATCGAACGGTTGGAAATAAAAGGCAATGTCTACATCCGCGTATGCCTTTCGAAGCTGCAAAAAGCCCCATTAGCGAAGTGTGCTGAAAAATGCGTAGAAAACGCCTTCGTACGGATTTTTTGCGTCCTCGGCCTCAATCCTTCGCCCTCCTCAGGGTATAATAATTAATTGTTCGGTGGCATAATTTGAAGCCGTAAATGTTGCGATTAAAAGACAGGTGGCGGTGGAATAACTCCCTCGAGCTCGCGCCTTGACAGCCTCGGTTTATATCCCGTGAAGTCGTGGAAGTGGTGTATCGTAAGGAATTAACTTGCAGTTATACCAACAGGAACATGGAAACATTCTCCATGTTTTCAATAAGCTTACGTTAGATGAGAATCGTGAAGTGTCTTTAGACGTTGCCACCTCTAAGCAATTTGACGTCTGCTCAGAATTATTCACATACTTTATGGTGGAGATCTATTTGCGTGTATTGTTTCCCACCCCTTCGTCTTCCATTACTCACTGTCATTTGCATCTTTGTCAGACTCATTTTCTCCGTTTTAGAAAGAGGTTGGGAAGTGGGGAAATAATTTCAATACTGTTTGTTTCTTTTATCTCATATAAATTGCCGAAATTCCTCTCCTTGAGAAATATCTGAGGATCCTTTTTTAAGGCACGATTTATGAGAGCTTGCGTCGATTAAGGTCGAACTGGATTATTTCGTAAATTCTGGATAATTAAGGATTAAAATTTTGAAGAGTGTACACTGATTTTTAGCTCAACCGCCTGAGGGAATTTCAATTTCCTATAATTAATTGACTCCAAAATGCTGCGTTTAACTTTTCAGTGTCTAATCTTCGTTTTTCTTTTTCACGATCATGTTTCACAGCAATTCTGTTTTGTATACTGTAAGATGATATTTCCCTCTAGTCATCTAGAGTCTCGTCTTTCAGAAGCAATCCATCATTTCATTTCATTTGATTACAGTCAAATATATGAGGCTCGAATTAATTAAATAGATTGTGCTCAAGAGCGCGATTAGATAGATGAACTGTTATAATAAGAAAGCTCTGCCGCGTTTCTGTAGGGTTTTATCATATGAAGATGATTAAATTTTAATTAATTATTCGAGGGGACGTAATAAATTTTTTGGTGTTACAATGATTATACGAGTAATATGTCAAAATTATACCAAGGATTAAAGAAAACTGGCATGCACAGAGGAAAATTTCGCAGAAGAGCCGAGCTTGCACATTGTCGGTGCTACTTCATCGCGGTAAATGTGTTGCATAGAACACATGTGTATGCAGTTGTGTTGCATAATGAAGGCCTGTAAAACAGGCGATCGTGATTCCAAGTAGTCGTTGTAGTATGCTCGTTCATTTTCTACTGAAAAAGTAAAAACTATTCTAAAACCTCAAGTCAAATTACTCGTAAATAGTTTAGAGAGCATTCTGAAGTAACAGTGAGTAAGTTCTATTTCTGAAAAAAAAATATTTTCAACCAGTATCATACTATCTAAAGTTCGTCATCGAACGATGGGCCTAGCGATAGACAAATAAAAAAATTCTTCACGTTGAACTTAAAATTTGATACTTCATCTTGCTACTTTGAGTCAAGTTCCACTTACAAGGCTCCGTAAAGTGAACCCTCTTTTGCTAAGTTTTCGGTGAAAAATAGGAAGATGATATAGGTAAATCGAAAGCTTATGGTCCCTGCGCAGCAGGGGTTTTGTTGTAAGCTAGGACTAAGCATTAGAGAGCATTCTCTAAGGAGATTCTTAGGAGCCTTTACTGGGACCTCCGTCATCCGGCTTTCTTCCCCAAAGGAACTTACCCCTCCACTCATCGAGGTTTCGCGGATCCAGGGGCCATAAGCTTTCAATTTACCTACACCCAGGCAACTTCTTATTAGGCTTTAGTTACCGAAAAAGGAAGTAATTTTATTGTTTCAACAAGAATCATGAACCCCTACCCTACAGAAATTTAAAATTCAACCAAAATCTCAGAAAAAACCATCAGAGAAAACCTAGGTTTCAAGTTATCCAGTCACCGTAAGTAGGTTAGTGTATATGTCGGAGAGTTAGCTGGTTCTCGCGCGCAATTTTTTATCAAACTGATGAGTCTTTCAATCGACCGTGTCTATTATGATACTATGACAGACTTCAAACATGTGCGACGCGTGACGAACCATTACGTCATCCCGATGACGTCCAACCGCTCTAATGCATCCTGAATATGAATAGAGTGGCGGAGGCTGCGTTCTATTTAAAACGTGGTCCATTGGAAGCGCGTGGGAAGCATCGGGTCACGAGCGCTACTTGGATGCGATTGCTAAGATTTATCGGCTCAGCGATGCGCAACGCCGAAGTTACCCATCCTTTTCTATTTATTTTCATCCATTCCAATTACCGGGACAACTAACGCGTCCCAAACTCGATGTAAATTTGGGTTTTCTTGCATCACTCTCTAAATCCAAATTATTCACGGTTTACTTTCCCTAAGGTAGTTTTTAAGCTGCACATACATTTACAATTAAACCCTGCAATCCGCCAGTGGCGCGTGGCAGGGGGTGTAAAACACCGACATCTCTGACTAACCTGAAGAGCTATTAGCTTCTCTAATACTTCGCGGGATAAACGACCTAAAGTAACTATCTGTCCTTGCAACTACTTATCTGTATCTCTTTGTCTTTTCTCTCGAAGATCGCGAAAGTTTATAACTGGGATAAAACTATCAGCTATCTTTCATCCCCGAAATCGGTAGTGATAAATTTATAAAAAAGCTTTCGTCGATACTTGTCTTCTATCAATAAGAGAATTCCATCCGAGAGATTCCATCATAGCCGAAACACTGCTGTTAAATCTGAAATCTCCCTTGACGTACTTGAATATTCCTTAAGATTGATAACAAGCTCCCCACGTTAGATATTGAAAATGTTTCTTGAATATTAATTTTGTCGACTGTAGATTTTGTCGAAATCAATCGGTAGATGAAGGTATCGAATATTGTTTTGATGGTTAGCAATCGTGATCTAGATAGAAGGAAATATCGGCTGTAATTTATTGTTATCATTTATCTATATCAAGCTATTTCTTTTCGTGACTAGAAAATAAATGGTCTCGTTTGTTATCAATACTCATCAATGTTTCCTATCATTGCGAATCCATTTTCATACATTCCTCGTCACTCTTTACTTTGTCTCTTCTTCAAAACTATCATTCGCCTCTTCCAACTTTTCCATTTTCGTGCCTACCACTCACTATCTCAATATATCTGTTGTTCTTATATTTGAATGTACCCGCTCTTCATTGTTAATTTGGCCAAATTAATGAATTGCATACAGGTACCGATGAAGTTTTAACAATTTATGTCATACCTTATCAACAAGCTTCAGAACAACATCGCTGTTGAATTGTTTTCTTCTATTCATACTCTTCACTTGAATTCTCAGAAGTCCGCTGAGAACGTTGTTCTGTTTAATTTTCGCTGTCTCTCGATAATTTTCTAACTCTCTGAAAAAGATTTAATTGGAGTAATGTGATAATTTGTTCATTTTGTCCGCAAATTGCGAAAATCAATAACTAAGTAGTTGAAATTAAATAAATACGGGGTTTATTTTTTCTACATTCGATAATGCTGTAACTCAAAACTAATAATTACGTTTATTAATGTAGTGATAATGTACTGATATAAGATAATTCATTACGATAATTAATTACGTTGTGGAATATGTCCACCTTAGATATTTGATAGATTTCTTAAATATTTTATTATCATTTTTTAACGTTTGTTATTTTTGATTACTCATTACATCTCATTAGTTGGTTGGTGCAATGTAGATTGATCATCCATTTTAGTGTTGTTTGCTTTATTTCCTAAATAGTTCTTCATTTCACTTCTTCACGTCTTCGTATTTTCCGATGATAAATCAGTTTAACATTTGAGAACACAAGCGATATGTTTTGTGATATTTGTGTCGCTACTCCTTTTGGTCTATTGTGGGACCATATCTTCTGTACTTATTTACTTAATTAATAATAACTGACTATGTAATGTAATTATACGTCCTGATTTCTGTTCCCATGATTTTCTTTTTCAATTTTCCTTCCCACACCACTTTCCTGAAAACATGTCCCGAATTCTCTCTGTCAACCTCTTGGTTTACTCAGAAATCTTAATTTGAGGTTTCTCTTGGTCTTATATGCAATTCGCTCGTGCCTCTATCAGGCCGTTGGTATCACAAACATTTTTTCTCGTCGCTTTTATGTTTATCTTGCTAGTTATGCCCATATTTCCCAAGGTTAGCTTTGGCTGGAAATATCCTTCTAATATTTCCATTCCACAAATATTCGTTAGCATCGTCCTCCTTAGTTGGTCACCAAAAGTTTGTTATTCTAATTACCCTCATTTACTTTCTCCTTTTTCGAAATCGTCTTCCAGATGGCCCGTCGTCATTAAGAACACTTGATGGGTATTTGCGAAAGCATCCTCTATTTTTTTTCTCTTTCGGTATTATAAATTTTCTGGGCCGAAAATTTTATTCTTCTATTTTTATTGGTCTGTGCAGCGATAAGTGCCATCGTTGCGTTACGACCGGTGTAGTTTTACCAGAGTGCCAAGCAGTTAATCATTTTATGTTGTATCCTACGAGATTCGGATCTAGGTTTAGCTGATGTGTGCTGTTTCATAATTCATCGGATCTTTGCTTATGAAATTATGCTATATTCTCTGCAGAAACCCCATTTTAATGGAATTACCCAATGTATGTTTTCTATTTCACCAGTGTCTCTTTTTTCAAGCTTTTATTTTTCGCAGATCCTCTCTCATAATATGGGTAACGCTTACTTCTTGGAGTATTGATTTAGTTATTATTATGATTTCAGACCTATCCATCTCCCATGCAATCTTTCATAGAAAACTTCTTATATGAAACTCTTCCAATTCATTCCTTTATCAAACCCTTGCTTCTCAACCATTTATCTTGTAAACCGTAGTATCCCATTAACTCATTATTTGCTGTATACTTATCCACTTGGTTGTGTAAGTCATCTTGAGATTGAAAATAAGGAAAACCAAGCGTGAAATAAGATATTTTAGTATTTCAACTAATTTCCCACGTTAAAAGGTAATACCTATATCTTCCCAAATAAAACTCATAATCCTGAAGCCTTCATTCGAAATGTATAGAAGAGGTCGCCTCGTGATTTTACGTAATTCTTCAAAGAATCAAGAAACCTTTGTAAAATAAAATATATATAAATTAATTTATCTAATTCATGCAATGATTTTGTCTTATTCGATATATAACTTTGCCGTGGAATCATGACTGATTTTTACCCATTCATTTCCATTTTACGAACGTCTTTTTTCTGCTCCAGCTAGTAAACATTTAGCTTCCCCTACCACGAGACGATAAGTCGCAATTCCCGTCCGAATCGAGTATTTTAAAAAGAAGAATCAGCGAAGACAGCCGTCGAGCGTTCGCGGAGATAGATTCGTCAACTCGAACGGCTGAATTAATTCGGTCGGCGCGGCGAAGGTAATTTTTGCTTTCTCGCAGAAAAAAGAGGACCGCTCGCTTATTTACTCCCCGTTCCATTTTATTTACGAGCGCCTGCACGAAACGGCGAACTCATCTCTGTCAATGCTGGACCGTTTTACATTCCGCGACCCCGGAGAAAGAGATAGGAGACGAATGGGGAAGGAGAAGAAATAGAAGCCGTGGAAGAGCCGAGGGTAGAAGTGCTGGATTTGCAATTCGTGATTGGGTTTCAATTAGCGTGGTCTCCACAGCTGCGGATTTTAATTTCATTAGATATCGCAAATTATGCATCGACGGCTTACGGAGGGTGGCTTCCTATTGCCCGTCGAGGAAACTCCGTATACCGTAGTAATATTTCCTTCCTATACTTGAGTTTCTTTCTACCTTTTTTTGTTACATCTTCCTGTTTGCTTAAAATTTTAAATCTCCCCCACCTCATCTTACTCGCCCTAATATTTCACCCTTAGTTTCAATCACCTTATAATCTCTAGAATATGAAAATATTTCCCGGTATAGTATTTAATTATATAGTGTGAATGATTTTGATCGACTGTATCTGTGTTTGGTGGAGATGTTTCTGTATTTGTGTGTTAGTTGAGTTATTGTATTAACTGGGCATATTGCTAAGATGTGCACTGTCCACTTTAGGTTTTCGGGGAGGGGTTACCCTCCCGTCCTTGGGCGAATGCCGGACAGATCGTTCTGTTATCTTACTATATCTCCCTCGACCGTTGCCACCTGGTACGCTTATCAAGTTGCTGATGTTAAATTAATTAAGATAATAATTTACGAACTTTTAACGATCCTTCAAACAGATCATGGAATTCTCATAGCAAATTTATTGTCCCCCCTATAACTTTCTGGAATTCCATCCCAATAACATTTTGTGAGGCACAATTTAATTTCCTAATGGTTTTTATGCTTTCTATTTGTATACTTCTTTCGGTAAATTAAGGTAAATATATATCCTTAATTAAACTCTGTGAACTTTTGTAAACCAACACATTTAATTTATAAACGTATATGAATTCTGGCATCCATAACTCTTGCCCTTAGAGATATTGCTACAGGGAATAATAAGCATTATTATTATCGCATTGTGATTTTCTCTCCTAAGTTTATCTTTTAAGTGGTGCGTAAATTGGAGAACGACGAGTATTTAATCGAGATCAAGAAGCGTGGATTATTCGCCTATCTGTGAGCTATTTTACCCTCATTGGTGTGGGTAATGAATTTGGTTGGATTCGTTTCCGATGCTACGTCGTACATACTCCTAAAGGCCGGATTTCCATATGTAAATTGGAATCCCTTCAGTTGCATTTCAAGTCGAATTTGATAGCAGTTGGGAGCAAGGAAGTGCAATATCTTAGCTCGTAAAGTAAGGCTGAGGCTTAAATCCCAAGGGGAGACAGAAGCGAAAAGTGGTGGACTAGGGATCTATCATTTTCCAGTTGCTCTAACATCAAAACTATTACGCCTCCGCATGCCGGAGACGTGGGTACGAGCCACTGTCATGTCGCTATTTTTCGGTTCTGTTTCTCCTTCGTAGTTAAAGCTAAGAAAATTTACGGTGATACGATTTTTAGTTCATTGAGTCGTTAATGTATAGTGTAAAGAAAACATTGAAAAACTTATGATTTTTTGTGTTTGAGTTATCAATTCTTATCAAACGTCCGGGATTGTAATATAAAGTATGACTGGATATTAGAAGAGAATATAACGTAATTAACGGGACCATGGTCACAGTAAAAACTTGAATATTGAAACGAAAAGAGAATTTTGTAATCGTTAATTTCGTTCCACCGATTAAAACTGAAATACGTCAAAGGCAGTAAATATTTCTGATTGCGCTGCTGAACCTATACTGATGAATTCTTCAATTTATTGTGCTCATGCAAAGACTCTACCGAATATTTTTAGTTTCAGCGGCATTCCTTTGTTCTGACGCAGAAATGGCATAAAAGTGGTGGAGTGAATCTCCTCGACGTCAACTCGGTGAAATAGCACACTAAATGCATTGCATTTAAAAATTTCACAAATTTCATTAACTTAAACGATACAGATTCAGGGTTAATTTTGTGGTACTTATTAACTTGTAAAAAATGCTATGTCTTGTAAAAGTTTGTTTACCATGGATTTTGTTTTTTCATTAACTTAGTTTTTGGAATCTTACTAAGGATTCCATAGATCAAGCATGAAGTTCAAAGTTGGGTTTCTGATCAAATAATTTACACAGATTAAAAACTATTAGAAAACTATCAATTTCAGCTTAAAATACGTGCACTAATCCACGAAGTAATTGGAAAATAATTAGTTTTAGTCGATTACTTCGAAGTAAGTTCCACAGTTATAATATACCTGTAACTCATTGAGCGGCAAATTCCTCCAAGCATTCTCTGCTCAGTGATGTTGTTTCGCATTTCAAATCAGGTATCGCACGATGTGGATCACGTAGAGTTAGAACCGCTGCATTTAAAAAGTAAAAGAAGACGAGCGTTAAGAATTTACGGCGTTCCACTGAAAGCTGTGGGGTAACAAGACGCATGGTCCCGAAGGCGTCGAAACCGTATTTACTACAAATTCATCGCGGATTAACTTTAATAGGGTGTTGACCCAGATGGAAGATTAGATGGAGAGCTAATCGCGCCATTAAAAGCCCTTAATTGTCTCTCTTCCTTCGACTCCCAGATGCTTATTCGTTAAAGCGGCAGCAGCGCAATTTAACGGGATTTCTTCCGCCGATCGGATCGTATGCGTGGAATTACCGCGTCCAATTTGATGCAAATGGAAGTTCTGCAAGAAGCGCGGGAATGGGCAGGTGATGGAGAGACCCATGGCTTGGAAATACCTCAAGTTCTTCCGCGGATGTTTCTCGCAGTTTATATCCTTAACCTCGTGTTAGAATGTAACGGGATTCTTTGAAATCCTTTCTTTTATAATGTATCACATCTTAAAACATTGTAGCGCATATCTATTTTTTATTGTTTCGTGGATTATCATACAATTGCAAATGATAAAAATTAATCCTGTACCAACTAACAACTCGAGACGCTTGATTAATGTGTCGCTATAGCGGAGGAATGAGCAAGTACGCACAAAATGTTAAAATCGTGCACAAGATGTAATTATTGGTTGCCGGGATGGGTGATGCAAATATACAAAGGGGCAAGGGATCACGTTTAAACGTCGTCTGGCCGGTTTTCGGAAAGTTTTGTTTTGTGAAATAATTATATCTTGGTCGTAAAAAGTTCGAACCAACCTAATGAAAATTCAAATTAAAATCGTTTGGCTTCTGCGCTTCAAGGAAAATGTCCGAATGAAATACGATTCCGAATTGCCGACTTTTTGTAAGTTCGAAACTATGCAAGTCCCACTGTAATCTCTGCTTATAATTTCGAAGGCGCTACAGCACTCTGTCTGAATTGAGTTATCTCCTTTTCCACACAAAATATATGTATATATTTTATGAGATTCGGATAATTAATTAGTTAACTACCAAAGGAGCGGAATGTAAAAAATCAGCATTGATAAAGGTAAAATTTTTATTTTACAATCCAGTAAATATACTTACTCTGCTATTTATAGTTGATGCTTTCTGGCGATATCTGGTGGAACTTCTCCATAATAAATTGGAAATAAAAGAACTGTCTGCGTCCACAATTTTATTATAAAATACAGTTCTTTTATTTCCAATTTATTACTCTGCTATTATTTACTTTAGTATTTCCAACTCGTATATGCAAGTGAACCCTTACGATTCGTCTCTTAAAGTTGAGCAGGTGATAAATCCAACGTAATAATCCACTGTTTAATGTACTACGATTGGTTTTAGGTACTTATAATTCAAAATAGGAAATCAAATGTCCAAAATAAATGTATTTGCTTCGAAAATAAGAATTAATTGCTGTACTAGTACTATTTGATATCCATCGACTTATTCATAGCCTATCGAGATCACTAATGTACACTATTGGATTTATCCAATTCAATTCTATTTTATGATATACTTTTAATCTCAAAGAAACCAAAACTTTCCATTTTATATGAGTGCTCCTTCGGCTAAATCTGAAGTCCCCGAATTCTGCAGTAGCCGGCATGATTCGATTAATAACGGATGGGAGCTGAATTCCATTTAAAACTTCTCAAGGGCTTTCTGTATAACCTAATTTTCTACTTCGAAGTCTCTCACTCTGCCATGATTTGATTACCTCATCTTCTCAATCGTAATTGACTTCTCTCCATCGATAGACGAGTTATTGCTTTAGAAGGGGTGAAAAAAATCTCGTGCCATTAAGGAATTTTTCAATAATATGCTGGAAAAATATTTGATGCGTGGGAAATTAGGTGTAGGCGTTTATTTTAGAGTATGGTTCAAGGAAGATTCCTTGTTTAATGCACCCATTCACTTTATGTACCACCCTTCCATTTTTTTCCTCCATTAGCTATATTTTTATTACGGTATGGAACCAAATTGGCAATCAGGTCAAATGCATCATCAAATATGGCACTCTTCCGACAAAAAATTCACAATGATTGTTGCCAATTCAGCGATTTTTCGCTAGATTTAGCGACTTTATCCTAGTTTTAGCGACTCATTTTTCTGTTTTTGAGATACCTAGACCCTATCCAGGGTAAATTTGGTACATTGACCTATAACGAATTCGAAACCTAGCATGTTTGACCAAAAACATCAATTTAGCATTATTTTAGTTCATAAAAGATTCAGTATTATTTTAATGTATTTAATCCTTGTAATATCAGAAAATTTATTAATATATTAATTTGGTTTTAACGATAGCGTCAAAGAAATACTGAATTAACTCAAGTAGGACGCCCTAGAAAATAGAAGGGAAGTTAATGGATTAATGTGTTTTAACCACGGATATACGGGTCAACCTGCCTGGCTAGAATTATCTTCAAAACCGAATGATCCATCTTATGTAAGGAAAAACGATAAGGGTCATAAAGTTACGTTTATTCTAGAAGAAACGATGTAGAGAAATATTAATTCTGAAATAGATCCATATTGAATTGGAATGTATTACTGAAAAATTCTCTTCCTTCCTGTAAAAAAAAAGGCATTTAAGGGAAGAATTATAATAATTACTCATTCGAACTGCTGTTAGTTGTTTGCATATGTCGGTAGGAGTATTAAGTGTTACTAGAACGATATTAATTAATTGATGTAATGAATAGCGTGAAAAATTCACAACTTCGAATTTCGCACTTTTATGTTAACTAATTTTTAATGTTTTATTTTTTACTATTGATTCAGTTATCATTTAGTCTTTCTGTTTGTATCATTGTTATCATTGATGATAATCTTTGTATTGTACAGAACACAGTCACTTCTTTATTACATATCCGAAGTGAGAATTGTAATATAATATATAATTAAAGATTTGTTTATTGTTTCCAAAATAATTAGAGGTGTTTAGAAGTACAAACATACAAAAACGATAATATAAATAATAATTTACGTTAAATTTATACCCTTAATTCTTCAACAGCAATAACAATAAGCGAATCCAAGCCGTTTTATGTTACTTTTTTTGGCGGTATCATCCCTGCATTCAACCATTTTTTGGCAACTTTTTAAGGTACCTCTATGGTCATTTTTAGGAATAAATTGGCGTATCTGTGCAATATCCCACTTTGTCATTATATCCCTTATTACGCGCATGACATTTAAAGCCTTAACAACTCATTCCTTAAAAAAATCCTTCTATTGGATCAGGGTTGGAAAGCGAGGCGCATATAGCTCTTTACCGGGATTTGTTGCGGTACATTACGGGAGCTGCCTTCCACGCTTCGCTGCCATCCCCAACCTCACGTTTTCGCCACAACAGGCCTTAAAAGTTAAGAAAGTTTTGTTCTCGAAATAAGTGATGCGTTGAAGCGGCGTTCTATATTGGCCGTTGGCATTTCCGAGATCGATTCGCGATCCATCGATCAATCGACTCTTTCTCGTTAACCGCTTCATCGTTCTCTCTGCCAAACAACTTGCGGGGTCAAGAACGCCGCTGACCCGGCTTTATTGAAAAGCAGAACGTCCGCTCATTGAATCGTTCCCATCGCTCTTTCGGCGAAGGGTAGCCTACTTTCGGCGCTGGTCTACTTTGCTCGCTATGGCCGAGAATTTGTTTACTTTACTGCGTACATCCATAGAGTGGCTCGTGGAAGGAAATGTGTAATGTCAAGTATGTGTATGACAGTTTGGGAAGATACTGCAAACATGGTTACTCGATGAAGTTTATCCGGCTTACGTGCATCTTTGTGCAGCAAATTTATTTATTTACTTGCTTTCCACCGCAGTTAGATAGAAGTCTGGTGGCAGCTTTGTACATTATTTTTTTAAATAATATTAAGAAATTATATATGATATACAATAGGTTAGAATTATTAGAGACGAATTCACTCAACATTATAAAATACAGTGAATGAAACAATCGAATATTTAACAAGAATTCATTTACAATGTACATACTATAAAAGAGAATTAAATAATCAGCAATATCAAATACAGTGAATTAATCATCAAACTAGTTCATAAATATTTTAAAAAATACACCATCCGCGTATAATACATTTCTATGTATGTAAATTATCATTATAAATTACTTCTATTCATCGTTAGTACTACTCTCTTACTATTATACATATTGTTAGAAAAAATCCTCAGACAATAATTGATCGTAGTTATTAATTTATTTATTGGTTGCGTATTGGCCTGGTTACTTTCTAACTTAATCACATATAATACGGTTAGCAATTTCTTGCGTCATAGCAGCTAAATCTAGTGTTGATCAGGTCTGATGACAAAACTTCACAAGGCTACCGGTCGCTTTGAAGAATAATACATATTTATTTCTTACTTATTTATTGAATAACCCATTAAGTCTTTATACTTACACTCTATCATGTAGTGAAGGCATCTACCACCTCATATAGTAATTAACTTGTATTAAATGCTTGCTTTCAAGGAGCATGACCTGCTGGTATGTCATCTTGAAGTTCACTTGATTCTCAAGGACCACTCCCTAGGCGTCTCTTATTTTCCGCTGATGCTCACATTAGTTTTTTGTCTCTCATTCAATGCAACTGAAATGCTTTTGACAGTTCAGTCTAATCTGAAACATTTGTATTCTCGTATATAAAGTAATGGCACAGCTCTTTCTGATTCAAACGACAGACTTTTCTCTTATGGAGATCATGATTGAGAAATTCTTGGAGAATTCAATATGAGATCAGGAAATAAAGAATTCCTTCAGTGTCTTTGCACGTAAATAATTTCTCATATTTCGTTTCCACTCCACTTGTAACTACATGGGATTTTCTTATGGGATTCGTCGATCGGAAAATGTTCCGTTTCTTCTTTCCTTTCTCTTCTCTGTTCTTTCTGCATTCATGGAAAAACTGAACTGGAAAAATTTCGGTGCTTTTCGTGGGAAAACCTGAGGAGAATTATTTTATAGAAGGGTGATATCCTCTAGAAATGGAAAGCTATACGCCGTTTTAATAAATTTTTTAAATTAAATTTAACGTATGATGTCCTTGTGCGAATTAGCAGAAGGTGTTTATATTTTGTTTCAGTTACTTCCATCGTAGTTTTTGTTTTGCTTCAATGTTAGAATCTCGCAAATATTTATTTATTTCGCCTCTAAAATTTATTTTATTTTTAAGAGATTAGTTTGATTAACTTGCAGTTTTGTGAAGTAATTGTTGACGATTGCTTTTTCTGATTTTGTCGAACGTTCTCCATAATTTTTATGACTAATTTAACTTCTGATTGTTTATTTCCTTTTTCGATTTCCATTATTATGTATTCCATCTGAGCCATTAGTAAAATCGAAATCCTATGGATTTAGGATTGATGTATCTCAAGTTGATATCTTTTCAAAATAGAATTGCTTGCTTTGCATGCCTTCAAACAGACATCGCTGCAATTTTTTAATGAAAAAGCCAAACCGTTACTTCAGAATATCTAATTTGCCTCAGTCTAGTGATTCCAGCACGATTTCGAGGTCACCTTTATTAATCAATGGCTATAGAACCTTAACTCAACTCTAAAGATACATACTGCTTTCGGTAACTGATTTTAAAAATCCATTATAGAGGAATTTTCATAGTGCGTTTTTAAGAATGAAACCCGTTTAGGCCGAAATTGCTAATGTAATCTCCAGTTGCATTTCTATTTATATTTCGTCTCCACCGTTATTCAATCTTTTTTCGCCTTGCAAAAAGTGTACCCCCCAAGGGCGAACCGTTGCAGACCTTGGAGGTCGAGTGTCTGTGATCACCGACCGGAAAATGTCGGGCAAGGTGCCTCCTGTTGAGGGCAAGAGGGAGGACCGCGGTATGGGCCAGGAGATTAAAATAATATGACGTTTCAATGAAAACTGCCCTTGAGAAATATTCGGTTAAGAGTATCATCCACCACTCTGTGTGTTTAAAATTTCTCCCTCAGTCAAGACTGCGAGAAAACTATGCGATGTGATCTATTTGAAAGCCAAATACGCCACAGCAACAAATCTTTTGCTAAGAAATAGGTTTCATTGAATATATTTAACCGTAGATATGAAAAAAGTTTACTTTTTAACTACGTTTAAATTAATGCTAACAATATTATGAGAAGACTAGACAAAAAAATAATGATTAAGAAATTAAGAGTCGTAGTAATTTATATTAAATAATAAATAATTAACTTTTAATTATTTGCTATTACCACTACATTGATTTTTTTAATAATATAATCATTTTTCATAGCAGTTCTACACACAAATGTGTATGCATGACTATACTATTTAAATACTGACTTGAAAGTTTAGATGCTGAAACAATATTTTTGAAACTTGTCATTTATCGATGATAATTTTAAGGTCGCTGAATCATTAGACGCCATGATCAACGATAAAATCCTGAAATTACCTCTAAATTTAGCTACGTCCATCCCAAATCGTTGCTATTTCTAGATATGACTGCAAGAAGTGAGATTTGATATTTTCTGTTTAAAAGTTCTGCGCTTTAATTCCCCTGTTAATATTTCTTTCACTGAATTTTGCGTTCACTGATTAATGAATGAATAAAGATGAATGATTATAAGGACGTTTCATTAATATCCTTTCCTCGTTTCAATGTGCTTTCAGGGACCTCTTTCAATTCCGCGACTCAAATGACGAATGGAGGGATTAATTGTAAAATCTGCCCCAAAATGAATTGGAATCCACAACGGAACCAAAGGCTTTCGAATTGTGCTGATTATTATCTGTAAAGAGAGACGGAATGGAATTCTGGACTATCACGAAGTCCTCAGTTATTTCTAATTTAATTATGATTTTGTTTTTAAATTCTATGGAAGACTTCACCATGGGAATATTGGAATATTTCACAAAACTTCATTAACTTAAAAATTTTCCCATAGAGTTACATTTGAGTATACTCAGGACCAGTCCTATTAATTGAGTGGTTACCATTTATATTATATGTTCTTTTCCAGAAAATAGATCTGGTTTAAAGAGAAGTATGACCAAGTCATTTGAGCATATTTAAAATTGACGTAAGTGAATCACATAATTGACTAACGTCTAAGTTTCTTGTCAACTTAAATTTTATGAAGGCGTCATTTATGGCAGCTTTATGGTGTACCATATGCTGCTATCGGATTCGTCTCTTATTGTTTCTACTTTGTTATATAGATTGATAAGTGCCCATTGATTGGATTGAGTGTAATGTGAAATAATCAGGATAATGATTTGTATCTTTATAGTATATTCTGAAAATGTAAATATATTTAATAGCTATAAAAGGAGAGATATTTGATCTCTGCACTATTCCGGCATCCTCAATACATTAAATCAGCCAACAATTTATCTAAAGAGATGTAAAAATGATTTATTTCCACATGGGAACAATGTTTGACGACAAATTGACTAAAACTGTTCCTCTGAGGGATATATAGGCGTGCATCTGAGAGCGCATCTGTTAACTGAGTGATTATTACTGATGTAAGTTAAAAAAATCCTGGGCCCAAAACGCCTCCTAGTTGCATGCCGCTCTACACTAATCTACTCCAAGTACTTGGGTACCTGAGGTTATTTTTTTCTCATCTTCAAAGGAGCTTTCTTTTTGAAACCATGTCGATTCCACGTTTTTGTAGTTGTTAATTGGATTTTAGTAGTTAACTCCTCTAGAAGTCCATCAGAATCACGTCTTCCGCGACACTATTCACTTGGTGGTATTTTGTAGTCAATGAATAGACGAAGTTCGGTTTGGAAGGAGTTGCCTACGGGGCGATGCTTTCAGTTCCGCTCTGCGAAGTGACTTTGGAACATCGGAGATTAACTTCTCTTCGGTCCTCTATCTCTTTGATATGCCGCCTTTTCTCACCCCGAAGCCATCTTTCCACTCCCGAAATTCCTTCCTCCCCCCGTCCTGTGTGGGAGTCAAGTGCGTTCAACCCGATCTCTTTGTTTTATTTGACTACCGCATAAAACCCTCTTTCTTCGACTTTCTCCTCGCCTTTTCCCTCAGTTTGTTCCTTTAATACCCAAGCAGCCTCATTTGCACACACTTGGTCCGCTTCGTTTCTCTCCAGCTTCGTCTGGCTCCAACAGAAATGAAATCCTTATTCAGGGAATAGTGATTTTCAATCATCGGAGTTGATTAAATTTTCAAATTTTGATAGAATCTCATTCATCAAGTTAGTACTGTTTCTGTTTGCTCTGCTTGCTGCACGTCGTAACATTTGTAGTGAACCTCTGATGGATTTAATTTCCTCAAAAATGCTCGCATTTTGCTGGGACTTCGATCTATTGGCAAGAGGATATTGAAGAGAATTTCAGAATCTTCAATTAAATTTCCGTACAGTATAATTCGTAGAGGAAGCCTCGACATTGGTGTACCGTGGTGGTGGGAGAAATTCACTCTGGCGATTAACGCCTCAACGCAGTGAATTTGTTTCCGTGTGATACTTCTGAGGCTATAAGAAATTTCCTATTTTTATAACTGTAAGATTGATAATGAAATAATTCCGTTCGCTACCAAAGCAATGGCCGTTTTAATATTTCAACCCTCGAGTATTGAACCCCTTCCACTACGATTTATTTTCTGAATATCCCGACCCAATCCACTATTTCATTTTTTCAGTGGATTGGTCAGTAATAATATGATATTTTTCAGTTCGCGATTGACACAAACTACGATAATTTAATCTTATAGACGAGTGTAGCTTGCCATTGTGTGGCTTGGCATCGGGTGCACGACGGGCTAGACTCAATTTCAGGGAAAGGGTTTCTGTTAAGCTACCAGAACTTCTTTGTACTTACGTATTATTCTTTTCTGTAAGTTTCCTTCAATCCATTCGTTTGTATTAGAATAGTGTATAGATTGGAAAAATATCCCGAATCTTTTTCTATATACGGCAGCAATTTTATTCTACTTCTCCTGATTTTCGTTTTAGTTCCATTGAGCGAGAGATATCATTCATTTCGCTTCAGTCGCTTGATTGTGTTTGTTTGTGTGTGCAAATTTTTGAACTCATAACAGAATTTATTTTTCTATCATCTAACAAACGTTTGTGAGGGAATGCAACCACTTATAAGCAAAGCGAAAAAGGAATTTCAATCATCCGATTCATGGATGTGAATATAAATATTTTCGATGATTGAATCGTTTTCTATCGCAAAATTTTCTGCTAATATTACCACGAGATAAATAAGGAATTCCTTTTTCTTCCTCATTTCTGCTCGTTGCAATGAGATGTATAGAATACCGTTGTTCAGTTTTCCGTGAATTCCTCCTGGTTCTATGAGTTGCGGTAGACCAAAATCCTCGCGATTTTCAATATGCACTACCAAAGAAAGAGGTTATCGAACCCGGAATACCCACTGGCGGAGTTGAATGTATGCAATGGAATAAATCGAACTCATTTCGATCAACAGGTGACGGCCAGATGCTGAATTCAAGAGAATTATCGCCACTTGTCCATATCAGTACCTTTGAGATCTCCACTGCCATTCTTCGAGATGGCATTTCCTCATTCTTATGCTCAAGTTTGCATAATGCGATGTTGGATATTCAAAAAGTGATGTTGGCATCACCTTGTATTGAATTCTAGCTTGATTGCTTTGACTCTCTGAGGATGTATTAGGGATAGGTGCATTGCTTTGGGATGACATTCTTGCTAAACTGATAATGTCTTAGATTTGAACTCAAACCATGAATATTTTACTCTTACTTATAGACTATTTCTGTGATTGGTAATATACTTCCTAAAATGAAGAATTTCCATTGAATCGACAGAGGAAAAAATCAAATGTATCGTAAGAAAATGTTAATCAAGCTTTTGTGGAAACCAATGAAGTAGATGCTGCGGGATGCAGCTTCTTCTACTAGAATATTTCCCGTAGATGAAGTGCATTATCTAATTCATTTGTTGTTAGGATGAACATCTATGTCATCAAGGCTGCATCTGTTGAATTTATTTTGTTAAATTAATATTCTTTGGAGTATTTGTGGCTAAAGTTCTTATTTTTCGTCGTTTTTATTTTTGGTTGAAAATAGTCTCATATTCATCTTATAATCGGTAAAATTTAAGATAATATTCTTTCTCTGTGTGTAATTTGGAAAATTGACGACAAGTTAGATTTGGGTTTTACTTCTCAGTATCATTGAGTCCAAAATTAATGGCGTTATTTATTAAATTTCTTTAATAAGTTATTATTAATAAATTTAATATTTATTCAATATTATGCGTCATCGTATCACTTCTAAATTGTCTAATGCTTCAGCAAATTTGATGAGAGTTTGATCATGTTCAGCATTAGTAATTCGAAAATAATGTAATAAAGTTCACATACATTATAATGTCAGATGGTTTTAGATATGAAGATTGATTGGTTATCGTGAATGGTATCTACATTTTATTAATCCAATAATGATTTTCTCTCTCTTTATCAGTTTGAATCGTAATGAAGACTAATGAATTCTGAAGCAAATATGGATCCATTAATTAACCTAATAAATGGACGGATGTTCCTTTTGATTTAGGATATAACGTCTTCGAATGACAATTTTGGTGACTAAATTCATAAGTAAGAGTAATCCAAAGATGATAGCTTCTCTCGATTTCAATTTCTCAGGTACGAACTGGAGTTCATAATGGCATCTCAAATCAGAGGCGCATCGCACGTCGATGGGCTTATGTCATCCCTCACTTATCCTATTAATTTCTTAAAACGTTCGCATACACGCAATTAAAATGATTAATGGAATATTTACCACGCGTCATAGCGTAATTGGATCATTTACCTACTTTATGACACGGCTCATTTTTCATTTTTATCGCCAGTCATTCTTCAAATTGTATTTCTTTCGTCTCATGTTGACTGAGCAGACGTGATTGACTGATAGCATGCAATAGTCCCTTAAAAATCTTGGCCCTTCTCGAACGCACCTGTTCCGAATAACTATGTCTCGATGAATGGACCATCTGTTGAGCTCGGAGTCAGTCCGCTCAGTTTTCGATTCTTGCTCGTCCAGAAATGCCTCATGAAGTGCTTTTTGTCTCCCGCCCGATCGATCACTTTTGGTAGTAGTTTATTTTTGTTTCTCAAGATGTTATCTGTTTATTTTTTCACTGTGAAAGGTGTATTCCTTTTGTCTTATGAGATCATCTAGGTATAATATTAGGTTGGAGGAAAGGGGGTTCGTGCCCTCAACGATTAGAAGGTCATTTAATGATAATAATGGCGTTATGAAACTAATTCAGGACGTTAAGTGTAATTACCTCACATATTTCTTCACTAGCAGCTAATACGTCTTTATATAATTAATAGTTAGCTTACGTAACCCGTAATTAAAAGCTTTGTAATGCATGAAAAGTTCTGAGTTTACCTTTGGTTACAGTGCATTTTCTTTTCTAAGATAGGGGAATTATCGAGACCGTAATTGCTTCCATACGATAATTACTTAATTTTTGTTATTGGTGTATTTGATGTATTTGCTGTATTCCAAAGTAGCCACACCCTTGCGTTTGGTCAATATATAGTAAAGAGAACATATAAGACCAGTTCTATGCGGTATCATTACTTCTTAGCTACAGTTTTCTTAAACATTTTTTCAATAAAAATTTCGTTTTAATTGTATAATATTTAGTATTATATAATAGTAAATATATAATATATTTAACTAACATTTAGTGTTAGTATAATTTATAGGCAGGCTATAGAAATCATTCCGTTCATTATCTGTGATTTCCTTTTCGTTTCTGTTAATTGACTTTCTATCAGTTTCATTTCCCTCTTTAATAAGGTAAGTAAATAATAGTAGATAAACATCTCTTGCTTCAGTTATTAAAAAAAATCTTCAATTCTATCGTTACAATTTCCTTTAGTGAAAAGCTTGTTTTTTTGGTATCTCTTTGTCCCTGTCATTATCTATAGTGATAGTGTTCATGGTTAAATTTTATTAATGAACCGTTCGATAGCGGTAAAACAATACAGATTTAATGCCAAATTTCACAATTCAATAAGTTTGACAGTAATCAAAGTGCAATTTAATTCTATGCATGGAAAAATATTCGAGTAGGAAGCATTCTTTCTCTAATCAAACTTTTTATAGTGAGAAAATTGACCACAGAGGTCGAAACTAATATGGTTTGGTGAATTATACCTTGGAGGCTTATATCGCCTTATGAACCTCCCATGGGAAATATCACCCCGTCATTTCTTCCGGAGAATCAAAACATAATTCGTTCCGAAAGGTTTCGGATTGCCGTCATACATCGGCCCACGAGTAGTCGTATTCGCAGATGAAGGACAGCTTATCTTCGCAGGATGCGATTCCCAGCAGTCCATTGGGCAGGAAGACTCCGCAGAAATAGTTGGTATTATTGCTCGGCTCGTTGACGCTCCACTTGAGGAAGCCTACGTCGCTCAATGGTTGGCCTGGTCCAAAGAAATCACAGATACAGACATTAGCTCTTCAAGGATCTGAAAAAATTTCAGTTTATATGCTCTTGTGCATGCGTGTTATTTTGTGTCTACAATTTTGTGAAAACACGAGGATAGTTCAACGATATAGCTATCATGAGAATTTAAACTTCAATGCTGGCGTATTTGTACCATTAACCTTACCTTATGATCAAAGTGTTTCTTTTCCTGCTTTATTTATTTTATATCTTTTGATAATTTTGGTGATGACAGTCATTTGGTTATGCTTTTCTGAAATTCATTTTGTTTTTGTACCAATTCTCATTACCAGTGGCAACTTTGTGATTGCAAATATTTTCCTGCTAAATAAGGACTTTCGCTTTGAATTGTGAAGCTTTTAAAGGGAAATATAGTTGTATAATGAAATAATTTTAGCCTTCAAACAAAGAGAAAAATTCAACAACTTTCGAGCAAAAGCCAAATTAAATATTTTGCCATAGAAATAGCTACGTATTTTATTTTTTGGTGTTATGTATTTGTGAATATGTAACGGGTCCTACAGTCATTTCTTCTACCGTGAATTTTTGCTATACTTAGGTTGTAATATCTAAAATTTTCCGAATAAGTAATAGTGTCGTTAGAGATAATGGATAGGTTGAATATTGAGATGAGTAAGTCTCCTAAAGAAAGTAATTGAGGGTAGAAAACAAGGAAAAGCAGAGTCATCGACAAAAGGCGTTAGATGGTAAATAAAGTTGTGACAAGTTTCCATAAAGTGAAAGAAATTATATATAGTGAATACGGAATATTGAGAATCATGAATCATGAGAATCATGAGAAACTGAAGAGTTGAACACTTGTGAATCCATTTTACTAAAATGTATTCTATTTTGTTGTTGTATTGGAAATTTGAGTTCTAAATTGTGTATCGTATAGTTATTTAATGACTATTCCTATTTCATTCAACTTGTAACGGTTTACTGGGAAATAAATTATTATTATTCGCGTTGGTGCAGAAAGAGTCAGAAAGTGGTTCCTGAAAGAGAATTGGTCCAAAATGAACTTCAATCGAATTAAATTAAAGCAAATAAGTCACTGCGATGTTTTGGAACCTATGATTTTAATAGATTTCTAAACTGAGGCAATTCACCGTAAATGGTGGCGTAGGTTCGTTTCTTGAATCGGTCGTAGAATCCGACGTAGGCATTTGGGGTTGCTTCCTGCAGGTTCCTCGAGTAAATCTCTTTGATTGCGGTGGCTTCCTCGTCCGAGTTGATGATTGCTAAGTGACCTCCTTCCCTGACGCACGCTGTCGAAGCTTCGGAGAAAGTTTTCCTGTCCCCGCGATGGAGTTTGTAGTAGCCGATTCCAGGAACCAATTCGTAATCAGTCGGCTTCGGTGGGGCCACTGAAATCAAAGGTAGAAAAGCGAAAGATAAGGAGTAAGAGAAGGTTTTATTTGAACATTTAGATTACGATTTCATAAACTTTTAGACACGAAGTTTAATGAACGATATAATTTTTGTGAATTAAAAATAATATCTTAATTCGTTGAAAATTTGTGTCGTTATTGATTTCTTACTTGTTCTTTGATTTTTACAATTTCCCGCGGAATTTTAATTTTCAAATTTGTAGGTATTTAAAATCTCAGCATCACTGCGCTATTGAATCCGAGGTGTTGTCTTTTGCCATGAAACATTCATTCTATTTAATTCATTCCGCCTCCAACATAGCTTTTAAAAATATATTTCGTACAACTAAAATACAGTAATTAGATGATAAAATTTTTCAATTGAATAGTTATGAGTCGGGGTCTAGTTGGAATTTCCAAGGATTTTGATTTTACCTAAAAATTCAAGCTATTTATGGAATTTGATCACCTTGATACTATGGGCATTTAAAATCGATTTTTATATTTCTTAGTTTAATTTTTATATTAAATTATTCTTAATCTCGCAATCAGTTGTGAATCGCATGGATTTAAATTTATCTAGATTTTTTTATTACTTTCACATACTAATTTTAACTCACAAAGACAGTCAAACTTCTAATTTTACCACCTATGTTATATATTACTCATAATTATCAGCCATCAGTCGATATAATACTCAGCCAAAAAATCATATATCGTAATTTTCGTTGCGTATGAAGAATTATTGCTGTCAATTGTAAATATATTGCACGCCTTCTCCATTCCTCAGGTATATTCTTAGCAGAATTGTTGTTATTGAAAATTGCATGCTGAACTAAGTGGATAACACCTGGTAGAATAGTATTTCCTTCCCGTAAACTAAGCATCCATCCTCTTACTTTTATTCATGCCGTCCATATCTGACAATGATCACCTCGAATCATTCTTAATTTCTATCACATTATTACTTAATTGAGAATAGCTGTCAAATACACCAATTTATCTTTGGCGAACTACAAAATTTCCCTGAAATTTTCAGAGCAATTTCAATATCGATAGTTGGTTTACACACTTTACCTGCTATAATTCCGTGTATGCTCAAGGAATAAACCCCAGCGTATTCTGCAACGGAGTGCTTTAAGTTGACCTTCCAGTTATTCTCAATCCTAGGGGTCGCTTTATTCAGAAGGAACTGGGTAATCCAGTGGCCCGTCTGGTTCCTCGTGCCCACCATGGAGAACTCGAAGGACTGGTTGGTGTGCGGATAGCCCAGCTCTTGGCACGGCACTTGAGCCCACACCTCTCCGGCGATGCAGCAAACCAAGAACACAGACGTCGACACCAACTTGTGGGCCTCCATGTTATCTAAGACACCTCCACGAGCGTAACTAACACCTTTCGGGAGACTTTGCTTCGAATTTATACCCCTCTCTACCTAATGGAGGGTTTTAATGATCTTCATATAATTAAGGTGGCCTTGCATCGTGTTGCTTGACCCAATTCTTTGTTGATGGCCTATGTTAGCCCCCACTCCGAAACGCGGTCTCCGGATGATGGTCTTCAAACTTTGTTCCTTGGATTTGAAGAAGGCGAAAGTCTATACATAAAAAATGTTAGAGAAGCACGTGTGACCTTGGAAAGAGAGAAGTTTTTCCGAGGATGTCTTTGACACCCTGTGGTTAAGTTCATAATCGAGCTTCCCGATTATACCAAGTTAATGGGTGATGACTGCAAGGCCGCTGTTTTTATTTGGTAAATGATGTTCCTTGAAGTCAGATCAACCCACATTTACTACAGTATATAAAACTATCTTATTGCTTATGAAGATGTTCATTGGTATCACCAACTAATTCACAGAGGATATGTATTCCTCCATGGATTTTGGATGTTCTGTATGCATTTACATCATTTGATTTTTGAATCGCTTTAAAGTATGACGCTTTCAGCAATATTTTTTGTTTGTTTTTGGAACAATATAGAGGAGAATGTCTTTCGTTCTCCTTTTTCTATTTTTTCTTTCTGGTTGTGATATTATGAAATGATATGATTATGTTGCTGTGTCATGAAAGGCCCTGATTTACGATACGTTTTTCGGTCGCTCGTAATGGAATTCCATAAACAGTTTTTCATAGTCTCATTTTGCTGCACCTGTCTGAACTTTTCCGCTCGTAGCATTCTGACTCTGTGGGCAGAGCTTGGACAAACTATCTCAATCTTGCGTTGTAAGCCATCTTTAACCCCACCGTAGCCAGTGACGAAATTTTTAAGGCTAAAGCCAGTGCCTGGCCTGAAAAGCTTCCTGCTTTTTCCCCTCTGTCCTCGCCAAATTGTAGGAGCTGAAAGTGAAAAAAAATCTAAGTTAGCTCTTGAGGGTCATAGATAATTAAGAATGATTTTATTTGTATTTTTTCCTGTTTTCATAGCTCAAATCACCCTCTAGTTTGAATCTTTTCCCCACAGCGTAGGTTTCATTTTTTGTTAACCTTTATATATGAATTTCCTTTAAACACAATATTTATATTTTCATGTTTAACTGACCGTAATTTAATGTTGGGAGCAGCAAGGGAGGTAACCTACTTGAAACCAACCACGGCTGAAATGGGGTCAAAAATTAATAATTCGGAGGTGCTAAACGCCTGGAAATGTTTACTATCGAGTATCGAGTAAGTATGGAGAAATTCCTCGTTTATCTCTGCCAATATGATTTCCCGAGAAGAAGTAAATACACAACTTCGTGATATCGCTTCTTTCCTTAGAAGGCAAAGATAAATCTCAAGATAAAAAAACGCTCAACAGGTTGTAGAGTAATGTTGGACTGGAATGTAAGCCAATTCGTACCATCTCGTGCAACCCTTGGCGGTGTAAGGCATTTTATTGATCTAGCTCCATTTGAATTCTGAACTCATTTGGAATGCGGATAACGAGTAAACTTCGTTTCATCCTCTCAGATTAATTGATTGTCCATGAAAAAAATGTCTCTTTGATGTATGAAAGTGATTTTGTTTAGATAGTTCCCCTGCACTCTTGACGCAGGAAATGTGAATGCTACTGGATCTTTGAAAGGGAACTAGGTTAAGCATGAGGAACTGCGCCTTAATTATTTAATCACTATACTTTTTGTTATTGCGCAATTCGTTGACTCTTTGTTCCAGCTCCCATGTCCTGACCAATGGATCAATTTTGTCCTTCTGCACATGATAAAGAAAAATGTGTCTGCTTTTTTCACAGGATTATATATCAGCCGTGCAATACCATAGCTAAAGCCCATTTGTGTAATTCGCTCAATTAATATTTTTGATTGACTCAAATTGATAGTAGTTTATATCTGATATGATCAAGCTCTACTTTGTGGAAGGGAGCCATATTTAGTTAATAGTTCTATACAAATAGTTCTCTAACATTTTGAATATCTCATAGAAAAATCCGAGAGCTGGTTCTATACGTCCTGGTAGTACTTGTAGGCGGGGCAATCTTCATGAAATTATTTTTCATTTCCAAACTTATGACGATAGGCATTGGCGAATCAATTTAATTATTAGTATAAGCTTAAGTTACGTTCATGGCTACGTTGACATGAAAGCAACTGAGGTTTGAGTGAGTATTTGCACTGATTAAGGTCTCTACTTGTGGAATGTTAAGAAAAGTGCTACTCTTGGTGTCATTATACTTCACTTACGTGGTTCTTCTTTAGGTATTCTCGCTTGTTGAAGAAAGTAATGGCAACCTCATTCCTCATCTTACTTAGAATGCAACTCTCCCCTCTACTAGCTCCTGAGAACTGACGTTTATGGGGATGGAGTTTCAACTGATCTAAGGGGTGAATGCTTTACTGGTAAATTATTCCATATGAATATATTTATGTATTTATTCCTTATGAGCTAGTTATGAGTTATGACTCAAAATTCAAATAAATACTACATGACACAAATATGATTTATTTTCATAGGATATTTTATTAATGTGTCAATACTTACCCTTCGCATTGCACAAGGCAAAATTTGTCAAAATTCGAAAACCTTCAATGTGCTCCATCAGAGGAAAAGTTTGAAAAACTCTGATCTACAATAATATAGAATTTATAAGATCATTTGAATTTTTTTAACATTATTGATATTATCTACCAGCTAATTTATAGTGAAGCAATTTAGAAGAATGTTAGAATAGTATGCGATATATTTCAAACTAGATTTTATATAACAATGTAGTCAAATCTGGATAAACAATTACCGTTTTGCTGTAATGATTCATTTGTTAAAACATCTACTACAGAGGAACAATTACCTATGCGAGCAAGATGTAGTACTCTATCTAGGTACACTGTACAACCATTATATTTGAATACCATAGCAAGGCTAGATAGAAATCCAGTGAAGGAATGTAAAAGTCAAACGGTTGCGGGTTTAATTGAAGCTAATTTTTAGCGTCACCGGAAACCGCAAATACACACTCAGATTTAATGTTTTCGGGTTCATTTCGTATGTGCCCGAGGGGAGGACATAACCTCAGCAAATTACGCGAATTACCCTCGTGATGTGATAATTCTCTCGTGAAGCAAGGTGAATGAGTTCTTTGAGATTTCTTTTTCCTGGCTCTTGAGCGTTTACCGCTCATTATCTGGAAAATGTATTTCTCGTGACTTTCCCGAATTCGCGACTCTTTCGCAGTTTTCCTGAAAGCCTACTTTTACGCAGTGCTCGCGCAGTTCTTTGTGAATTTAATTCATTTACCCTTGAACGAAATTCTTTGGAGGAAGCTGATGTAGTTTCAAATCAGTTTCCTCTATAAGAAAAATATTTGTTAAGTTTTGATTGCAGGTTCGTTAAAATCTATCCGATGGCATAGCTTCTTATATTCCCGCAATAATGAGCGAGTATTCAGTTACTGAACGCAAGAAAAGAGAAAAAAGTTTGAGGTTGGAATCCGCGAAGTGAAATGGCTATCGTTATTGTAAATAAAGCTTGGAGGTTGATGTGAAGTTGTAACGATTAATGCTTTCACACTAACATTTATTATATCAACATCATAAACTTTAATTCCATATTTTTGTATTTGTTTTTGGAATAGTCATTATATTTTTTCTTTCTGATTTATACTTACCGCCACAAGGTTCTTCACCATCCTGCAGTATGTAAATAATAATAATTATAATCTACTACGAACGTTAACGCGATAATTAATTTAAATTTATCGGGATTTAAAGGATTGGAGAAATTTACTTTAATTATTGAAATACATACTGGATCTCTTTAATGAGGAATTTGCACATAATGAATTAATATGAAATTACATAATTTAAAAACTGCTAATAAGTTAATTCATTATTAGATTAAAATGTCAAAATTGATTAGTAAATTGAGTCACGCTTCCATACAATAATATATTGAAAATAATTTTTTAGTTCATGTAATTTCTATGATATTTGGCTTACTGGATAGGTTCATATTTGGTATTTAAGTTCCCGAATTTATCTGCATAATCCATAATCTACGTATTGCTTGTATATACTTGATTCTCCGAAATTATGAATGTTATGACCTGTATTTTTATGTCTTTCGTATTTCTCAGACCAATACTCGGCCTATTTATGCCTTTGGCACCCTTTGCCAGCTTCTCTGGTTGTTGAGGTCATTATGTTTCTCATATTTGGAAGCAGTTGCGGCGTGGTTTTCTTTTAAGCCTTAGCGTAAACTCTCATGGCGTAGTATCAAGTATTATCACCCATAAACATGAAGGATCAATAATAATGGTTTACTATATACTGTTTGCTTGTAAGGATATTTTCGTAAGTAAATACTCTTGATTTGTTATATGAAAAATAGCGATTATTGTATATCTAGTATAAATGTAGTCACATTCCGTCAGGAATCTTGCACAAACCCTTCTTTAGTGGAAAACGTAAAATAAACTTTCAAAATAATCTAGTAATCTCTATTAAATCGGCCATGTTCGGGTCTTGTCCTAGTATAATGCAAAAATGGTTAGCGTATCTCCCAAACCGATATACTTTGTTATCAACTACTCGACTACGATCACAGAAATATGGGGTTTACTTGTTTGCGATCGATCGATTATACATATCAAAAATTTAAGCCTACCCAACATGTTAAAATAATAATTGATAGAATTAGTAGTGGCTTCCAATATCTCATAAGTGAAATCCTTACTTTTCATCATATAGATAAACCTTAGTATTTTCTTTTAATAGTATTCCATTAGGTTATTCTTTTCCGGAGTGATTTGTGCACATCTTTATTTCGTAGTTAAGGTAGCTCCTATAAAGATCTCTTACTCGAACTTGCATAGCATCGTAAGATAATGAGGAATAATATAGTATTACTTTAGATGTTCTCTTCGTTAGTTCTGTCATCCTGTATTTGATAGAGGAAAACGTACGTACTTATGTGCATTATCTTACATTACTTATTAACATTATCCAAAAAAACAGTCAAAAAATCATAAAGGCAGACGGGTTACAATTTGTATAATATATAATTTCCTAGAAGTCAACCCGAGTTTCTCTCGATTTCCGAAGTAGAACGTTCGCGAGGAAGTAAAAACAAAATGAGGTAAAGTATCCATCGAAGAATTCTCTCTGATGTTTTAAATCTTCCATCAATTAGCGCAATTGATAATCGGGAAGTAAAACATCCTGTGGAAGCGTCTTTTCTGGACCACTCTCACGGAGCAGGATCGACCTCATTTCGTTGAGAGGCAACCAAGAGCAATCCCTTTTTACACAGCCCGTTTCTAGGACGTAGAAAGATATAAAAATCTAATGAAAAAACTGCGTCTAGGGAATCTCCGGTTCCGAAGGTAATTCATTTAGCCTTAAACGGAAGTCCCCAGTTTCTTGTTGCACCGGAGCTGTCTTCGGAAGAACCATAAATCAGGCGGAGATTTTAGAAGACGGTTCTCTAATCTTTCAGAGTTCAACTTTTTCTGTAAACTGATCGTAAAATTGTAATTATTTACTTTTACGAATCATCTTAGGCATTATTTGAGAATGTTCCAAGTATTTACTACTTACTTAGAAGTACTTACTTATAAGTACTTACTTACTCCAAGTACCAATATTCTCGAAGTATATTTCTTGTTGTATCTTTTCAAATCATCTCAAGCCCCAAACCATTACATGAATCAAGCCACGTGTGTCAGTGGAATGAAATTCTGTCTTTCAGTTTATTTTATTATTTTGTATGTTTTAGTATATATTTCTCTCACGGCGAGTTAATGCCAGAAAGACTCTATTCCCACTAACCTTAGGAATTTTAAATGAAAGTATTATTCCATTAGAGTATATACAATTAACTACAACTAGAAAAAACAAATCAATGCATGCAAACATGACGACATATATCAGATAGATATTTTTCAGGCTAATAGACATTAAGTAAATAACAAGTACTAAATAATAGACACAACCTAGATATAAATGCAATAACTACAGAAAGAAACAAAAATGTTATTGAATAGAAAATGCTTAGGGACATAAACCTACCAAAGAATACAAAACTCATTCAGGTTTTTGGAAAGTTTTCCCATCCAATTAGGGCCTAAGTAACCCATAGCCACACTAGGGATTTGCGTAAGAGCCCAATTTCTCCATTGTATCCTATATGCGTTAAATTTACAGCAATGACTTAAATATTTCATTATTATGGTTCGTTACAATGAAGGAATTTATTTCCGCGGTAACGCATTTGATTCTTTCTCTTGGCGGAGAGCAGTGCTCATGTAGAGATTTTTTAAGACCTTGAATTTGGTCGATCCAAAGTAATTTTTGCAGTAACGTTTTTCTTGCACTTTCTGTCATATTTAATAATATGAGTAATTGTTCATTTTTAACTCAAGGCGTTCTGTCCTAACTTTATATAACGCCATTCAAATTAAAAAAAAAAAACGAAACAGTATTTCCACTATAAAGTGTTTGGATGACAGGTTTAGAACCATACATGGAAATTATAGAATGTATTGCAGGTTAGTTAGTTTTGACTGCAGGGAGATAGGGGTTATGATTGTTTTTCAAGTTCGTTTTAAATTTTGCTAGAGTTGATATCTCAGGGAAACCTGTGAATAATATTAACGTTTATATTTTTGTTATATTTGGCCAAGAGTTAAGCTATTTTTCCAACGATATCATTTAAGGATCCTTGGGAGGAATCTAATGAAGGAAGGAAAGGAAGATAAGGAATCCTTGAAAGAAAGAAGATTGGAAGCTAGGCTGCGATTACTTAATAAGTTCAGGGAAACTACATTTTTGGAAGATACATTCGGTACCATGCAACCCCCCTGCTACCTCGGTCGATCCGATAATGACCGTAAGTTAAGAGAAATAGATGCTAGGACGAATCGTTTTAAAAATTCATTCTTTCCGCGAACTATACGCGACAATAACCGAATAAGGAAGTAGTTTAGATTCAACTGGTGTTTACACCCCTGCCACAAGCCGAAAGGCGGCTTGTAGGGTATTAATGTAGATGTAGATGAAGGATGTTACTAGTTGTTGAACAATGAAAGCCGAAGCTGAAATATTTAGCGTGGAATTTATCACCGAAAGCCTCTAGGATTTCCTTCCCTCGATAAGATACTCTCAGAGGAAGAGATTTTCTTCCTGCGGGCCTTCTCTTCCGCCGTATTCCTTTCGCATCTCATCCGCAGTGCCCTTGACCCGTCAACTCAGAAGGACAGCGTGTATTGTGTCGCAGAGCCGCGAAACCCGCCCAAGTGTCGCGACCTTACGACGATAATACTTGACCTCGGGAGGTCACCCAGTTTCGTCGCGGTCTCATACACTTCCGCCTCTATTCTAACCCAATTCCCAATAATTTTTTCGGCCGTATATAAAATGAGATGTCACCACATACCGAGCGTTTGCTTTCCAGTCATGTTGCCGATCATAAAAAGACAAACCAGCTTTATTTCCACTCTTTATCTTCCATGTTCTAGACGTGTGCTGAAAGAGAAGTAAAGGCACGAGTTCAACGACGCCGTTTCGACAGTTATTTCCAGATACTCGAGGTTTATTTGACTTTTACTAGGCTTTCGAACCCTTTTTAACGTTGGTTAATGATAAAAGTAAAAAACTTATCGGTTTTTAAGTCTGACACCACGGAATTAAGAAAGAGTCTAACAGCCGTGCTTTTGATTGAGCGTAGTGTTAGTTATCGCAGAATGTTTTCGTATCACCAGCTTGAACGCCATTCCATCGTAATTGTGTGATATCTGCGTATATTTCTCTCGCTATTAGTGATTTTAATTATTAGATGATCTCCAAATGTTTTTATCGCATATACTGCATTAATACCGCATTTTTTCCTGCTCGGACCAACTACGGAAAGTAAAACTACTGCTGCTAAAGCTTTGTTTTAAAGTTTCTCACCTATTTTATTGTGGTGGTAATTTTCTCGAAGATATTACTAGTGTTCTCGTAGATACTACTAGTATTTTTTCAGTATCTTTGACTGTGAAATTTTATTATGATCTTTCAGATTCTGAGCTGTCGCTTCATTTTGTATTTCTGTTGTACATATTCACAAATTTTCGTCTTCGATGAGACAGAACAGTAAAGACGATGTACAATTATTTTTCTTCTATCTTATCTTTTCTATTTCTTCGTCATAAATAACTAGAAAGCCGTAAAGTGTGAAGAATTTTGTAGATCCGCTATTCATAAGTTTCAATGAAATATTTCTATAATATTAACATGTTACTTATCTGTTAACTACGCTCGCATTATTTAACAAATTTCTCGCTATTTAGAATCTATATTAATGTTTCACGCTTTGAGTACGAATCTATAATCAGTTGCCTTTCCTTGGACGCTTTTCTCGATTTTTTAAGAGTATTATTTATAATTTAATTCCGTAAAAAGAAGAAAGTCTGCAATACAAAACAATCTTTACGTGCATTTCTTATGGAAACATACTATGGACTCCTAGGTTCAAATCCAAGTTATTGTTTTTGGATTCCGCACGCACTGCAATTTGTCTTATAGCCGTTCAACAAACCGTTCCTGAGGTAGAGGGGGTGGACAGACGGATGGCCTTTTGCTTTTTAAATGTATAACTTACACGTGTAATCATTTATTTCCTCTAGTTTAGTTTTGGAATTATTTTTTGTATTTCGATGACTCATCATAGGATTGGGGTGTACAGATAAGCTTTGAAAGCACGGGGCTTTTTCTTGAAATCTGAAATTGAGCTTACTTTTAATTATTTCACTTAAGAAAAGCAGCGATAAAGTTTAAAAATATTATCTGTTTATATGAAATGCTAGCACTTGATAGCGTTTCAATTAGTTCGTCTATCACGAAATTCTCATAAATTTAATTGCGCGTTACGGTCCAATTGGCTTCGGGCGAACCAGTTCGAACCGTAAATAAGAGAGGGTCGTTGAACTGGGCAATACTTGGCGATGAAAGACATGCGTTGAAAGTGCATTAATCCTTGTTTCCTTGTGTCGTAATTCATGGGAAGCCGCAACTCTTCTCAAAGTTCTTCTTGTGCTTTCTTACGCGCCTGAAGCTTCTTTTTAGCTCTGTTATCTGATGTCCCTTCGTTATCTTTTACTTTGAAATCTCTTCCGTGGATGGGTTGAGCGAAAGTTTTTTAAATTTAAATCATCTTTGTATGTAATACTGAATGATAAGTCACAAAATCTCTTTTTCTTGCAACTTTTCACAAAGGATTTAAAGTAATACATTTAGTATAGAATGAAATCCAGGTTAATTCTGTTTCATCAGAAAAATGTGAGGAAATCCATACTTAGCTATTGATCTAAACTTATGTGTTTCTGCATATTCATCGCCATAGTTTCTATAAAATTTCGAAGCTACCCCATAGCCAAAATCCATCATTTGTCTATAAATGCTTACGTTTTTTATATTATATTTTATGATGAATATAGTTAAATATTGTCGCATTTTTATCGTACACCATGTAATCTTAATCGATGATAAAACTTTCTGTACGAACTTACTAATGAGACTAACTACGAAATTTTCATCTGCTAAAATAAATTAGTGGAAAATCCAATTCACATCCTTACTCCAATAATTACTGAACTCGCAATTTCACATAACCAACTAACGTTACTGTATATGTTTAAAATTTAATGATATCAAATTAAGCACTGTCTAGAATCTGTTGAGACTTGAGATATCAATCGAATGCTAAACGGCTGTGACGATTTACGATTAAGACCTGATGATATCTAGAAGTACTCAAAAATCAAACGAGAAAAGATTTTGAAACTATTAAGCAGAGATTTCTCAATACTTCATTAGTTATCAATAACGCGCCTATGTACGAAAAAATAAATTGGAAAACTTATTAGAAAGTTTGGTAGTTTTCGGTATTGAGAGACTTTACGGCTGGATTGAATCAATGAAAATTCCCTCTCAAAAATTTATACTGTTTACTCTCTCAAATATGATATCTATGTACAAAATTCTGTCATTGCAGTTTGAACTATTTTATCTAACAAGTATATGTTTCTGAGGAATCTCATTTTTAATACATTTAATAGATTTCTATTGATATACTGCTTCACTCATTTAAAATGTACCCTTTAGATCTTGGTGTTGTTGAGTATGTATCCCTTCGATATAAATAATGAAAGTGCATCTTTCCCTAAAGTACCCTCTCTGCCTGAATGAAAATAATACATATTTTGAGATCCCCCTTCACCTTTCGACACACCCTTGTATCGTAATGAACAACCGTACGCAACCGGACTTGCAGCCCCTTCCGTACGGACTGTTAACAGCATTCTCTCCCTCAATTCATCATAGACTGCGCACCGTGCAGGTCGTGATTCGACCCCCTCCTCCTCTGCTTTCTCCCATCAACAGAAGAATCCCTCTCTTTGAATTATCTACGCGTCCGCATCCCTGCGTCGTAAACGGGCCTCTTATGCTCTTTCTCCTTTCTCGATCTCTGCACGGAAAGTTACTGCTTTCGAGATGGTGATGCTGAATGCGATTCATATCGAAAGAGATTCCTTTTCCCATTCCGTCTCTTCACTCTCTTTCTCGTATCACGAATATCTGCTCCGTTATATGTTTTGACGTGCCTTGTCATGCAGTGTTTTTTCTCTCCCTCACAGGAGATAGGGTTGGGTTCTGTACCCAAGTCCACGATTTTCATTGAGAATCAACAGTAGCTTCAAATCATTGCGAGATATTTAATAATGTGCTATGTTGCCTTGCTTTTTTATTTTCTACGTCCAGAACTTTCTACCTTATGCAAATCTGATTCGGCAGTAACGGGAGTTTGCGAAGAACTAGTAAAATCAGTATGAATAACCAGTAAAAACAGCAAAACAGTTACAAATGACATTATAAATGCATGATTTAGTTCTAAGGTAAATATAATATATTTATGTAAGGATGTTATCATTCTCAGGGAATTGACTTTTTATAATGCGTATATTTTATATTAATTGGACAGTGGTGGCCGAGTAGTTAGCGTGCTCGCATTTTCCGATTAGGGAATGGTTGTTTGATTGTTCATTGTTATTATTAATAATTACCTTCCACTGTAAGGGTCCTAGAAAAAACTGCCACCGGACTAACAACCTACCAGCTGTTTATACCATAATAATAATAATAGCCGTAATTTTGGGGTTCCCGGTATCTACTTCCTCCTATTCGAGCCCTTAATCCGAGTACTTAAGGCGAATCTTGTTGCCCTCAAAGAATCTGTCTACTTGTTCTTAAAAACTATATTCAACGTATTTCTCATGCTAAAAGGAATGCGGCCGAATTGATTTCACTTTCAAAGTGCCCAAATATCTTTACCAAATTTCTTTATATTACCAAGTAATCACGATTCGATACAGAAATCACTAAGGTACTAAATGCAATCTTCTTTCAATTAACATTTATTCAATTAATCATACAATTCATTTTATTCATAACAGCTTAATGTATAATCTATATCATAATATTTTGATGCAATACTAATTTTATGAAGCGGATTCATTTCTGTGAGTCTTCTATTTGTAAAAGATTTTAATCACAAAATTTACTTACTAAACTTTAGTTTGCTGTATTATGTATGATTATATTCAACTACAAGAATTACGATAGTAATGTATGCATCTGACAACAACCTAAAAACTGAGCCAAGATAGACCGTATCTTTTCCCACTGAATTTGTGTATTATTTTTTTCTAAAAATGCAGAAATGAATATTTGTAGTCCACTTCAACCCGAAGTATATAACCTATTATACTATTGAATGGATCTATAAAATGTTGCAAAATGAAATAGGACATCCAGATAGTGGCACAAACCGGTACTTTTACGCTTTTTCCTTGACTTTTCCGATAACCATTGAAGCGAAATATATCATATTTTTCATTCTATTTCTTGGGGAAATTATTTTCCCCGATAATGGGTTCTGAAGCTGGACTCTTTTTATGTATGTTTTCCTCTCTGTTACCATAGATAAAGTAAAACTTCCATCCGGAATTTCGAAACGGAAACTTCTCTGCTCCTCGTTTTATTCTGTTTTATTTTGGTTCCATCTTGGAATTTTTTCCTTCGAGAAACTATTTTCAGAGTTCCAATATCCTTGCTCGGAATTCGGGAAATTGGTTTTTTCTAACAGTATAATGGGATACTTATCGGAACAAGATAACGCAGGGGTAATAAAGTTAAAGGTGATGTTTTCGATCAATGTTCTATTTGTTTTGCAATCTAATTGATTATTGTCTGTACAGCCTTTATGAATCACTCTTTAATTGTTAATATAATGAGTGTAGTTTTCATACAATCGACATGTTTTGATTTAAGCAATTTTTATTCTCTCCTCTCATTGTGTGACATTCTCTCTTGCCCTGCCCGCAATCGTAAACTCCTTCGAATGCCTCATGTCCGACTTTCCATCTCTCAAAAATCCATTTTTTATCGCATTCTAAAACCTTATAATTCTCTTTCGTGTTTCAACCCTTCTCTTTAACTATTTTCCCCTATAAATTCACTCCTTTCTTCTATTAATTAATCTATTGTCGTTAGCTTTTTAGTCGTCTTGTTTGTTATTTATTTTGGTCGCTTCATAACTTTTCCTTGTTGATATAACATGTTCTTATTTCCTTCCATTTCTGTTACGATCCATTCGAATTAACTGTTTTTGAATTACATTAAATAAATTATTGCAAATTCGGATCTTCAAGTTGGCGCACTACCTGGTTTCCGTGGGCTCAGTTTAGTAAATTTAACATTAAATTCCTAGTTAACAATATAAGAAATTTGAAAAATATAATGTACGTCGCTCTAGGCAATAAATGAATCGATAGATTTCTACGCGATTGCTCTCCTGTAAACCGCAGAGTAAAGCAACGGGACATGGTCTCCGAAGTCGAATTTCAACATCCGGAATTACTTGTGGCTTTGGAGAAAGCTGATCCTGCTGTCTAGAATGAAAATCGCGCGCAGTTCCCTCAACTGTGGTGTTTAAGTCACAAAAAATGATTCGGTTTACCACGAAAAAATTTCGACGCTTAATTTCCTAATATCTCCACCTTTTTATCCTCAGAAGTATCTGTTTACATCGTAGTGACTATTAAAGGACATTTACTGTACATTCCATTCAGTTACATTGTAAGTGAACGAAGAATAATTGCATTGGGCTTTGCGTAACTGTAAGTAGCTCTTAAGAGGCCGTTTGTTGGGGAATTCAATGAATGAAATAAATTGCAGGGAAATAAATGAAGATCGTAAACGAGGAATGAAGACTGGAATTATAATTTAAACCGTTATGATTGATCTAGATGGAACATCTATTATTTTCAATTCAACAACTTTTTGTTTGGGAGGAGGAGAAGTTACCTACTTAGTGATTCAGTTGAACTCGAAATAATAGAAAGAGGAGCTCAAGGAAACTAACAATTATGGAAAATAATCCTATAATAGAGCACAATATGAATGAAATGGGTTTTTACAGAATCGACCTCTTCGGAGCGGGGCCCGTATATGCAAAATGAAATCGGCGTTTTGAGTAAAAGTCATACTTATCTATCTTAACTGTTATGTAGTATACCAAACGCGAGAAAATAAAATTTAGAACATAGTCGGCCCTCGTTTATCGCGGTTAATCAGTTCCAGACTCGAACGCGAATAATGGTGAATATTAACGAAGTAAGAATTTTTATTTATAAATCGAATATGTTCGTAGTTAGAGCATAGAAAACTTGTTTACGACCTATAAACGTTCTTTTAACATTATTAGAGACTCTAGACATGAAATGACTGCCTTAAGTTACCATTTACTCGTATTTCCCAATATAATAGACAAAATAAGAGAAAATAAGACATATTAGACGTTACGGATATTATAACTTTTTAATAAATATACAGATTTG